>JAUPFN010000007.1:34339413-35545720 GCA_036924255.1 Apodemia mormo
TACATACAGACAAACGCGCGAACGCACATACGGATATAATGAAATGATAAGGATTTCTTTTCTTGACATTTAGCTACGGAACATTAAAGAAAGGCCTGTATCAACCATTCTAACACGAGAGGTCTCATTATATAAATAGAATTAAAACACACTCTATAGTTTATTTTTTATAAAGTTTTTTTTTTCAGATATCCATATTAATACTCGTAAGTAAGTTTTAGTAACAAAATTAACCATCACGATAACTGCTCCGTTTTCTGCTACGGGCAAGACGGTTTTCCTCATCTGGCTAATTTATAATCTGAATTTATAGCAGCTATTATTCAGTGTCTATTCTATAGCCTTCCTTCTAAACTTACGTTTTTTTAATATAAGATAGCAAACAAGCAGATGGTTCTATTGATGTAAACAGAAACCATCGCCTATAGACATATTATAACCTTTTTAGAAATGGACCAACCAATAGGCCAAAGATGTTAATAGTGCGTTGCTACCCGTGACTAGTACGTGGTAGTGACTTGCATAGCCAATCAGTCGCCTTTTACGGCCTGTCTGGCAGAACGGCAGTTGGTCTATTCTTCAAAGGAGCCGGAACCAACACGGGGGTTTGGGCGAGCTATTCAAAATGTGTATATTCAATGGCAAGCCTATCGCCCAATTGGCGATGATAGGCTTACCACCTATCACATTATGGGAATAAGTATCTTCGGCTAATCGTAGGCGCACTTTTTGTCTGCCTACCTCTTCGAGGATACGGGCGTAAGATAATTTCTAATAGAAAAAACACAAGCAAATAATTTGCTTACATTGGAGTTAGATCAATTCAGTCCACCGATATTAGGGAACGTACCCATACTACGTGACCCGTTTAGGGGGGGGGGGGGTCTTTAAAATACTACGGTCAGTCACAGGAGCGGGGGGGTGGCTCAGATTTTTGTCACGTAGTCGGTTTTAATGAGAGAAATTTAATGAATGAAAATAATTGTTGTGTTCGTAAATTAAGTTACTGTAAGTTCCATACTGTATAGCAATATGTTTTCACGAGTGTTGTTCTTTTTCATAATACATAATTCACTAGTAATTTAAGTATGCATGCAGTCTTATGCAATAAAGACGAGTATGAGCCAAATTATTATTTTTTTCAATTTTTGCCTGTGAAATGATTAAAAATCATAATTATGAATTACTACGTGAAAACTAAAGGAGGGGGGGGGGGGTCTTGGCATATACTACGAGTGGTCACCGAGGGGAGGGAGGGGTCGAAAAATCTTAAAAAATAGGTCACGTAGTATGGGTATGTTCCCTTATTGTTATTATCATACTATATTTTCCTAAAAATCTAAAGTTTAAAGTCAAAAACAGGGTCATATCTACACAAACGATTGTTGACTTTTTATCTCGTTCTACTTTTTATATCACGTAACTGGCACTGATCTCATCAGCATCGCATGATGTTAGCTGCATTTTTTACGTAAAATTCCCTGACTAAAAGCGCTTGACCTAATTTTTCACTCTCTTTATTGATACCTGATAGTTGATATATCACAATAAATTTTCTCGAGTAAGCAACAAAAATGTTTATATGTACGAGTATATATTTCCTTAAAACCCAAAACCTATTATTACTGGATGCTTTTTTGACAAAATGTTTTTTTTTGCTGTTCGTTTATTTCTAACTAGCTTTCTGCTCGCAGCATTGTCTTTTTCAGTTCTAATGGAATATTACCAATTATCCAAACACTAGCTTTCCATCCCTCCAGTTGACGTCATTTGAAAGTAGCCATTATATTTTCGAATACGATCCATAAATTTTTTGCAATGAGTGCATGTTCATAAGCAGATTGTGAAGAGGTTCAAAGTTGAACTTTACCAAAATTGCGACACATTCCGGGGCTCTTGAATTCATAGATCAAACACCTAAAGCAGACTACTGTCGATCTAATAATTTAGTTTTGGATTATATGCCATACACAAATAAGTTTTTACTTGCCATGGATGGGCGCATTGTTTATTTTTCTTGCAGGATTATTTAGGTTAGATTTTAAATTTGCCACTCTATGAACTTGGGGTGTAATTCTGGCAAACAATCTCATCTATGCGCGTTTTGTTGTTTTCTTCTTAAAATATCAGTATGTCTAGAACGCATTTTTAACACTGGAAGGAGGATAATTAGGCGACATGTTTAGTATTGTAAACTAGCTGACCCGGCAGACGTTGTTCTGCCTTCTTAAATACTCTTATTTTTTCTGTATTTTCTCACCTTTTAACCTTCCCTGGATTTCAGCAATTAATTCAAAACTAAAATTAGCCAAATTGGTTCAGCCGTATATATACATATACATATATATATATATATATATATATATATATATATATATATATATATATATATATATATATATATATATATATATATATATATATATATATATATATTAAGTTATGAAGCAGAAGAAATAAACATACTTTGTCGTCGTTGTACGCGTCAAAATAACCGCTAGAACTCTACCAGCTAGTAGTTACGGTGGTTATGGTAGCAATTTAAACACGACATTCTAATGTTTGTAAGAAAACGTTTTTTAATTTTTATTTATTATTAAGAAGGAATAACAGCACAAGAAAAATATAATTAAAACTTAAACTGGCACCAGAAGGCTGTACAAATTCCCCACTAGTAGTAACTTATCAGTAAACTCAACGAAGACAACAAATATTTAACTAGAAATCTTATTATGCTCAAAGTACAAGGAATTTTTTAAACATTTCTGCTTTAACAGTACTGATTTGAGTTAGCTTTAAAAAGACGGGCAGTAACGTTAACAAAAGCAAAAAAAAAATAACTGCATAAGATGACCTTGAAATGGAAACATTTTACACCTTAATTATATCATAATCATTATCATTTATTGCAACGAATGTAAATAATACTTTAAGCTTCTATTATATTTATTTACATATTTGACCTCATGACATGCAATATGTATAAAATTTAACAACCAAATCGCACTTATGTCATTCTTATTAAGTAATTATATCTTAATTATTTAAATGTCATTCTTATAAATAAGTTTATACCAATATAATTACATAAACCATAGATCTCGATTATAAATATTTAATTGCGTAATTTACCAATGACTCCGATGTTTAACATTTTCTTTATATATCATAAGATACCAAACAAGCAGATGGGCCTCCTGATGGAGTCAACCATCGCCTATAGACACCAAAGATGTTAATAGTGCGTTGCTATCTTTTGGCGAGGTATAAACCACATGCATAGGTTAACCGGCTACCTTACCCTTCAAACCGGAACACGACAGTGCACTAATGCGGCAGGAATAAGTAAGGCGGTGGTACCAAACTCGAGCGAGACAGTGAAGAACTCTACCACCTAGTAGCCACGATGGTAGTGACTCGCGTAGCCAATCAGTCGTCTTTTACGACCTGCCTGACGTTAGTTAGCCTATTCTACAAAGGAGCCCGGGATCAACACGGGGTAACATATACGTATTATGACGCAATAAAGTATCGAGTATTGACTCTCCTAATATCGGAAGCCTACACTGTATACATGTTTGCAAAATTTCCTTATAATTTATCACTGTAATTCGCAATATATCACTATAAGAACGATGATACTTTTACGGCCGATTTCCGAAACGCAAATTAATTTTAACAAGTAATTAATTTGTGTTTAACACAGTTTTTACAAGCAAATGAACTGTTAAACACAGATTAATTACATGTTAAAATTAATTTGTGTTTCGGAAACCGGCCGTTAATTTTTTACATCACTGTGCAAGAATACCAATTTCTTATATTGTACGGTAAAGATTTGTTATTTAAATGTATTGCAAAGTAGAGAGAGGAAATAGAACTGAATACAACATTGATATTTTATTGGTAACACCTCAGTAACGTTTTATTTTGCTTGCCCCAAGAAACAACCTGTGTCATGATCACTGATCATTCCAGAAATTCGAGGATATCGGAATCCTCGAATTTCTACTGAAACGATTTTAAGGAAATTTTGACTGTTTCCTAAGATGATATACTTGATTTAAATAAAAAATGATTATCTCGATATGACTTATTTTCGTGTTTGGAAGCCTAAATCTTACACAAATATTGTCCAATTCCAACAATATCAATTAAAAACAGGAAAAATGAGAATAAAAGTGTCTTCACGCCCGTATACCTGAAACGGTAGGCAGTGTACAACCAGTGTACCCACGATCAGCTGAAGATACTTAGTCTCAATATGTGATAGGTGGCAAGCCTATTGCCAACCGAACACTTATCTAATCCCGGGCAACGTAGTTTTTTTTTTATCAGAAAACAGAAAAACCACTTTTTTGAATTGCCCGACACCGATTCCCGACCACTACACCACAGAGGCGATTAGTCTTTAGATTAGTCAAAATAATAACCTCCTTTTATTACAGTCGGTTAAAATATATATTAAAGAAACCCAAGTAAAAATACGTCAATAAAAATGTCCCTTTTTCTGTCAATTCACATAATTGACAGAAAAAGGACATATTTTTGTGAAAAGACTGTATAATTATACAAAGGTGGGTTTTATATTTAATAGACCATTACTGCACCCTCTTTTATACCGTGACATAACCGTGGGCAATTGAACACGCGATGTAGTAATTACTGTAATTTAGGCATTTTTATATTGAAAAAGCATATTTTCAAAACTAAGTTTTAAACTAATGCATTATAAATGGTTTTAGTCAGATATTTAACGCCATATTTGGTTAGCAGCGACAAATAGTATCATCAATAGTAGCATCAATATCACAGACCACATTTTTTTTTCGAAATGGCTATTGCAGTTGACCTTATGGGTCGTTTCTGCGTCACCGGGCTTTCTGGGCGAGCAGAGTGCTCAGCCAGAACTTAAAATATTAAAATTGGGCCTATAAACGCCCGCGCTAAGGGCTGTCTCCTGTGAGACCGGACCTCGGCTTAATGCGACGTTCGGACTAGTGATGGTGGGAGGAGTCGTGGCATTGCGCCCCGCGTTAAGCGTGGGGCGATAAAGAAGTCTTCGCCGTCGAGACCGGCGACGACGGTGTAGCGTTGTGTGTGTTACATCTGAGTTTGTGTTATTATTTGTGATGGTAATAGGATCGTCGGGATAGGAAGGTACATGGCGTGGCCTCCTGAACCTGGGTAGGGCGGCCGCGTCGGGCTCGTAGTCCGCCGCGGCTTTTATAAGGGGATTTTTGTGATGTGTTATTTTTTCAAAATAAAATAACAGCAGGCACGAAGAATTGGCGGTAGAAACTCAGCGAATAAATTTTTCGAATTTATCCCTCAGAGAAACTCTCGGGCTGGATTCCCGAGTCAGGCAAATCAAAAATGCGGTTTTTCAGTTTGCTGATAAAAACAACGTTGCCCGGGATTGGAAAAGTACCCAGTTGGTGATAGACTGGTCACCTATCACTTTCTGTAATCTGTAAATGGTTGACCTTGCAAGCTATCCCTGAAACTTCCCGCTAAATTAACGTATTTTAAGCTCAAAATAGTAAAAACTATAAGCATAGGTTTTTTCAGTATAAACATCTATTTTCATAAAAATGGCAGTATATTGATTTTTGAAAAGCTGTATATTTTGGAAACGATGATCGATTTTGATCTTTCAAATGGCATTCAACTCAATTTAAATATTGCTTTAGCTGAAAAATCGGTAGGTTCAAAAATTTCGAAGCAATGTCAAAAAAACATTTTTTTCAAAAATTTTCGTCATTGATCCCAGAGATCCCAAACAAATTGACTGATTTTTATCCAATTAACGGTACGTGGCGCAGTTTTTAAAGTAGAAAAGATGATAAGATTTTGAAGTCAATCGGTATATTAGCCTGAAAGTTATTTCAAAAATATTAAGTAACTTTGCTATTGCGAATTTTAATATTTGATAAGCTGTAACTTTTGAAAATAAGATTCGGTTTTGATTTTTAAAAGAGCATTCGACGTAACTTTTTTAGTATTAAAATATTGTAGAATACCCAAAAATTATTGGTTGAAATATTTTGAAGTTATGTCGAAAAAACAGCTTTTTCAAAATTTTCGTCAACGATTACTTCCAAACAAATAAACTGATTTTGAGGCAATTTATGCATTAGACGTAATTTTTTGAGGAATAGAGCTGATTAGTTTTTGTACTCAATCGGTACATTAATCTGGAAGTGATTTAAAAAAAATTCTGTTTCGCCACAATTTTTATTGGATTTTTTCAAAATTTTTCAAAATCGAAAATGGTTCCTACGACAACAAAACGTGATTATTCAGTGAAAACTCCATTTTTGAAAATCGGAGCAAAATCAGTAACCTCTCTATCTACATACGTAGTGGGAAGTTAAAAAGTACAAGTGTTTTAATAGATTAATATAGTATTAAAATGGAGTGAACGAAAATGAATTAAATGAAATAAAACTACCACGCCAAAGCTTAAACCTAAAAGTGCGATATTTTTTCAGTAAAATGTACCACTAAAGGGCACAGATCGTCGCCTAGTGTAGCTTTGTAGCATTTTAACTCGTTAGTTTTATAATAGTTGGCGTTAGCAGTAATAAAATTCTAATACAAAATGTATCTTCTATTTTTTTAATGTTTATGAAATAGCATTTTAATGGTAGATAACATATCTAGACATGAATTTAAACCACCACGTCAAAGCTCAAACCTAAAAGTGCGATACTTTTTCATTAAAATGTACCACAAAAGTGCATAGAAAGTCGCCTAGTGTAGACAAATTTTGTTAGTGGTTTTGGAGTTCTACAGATAATTTCCTATAAACATCCTTACAAACTTAGAATCTATTTTCTTTATATTAAATATAGACTGGTAATTCATTCATCATAATAGAATGAACTGCCACATCTGATAGCTTATTACGTAAACTGGAAAACCTAAGCCCGTACCGCTTCGTAAGTAATTTTACCTTATCTATGTCTTACAAAATAAATAATCATGGTGCGAAGAATTTATCACAATTTATGTTTAGGTTGCAAACAGACTAGGCTTATAAAACGCGACGCTACGTTATATGAGGTTACGTTGTGAAAATTACGTTAACTTCACGCTACACCACAGTTAATTAAGTGTCATTACGAAAGGAACACTCTTGGGCGGACAAGTTATAAAAAGCATTTGAGCCGCGCTCGATACGCAGCGCCCGGGATGCACGACTAACGCCCAGAGTGCTAAGTGTGCGTTTTTCTTTTCTAGGAATTTGTATGTGATTTGTACAGCGCCACCTAGTGGTAAACTGGTTTCTCACGTTTACCACTAGGTGGCGCTGTACAAATCACATACAAATTCCTAGTAAACTCCAAACGTGCTCACGATCGAATGCGAAAAGAAAAACTCACACTTAGCACTCTGACCACAGATTTCCACGGCGCGAACTGCGACAATAATTGCAAAGCGGCGGGTCCGCAATTTTCTGGGTATGTCACAGTTCGACTAGTTGCCACCGAGGCGGCATCGGTATTAAACGTATTTAGGATTTTTAAGTTGTTCGATAACCATGATTAACTTCATACTTCACACGCGGAAAAAACTAAATATTTTGTTTTGGTCACGCGATATCAAATGCGTCCCCCGATTTTTCCGGTCATCCGGTGTGAACGCTATCACTGCCTCTTCGGAGTTGCTAAAAGTGAAACCTCTCATCAAATCTTTGATTTTGTGTAAAATACCGAAATCACAAGGTGCTAGGTCGCGGCTATGTGCAAGATGAGTGACGAAATGTACTTTTTCGGAAGCTAAAAATGACTTTGTTTGGTTGGCCGTGGGTGAAAAAGCGTTATCATGTTGTAGGAGAATACGGCTTTTGGGTCGTCTTTCGCGAAATTTTTTTAACACCCTGGGTAAATAAATGCTAGAATATCACTGGGCATTAACACTCTTTTGATTTTCAAGTGGAATTGTACAGATGGGACCCGTAGCTGAGAAAAAAAACGCGATCATTTTTTTACCAACGTTTCTCGCCTGTCTCACTTTTATTGGCCTGTTCTCATTTTCAAACACCCATTCACAAGATTGCTGTTTTTTTCGGGTTCAAAACAATAAATCCACGTTCCGTCTCCTGTGTAAACAGCATTAGAATGTCCGTAGTGGTACTTCAGTAGCATCTGTGAGCACTATTCCACGAGAGGCCGCCTCTGCTCCGCTGTCAGTTTTTTTTTCTGTCAGCCTTTCGATACAATTTCTTAGTTTGTCAGTGTAGCTTGCAATTACACATAGAAATACAGAGTTATACTACTTATCGATAAAATATATTCACTTCAAGGGTCATTTTTAAACCTTGTCATCTCATTCGATACGATAAATCAATACAACGGGGTTCATTTCTATTTTTTATGCTATAATATATTTACTTATGTATGACATTTTAAGCTTATTCAATATAACCTCCACGATTTTAAATATAAACCTTCAACCTGCGCGGCCATTCGTCTATATTTTACTCTACCTTATTTCTTGCAAATAAATTTAATTATTATTATAGCAGCACGATCGATGTCCATATCAGTGTCGGCAGCTGCTTCAATCAAGGGTGCCTGGAGTGACTTTAAGTCAAGATCATGTTTTAAGAAGTCCCTTTTCTCCAAATTTTGCTATATTTTATAATCCAACGGATTTAAGTCTAGGCTGTAAGAGGTTTTACGTCTAATCTAATACCTCTTAGGGAGGATCACTATGAGGGATAAATACAGGGGAATGCAGAAATGTAAAACAACGTTTGAAAATATTCAATTCTTGTCACGAAGGAAAATGAGTCTAATCTATATATGCGGGAGTTAAAAACTCAATGTGTCAAATCACGTGCCAACTTCATTTATAAAAGTTTTACTCGCTAAATTCTGATTCCGACATGTGAAAAGTTGGACGATTAATAAACGCCATTGCGAGGTTTCAATCCCATTAATCGGTATGAGTAATCGATCGGGAATTAATCACGAATTCGTCTACAAATACATTCATTATATTCGAGTAAATGGTTCAATCGATATCCGCCCTGCTGTGTTATGTTTAATGGCATACTGGCGTTAATGGCATTTGCATTTACAAGTGAAATTACGAGTATACTGGAAATTATGGAGGACTTGCAAATTATGTAGCTGAAATTGTGCATAAAAATGCATGGAAATGCCAGTTAAAATGTAAAAATATGCAGTTAGTAGCAGCTATATAACGCGACATTACATAATGAACACCCGATAAAGTGCAAGTCGGACTTACATATATACGTGGTGCACCACTGAGTAATAATGAGGTCACTTGGATGCGTATTTCCTTTGAGATTATTTTTTTATTTGAGTATTACTATTCTTACTTGCGATCTGAAGATCACCCTGTGACATAAAGACAGACATCGGAGGCATATTAAGGCGAGGCTATAGAAAATGGATGGCGCGGTATGTTCTGAAACCGCTGAGAAACGTGTGAATATTCGGATAAATAAATATCAATTGGACATCAGCTGAAAACTAAAGCTTAGCACATTGTTTTTTTTGTGTTTACAATTAAATATTACAATATAAAAATCATGTGTACAATATAAATATATATATATATATATATATATATATATATATATATATATATATATATATATATATATATATATATATATATATATATTAGGGAGCTTCATTTGGGACGACTATTTTTTTTCTTACTCCATTGACGAAATACTGTTCTAAACATAGAAAAAAAAAATCTCACCAAAGGATAGCTCTTAATTTCAATTCTAAGTACTCGCTGGATGAATTTAAATTTTTCCCATATATTTAACCCATAAAAATCATTTTTTTGCTTAAATTATCTATAGCATAGCGACATTTCATGATATTCATTTGACCATGGGCGGAAGTTGTAGAGGACTCCAAACCGGAACACGATAGCGACTAGCACTGACGCTGTTGCGGCAGGAATAAGTAAGGTGGTGGTACTAGACCCGGACGAGACAATTCAGAACTCTACTACTTAGTAGCCAAGATGGTAGTGACTCGCATAGCTAATCGGTCGCCTTTTACGACCTGGCTCGGCAGAACAGTATTTGGCCTATTCTCAAAGGAGGCCGGGATCAACACGGGGAAAAATCTTTCATCTTTTTTGTTGTCAAATTCCATATAAATCGATTCAGCTTTTTTGCGTTTGCGAGTAACAAACATTCAAACACCTAAATGTCCAAACATACAAATTTTTACATCTATATTAATATAGAATGATGCTAAGATGAATACATTTTTACTTTTGTATGTTTATAATGAATAAACTGACAAACCTCTGGACTGATCTGAAAAACAACCATGGATCATCTGCAGTTCTGCTTGGCAGTTCTTAAAAGGTAAACGATTGGCATAGGTGTCACTATCATCGTGGCTATTAGGTTCTGATAGCCACCATTAATACAGAACTCTATAGCGTCTGGTATAGAGTTCTGTATTGTTTCACTTGGGTTTATTATTTTCTTTTTAATTGAGGAGGACATCTTTCCTGTTTAAAAGCTCTTACAGCTCATTTCCAATTTATGACCTATCTCGCCAGTAAAAATTTGAACTATATATAAATATATATATATATATATATATATATATATATATATATATATATATATATATATATATATATATATATATATATATATATATATACATAAACTAATAGCCCTCAGATGCTGTAACAGGCGAAACCGGTTGGCTTCACAATAATTAAATGTTAGTTGTGAAATATTTGTGAAATAGTACAAGTGTTTGACAAAATCAATATGATGCAGTTTCACCAATAACCGACGATAAAAAGGATAAATTATACATCCTATATTACGTAAAATCTTTTGCCAGTCCGCCTGTATATATTTTCAGCTTAAATCATGAGGAGAAGGTTTGATCCCGGGTCAAACAAAACAATATTATTTTTCGGTATTTTAGCGGCAGTTCAGAATCTAGTGGTGGCGTATTAAATGTTCTTTTTTCAAAAAAAGGCAAATATTGTATTTTTGTTGTTCATTGGTTATTATCAATTTATTGGAACAAAGTTCGAAGAGAGAGACTACCATCCTTTATAGTGGCGCTATGCTTTCATTTTATTTGGGTCTTAATGCCACATGCATAAATTTTCCGGCTACTTTACCCTCCAAATTGGTAAACTACAAAGACAAGCACTGATGCTATTGCGGTAGAAATTAAAAGAGCGGTATTTCCAAATCCGGACTGGACAGTGCAGAATTCTACCACCTAGTAGACATGGTAGTAGTGACTTGCATAGTCAATCGTTCTCCTATTACTTCTCTCGTGTTGGTCCGGGTTCTCTTTGAAGAATAGAGATCATCTCTCTATTCTTCAAAGTGAACCCGGACCAACACGAGGGAAAATTTAATCTGTAATTTTTTTATATCATAAGATAGCAAACAAGCAGCAAGTCTTCTGATGGAAAAAGTCAAGAAACCAAAGATGTTAATAGTACGTCGCTATCTTGTGGCGAGGTCTAATGCCACATTCGTAAGTATGTAATTACGAAGGTCGGTACCTCCACCTATCTTAGCAAGTGAAATCCTGTGAATTGTGTTAAACCGAAACGATTATTGACATTTGATTCACTTTACCTTCCTGCAAAGGAACCAACTGGATGAACGCGACTTCATTCGCGTGGCCCATTAATATTACTTTATTTTTCGACCGGATAAAAATGTAGCATATGCCATAGGTAATGTAGTTTTATATAGGTGAAATATTTTTTTTAAATCGGTCTGGTAATTACTGAGATATTCGTATTCTTATATTAAATGTGCATATCTCAAATCTCTAATAAAGAAACAATTAAATCTTGCCTCTTTAGATATTAGTAAAGTAAAAAGTATAAAATATTTTACTACTAGTAAAATTATAAATACTATTTTCTAATAGTCATTACGATTTGGTGTGGTTTTACAAAAATAACATTTTTATGTTGAATTTCATTTAAAGTCATTTCTTTGACGATATCAGGTCATTGATCTATTGTTAACGAGATTACTAAGACTAGTACTTGAGACAAATTAAATTTTTAAAACAGAACGTAAGTAAAATCTTTCGAGAGGTCACGTATCATTCAGAGGTCATACAGCATCGAAATAGACTTATTGGTAAATCGATTATTAGATAATGTTAAAGAAAACTGCAACAAATGACTTTCAGCTTACCTTTGGATACTTGAATCTGATCACGATCGTAGTCGACGCCGACGGTGCATGCTCCGACCTCAAACCTGTCAATGCTGGTGTTCCCCTAGCACCTAAACTATTTCTTCTGCATATCAATAATATGTTGCGAATTAGTAACATACACTGCTATGCGGATAACAGTACTGGTGATGCTACATACTCCGGCACTAGCGGTATTTCTCGGGAACACGTCGAAGAAGGCCTGAACAAGCTCGTGTCTGAACTCGAGAATCGACTAACCGATGTTTTGGAATGGGGTCGTCAAAACCTTGTTACATTTAACCCCAAAAAGACGCAGCTTTGCACGTTCATCGCAAAAAAGACACTCTTTGTCGTGTCACCTCGATTCGAGAACACTCTCCTGACAGCCACAACCAGTATTGGAATTGTAGGAGTCGACGCATCGAACAACGTTCAGTTCCGCGGTCATTTGAAAGGAAAGGCTAGACTAGCTTGGTATACTCAGCAGAACAAAACAGTACTTTATGCCAGCCCATTGTCTCCAACTTTACAAAGCCCAAATTCGATCTCACATAGAGTACTATTCTCACCTCCGTGCCGGAGCTCCTCAGTACCAGCTTCTTCCTATTGATTGCATTCAACGCAGAGCGGTTCGAATCGTCGACGAGGCTATTTCTAAACGGCTTGACTCTGGCGTTACACAGAGATGTAGGTTCGGTTTGCGTCTTTTACCGTATTTATCATGGGGAGTGTTCTGACGAGTTGTTCGGATTAATTCCTGCCGCTAAATTCCATCATCGGACATCGCGGCAAAATTTAAAGTTCCATCCCCACCACCTCGATGTCTAGAAATCCACAATTGTGCGCTTTCGTTGGCACTTCTTGCTTCGCACTACCCCTTTGTGGAATCGATTACCCGCGGGGGTGTTTCCGAACGCATACGACTTGGGGACCTTCAAGAAACTAGCTTATTCATTCTTAAAAGGCCGCCAACGCAGCTGCAAAACCCCCGGTATTGCAAATGTCCATGGACGGCGGTGATCACTTACCATCAGGTGCACTCCCTGCTCGTTTGCCCCCTTTACTATAAAAAAATAAAAAATCTTATCCCCACGAATTGAATTCGAATACACCAGATATAAAGTAAATGCTATGAAGCATTAGGCTACGTTAGCCTAGCCAGAGATAACACTCTCACATAATACATTTGCAGTTTGTTCGTATTCACAATTTAATGTAAATCATTCGCAAAACAGAGACAGAACTAATTTTAACGAGAATTATAGTTTAGAATTTAATGTGATTTAATGTGATTTGCAAATAAGAAACAATATTACTCACGTAATTAATACAAACAATCTTCATCAACATTTATTTAGAGGAGATAAACTTTAAGTACGTACTATCGTCGATAAATCTCCCCGGCCTCTATTCACTCAAGGAGGCAGCAATAAAAAGGCGTATAATAATGGACATTGAAGCTGCTTTTGATTAGACTCCTTTGTGTTGCCAGCAAATAGCAAACTTCTCTTTTTAATCTTTTCATGAAAACTTTTAAGCTATAACGGACGGATTTTCTACCGATATTCATAGTGGAGCGCCTGGAGCATTCAAAACCGTAAAACCTCGGATTAGAGTTACAGTGAATGAATTAATATGATTGATATGGGATATTGTTGTTTAGACTATAAATTGCAATGTTTACCCATAATTTTTTTGTGCACTTAATTTTTTCATTGTTTAAACAAATTATTATAAAATTTTAATGTTTGACCATATATTTTCACTTTAAACAGTAATTTTTTTTTATTTATATGTTAAATCTTACCTGAGTAGACATCTAGGAACATTTTTCGAAGATACCTGTGTATAAAAATAGCAGTAGGGATCTCGAACAGGTAGAAAAACATGGAGGGGAGAGCGGAGCGACAGCTATTATGTACAATGGAATTTCTTGATCAGTTTAATTATAAATGAAATGTACTCTATTGTGTACATTTTAAAAAATAAGGTAATTTATTACGACTAATGAAAAGAAAAAAAAATTTTTAGTACAAAATCTGTTTATTTAAATATATTACATTGTTGTCTACATTAAATATTTTCTTCTACTTCATCTATCTGTATAATAGGTGAAGTATTGGAACAACTATTTCCACTGCACTGTAAACATGCTACACTGCAGTATAAACCACTTTTTCGGCATCCACACGCAGCTCCACATCCCTTTTTGCAATTACAAAATAACATTTGCAATAAATTATCTGGAGCAGGCAATTGATTCATTATTATTGGGATGTACATGTTATTGGAATACTTCCATCCCCAATTTTCAATCACAACGTCATTTCCTAGCCAAACCTGAATTTGTAGGTACACTCTTTTAAGGTGCTCAAACGCTGCATCAGTTGTTGGAGGCAGTGATGACAAAAGAACACTCGTTTTTTTGGCTGTTGCTTTTATGAAAGAATTGAACCTCAATGTATTTAAATCATGAGTTTTAGACGGAGCGCCATATAAACTCAAAATACACGCTACACCTGCTTGCAATACATTATTGGGGTCTTCATTGATATTTTTAAATACTTTCAAAATTTTTGGCAAACTTAATTTTTCCTTTATTAAAAAACGCAGAAGTAGTGTCACAACCCGTAAAGGCATGTAAAAAAAGAATATGTTCTTTACAATTTGGTAAAGATTTCTCTAAAGATTTCGATGAAAATATCTTCTGTTGAACTTTGCCTCGGGATGGTTTTAGAAAATATATTTCACGATCTTTATCTACCAATGCCGTTAATATCACTAAGACATCGATATCTTCTGAAACTATAACAACATCTTTTGATTCCAAATTCATTGCCGTCTCAACAATTAATTTGTCCGCATCGCTTTCCGCTTGGCATGTAAAAATATTGTTGTCAGCTAATTTAATTCTCAACATTTCTATCAAGCGAATTTTATTTTTACTATTTGTCAAAAATTTTTCTTGAGCAATTTTTAAAGGCATATGTTCATCAAATTCAATATCTGCACATTTATTTTTTAATGCGCGACGATTCCGTTCGGCTGATTTAATGCTATCTTTTTTTAAGCAATACAAAAGAATTTGTAATAGTTCAATATAAAAACGTCGTCTCCAATACACTTTCCAGTACAAAAATATACACGAATTTTTCACTAAAAAACCAAATTTTCACTGTTATAGAAGCACAATATTCACAGAACACGTGTTACTTGCAACTAACCTAGCCGAGAAATTCCATTGTACATAGCAGCTGTCGCTCCGCTCTCCCCTCCATGTTTTTCTACCTGTTCGAGATCCCTACTGCTATTTTTATACACAGGTATCTTCGAAAAATGTTCCTAGATGTCTACTCAGGTAAGATTTAACATATAAATAAAAAAAAATTACTGTTTAAAGTGAAAATATATGGTCAAACATTAAAATTTTATAATAATTTGTTTAAACAATGAAAAAATTAAGTGCACAAAAAAATTATGGGTAAACATTGCAATTTATAGTCTAAACAACAATATCCCATATCAATCATATTAATTCATTCACTGTAACTCTAATCCGAGGTGAAAACCCCCAGGCGCTCCACTATCAACATAATTTAAAAACCAACCATGGTTTATAATCCCAACACTGTTGTATAACTTAACGTGATAACTGTTCCATTAATCCGGTGATAAGTGGTTGTTTTTTTTTTGGCTTCAAGCAAAAGGTCCATTATTTTTTCATTATCCCATGCTTAGGAAAAATGTTATTTTTTTAAAAATTTAAAACAGTAAGTATCAATAACAGTTTGAACACTGGTAGTGTATGTATGTATAATTTACGTGTCACTGATAAATTCGTAAAGCTATTTGTCCCGGTTAACGGTTATCATGAATATTTACATGCGGCAATTTACACTTTGCGGTTAATCGCGTTACGAATCGCCTTTCAAAGCCGCATCGCTCTCCCATTTACACAGTTGACTGAAATTACAAGCAGGTAGATGACGGCCACGGGCAATCGCCTGCAACCATTGGTCATTTAACCAGGGTTCCCAAACTTTTTTTTCTCATAATTTTGCTGGTTCTGATGGACCCCTTTCAGCTACATTTCTATAATATTCTCAAAACTAAATGAAAAATGTGAAGGTTAGATCTAACTATTTGCGTTGCAGCTAAGTTCTATCTACGAATTAACAGTTTTCGAAAAAAATGAGAATTGGTTGGTTAATGTGGATGTCAAAAAATTTAAGTTGGTCTATCATAAAAGTAATTTCAACCAACTACACTTTTTTGTCATCTACCCATTACACAACAACCAATCACTTTTTTACTGATTTTATTTTGAAAACTTCCTATTCGGAATGACAAAAATAAAAAGAAATATATTTTCTTGTGTTGTTGTATTTATTTAAATATGTAATTATTACACTATTCATTATTCTAACTGATTTTTAACAGTCATAACATAATTAAAAGAAAACATTAATAAAGTAACTTCTACAATGACAATCATAAAATATTTATAATTTTAATGGCAGGGATATACTTGATGGATTGAGGGCAAATTATCAATATTCGGCTTCAGTTTTGTAATAATCGCAAATCTCCCCGGTCTGTGCTATATAATTTGCTCCTTTTTTTGGTTACAAGGTACACTAAAACTTTTTTCGACAAAATATGACGAGGGAAAATAATATCAAAAGCTTTCTTGCGATTCCCCACAGACCAGGATATTGTCCGGGTATACCTGCCTGCAGCCAAAATGTTTGATACCCTCTTTTAAATTTTACCTTCAGCTCCACATTAGTGCTAACCTCAAGTAGCTCCTCTTGTATACCACATTATTCACTTTCGTTTCATCAAATGGATTTATGATCCATGATGTCACTTACTTCCATCGTCAGAATATCTTCGAATCTGATTTCGAAATTATCATGCAGGACAATCAAATGTTGAACATATGTTTGAATATCAAGGCATTCTACCTGTGATAAGTTTGAAAACTGGGAAAATTCGCGCCGACTAATATTTTGCTTCATAAAATTCAATTTTCCAAGAAAATCTGAAATTAAACCCTTCGTTTTTATTAAATTAAGGCCGTCCCCTTTCAACTGTAAGTTAATGTCATTA
The DNA here is from genome assembly GCA_036924255.1 of Apodemia mormo. Lineage (NCBI taxonomy): Eukaryota > Metazoa > Arthropoda > Insecta > Lepidoptera > Riodinidae > Apodemia > Apodemia mormo. The sequence goes on from JAUPFN010000007.1 coordinate 34,356,737, forward strand.
AATTTCTTGAACAAATCTGTCAAATACGCGATGTCTGATTTCACATTGAGCAGTTTTTCTTTTAAATCTGGATCTTTACTTTTCAGAAACTCTAAAACTGATTCAAAAAGAGAGTTTAATCTTGTTAAACATACACCTTTTGATAACCAGCGTACTTCAGTATGTAAAGGCAGTCGTTGGAAGTCTTCATTATTTTCGTCGCACAATTGTGCCAATAAACGCGTATTCATTGCATTACTTCTTATTTTGTTAACTGCATTAATCACAAATTGCAGCGTCTGGTGCAATCTATCATTCGAATTTTTCGCGACTAGGTAGAGTCGGTAGATGATACGGTGATTTGCAGTTACCTCCGGTATAATTATTTTAAGATGGCTTATAAGCCCACGATATCGCCTAACCATGGCAGGAGCTCTGTCTGCTCTGTTGCCACGGAAATGACTTTTGTTAATGGAATCGATTTTTTCTTAAAAAATCATTCAGGACATTAATTATTAGTTTACATTTAGTGTGACCAAACTCTTCGCGAATGGTAGCTCTTCATGAATTTTTTCGTCAATAACAAATCGAACATATGCCAATAATAATGCTTCATTTCCTGGTAAAGTAGACTCGTAAAGTTGAATAGAAACAAGAGTTGTTTGGATATAATTACGCAAAAATCTTTCTATATCAGAACTCATTTCATCAATACATCTTTGCACAATATTGTTGCTTAAAGGAATTCTTTTGACTATGTCTAATGGGGATTTGTGCAAAACATTTTTCAAAACCTCTTCAACAGCGGGTGTAATTAACTGTTCTCCAATGGTATGCGGTTTTACAAATCTTTTCCCCGTGTTGGTCCCGGGCTCCTTTGAAGAATAGGCCAACTGCCGTAAAAGGCGACTGAGTGGCTATTCGCGTCACTACCATAGTGACTACTAGGTGGTAGAGTTCTGCATCGGCTCGACCGGGTCTGTTACTACCGCCTTTCCTATTCCTGCCGCAATAGCGTCCGTAATGGTTACTGTCGTGTTCCGGTTTGGAGGGTAATGTAGCCGGTAAACTTATGCATGTGGCATCGGTCCTCGCCACAAAATGGCAACGCACTATTAACATCTTTGGTGTCTATAGGCGATGGTTGACTCTTTCCATCAGGAGACCCATCTGCTTGTTTGCTTTCTTATGATATAAAAAAAACTCGCTATAAGTAATGAGATATTGTGAAATGCACGCAAGCCATCATCGTTACTTTCAGACGTTGAAGCGAACATACTGTGCACGGTGGATCTCTTTTCATATTTTTCCTTTAACGTTTGACTATATTTTAAATCTTTACCTAATTTATCAGGATAATGCCTTCTTAGAGATCTTAGAAAGGTTTCATAGAGCCATTACTTAAAACTTTTATGCATAAAAGGCACACGGGCAATCGCTTATCTGTCTTTGATGGCAGGAAACTAAATTTTAAATATTCCACACTACACTATCGACATTTCTTTTTAGATTCAGCCATGTTTCGTATCAGTTCACTACCTGTAAAATAAAATAAAAAACATTGCTTTAGTAATTTTAAGGTGGCTTTACTTAACAGATATGGCTATTTAACAGAATAGGATTAATTAATATAATTAAATAAACAAAGTACCGACGACAACCTGATTCGTATCATCAAAAGCAATAAATCGCAAAAAAGTAATAAATCATTTATATATTTTGTTAAAAACAGCTGTACCGATTTTAATGTAATGCAAAAAATCATTAATTATATCCTGATATATTTCGATAGAAAATTTTAATATTTTTTAATTAATATTAAAATTTTCTATCTATATATTTCTATCTATTTCTATCTTTTAATTAATATTTTCATGTCAAAACTGCTGTTTATTTATTTATTACTTTGATACAAGGTACGAGTATATAAATACACGTACGAATTATGAAAATATATTTAATTTTTAGTGAACTACCACACAATCAGGTAATAAAAAAATACCAGTAAAGTAGGGACAAAAAGTATGGAGAACAAATAAACAGCTTAGGAGTTACTTACTTTTTCCGACACTGGCAAACACTAACATGGATTTACTTTACTTTTCTTTTCGAAATTCCGGAAACAAATGAGTAACGTTTGTTCTTGGCATTCGCATTTATATTGGTGAAGAATGAAACAAGTCCATGCAAGATTAGCAAGCACACACACCACAAGTCGTATATCCCTACTCCCTGGGGAAGTCTCAACAAGCATTGCGGGTGGTTGCGGGTGTTGTGACGGCGGCGGAGGTGTGCAAGTCTCGACACGCTGTACTGAATTAACTGAATATGTTTTTAAATGTAACCACCACTGAATTTCTTAAAATATGAAATACCTACAGTGTAAATTGAATTCACCTAGGAGGACGAAATACTAGTAGGATCTAAATTGTAGTTCTTTACTATCAAAATCAGATAAATTTTCATGGATGGCTTATGAATTGTGAACCCCCATGATTTGGTCATACCAACGTAGACCCTCGTCGAGTCTACCTAGGACCCCTGGGGGTCCACCGGGAACACTTTTAGAATCTATGATTTAAACAGTTTATTTTGGTCACCGGTCCCATGCGGCCTGTCGCCGCGCGGCCAAAGTTCAATGCTACACTACTTTGGTGCTTGCAAATTAATTCATTAGCGTCTTAGCCGAATTGTCATTTAAACGGTCGATTTTCGCCGTGCGGCTTAGCCGTGCGGAAAGCGACTCGTGTAAACCCGCTATCAGGCTCAATAGCTCAACGTGCTTTAATTACCAACAACAAGCAACAGTTGTCAAGGCTTAGTCACTTGCCAATATATAGCGATGGGGATCGCCAACCATTTGCCAAAAAAATTGGGTGTTATTGACAGTTGTTGGGAATCGGTCGTTGCAACTTTCTAGGTTTTCATTATATGAAAAATGAGACTGCGTGTAGCAGACGGTAAACTACAGCACGTGGCAATACATCTCGCCATACACAATATGGTAACGCACCATTAACATCTTTGGTATCTATAGGTTATAGTTTTTTCTTTCCGACAGGAGATACATCTACATAATATTTGCTATTATATGATATAAAAACTCACCCTATCGCCCAACCCACTGAAACCTATTTCTAACCAATATTTATAAAGGTATAAAAGTTTGGTCTTTTTTCGTCGTACACAAAATATCTGATTGTAAGGCAGATGGTCTGTTATTTAAAAGAAACACAAATTAAGATTCAAGAATATAGAACATTTTTCTTTGTTTCAGAATGCATGGGCGTGAAATGAACGGCGGCTGAGCGGAGACGACGGAGCGCGATGAGCGCTCCTGAGCCTTTAGTGCTAGAAGCACTTAAGGGGCATACGCAGCAACATGATAAGTGGCCTGGCCCTCGTGTTGTCAAAATTTACGTGGCATCGGTTTATAATGGTAAGCACACTTTTTATATAGGTATAAATAGGATAGCAATTGTTTTGTATTAGGATAAAATAGGATAATACTGCTTTTTCGAGATAACAAGATAATTGGTGAGACATACATTTACTGAATATTGCTACGATTAGTTTCATTAGCACTTAAAAGCTATATATATATATATATATATATATATATATATATATATATATATATATATATATATATATATATATATATATATATAGCGCGAACGGTGGAGTATGAAATTTGGCATAGTCAAAGCTTACATCGCGGAGGACTGCAGAAAGTTTTAAATAAAATATATTAGAAATATATTAAATTAAAAAAAATAACATTACATACACTACATTCATATGATATCCATGTTCATGTGACATTACGTCGTAAATGACGTGACTACTAGGTAGTAGAGTTCCGTTTCGCCCGGGTATATGGTACCACAACCTCATCTATTAGTCAATGCTTGTCATTGTCGTGTTCCGGTTTGGAGGTTAAAGTACCCGGCAGACTTATGCATTTGGCATTGCCATACAAACACACATGTGTAGTATTTTCTTTACGACTAAAGTCAATTGTCAAACTTAAAAAAGATTTTATTGTTTAGTCAATGGTCGAATTTCGGCCACAGGCGATCACTAATACGTTAATAAACGAGGGAAACTGAAAATATAAGCTAGTATAGATAATAATGTTACACCTATTGATATGTATTTGCTGACATAACCGAAGATGAAATTCCCTAACTAATTAATGGTTACTGTGGCTTTTGCATATATGATTTGCTTACATAGTGGAATAGATTGGCATTATATTGGATATATTGTGCCCATATCACATGTTTCTCAGGATATTCTTATTTAACGTACGAATAATACGTCGTGAATATTATACACTAGTAATGTCTGGGATTTTTTTATGAATAACTAGCTGCAGTGTGCAGCCCGCTGAATTATAAAAGTTTATGGCAAATCCTGCAGGACCACGTACTTTTTCCGGGATAAAACTGTGTGCTATTCCAGGTCATCATATACCTGTGTGTCAAATTTCATTCAAATCCATCTAGTAGTTTTTGCGTGATTGAGTAACAAACATCTCTCCATCCAAACATCCAAACTTTCGCATTTATAATATTAAATATTAATACCGATAAAGCTACTCCGTCTTGGTCTTTGAATTACATTGTTTACAATTTTACCAGGCGGTTCTTAAAAGGCGAATTATTTGCTTTACGTGTCATTACATCGTGACTACTATGTAGTAGAGTTCCGTCTCGCCCGGGTATATGGTACCACAGCCTCATCTATTCGTCAATGCTTGTCATTGTCGTGTTCCGGTTTGGAGGTTGAGGTATGCGGTAGATTTATGCATTTGGCATTGCCATCGTGACACACTATTAATATCTTTGGTGTCTGTAGACAATGTTATCTCTTTACTTCAGGAGAGCTATCTGCTTATTTGCTATCTAATGATCTTGAAAACTATCGCAGGATAAATAACAAGAATCGAGCTAAGCCAAAAATAAGCAAATTAAATGCTTGTGATAAGTAAGTCAATATGTGTTAAGTAAGTCAACGAGACTGATACGTATAAATACATTTTTAATACGCAAATATAGGTATATTACGTAAAAAGCACCTTAGCCTAAAAATACAAACATCTATGCAAAACATACAAAGGACAATTTTTTTACGGTACACGAAGTAGCTTATCTGGATCGATTGCAGACGTTTCATTAAGAAGAAACAAACGTCCACATACACACGCACATGCACACACACACACACACACACACACACACAAACACACACAAACACTTATGCAATGATAGTAGTGTTGGGATTATAAACTTGTTTTAATATAACTCGGAAACTTTGCTCTTTTTGATGACAAAACGTTAATTATTTACCGATTTCGAATTGATTTGGAGGAATCAAACTAGCAGATGGCTTTTCTGATGGATATGAAGGTGGTACAAGGCATTCCCGAGATCCCGAGATCTTTAGTCACGATGGAAATAACTCGTATGGGCTATCGTTTGCCTGTTACTCGCTGAGCTGCCTGCAGAATGGCAGATAGTTTATTTTTCAAAATCCAGGTATCTATCATCATCTATCGCGGGCATATTCTAAAATTCGTCCGGATGCAAATGGCGTTGTCAGATCAAAAATATAAACACGTTTCAGGAAATACCTTACGCCGAATTTAAAATATCTCATTAAATAATATTTACTGCCGTCGTTAACAAATTTCCGCAGCATATTATTAATTTAATTATTATGTAAATGGGCGTTTTTCTTAAAAACTAGAACCCTGTCCGACTTCTTACATAAAAAGGAAGTAGGTGTGTTAGCTTGCCTTTAGGTTCCATCAACCGTCGGCGATATCGGAGTTTATAGTTAACATTGATGCAATTTATGCCATTAAAATTTTCCTTAGGCAAATTGTATTAAACGTTTGTGGTTACAAAATAACAACGCCGTTTATGTAAGACTTGCATGCCATCAACGTATGGTGGTATACTGTTTCTTCTTGTTAATGTATACCATGAAGCTATATTATATCTGGAGGCAGCACTTCTAACACCTACTTGAAACCAAATTTTAAATACTGCTGTCATCTTCTGAGGTCTCTTCCTCTCTTTCCAACACAGCTGTATAAAAAGAGATAGTGAGACCTCAGAGACAGAGATACCACATCCATATTTGTTTCAATTGATTAGTACAAGTGCTAGCTCCACCTATCCTAATACTTCATGATGTATACCACCCGTCATTAAAAATATGACATATCCATTCTGACGTGATACAGTAGCAAACATACGAACAGATAATTTTTGCATTATCTGATGTAAAATTTTGTTGCCATTTATTTTTAAGTAGTTTTCACTTACTTATTTATATGTTATTTATGGTTTGAACGAAATATATTAAGAATAAAATAATTTTATAGATTTCCGGGAAGAAAGAAGACAAATCTTGGAGCTTGTTGGTCCGGAACTACAATCAACGTACGATGACCGCTATATCGAGGTAATTTGCATTTATTTTGTTATTTAGAAAGTAAATAAAACTTACTTACTTACATTTTAGATATTTCTAAAATTTTTGACATAACTCTGACTGAAACAGTGGTACCAAACCGTTTTTTTCAAAAATAATCAACTAGACTTATTTTTAATGTACCCTTGAGTTAAAAACTAGAGAAGGAAGAATTAAAACTTTCATGCATATATAAATTATTCTAGAACATATTACCCAACTTGAAGAACCAAGAAATCATATGTTATGTATCAGCGCAGACTAACGGACTGGTGGCACAGCTCTGTTTATCAGACGCACGATATACTGATCCACGTGGAGGCTTTATCAAATTGCTCACCTGATGTACTCCTTTATTTATCCTGTACCTAGTAGTAAACAAGCAGATGGACCCTTGAGGAGATAACAACATCGAAAATCATCATAGATGTTAATGGCATATTACTATTCGAGTTATAGAGATGTGCCACATCTATTCACCGTTTACTTTACACCATTAATCGAAACATAATAATTACAAACATTGACGCTATTTAGCACCCAATCTCTCATCTAGTTTACTAAATTTATATTTCTCGGATTTGGATCGCATGCAGTGTGTCACCACTATTTCTTATTAAAGTTTGTCGTTGTTAGGAGGTGCTTTCAGCCTGTTAATTGGATTTTATTTTATACTTAATAAAACTAAACTATACTCAATAAAAGGAAACCAAGCAAACACCCCAATTAAATTGACTTGTAATAATTTTTTTTTTTCAAAAGATAGCAAATAAGCAGATGGATGTCCTGATGGAAAGAGTCAACCATTGCCTATAGACACCAAAGATGTTAATGGTACGTTGCTATCTTGTGGCGAGGTCTAATGTCACATGCATAAGTTTATCGGCTACCTTATTGCGCGACGACGGATATATTGCGGCAGGAATAGATAGGATACCTATTCCTGCCGCAATACCGACGCTATTGCGGCAGGAATAGGTAAGGCGGTGGCACCTGACCCGGGCGAGACAATGCAGAACTCTACCACCTAGTAGCCACGATGGCAGTGACTCGCATAGCCAATCGCTCGCCTTTTACAAGCTGCCTGGCAGAACGTCAATTGGTCTATTCTTCAAAGGAGCCCGGAACCAACACGGAGAAAAAGAAACACGTCAGCGCTTTTACTTACTTTGACAGGACGTAACCCATGTGTTAGTCCGGGCCCTTTTTAAAAATAGACCAACTGCCGTTCTACATGGCAGGTCGTAAGAGGCGATCGGTTGGCTATATGTGTCACTACCATCGTGACTACTAGGTGGTAGAGTTCTGCAACGTTCCCGGGTATTTGGTACCACCGCCTTACCTATTCCTACCGTAATAACGTCAATGCCTGTCATTGTCGTGTTCTGGTTTGAAGAGTAAAGTAGCCGGTTTTTCATGCATGTGGAATTGCCATTCCGCCACACCAATTTCAACGCAGCATTAACATTTTTGGTGTCTATAGGCGATGGTTTCTCTTTCCATTGCTATCTGATAATATAAAACAAAAAAGATATATACCACGATTTGAATTAGATACGCCTTTAACCACAATTTCTTAGGTTTTCAGTGTAACTTGTACTCACACCCAGAAAAGGAGAGTGACATTACTTACTGCTGACATAAAATCACTCCACGGCCGTTTTTTCAACTTGGCCTCTTGTTTCAATTAAACAACAACACAGCATATTTTTTTAAATTCACGGGAAAAATTACTCTTACTGATCTAACCCCAAAGTAAGGAAATTATTTGCCATACCCATAACACAATATGGGTGTTAGTCAACGATACTAATACATGAAAATACATATATAAATACTAGAATATATTTAATACACGCCCAAACCTGGAAATACAAACATTTATGCTCATCATGCAAATGTTTGTCCCAGTCGGCGATCGAACCCGAGCCCCGTCGATTGCGTATTCAAGGTCGCTAACCACCCGATCACCGGGGTGGTCAATTCAATTTAAATTTTTTCACGATATATCTGTAAACATTTGACACAAGCATGTATCTATATAAATAAACTAAATTAAAGTGTATGCTTGTAATATTAAAATAACCGCTCCTCTAGTATTGTGGATAAGTGGCGGTGATCACTTACCGTCAGGTGCACCCCTGCTCTTTTGCCCCCTCTACTACAAAAAATAATAATTTTTGTTTGTCTGACTGTGTGTTTGTTCCGGTTAATCTCTGAAACGGCTGGACCGATTTTGACAGTACCATTACTAGCACATACCTGATGTAATGAGGACTAACTTAGGCTACTTTTATTTCGGAAACTTAACTAGACGAAGTTGCGAGAGCAGCTAGTTTGTTTATATATGAACGGCTACACGTTTTATTACCTAGTACTTGTGTGGCTGTGGCATACCGCATATACCAACTCTATGAACAATAGTATTATGACATCATTATGACTTTAATTGAGGTTATTAATGTGGCAGAAAATTAGAAATTGCATTGCCATCGAAGCTTGTGAAATTATAGCCTCGTTGTAGGGAACGCAAATAATTGCAATCTCCTTTGTTTGGTAAAATACAATGGTTTATTTTTGCTTAATTATTCCGAGCTTTAGTCATCATAAGAGATTTAGAAAGTCTCTCAAATAACTTTGTGAACAAGGGGCCATCCATAAATTACGTCACACGGTAAAGGGGAGGGAGGGGGTCGACGATGTGTGACGTTGTGTGACAATGGATGGTTGATGATCAATGTACAGTTTTGACTTTCCTACGATTTTATTATATGTATAGATTAGCTGCGCCAGCGATTTCATCCGTGTGTAAATAGTTCTAAAAACAATGCCGGGGTTTTACACGTATAGTTCCCGTTCCAGTGGGACTTGTGGGATAAAAACTATCCTATGTTCTTTCTCGGGTCTCAAACTATCTTTGTACCAATTTTTTTCCAAATCGATTCAATGGCTAAGGCGTGAAGAAGAGACAGATAAACAAAGAGGCAGACAGACAGAGTTACTACTTTCGCATTTATAACATAAGTATGTTTTTTTTGAAATTTTAAAGTTTTAAGACATGTGTTTTCAAATGATTTATTATGATTATTTTATTTCTATACTTGTATTTTTTAAATGAAATTATAATGTGGTTTCGTGGCTCGGTATCGGTGTTTACCACATGAGGCCCCGGGTTCGATACCCGGGTCGGGCAAATCATAACTGTGTTTTTTTTTCAGGTTTCTGATAAAAACAAGATTGCCCAAGATAGAATAAATACCCAGTAGCCGAGGAGCTTGCCACCTATCACATCGTGGGACTAAAGGCGTGTCCTCCTAAAAATAACAAAATAAACTAACAAAACATGTTAGCAGAACATGTAATTTAACAAAGATCATAAAGTTAGATCAGTATATTTTTATATTGCTACCAACTTGGGTTACTGTTACTGTTTTATAAGAAAAAAGAAAGATATCATTATAGTATAAAATTTACAATTTAATTTGTAAAAGAACACAATACTGTTACAAATCAGCAAATAATCGATAGTCGATCGAACGATCGAACGGCAACACTACTGTCGACGGTCTAGCATCAAAGCAGAGTGCTAAGTGTGAGTTTTTCTTTTCGCATTCGATCGTGAGCGCGTTTCGAGTTTACTAGGAATTTGTATGTGATTTGTACAGCGCCTCCTAGTGGTAAACGTGAGAAACTAGTTTACCACTAGGTGGCGCTGTACAAATCACATACAAATTCCTAGTAAACTCGAAACGCGCTCACGATCGAATGCGAAAAGAAAACTCACACTTAGCACTCAGTTCAGCGACTGCGACACGCGATTCCGCGTTTTATCTTTCAAACGCGATGCAGCATCGATGCAGTCGCTAAAACGTGCGATTCGGATGCCACGACCGATCGCAGAGAGTCGCTATAACGCGTTGTAGCATCGATGCAGTCGCTAAAACGCGCGTTTTAGATTCTAAAAGTGGCATGTGTGCCGTGTTTGTTAGCAAAACATTTTAGTCACCTGCGACATTTAAACACGAACATCTAACATCCACACGATAAAATGACTTCTGATGAAGAAGACGTAGCTAGGTAGGTATTCGATGTTTTAGAAATTATTTTATTTTCTCACGGTTAAATAAACCGCGGAGATTTGTACACTTTGTATTTACTTCCTTTAATTGAAATTCCCATAAGTTTGAATAACTCCTCAACATCTTCATATTTCTTAACTTCGTTTTTGTGCTCCGACATATTACAGGGCGCTCGCTCATTAAATCAATGAAAAAAAAACACAAACTATAGGTAGTTACGATAGGAATATATACAGGAAATGAGTAAATACGGAACGCACCTCCTCAATGTTCGCAAGCAACGATGATATAAAATTACTCCTCCCCCGCAGGCAAACGCGGGGAATGTTTTCCGTTTCCCTGGGATAACATGTTTGCACGTTTGAGTTACGCCTCAACCGCACTTGCGTCTATCGTCACAAAGCTTCGTGCAATGACACGATAAATGTAGATGTGACCTCTATGTTTATCGCGTAATTGCACGAAGCTTTTTGACCCAGGTGCGGCCCCAGCATTAACAAAACAGGATATGCGCATATTTTGTTAGAAGTTTGATGTTAGGTGTTAGAAAACAAAAAACAGTGTAGCAGGAGGCTTAAATATTTTCTGCTAATCGTGAATACTTACACTGTTTGTACCTCTGCCTACCCCTTCAGAGATACGAGCGTGAAGATACTTTTTATTTAAATGAAATAAATAAGCATTTTAGAAATATTTCGGAAACTTATTATAAAATTATATTTTTTTACTGTAAAGGCTTTATTTGACCTATACACCTACTCCCGCTTATGTAGAGGCTATTTAAAATATGTAATGCTCATTCATATCATTTTGTGTAAAAAAAGGAAAATCTTATTGAGTAGCATAGTGCTCTATGCTACTCAATAAGATTTTCCTTTTTTTACACTTTCTTTACGGTCTACCTGTTCTACACGGTCTTTAAGGTCTACCTGCACTCAAAGATTTAAATACTTTTTAAATGAGTTTGACTTTAGTTGATTATAGACTGACAACCCCGTTGGCTGAACCTAACTACGAATCGATGGGGCTCGGGTTCGATTCCTGACAGGGACAAACATATGTGCGATGAACATAGATGTTTGTATTTCTGGGTTTGGCTGTTTATTGTATACTAGCTGTTGCCAGCGACTTCGTCCGCGTGGACTTCGTTTACTCCGCACTGCGCCTCCCCCGTAGGTGATAGCGTGATAATATGAAGCCTATATGTTGACCCGACCTGTTAGTAATATTCATGCAAAATTTGAAGTAAATCTAACTACGAATCGATGGGGCTCGGGTTCGATTCCTGACAGGGACAAACATATATGCGATGAACATAGATGTTTGTATTTGTGGGTTTGGGTGTTTATTGTATACTAGCTGTTGCCAGCGACTTCGTCCGCGTGAACTTCGTTTACTCCGCACTGCGCCTCCCCCGTAGGTGATAGCGTGATAATATGAAGCCTATATGTTGACCCGACCTGTTAGTAATATTCATGCAAAATTTGAAGTAAATCCATGCAGTACTTTTTGAGTTTACCCCGGACATACATACAAACAAACAGACAAACAGACAAAAATTCTAAAAACTATATTTTTGGCTTCAATATTGATTGTAGATCACGCCTTAAGTATTCTTTTAAAAAAATGTTCAATGTACAGTTTTGACTTTCCTACGATTTTATTATATGTATAGATGTAGCAGTATTTATATATGTTCGACACTCTTTATCGTCGGCACTTGGTGAAACTTCATATTCATACAATATTTTATATCGATAACATTTGTAGCGTTTCACAATTTATTGTGAAACAGTACAAGTGTTATCGATATAAAATATTGTATGTATATTTATATATGTATTTATATGTATTGGTATCGTTAAGTAGCACCCATAGCACAAGCAAATAATTTGCTCACTCTTGGGTTAGATCAATTTGTGTGACTTGTCCAGCTCTTTTATTATTTATTATAGTTAAACTTATTTAAAAAGCATGTCTGCTTTAATACGAAAATTCATCCTGGTTAAAATTAATACCTACTTTCTGTTTAAATTCAAGATGACTCCAGAAACTTTAATGCATTGGAAATTCGATAGAAATGTTTCTTATCAAGTTACCCACATGTACAAATTAAAACAATTTGAGTCTTTCGAAGAATCGTCTTACAAGCTTTTAGAACGGACAGCACGCAGAAACACGAAGCGCTCGTAGTAGTTAGATGATTACTTTAAAGTTTAAAGTGAACAACGACTACTACTATTACTGTTTCAAAAATACTTTGATATATTTTAAGATGTTTGAACAATGTACTGAAAAAATATTTATTGCTAAGTTAGAAAAATATTTAAAATACGAGGACTATAATCTCAATTATAATATTTTCATTAGCAAATACCCGCACCTTCATTCGCGTGGCCAAAAATCTTTACTAACTTTTAACTCAGTCGAATAAAAAAGTAGCCTTTGTCACTCCTGGATAATGTAGCTTTCTAAAGATGAAAGAATTATTAAAATCGGCAGAGTACTTTTTGAGTTAAATCGTAACAAACAAACAAAAACCAAATCTTTTCATAAATATGTTTAGATGAATAAAAAATATTAACATTTGTAACATTGTAGTATTTGAAACATTAGAACTCACTTATGATGTGAATATGTCATAGATATAGGTATATACTCAAAGAAATATGTTTTAATTTGGGTTATATTAAACTTTTTTAAGGTTTTCTTTAAGGGTTAATTATAGCTAACTGGGTTATAACTAGCTTTGCTCGGATTATAATAATATTGCTAAAATATTTGATAATGTTAGAAAAAATTTGATAATGTTATAAAACAAAAAAATACAATTATAAAATTTAAATCCATAGCCTTCGGTCTTAAGGTCCCAACTCACCGGAATGCTATGAAAACATCGTCAGCCACGTATCCAAACAATTTATTTTGAAACTTGTGAATTGGCTGTTGCTTATACTGCAGCTACGTATATCCGCCTAGCAAACGAGCAGATGGGTCTCCTAATCCTACGGCGAAGGTTCGCGCCCGCACGAACTACATTGCGACAACTGAGTGCTAAGTGTGAGTTTTTCTTTTCGCATTCGATCGTGAGCGCGTTTGGAGTTTACTAGAAATTTATATGTGATTTGTACAGCGCCATCTAGTGGTAAACGTGAATAACCAGTTTACCACTAGGTGGCGCTGTACAAATCACATACAAATTCCTAGTAAACTCCAAACGCGCTCACGATCGAATGCGAAAAGAAAAACTCACACTTAGCTCTCTGCGTACGTCATAATGACGTCGTATTGTCACTGGTCACCAAACCGCGGCCAGCAGGTTATATTTGTGCGGCCTGCTGATGATATTTTTACGGCCCACGACAAATCAAAATCTTTTCTTCTTAAATTCTTAATTCATTAACATTCGTTCCTTAAATTATTTAATTTTATGCTACTGTATTTCATGCGCCCAAAAATTACGAACGTATGATACAGCTTCATAAACATGAAGGTCATATCGTCGTATGTTATTTTTTTTCTACCATGGAACAAATTAAAATAGCATACGTCGATACACTGTCAATATCAAAATACGACTTATACATTAAATTACCTAAACTTATGTTTGCGGACAAATTCTAATTTATTATTATTATTGTTTATCGTAATTATATTATAGTTTCTTTGTCGTGAACCGCACAAATATCACGTGCGGACCGCAGTTTGACCGCCAACTGCAGTGACACGTCTAGCCCCTTCGCGAAGCAGTTCCGCGGGGTGATCACGTAACTCGCAATGCGAAATTATCGTGATTGTTTAGTAATTGCAAGACACATAACAGCCTTGTACATTAGTTGTAGTCATTGCCGCTTGATTAGTTTTGATGCTGTGACATTGCAAAAAGTGCATCTAGTGACCAGCAAGCAATTGGCGACGTTTTTGATGATTTTTTCATTGCGCTTAAAGGTCATCGCTGATCGCTGGCGAATTGCAAACGTTAGATGATACGCCTATGGGATAGTCCGAACACATCGTGACGTACGAATCTTCACCGTAGCCCGATATATGTAGCCGCGCCATCAGTAAATTAGCCGCCAAATATTTCAATACTAGCTGTTGCCTGCGACTTCGTCCGCGCGGACTTCGTTTATTCCGCACAGCTCCTCCCCCGTAGGTGATAGCGTGATAATATGTAGCCTATATGTTGACCCGACCTGTTCGTAATACTCATGCAAAATTTGAAATAAATCCATGCAGTACTTTTTGAGTTTACCCCGGACATACATACAGACAAACATACATAGACAAAAATTCTAAAAACTATATTTTTGGCTTCGATATCGATTGTAGATCACGCCCCAAGTATTCTTTTAAAAAAATATTCAATGTACAGTTTTGACTTTCCTGCGATTTTATTATATGCATACATAAAATATTTTGGAAAAAATGGTGGTCGGCGACGTCGCTATTTAAATAAGTTTAAATAACTCTTAGTCTAAATAAGGTGATTTTCATGCTATTTAAACATATAACGTATTTAATACACACTTCATTAAATTTTTCCAAGCTTTTCTTTTGTAAGTCAAGTTTCTTAAAGATTATAAAATGTTTACAACAAATTACAAAAGAGCGCAACTTTACTTTTTCGGACTAAATTTTAACGATGTATGACTTATAGAAAAATTGTTATTGAGTTGTAATTCTTTAAAGGCCTTTGGAAAAAATATGAGAGTAAAATTTATACGATGGGCGCGCACACCAACAGCCTAACTAAAAGTTACATGATGAAGTAAGCTTTTAACTTTCTTTCTTCATTCACCAGCATAAAATATGATTTTAAGTTGTATATGTTGGGGTATGATAGGCTGTTCTCTTAATAATTTATCGTTAAACGCACAAAAAAGATTTTCGGCATACGGGGTATCATCTATTTTTGTACTGTAACACCAAAGATGTTTAACTTCTTACATGCGTACCTAAGTACACACACGTGTTTTCGTTATATTATAATAATAATAAATTATATTACAAAACCTTAATTTATACAAAACATATCGCTAGTCATTTTAATTGATATTTTTTTCTAGTTTGAATTCGTCGATATGCATTACGGGACCGACGGTGGGGACGAAACGAACCCAGCGTTGCTCCGGTATCATCTCGACGAAATACGTTGCTGCAACAATACTTCGAAAGCTGGATACTTTCTCGTAAGTAACATAACATAATAATTCATAATTTTAGCTTACCGTTAAATAATACCATCTATATATTCGTATGCGCGAGTGAAACTTTTGCTCCCGGGTTGGTCCGGGCTCCGGGTATAGATCAACTGCCGTTTTGCTAGGCAGGTCGTAAAACGTGACTAATTAATTATATACTTATACTTGTCATTACCATCGCGATTATTAGGTGGTGAGTTCTACAACGTCTTGCCGGGTATTTGGTACCACCACCTTGCCTATTCCTGCCGCAATAGCGTCAATGCTTGTCATCGTCGTGTTCCGGTTTCGAGAGTAGCCAGTAGACTTATGTATGTGGCACACGGATAGCAACGTACCATTAACATCCTTGGTCTCTAGCGATGGTTTTCTTTCCATCAGGGGAAGAATATGCTTGTTTGTTATCTAATATTAAACAAAAAATATCTTTTTAAGATAATTACGAGAACGGTGGAGTGTGAAATTTGGAACATTTGAAGTTAGATTAGTATCCAGCAATATCATCCCACCATCCATACCATACCATCACACGGATAACGTGAAACGTCGCACCAAAAACATCTTTAGTGTCTATACCTATATAAATGATGGTTGTCTCTTCCCATTATGAGTACTATCTGCTTATTTATCCAAATAATAAATTAATTAATCATATATTTTTTATTTTGGAAATTTAAGTAGAATAGGTAGTCCTATCTGCGCATTATTTATTTTTATATTTTTATTATATTTACAAAAGATACCTAATATTTTAAAAATATATGCATTACAAATATACAAAATTAATAAAAACATTACATACACTACATTTCAGTGATATACATTATAATAATATACACATAATCTATACATATAATAAAATCGTGAGAAAGTCAAAAGAGTAAATTGTTTTTTTTATGTCATAAGATAGCAAACAAGCAGATGGTTCTCCTGATGGAATGAGTCAACCATCGCCTATAGACACCAAAGATGTTAATGGTGTGTTGCTATCTTGTGGCGAGGTCTAATGCAACATGCATGAGTTCACCGGCTACCTTACCCTCCAAACCGGAACACGACAGCGACAAGCACTGACGCTATTGCGGCAGGAATAGGTAAGGCAGTGGTACCAGACCCGGGCGACTTTTTCCAATCCTTAGCAACGTTGTTCTTGTCAGAAAACTAAAAAAAACACATTTTTTGAGTTGCCAACCCGGAAACCGAACTGGGGACCTTATGTGGTCAATTTCGACACCGGACCACTAGACCACAGAGGCGACTAGTGTCTAAATTACTCATGATATATAGGTACTGTTATGTTTATAGCTAAAGTCAGTTGTTAAACTTACAAGAAATTTTAGTTTAGTCTATGGTCAAATTTCGACCACAGGGCGCACGTTTGTATGTTTAAAAACTTTAAAATAAGCATTTTTTCTATTCTAATATCAGTATATTCAACGATTTGTAATGTAAAATAAAATTGATGGATATTCTTATTTTATATAATACTAACTGACCCTGCAAACGTTGTTCTGCCTTTAACTACTGTTATTTTTTTCTATATTTTCTCACCTTTTAAACC
Source organism: Apodemia mormo (assembly GCA_036924255.1). Taxonomy (NCBI): domain Eukaryota; kingdom Metazoa; phylum Arthropoda; class Insecta; order Lepidoptera; family Riodinidae; genus Apodemia; species Apodemia mormo. The sequence goes on from JAUPFN010000007.1 coordinate 34,374,046, forward strand.
TTCCCTGGATTTCAACAATTAATTCAAAACCAAAATTAGCCAAATCAGTTCAGCCGTTTTAGCGAGACTAACGAACAGCATGGCATTCTGTCTGTTTACCTTGTGAGGAATTCGTCGTAAAGATGTACATACAGTACGTACCCTATAATGTCATGTTGTACGTCTATGCAATATACCTATAATGCCTTAAACTGTAAAAATATAATATTCCTTTTTTTTAAGACACATTTTTAAGACTTATTGTAATAAACAATTACACAATACACAATTACAGGTAAACACGACATGGTATTAGGGTTCCTTACACAAAGTGTAGTAGATATCTAAAAGTCTATTTGATTTGTTATAAAGGATGGTAGATTTATCATTATATTACTTACCAGCAAAAAAGTTTTAGTTTGGTATGTACTATGCGTTCCAACTAGGGATAGGATCGCGCTTGTTATCAACTTCATACCACAAGTGTGAAATTAATAATGTCAGCAAAAAATATTTGTTCAAAAAATATTACTGACTTATTGAAGAACAAATAACGTTTTAATTATCTTACTGTCATCAATAAAAAAATAGTAAAAAACGTCAGTCTAGCTGTTCATCTATATATTATATAAAAAGTCGTGTTATTTACACCACTTATAAGTCAAAAACGACGGGGCCACTTTTTTGTGAATATATAACCTAAAAAGTATTAAAATTTATATATATATATATATATATATATATATATATATATATATATATATATATATATATATATATATATATATATATATATATATATATATATATATATATATATATATATAAGAATATGTATATTAATTTTATTGATTTTTAACGCGTACAACGTAGTTTTGAACATTCGTGTTTTAATATTGTATGATTCATTCCTAATCCATGTTTACTTTTTCCAGTTACAGAATTTCTAAAATAAAACTACTTACCATTTTGTTTCTGAAATGTTTTTACACAAATTTAAATAAGTACGACAAACAATTTATTTTTACCTTTTACATGTCTATTACTATATAATCCTAGTATGATACTTTAGTGAAGATTTCCGAGTATCAGTGGTTTCACCTTAGTACGATTTATTTATTTATTTATATTCATGCACACCAAAAACGTACATAGTTTAAACTTAACGTCTAAGGGCATTCTATCCTAGCCAACCTCGTGCAAAACAGAAACATGACTAATGGAGGTGGTGCATCTTAATTTACTTAAGAATAAGAAGAATTTTATAAGTATCAGTGGCTTAATCCTGGTATAATGCTTTAATAAAGATTATATAAGTATCAGATGGTTTAAGCCTTGTATAATACTTTTGTAAAGATTATTTATCTAAACATCAGTAGTTTAAATTTAGTATGATACTTTTGTAAGGATTATCAAAATATCAGTGGTGTAAGCCTAGTGTGGTGATTGTATATAGATTATCAGATACTATAATGTAAGCTTGGCATAATACTTTTGTAGAGATTATCTATGTAAGTATCATTGGTTAAAGCCTAAAATAATACTTTTGTAAGGATTATCTAAATATCAGTGGTTAAAGTCTAGTGTGATGTTTCGTGATTATCTATTATCAATGGTTTAAGATTAGTATGTTGTTTTTGTAAATACTAGGCCTGATATTATACTTTTGTAAACATTATCTAAGTATCATTTACATGTTAGAAAGTAAGGTAGACAGGGAGGGTACTACTGTTCACCTCACTTTCCACCATATCAATGGCACAAACAGTCACACACTCAATGCAAATTTTGCTTTGGTACCGTAGTATCTTTAAAAGATTTGAATAGAACTTCACTCAATAATAATTGAAGCAATTGCACTGTAATAACGATCACGAAACTAAAATTTTCACCCGATCCAGGAATCGAAGCTGGGATCGCATAATTTATTGATTTTTAACAATTAATCAATAATCGCAAAAGGAATTTTTGGGGTTCCGTATCTCAAAAGAATGAAACGGAACACTTATAGGATCATTTTGTTGTCCATCTGTCTGTCCATCCATCTGCTGAGACCATTTATCTCGTGAAACCATACACTAAAGTCTATAGTCCCTATAAGCTATGAAAAAATGAAACTTCTTGGTTATCGTTAAAAAAAAGATACGGCCATTTATGTCGCAAAATATGTATGTATATATCTAGACTTTCAAAGGAAACAAAATTTATAGGGTACTTTTGTTGACCTAGAACTATGAAATTTTACAGGTATTATCGTCTTATACTCGTTCACAGATTGTTTCCATGTACTTATTTACAGGCGAAGGTATAAAAATTATATATTTATTATCAAATCACAAAACTTAGGCTTTCTTTAAAATACAAACTGAACGGACGGAAAAAATGAAAATTCGTACGGAACCCTCGGTCCGTCAGAAGTCAACTCGCACTTTCCCGCTTTTTTTAATAAAGATTACTAAAAATCTCTAGTAACTATTACATTTTGAGAGTAAGCTAAGGGATAATATGGATTAATACGTTGTGAGGCTTAACCCTCTTGTGTATAGTACTTTTTAGAGATTTCGTAAATAGGGACTGTATTTGCAATCTAAGCCTTGCCTCCATCACTTTCAATATACACGGACCGTTACAGGGGCTATTATTTTTTATATGGAAAGAAGGTTTGGGTGTATAAAGGCTTTTACGTTTCGAGGCTCGATCATCCTATTATAATGGAAATTGTATTTCTTCTCTTACGCAAAAGATTAACGCAACAATTTTCCTGTACGATAAGAGAATTTAAAATATATATTTACATCTTACTTTCTGTACTTAATATTAAATGCGAAAGTCTGTCAGTCTGTCTTTGATGCTTTCACGGCTAAACCACAGAACCTATTTTGATTAAATTTGGCATGAGGCTCTTGAAGATCCAGAGTCAAATATTGGCTAACTTTTTTCACAAATCAACCTCTAAGGGACTGAAATAGGAGTGAAAGTTTGTGTGAAAAACTATACCGACGACATCTAAAATATATCGGCTGCCTCGTTGGCTTTCGCAATTAACATAAAGTACAGAAAAGAATGGATGTAATTAATATGTCGTGGCCCGGTCGCAAAATTGCCCACATCATGAAATGCTCGAGAATTTAATGAAGTGGTGGCATTTTATGAAATGTTTCACTGTCAATTGGCCACATCATTATGTTCATTGATCAGATCAATGATAAGCAATCGTTTATCGATATGGTTAACTAAACGCGCGACTACTTCATGAAATGGTCAAACTTAATTGATATTATCGTAAAGTAGCTAAATTATCTACCGATAGAGGCGCTGGAAATGCTTTATTTATGTGTAACTTGGCGGCTTGCTTTACCATGCGTTATTTAGTAATGACCCGTTAATTATGTTTTAAGGACTTTTATTATTTCCTAGCGTTCCTAGTTTTTATAAATGTCTGTCGTACTCAAAAACAATAAACAAGTTATTAAAATATACTGGGTTGTTATGAAATATCTTATGGACATCCAATTTTCATGACCAATCGTGCATGATAAAATTGTTAAACGTTAATGATTTAACGATCTAGTCAACTTTAGTTGCCCACATCATGAAATGCCACCATTTCATGAAATTATCGAGCATTTCATGATGTGGACAATTCTGCGATCTGGCTACGATATATATACATCTATTAAATTTAATAAAAATTAAATTATCTTTTAACAAACAAGAAAATTGGGATGAAAGTTTGTGTCAAAAACTGTATCGATATATTAATCTACTCGCGGCCGAAGCTGCGTGAGTCAACTAGTCTAAAATATATTAGCTGCCTCGTTGGCTTTCGCTTTTAATATTAAGTACAGAAAAAAACGGATGTAATTTAATATGTATGTAGATCTTTCAAATTCTCTTATCGTACATGAAAATTGGGATGAAAGTTTGTGTGAAAAATTATATCGACATGTTAATCTACTCGTGGCCGAAGGTGTGCGAGTCAACTAGTCTAAAATGTATTAGCTGCCTCGTTGGTTGAGCGCTTAATAACCCTGAGCAGTAGAGGGGCTGGGATTTGATTCCCGAAAGGCACAAGCATTTCTGTGATTAGAATATTGTGCAATTTGATTTTTGACTATGAATACTTATGTTTACTGGGTTGTCTGTAAGAAATCTTTTTTTAGAGAGTAGCTCACTTTTTGTACCTTTTTTTGTACCTTAGCGTACTTTTTGTACCTTTGTAGCTCACTTTTTTTTGAAACTAGAAAGCCTTATAGTTACACTATGTACGTCCATCCGCAGTCTAGCTAAGAGATCCTTAGTACTAGAAAGCTGTATCTTGGCACCAATATACATATACCTACATGTTATCCACGTCAACAAATTTGTAACATAAAATCTTAAGAAATATTTGTTTTGCGTAGCTCCTCTGTGTGTATAGTGAGAATGTTAATTTTTTTTCGTGTACACGATGGTGTGGGATTACGTTGGATAGGTAAGTTTTAAAAATTATTATAAGGTCAGCAAAAAAAAATTTTTTTGATTAAAGGACTCATTTGTGTCGACTAACTTATAAAATGTATTTGGAGATTTTTATAGGCGGTGAACCTGTGGTCCATTTCCAAATAAATGTTCGGATTTTTGGTTTTGGGTGGTTATTGAAATATATGTATATAAGCGTTCATATATTATGTACTTATATGTATTAGTAACTACTAGGTGGTAGTGGCATGCTTGTAAATAACGGAAGAGATTATTGTTACAAATAAACAACAACAAATTATATTATTGTTTTAATAAAATCCATTGGTTAATTTTGTAGAACAGTGTATTGATGCAAAATGCATGAATATACTAATGAAACTGTCTTCTTTAGATCATAGTTAGCATATTAGGTAACCTAAAATAACAACCTATTGAAACCTGCGCATACATGTTTGGAGTTTTAATTCTAGTTGGAATCTTAATCTAAATACGATTTAAACTTGTTTTTTTTATGCCAAGTAAATAAATATAGAGGGTAAGGATCCCAAATTTCATCCATCGGGGCTCCATGCCAAACTCACTTGCTCGTGGTGCTCCTCAAAAGCAGCAGCCCACTCGTTAGGCGCTCAGCAGCAACGAACCAAGTTCTGGGTACCAACCAATCCACACTGGAATAGCGTGGTGGGTTATACCCTCCCCTTTAATTGTTAAGAATCAAAAATCTCAATATATATCAACCACAAAAAAATGTAAGAGGCAGCTATTTGGTTTAGTAAAGCTTTAGCTTCAAAATTGGAAGTTAATAAATCACCAAATAGAAGCTGAAATAAGAGCTCTTGAACTAAAAACGGAGGAAGCGCAAAACCGTATCGTTCCTATTCACTCTTCGTCCGCTTTTCATTACGTTGAGTTTTTAAAAATGAGCATATTTCATCTTTATATTCAATGCAAAAATGTTCAATGTGGCTAGGCTACTGCTATTCATAATGAATTGCTTTACATTCCTTTGTATATCATTACATAGTATAAAACAAAGTCGCTTTCTCTGTCTGTCCCTATGTCCTTATGTCCCTATGTATGCTTAAATCTTTAAAACTACGCAACGGATTTTGATGCGGTTTTTTTTAATAGATAGATTGATTCTTGAAGAAGGTTTAAGTGTATAAACCTTTCCGATATTCCCACTGGAACAAAAGCTGCGCGGGTGAAACCGCGGGCAGGTCGCTAGTTATTATACCGCCTCGTTGGTCGAGTGGTTAGCGACCCTGACTACGCGATCGACGAGGCTCGGGTTCGATCCCCGACGGGGACAAGCATTTGTGTGATGAGCATAAATGTTTGTATTTCCGGGTTTGGGTGTTTATTATATATATATATATTCTAGTATTTATATATGTATTTCTATGTATTAGTATCGCTGACTAACACCCATAACATAAGCAAATAATTTGCTTACTTTGGGGTTAGATCAGTAAGTGTAATTTGTCCCGTGAATATTTATTATTATTATTATTATATAAAGCCAAAACTGTATAGCAATGATATTTTACTAATAGACAGGTGATACGCCTACATTAGGGGCTATCCTTAAATTACGTCATACGTTAAGGGGGACGGAGGGAATTGACGAAGTGTGACATTGTGTGATAAGGGGTAGGGAGGGGTCCCAAATTTTGGACATCAGAAATTTTGATAAATATAGTTTTATTATCTAAGTACCTATTGCAATGGTAAATTTGTAAAGTCACCTGTATAGATAAAAATAATCGAATGAGATCATTGTCCTAATGTGAAATTAGAAAATATGTGACATCACACTAGGTAGGGGGCAGGGGGGTCTCAAAAATGTGACCAGCTCTGACAAGGACGGGGAAGAGGTCAAAAAATCATGAAATTCGTGTGACGTAATTTATGAATGACCTCTTAATGTGATTTAAAACAGCGCGAGTGTAAATGTTCAGCTACCTGCTACATAATATAATATGACATGTGACGTGCAAGACTAAATAAGAGTCAGGCAATTTCAAAAATCAAAAAGGCAGCAAGGCCTTTTTGATTCACGGTGCTGTTTTGGAATGCGAACATCGCTTCTACTACAGTGTACCCATTTTTAAGGCGATTAGCGAACAGTGGAGTATAAAATTTTACACAATTAAAGTTTACATTGCCGAGACGTGAAGAAATCTAATATTTATAAATAGTATACATTACAAATACATCACTACATAATATAAAACAAAGTCGCTTTCTCTGTCTGTCCCTATGTCCCTATACATAGGGACAGACAGAGCGGAAATCTTTAAAACTGATTTTGATGCAGTTTTTTTTAATAGATAGATTGATTCTTGGGGAAGATTTTAATATATAAACCTTTACGACACAAAAGCTACGCAGGTGAAACCGCGGGCAGGTCACCATAATGTACTCACATGCAAACTATTTTCTTCAAGGCTGATGTCTGTTGTGAAATTTAAAGAGGTTTTATTGTTTAGTCTGTGGTCGAATTTCAGCCACAGGGCGATCGCTAGTCATTTAAAATAGATAAATATATATATTACCAGCACGCACCCGAGGAAATTAATACAGGTCATCAGTATCCCACCAAAAACATTTTCATTTAAAATGTTTCCACGACGAAACCATATAGCTTGCATTGTCAAAAAGTTATCAGATGTTATGTAGAACCAAACTTCTAACTCTATTATATTCTATATTAGCTATTGTCAGCGATTTCGTCCGCGCGGACTTCGTTTACTCTGCACAGCATCTGGCCGCTAGGTGATATATGTATGTAATATATAGCCTATATGTAATATGTAACCTATATGTTGACCCGACCTGTTAGTAATATTCATGCAAATTTTTAAGTAAATCCACGCAGTACTTTTTGAGTTTACGCCGACATACATACAGACAAACAAACAAACAAACAGATAAACAGACAAACATTCTAAAAACAAAAATTCTAAAAACTATATTTTTTTCTTCTATATCGATTGTAGATCACGCCCCAAGTATTTTAAAAAAATATTCAATGTACAGTTTTGACTTTCCTACGATTTTATTATATGTATAGCTTTTCCATCGTCAACGCTTGGTGAAATTCCATTATTGTTACACAATTGACTAATCACTTGTACTTTAATTTCACATCAATACTTTATTTTTAGTATATCACTCAACCGGTTACACGTTTAGTGAAATAGTGAAACCGGGTGAGTGTTATACTAAAAATAAAGTATTGATATGAAATTAAAGTATTAGTGATTCGTCAATGGTGTTCAAAATCTATTCGCCCTCACTCTACAAGCCCTAACTTCAAAAACTACACCTTAGTCAAATTAAGTAACATGGTTGTTTCGTTACTACAAAAACTATAATATAACAGAAAAGTAATGACTAATGAACCGAGAATACATTTTTCACCCCACATCCATATCACGGTAGCGAAACTGCTATATAAAAGTGTTAATGATGGATAAATCTTCTTTTGTGTTTCTATTTCCTTGTATTTCTACTGACAAATTAGTATTTATATTATTGTATAGGCGCAATATGATTATTATAGAGACATTTTTAATAAGAAAGATGCTTGATTTTGGTAAAACGATATAGATGGTTGCCTCAAGCACGCGAGGTGTGCTAAATATAAATATATATGAAAATTTATGAATAATTAATAATGTTATTTTTTACCTCTACAGTGTCTTATTGGAGGGGATGCCTCAGCATATCAGCCAGTTTTGCCATTTCAAATCAAAGCCGAAATATTTGAAGAGCTAGTCAAGACAGAAACGGCACAAGCGGCTTTAGTTCGCGCATGCTACCGGATCCACAATGATGAGACCTACTATCTAGAAGGGGATGATAAATGGTATGTTTTTTAATATTAGTTAAACTTCTATTGTATATTTAACTTACGACGTTTTTATTTTATATTAAACTCACGTCATTAGATGGCAAACAAGCAGATAGCTTATTTGATGGATAGAAAATAACCGATTGTAGATATAACAGCCGTTAATGTTGCGTTTCTGTGTGGCGAGATAATAATGCCATATGCATAAGTTGATCGGCTACTTACCCTCCAAACCGGCGGGGTGATCACGTGACTCGCAATGCGAAATTATCGTGGTTGTTTAGTTATTGCAAGAAACATAGCAGCCTTGTACATTAGTAGTAGTCGTTGCCGCTTGATTAGTTTTGATGCTGTGACATTGCAAAAAGTGCATTTAGTAACCAGCAAGCAATTGGCGACGTTTTTGATGATTTTTATTGAGTCATCGCTGATCGCTGGCGAATTGCAAACGTTAGATGATACGCCTACCAAACGTAACTATGATAAACATCGACACTATTACTGCTGGAATAGGTAAAACGGTGGTATCATGAACCCGGGTTACAGATTACTAAATAGTTACTTCGTAACCCGGGCGAAACATTGCGGAACTCTAACACCTAGTTGTCACTATGGTATTTAGTTTGGAATGTACCGCGGACTCTCATGTATGACTAATTTGATGGCACTGAAACAAAAACGGCAATATAAGAAATGTAATAAATTATGCAAAGGTCCATAAAATAAATGAAGAAAACCAACGGCACAATATCTGGGCAAAATATCCGCCTGGTCTACACTTTCCTCCATATCACGTTGGCTTGTTTCACAATGCCACTGAAAGAAAAAACACATGTTAGAGTCCGCGCCCCGCGGAAGCACAAAATAACTTCTCATACCTACGCTCAGTGGTCGCGCTAGACTTATGCACTTATCAACTTATGCACAAAAAACTGCTAGTCGCACTCGTATCAAGGTGTGTAATTTATTATTGAAAATGAAACAGGAAAAACAGAAATATACACCAATAATAGCTAAAATATTTTATTTATTTTAATTTTGTATCTAAATTTTCTGCACAATAATGTTCACTAACGCGTGTCTTAAAAGTTGGCACTAGCGCTTGCGCTATTCCTGACCATTATCATAAATCGCGACAGTGAGACGTGTTTATCTGGGCGTTGGTCGAGCGCCCTTTTTGCGGAATGTCTGAATTACTGCCGGCCTAAAGCCTTAAGGGCCTTCACAGCTTCACCGGTTGCTGGAGCAAGCACAGTGCTAAAGCAGAGTTTGAAGGTGTGGGGCTGTACTCAGTACGCACTCCGCCCTAGGGGTGTCAGCTGCGAGATCGATCCTCGGCTCAGGGTGGGGTCGTGATTTGCGATAAGAGGGTTAGTGGCATTGTTTTGTCAGTCGGCTGATCCTTGCCCTTGGGCTCGGTTCGCCGATGGGCTAAACAGAGGTCCTCGTTGATACCTAGATACGCAACGTTGTTGTGTATCTAGGTGTATAGTGTTTTGGTGTGTACCGTTGGCCAGAGTTCTCAGGTCGTCGGGATTGCTGAGAATGTGGTGAGGCCTACGTAATTTTGGTTTGCGATTAGTATCTGGGCTGTAGACTGCCGCGACTACCACCAATGGGTTAGGGTGCGAATCACTACGATCAATTGCTAATTAATTTTGTAATTATACTTATTTTAAAACTAAGAAATTCCTGTGGCATCTTCTTGGTCTTGAAAACGGTTTTCATGTGGATGAATGCTTAAAGAGTATCCTACGTGCGTTTCTGTAAACCTGACGTATGTAAACAAAATTTTGATGATTGATTTTGTAGTTAAACCGTAAAAGCTTAGCAAACCAACCCTTTAACTTAAATCGTAATCAACAGTTTTTAATCGAACTTACATAAATTCGCAATTCCAACTACAGATTAGGGATTTTAAATATGGAAAAATTGTTATTAAAAGTTCATCGAGAATGCAAAAATAAACTTAGGTAGGTATGATAATAATTTAGAAGTACATTGGGTACTATGATTAGAACTCCACAGAATTAGTCGACATGAATTTAAACATATTTGAAAGATTATTTTAGAATAGAATATCTTGAAAATAGTTTTTTAGATCATAATATTAATCGCATCCGTAATATTTTTTCCCATCGATTACCCAATGGATTATCACTGACTACTTAAGAAAATGAGAATTAAAGGTTTCTCGAAAACCCTATGTCTCAATAGTAGCTTCAAGTCTAATAGGTGGTGGGGTACCACCCCGTCGATACTTCGGACGAGAACGTAATGCTTATGAGGAAGTAAATACTTTTGATAATATTTTAATACACATTATCACATATTTCTGGCTGACAATTCAGCGACGTACGTAATGCACTAGTTAAGTGTCAGTGTCTATCGACAAACCGGTGAACCGTGGTTAACCTGTGTGGAAAGTCTGTAGACGTTATTTAGACCCTGCCTACCCCACAAGGGAACATGAGTTATGACTAGGGATATTTAACTTTTAGAAACTGATTCAATATAGTTTACATATCGTAACCAAAAGCATATATTGATCTGTCTATTTTTATAAGACTAACATTTTAGAGAGGAAAGATTTGATTTCTTGTTTATTTGTTACGATTTAACTCAAAAACTGCTTGAGCAATTTTTAAAAATCTTTCACCTTTAAAAAGGTACATTATCCAGAAATTGAAGTCGGCTACTTTTTTACTCGACAGATTAAAGGGTAGTTGAAGAATGATTTTGGTAACGCGAGCGAAGCCGCGAGTATCTACTATGAATCGTTAGTTTTAAATAAAATAATGCTCTGACGTGATGACTGCTAAATAAAACATGGTTGGTACAGATATTTCCCTGCAATTTAACGTTATCTACAGTCAAACAAAATATGTACCAGGATTACGGATTACAAGAACGAACTTTTTATTCACAATTATTTATCGTGTAAGATAAAGAATTTTACTTTGATCATGAATTTCAAATCAGACAAAACTTTGAATGGAAAACTTCCTTATGGAAGTGACAGCTGTGACAAGTTTGTATGCATTAGCTACATTAGGAATGGACTTTGAGATAAACTTTCATCGATTCTATGCGTCTGGTAACTTTTAAATTAACTTTCAATTACTGATGCTATTATGATGAAAAAATACTAGCTTGCCCGCGCAGCTTCGCCCGTGAGTAAATTAACATATAGTCGATATAATTTTCATACAAAAAGTTGATTTTTTTTAAATTGACCTACGTTTGACTACGTATTTTCAACCACCATATACCAAATTTAATCAGAATCGCGTAATAATAAGACAGACAGAGAGAGAGAGAGAGAGAGAATTTTGCATTTTATTATGTGAGTATTTTGTTGTACTTATTATTTACTTTCGCAGAACTCTAAAGTAATCTTAAAATTATTTAACTCATATAAAAACAATACATATGAGCCGTCTGTGCATTTGCTAACATTATGTTACAATACATACATATATATATTTAAGTGTATTTGATGTACATGATACAATCCTTAATTAGTCCAATCCTTGAGTAATTATCGCTAAAATATATTCATCCTCGAATGAACACAATTACAAAAGAAGTTAATAAGATATTTTCAGACAAAGAATAACGAGAATGAAAGTGATTTATGTTCGTAATTAAAGAGAAATAAATTGTCTCCCGCAATAAGAATTTAATCCACCTGCACAAATGCTTTAAGAATTGCCGTAATTCTTTTGCTACCTCTCTATTTTGGGTATAATAATTTACGACCTTTCCTTGGAATGAGATCCGATTACTCAGTGGGATCGTAAAGAGTGTAATTTATAGGATGAGTAAGATGTTCCCTACATAAATATTGCAACTATACTTAGGGCTGCTAACAATGTACAATTTAGAATATAAAAATAACTGTAGTCACAGTTGGAGAAAACTGGAATAAGATTCCACTATAGAAAGATCTTTACCGAGTTGGTTAATGGATGAAAAGTATTTATATCCAATTAAATATGTCAATTAATATATTGGAAAAAAAATTATTCTGGACTATAATTTTTAGTCAACCCTAAAAAATTATAGTCCAGAATATTTATAAAACATTTCAGTGGTTTGGTTAATAGATAAATTCCATATCAACCGAAAGTATGAAACATATAGAATATGCAAACGTCAGTTGACTTTTTTTTTTACTCTCACAACTCTTGGGTAAGCAGGTATAAATATCATACTTTTGATTGGTATGGAATTAGTCTATTAACTAAACCAGTGAAAAGTTAAAAAAATGTTAATTAATCATATTCTGGACAGCAGTTTTAGAGTCGACCCATTTGCAATATACTTATTGACATATTTTATTGAATATAAAATACTTTTCATTCATTAACCAGCTACGTGAGGTTGTTTTACAGTGGGATCCTATACTAAATTTTAAAAAACTGCACCTATGAATGTCTAACAATAATAGGTTTCAAGATGTGCAAAGTATCTAATTCAAAGACTTGGTTTTGGACCTGAGATCTCATACGTATACAAATTAACTAGTAAAATATATTCTATACTTTCCATCGTCGGCACTTAGTGAAATTCCATTGTTACTAGACACTTTTACTATTCCACTTGTACATCAATTTCACTTTACACAATTTTAATTATATTACTCGACCGGTTTCACTTTTTAAAGCATCTTCAGGATGTAATATATTTAACTGTTACTTAACTGTATCAGTTAAGTATATTACATCCTGAAGATGCTTTAAAAAGTGAAACCGGTCGAGTAATATAATTAAAATTGTGTAAAGTGAAATTGATGTACAAGTGGAATAGTAAAAGTGTCTAGTAACTAGTAAAAGTTTGTATAATATATTGAAGGAAATAATAGTTAATGAACATATTACGTAATCGATAAAAATATTATAAAAAGGGAATATTGCTAAACTACTTACAGAGTAAACCTTAACGTAATTAGTATGGTAATATTCAATAATCATATTCACCTCGCGGACAATAGGCTCGTGCTGTCTAACGCGGTGGTAATCACTATTTGTAAAAAATGAAAATTCGATATGTTTGTGCGGGGACCCTTATTTTTTTTAATCGATAATTAGGTCAAAATTTAAGTACCTCTCTTTACATATTCCGTATGAGAATCGACTATTGATGAACATTCTCCTTCACTATTTTTACGACTGGTTTCCGAAATGAAAATTAATTTTAACAAGCAATTAATGTGATTAATAGATCATTTGCTTGTAAAAATCGTGTCAAACACAGATCAATTGCTTATTAAGATTAATTTGCGTTTTGGAAACCGGCCGATAGTCTTTTGCCGTTCAACTTCTATATTGAAATCCGTAACGCTACAGTTAAGACATGAAATTATTTTATAGCTGCTTTTCCTCCAATTAGTCTGAATTCTTTACTTCACTTATCAGCTAATATATTTTTAACAAAAAATAAACCGACGAAAATTAGTGAGTGCTAAATGAAACCTTTGGGGTGTATCCATTCCAATAAAAAAAGAAGTAAAACTGGAAGTCAACAACCGTGCGATTTTCGAGGCATTTTTTGCCCCGCACTACTCCTATGTGGAACGAGTTGTCGGCAGAAATTTTTCCGAACGGATATGACTTAGGGACCTTCAAGAAAAGAGCCTACTCATTCTTAAAAGGCCGGCAACGCAACTACAAGAACCCTGGTAGTGTAGTTGTCCATGGGTGGCGGTAATCACTTACCATCAAGTAAGCCTCCTGTCCATTTCCTTTTCTATAAAAAAAAAGTTTGAATATATATCGAATGCATAAATTAAGCAGCCTATCGAGTTTATTTAATAGTTCATCGGTAATATCAGTGTAACAAATGTCCGCATAATCTAGGATAGGCAACAATAATGCATTAACCAGTGTAATTTTAGTTTTCAAAGGTAGGAAGTTTTAAAGTCATTTTCATGCATGCATTGAGGCAAAAAAATTACGACTATGTTTACTTAATTGAAGTAACCACGATAAATTGTTGGTCACATAAATTCCTAGGTTTTTTACGGAAGTAAGGTAAGAGAGACTTTTGCCGTTAAGAATCACAGGGGGAAGGGTCTCCAAATCAAATTGTGCTAGGTATCTGTCGCGCCCAATTAACATTGCCTGCGTCTTATCGGGATTCAACATAAGTCCATAGTTTTTTGCCCAAGTGTTGATTGCATCTAAATCAGCGTTCATATCTACGATACTTTTATCTAGGTCATTCGGCTGTAATAACAGATAAAGCTGCAAATCATCTGCATACAAATGGTAAGAGCAATGCTGTATGTAAGAAGTGACTGCATTTATAAACACTGAAAAAAGTAAAGGAGATAACACACTGCCCTGTGGTACACCGCTAACAACATCACACCAATCTGTCTACATTTCATAAGTCCTGGTTTGTTGTTGTCACCCACTAAGATAGGGTACGAACCAGGCCGTTGCCAATTGAGAATGAAGAATAGCTTTAATGAAGAATAGCTTTAAGGAAAGGAAGTTTAAGGAATGAAGAATAGCTATTAAAATATCGTGATCCATACAGTTGAACGCATTACTAAAATCAAGGAGAGTAAGAAGTGTGATATTTCTTTCATCTATAGCCCACTGTATATCATCAGTTATTTTATAAGAGCTGTTGTCGTGCTATGACATGGACGAAAGCCTGACTGAAAATTATTTAACAGGCTATGTGTAGAAAGAAAGTCAGAAAGTTGATTATAAACAATGCGCTCTAAAATTTTTGGGAGGTAGGGTAAAATAGATATAGGCTTAACATGAGTAGGATCTGTTGGATTACTTTCTTGGATAATCGTGTAATGGAAGCCTTTCTCCATGAAACCGGAAAGTTATCAAAAGATTAAGACAAATTAATGATTTTAGTGATTTGGGTTACAATTATGTCAAGTATTGGTAGAATCATCACTCTGCCCAATCCATCGCAACAACCAACAGCTTTGGTGGATGTGGGGAGAATGATCTTTCTTACAAGACTTTCAGAAACCGGTTCAAAATCGAACGGCGTACTGTGTTTAACAGTAAACAACGTTAAATCACGGAGTGTATTTTGTTTAACACGAGGATCAATTTTATGAGAAGGTATAAAGAAGGTATAATATTATATAGAAAAATGTGTATGAAGAGCATTAATGTTTAAATGACAAGGTAGTTCAGTCTGCAACTTCCCAAGATCCAGTGAATTTATGTCAGATATTTTGAGATTTTTTGCAATTTCAAAGGGAAAAAAATTGGCGAGAAGCAATTTCAAACACCAAATGTAAAGGAAAAAATCCAAATACTGTAAACTTTTAGTCAGATCTCAAGTAACAGCGATCAATAGATATGACAGTTTATGACGCATATTTCACAAAGGAATCATTACCTAAAGGTTATTTCTCGTCGACCTGGATGTGTAGCTGAGTTTACGAACAGGTTTGTACGAAACCCACGGTATGTAAATCCAACTCGAACTTGATCGGCTATTTATTTTCTTTTATTATAAAACCTGGAATGGAATTTTATAATAGTGGAATTGAAGACTTTTTTACTATTTCTTGTAAATATTTTGAATGTTTTATATATTTTGTTCCAAAAATAGAATTTCAAAGTATAATGTATCTACAGCCCTGGCAATATTTTTGAAAGACTTCTTATTGTGCTGAAATAGATTCAAGAGTGGAAAGACTACTTGCATTATTAAAATCTAGATTTTAACTCTTGATGTAGAAATATTGCGTATGTATATGTGTTTTATATTTTCCAAACGGATAGGCCGAATTTCACTTGGAATGGAATTATATTTTTGGTATATTACTCAACCTGTTTAACTTTTTAATCATTTTCAGGATCAGTTAAGTATTTTCTATCCTGAAGATGCTTAAAAAGTGAAACCAGTATTGAGTAATATACCAAAAATATATATGTTGTGAAATGTTACCCAACTTCTTAAAAAAATTACATCAGAGAATTTTTTTTGTAATTTCGCTGTATTACAGAATTTGCATATATAATAATAATAATAATAATAATGACCATTTAATATGTTTATATGTATATGTTAATATGTTAATAATATGTTTATTAGCATTTATAAATAGGCATATTTGTTTAATTAAATAGATATAGTTATAGATTTTTTAGGAAAAAAGTAATCCATTCAGGCACAATTATTGGATGTTTCTGATAATTTAGTATTTTTTCTAATTAAGTTTTTGATTCTAGTAGTAGCAATACCTTTTGGAAAAATAGCTTCCTTGCGTAATTGTCGAAACTTGATTTCGGATAACATTTATTATAAGATGATTAAAAAAACTGTTTAACTGAGGCAATATTTAAAAGATTAAACTATCTAATAGTACTATTTAATTAAATAAAAGTGCCTTATAATATGAAAAATTAGGAGTTGGAAAATTTTGATTTCTCGTCAAAAGTTGCATTTATCGATTTTGCAGGTAAAAAAATAATTTTAAAAGCTTTTAGTAAATATATAAGGCAATTAAGTTAAAAAATTAGAAAAAAAATGTGTAAACGGTTGGTGCTACGGGAAATCCCTGAAACTTCCCACTAAATTAAGTTATTTTAAGCTCAAAAGAGCAAAAAATATGAGCATAGGTTTTTCAGTTCAAACATCTATTTTGTTAAAAATGGGAGTATATTAATTTTTGAAAAGCTGTATATTTGATTCGATGATGGTATGATGGTATATCAAAACGATGATGGTATTCAATTCAATTTTTGAGATCTAAAATATTGCTTTAGCTAAATAATCGATAGGTTGAAAAATTTCGCTGCAATGTCAAAAAATATTTTATTTTTAATTTTCTTAATTGATAAATGCCAAACAAATTGGCCGCTTTTGATTAAATTAACGATATTTGACGCAGTTTTTAAAGCAGAAAAGCTGCTAAGATTTTTAAGTCAATCGGTGAATTAACTTGAAAGTTATTTTTAAAAAAATAAGTAAGTTTGCTGAAAACAACGTAATTTTAATATTTGAAAAGCTATAAGTCTTGAGAACTAGATTCGATTTTGATTTTTGAAACAGCATTTGAGGTAGTTTTTAGTACTAAAATTGATTGGTTGAAAAATTTCGTAAGTATGTCGAAAAAACACTTTTTTCAAAATTTTTCGTTAACGATTACTCCTAAACGAATAAACCGATTTTGATGTAATTTATGTATAAGACGTAGTTTTTTGAGGAATAGAGCTGATTAGTTTTTGTACTCAATCGGTCCATAAATCTGGAAGATATATTAAAAAAATACTGTTTCGTCAAAAATTTTTTGGCGTTCTTCCTGGACCCAATCAGTTTAAGTTTTCATGAAATCTAAGTTGAGCGGAATCCAATCGAATGCCACCAACTGCGTTTCGATCGGTCCAGCCGTCCAAAAGTTATGAGATGTTTACATACACATACATACAGATATACTGACGTCATCGTGAAAATAGTCGGAAAAGATTCCTAGGACCTCGAAACGTGGACATCTGGTCAAAACTCGATTTTCGAAAATCGGGGTAAAATCAGTAACTTCCTTATCTACATACGTAGTAGGAAGTTAAAAAACTATTGGTCAAAACAATCTATCAAAAGACAGATCAAAACAACGTATACCATCTGAAAGGGATTTTAAATATCACGATAATTATACCCATAAACCGTCATATAAAAGAGCGAAGAAGTGCCGAGAACGCAGAAAGATGAGGGCGTCGGAACCGATAAACGACGGTACATGTACAACGAATAAAAAATGTTACCATTGCAAAATATTGCCCATTATGTAGACGTGTGCACGTAAAATTTATATGGCTGTGCTCATGACACAGTTACAACCTCTTTTTTATAACTTTAAACTTTCTAAAAAAATTTTATTCAAATAGTGCATATTTTGAAATAAGGGGCTGTAAATCTTGGTATATAAATATCAAATTGTTTTATTAACATAGAATTACATCTAGTATTCGATTCTTCGTCTTTACAGCAGAAATAATAAAATACTTTGAAGAGAAGTGTGAAGTGTGAAGAGGTGGAAAGAAGTGGGAGACAGGTTTTTCACACACGGATTTTTTTCACCACCACATTGAGTTACCATATTTATTTACTTTTTATTTTTTTATTGTACAGGTACAGTGATTTACTGGATCGGGAAGAACAACGCACGCGTCTGGCAGCAGTACAGAAAGCATTCAACACATTAGTATTAGAAGCTTTAGAAAGAGATGTCGATGTCATTGATTTACTTAGAAGTCCAGTGGAAATTCAATGTGAATTAGCTTTAGGTAAGAACATTGGTACTATATTAGTTACTTCGTTTACGACCAGGTCTTTTATGAACTATAAACTAGATTTTTTCTCCATATGGCTCGAATAAGGCGAAATAAAGAGTAATTGCCATTGTAACTACCAGCAGGTAGATTTGTTTCTACGATCATTTTCTCCATTTCAGTCCGGGCTTCCTTTGAAGACTAGATGATCTGCTATACTGCAGGCAGTTTGTAAAAGGCGAACAATTTGATCAACGCCTCGCCCAGGTCCAGTACCACCATCTTATCTATACCTGTGGTAATACGTCAATGCGTTTGAATGTCCTGTTCGATTTGAAGGGTAAGGTAGCTTGTAAACTTATATATTAAATATTAATACCCCGCCATGCGGATAGCAACGAACCATTTATATCTTTGATGTCTATGGGCGATGGTTGTCCCTTTGCACCAGGAGTAATAAGTTAACTATAAATAATTTGTTTTAATTATAATGAAACTATTCGAGACCTACATCGATATGCTTTATCTTAGTCGTTTTGGTTATTTAGTTTCAATAATTTTAATGATATATAAGTAAGATCGTCTGCCTAGATACGGTGACAGTTTTTTTTTATAAACAGAAAATATCAACTTACAAATTACACGGATCCATTAAACACTTAACTAAACAAATCATTTACTTGAAATATGTATGTTAATTCTGAATAATAAATATTTAATACAATACACAATACATAAAATACCGCAAATATGTTTACTAAACTTCATTCATCAGAACTTCAACAACATTTATGCTTTTAACACAAATTCTAGCCCCAAAAAATGAAAGCAGAATCGTTTTACGTAAAAAAATCCCAAAGTCTCATTTTCATGCAGTTTATATGAGTTTTGATTGCATGGCTACCGGCAGCCGCGTTACGTCTGTAATATAGATCTTCATAAAGACTTGGAATTACCGATACTACAAAAACACTTGAAAAAAACTTTACAACGCCACTTTGAAACAGCGATGAGAGACCCAAACTCTCTGGTAAGAGTCGCGGCCGATTACGTTTCGGACGTGATGACCGATGACAAACTGAGAAAACCAAGATACATCTTATTTGATCCTGATAATCCCACCAATATTTCACAATACTATGCTGAGGTTCGGTCTCACAGCAGACACCCTTAAGGCGGGCTCTTATACTTAACTCTGGTTGAGCATTCTGCTCGCCCAAATCGCAGTACCGTTCATTTGTACAACCACTTTTCGAAAAAAATTGATTTTGATTTTACCGTATATTACTATTTTTAAACATCTTTACGTCAACTTCAACGACCATTGTTAACACATTATATTGTATTTTTTTTATTTTTACTTTTAAGATAAAAGGTGAATCGTATCGCCTCATCTGTAATCCATTATTATGCTCTTTAGTAGCTGGGGCCGAGAATTCCTAAAGACCTAATCTCCGGTACACGGAGGTAGCAATATGACTTTTTTCAGAAAAAGGTCCTGAAAATATTTTCCCGGCGTAAAATCTTAATTCCATGCTAACAAATTTGAAATAATCAAATTTATTAGATATCTGGGAAAATATTAATTATGTGTTTACTATTTTTTGAATAATGGCTTTACGATCATAATAATGATAATTCACGGGACAAATTACACTTACTGATCTAACCCCAAAGTAAGCAAATTATTTGCTTGTGTTATGGGTGTTAGTCAACGATACTAATACATAGAAATACATATATAAGTACTAGAATATATATAATAAACACCCAAACCCGGAAATACAAACATTTAGGCTCATCACACAAATGCTTGTCCCCGTCGGGGACCGAACCCGAGCCTCGTTGATTGCGTAGTCAGGGTCTCTAACCACGCTACCAATGGGGCGGTCTATCAATAAATAATATGTTCTAGTAACCGAAATAATATAAAGGGAGAATGTGTCTAGTGTCTATGATTTTCCGTGGCTTGAATTTTAATTAAAATAAGCTCTTTGATCCGCAATCTTTCTGCTCTAGGTAATGACAAAAAATATGGTAAAAATAATTTTTGAAACAAACATTTCCCCTCACGATTTAACATATTTTCTTTTATTCATAGCTTTTCCTGACAATTACAAATACACCAAAACAGAATTGGCTAGATAGGTACAGCCACTTTTATGTCCCTGCGGGCAATTCCTTTTATTTATATAAATAACACAGTCTTTGTTAACCATAACACAGAAAACAACACAACTTTGCATTATATTTTTGTAAACTAATATTAAAATTTTAATATAAATATTCCATAAGTACACATTACTAAACAAAATACAACAATCTATCTAACCCCTATCAAGCTATTTATTTGCATGTCATATGTATAAACAATACTAATGTAAAGGGACACATAATAATAATACTGAAATATATTTAACTAGCGACCTGCTCGCGGTTTCAACCGCGTAACTTTTGTTCCCGTGGGAATATCGGAAAGTTTTATATACTAAAACCTTCCTCAAGAATCAATCTATCTATTTAAAAAACCGCATCAAAATCCGTTGCGTAGTTTTAAAGATTTAAGCATACATAGGGACATAGGGACAGACAGAGAAAGCGACTTTGTTTTACACTATGTAATGATAAGCAGTCTTACCTACAAATACAAATATCTATCGTCGTTGTCAAATAAATATCTGCTATGTGTAAAAGCATATATTTGTGATACATAGCAGTTTTTGACATTATTACAGCTGACACATATTTTTTAGCAATCACATTTCAGTATTATATACTGAACGCTTAGAGTCACATAGCAATTTTTTTATGTGATAATTTGGTGTGTAAACTAGTCATAATAGTAAAGATGTAGAAGTCTCCAAAAAGTGCACATAGAAGATATTCCTTTGACAACGACTCTATGCTTATCACACAAATGCTGAGATGCGAACATGGGTCACGCATTAAGCAGTATCATTAGCTTTATACGTTTAAATCGACCGAGTTACAAGGTGATTAAACTTCATGCATAGGCCCATTCCAACTGTTTTAATTGGAAATTACATAAGATTTTAAACATCTTTAAGGCAGAATAACAAAAAGTGACATTAGAATACTCGATTATCTATCTTGTTATCTGGTCGGCTTCCGAATCCTAATTTACTCAAGCGAACGAAAGATTACATTTGTTCACCGTCCTGGCAAAAAGTGCGCTCGAGTTTGTACCTCAAATATAATTAATCAATTTCTATTTCAAGAGCTGCTTTCGAACAAAAAACATCCGAAAGGTATAATAGTAGTATTCCGAGAGATGTCCGACTTGGAGCCTGAAGACAACAAATTAACAACGCTTACACACGAGAGATTAATAAAGTTGCAGAAAAAGTTGGAGGACCACTTACCAGATAATCACATTATCAGGATAGAGTAAGTACATTAAATGTTTTATGTCGTATCTTGTAAAATATTTTAATTAACTTCAAAAAATAAAGAGGGTATCTATTCTTTAGAATATTACTTTATGTATGTTCCTCAGTTACTCAAAGACTCCTAGACTGATTTGGATTTGTTTCTTTTGTTTGAAAGTAGTACAAATTCGGAAAAACTCTGATTTAAGGTTTAAGAGATTTTCTTCTAGTGGAAAGAGACAAGAGTCGTCTAAAGACACCAAATATGTTAAAGAGGCGTTGTTATCTGTGTGACAAGAGGATGATAATACTGCATGCACAAGTTTACCGGCCATCTTGCCCTCCAAATTGAAACACGACCAAGAAAAGCACTGACGCTATTGCAGCAGGAATTGGTAAAGCGATTGTAGGTACCAAATCCCCTGGGAACTTTACAAAATTCTACCAACGAGTAGTCACTATGGTAGTTACACGTATTGATAATCGTTTGTCTTTTACCAACTGCCTGGCAGAATGGCATATGATCTGATAGGCTTCGGACCAACACGAGGTAAAACACGAGATACAGGAGCGAAAGGAGATTGTTGTAGTTTTACTGGATTTAAACTGTTATTATTTCAAATAATATTTTTCGATACCATTCAGGTATAATCGTTGTGTTATATTAGTTGAGAGTCGTAGTTGTTTATTCAGATTTAGATTATGATGACTTTGATAAGATCAAATTCCTTACTGCTAGGCACCTCGGAAAAGGTAAAGAAAGGCTGAAACGTATCACTAATAACGTAGCTACTAATTAGGTAGTAGTAGATTTCTGAAATGTTTTACCAGGGCTTGGTTAACTACTTTGGTCATCGACATAGTATACATTGATTTCGATGTCTTTCGTGAATACGGCGTGATTAAATAATAACAAACATCCAAACATTCGCAATTTATAATATTAATATAGATATGGACATTGAGAGCTTTTCCCCTCTTACGTGGGAATAAATTATTAGTTTTTAGTAGATTATTTTAATTCATGCACTAACTTTTTTATATAGGGTAATGATATATTAGAACTATTATCCTTAGCATCTGAGCTGGATTTTTGTAAGAAACAGACTGACTAAGATTCGCTTTTGACACAAATAAAGCTTTTCTATAAATTAATTCTATAAATATAATTGAAAACTACGGTAAGCAGGACCCTTATAAAGGCAGTGTACAACAGTACGTGACGTAAACATTGTTTGATAATGGTGCGCACATGATATTTTGTATAAATGTATGTGATAGGAATGAGTAAAAAGTATACCAAGTCTCCAAGAACTATATTATATAGAGGTAATCTGTTTTATTGTGTTTTATGGAGTATGCACAGAAAGGACGAAAGACTAAACTTTTCAGCAGGAGACAGCAAAATAGCAAATGCATAGCATTTTTTGGCGTTTTGCTTTCTCCTGCTGATATATACCGCTGATGAATTTCGTTGCGGGTTCCAAGACAGCTTAGCATTTTCTCAGGGCACTTTGAGCTCGCAACTTAGTGGTTATCAGGACAGTTGACGCTGTTTCTGGTTCACAAAAGTTACAGTTGTAGGAAAGAAAGGTAGGTCCATTGCTCTTTGAAAAAAAGAAAAATCAACGTATTTATTTACATTGAATTTGAAATACTGGTAAACTTTATTATGGATTCATGAGAACTTCTTAGTAATAACTAAATGTAAATACTGACAAACCTACATAGCGTGATTATTTTGTCAATTTCTTTTCGTTCTTGTCACATATTGTTATTCTAACAATATGTTATTTTTAAAATGGCATTTTTTTAGTGTTCTAAATTGTTATGATTAAATTTTAATTAAAAAATCGACTAAGCGCATGTCATAGCAGTGCAGAGTTCCATTACAAAACATATGGCTTCATCTATGTAATTTTAATTGAATTCTACCACGTTATGTCCGGGCCTTCTTAGAAAAATAGATCATCTACCATTCTGCCAGGCACTTTGTACATGGCAAACGGTTGGCAATACATGTCATTGTCATCGTAACTGTGATAGTCTTTCAACGTCTCGCTCGGATCTTGGTTACCACCGCCTTATTTATTCCTGCCACAATGGTGTCAATGCTTGTTACTGTCGGTCGTGTTTCGGTTTGGAGGGTAAGTTATACGGTAAACTTATGCATGTGGCATTAGACCTCGCCACAAGATAGCAACACACCATTAACATATTTCGTGTCTATAGCGATGGTTTACTCTTTCCGTCACCATCTTTGTAAACTGTTACTGCTGTCGTGATTTTTTTACATATTCAGAATCGATTTGGCTAGGAATAGGGATAGAGACATTTATTTCACTCTAAGGCAGTATTTATTGTAAGGTTTTATCCAACTACACTCCGCAACATTATATGAACGGAAAAGTCATATCCACTTTACATATAAAGGAACTCGTATCCAAAAAAATATTTTTTTTTTCATTTTCACTTTCCAATCCCGGGCAACTTTGTGTTTCTCAGAAAACTGAAAAAACTTTTTTTTTATGTGCCTGAATCCGGGTTATCCGGGTTCGATTCCCGGATCGAACCCGGGACCTCATGTGGTCAACGCCAACGTTGGACCACTAGACCACAGAGGCGATATTATAAATACATATTTGTTAAAAGTATTTTTCTACACAAAAAATGCTGTCTTCCCGTTTTTACTATTTATGAAGGTGTCTTCACAGATAATTGTCGAGACTGCTAAGATCAAGTTTTTATTTGTTAGAAGAAATTATTTTATTGTCGACTGCCAATTAAAATCTAACTGTATTATTAATCAGACAGCAAAAATTGTTGTGTTTTATCTAGGATTTTTTGCATAATAAAATAGAAAACAAGTTTATGGCCTGTTCTGTTGGAAAAATATATCTACCGCTTGAAGCGGAGATATTATAACGCCACTTGCATAAGTTTACTGATCACTCTGCGAAACACGACAGTAACAAACACTATTGTGTTTAGAAAAAAATAAGCATGTGTTTAGAAAAAAACACCGTGATATTTGACCAATAATTTACTTTTAACAAACAGACTGGCATATTGGCAGTTGGTACGTTCTTCAAAAGAAGTCTGGACGTTCATGGATAAAGTATGATAAAAATTTCCACAAGCAACGACGACAAACTATGATATTCTTTGTGATGCTCTGGGCCCCTTTTGAAGAACAGATCATTTGCCATTATGCCAGGCATTTCGTTAGAGGCGATTAATTGGCTATACATGTCACTACTACAAGGTAGTATATTTCTGCAACGTCTCGCCTGCTACCACCGCCTTACATATTCCTGCCATTACAAACAATCCAATAAATAATAATGCATGCAATAATAACACCATATGGATATCAATGGGTTATTAATATTTTCGGTGGTCATAAGCAATGTTGTTACTTGCTTTTAGGGAGCCCTTTGCTTGTTTGCTATATTTTGATTGAAAAGAAAACAAGGTTTGTATGTAAGCTATGTTACATAAACTTTCAAATCGCTTGTAATTTTATAGTGAACGCTTTTACGCCCAATACATTCGTCAATTTAAAATAATATTCGAAGGTAGGCGACGCCATCATGTATCCATTAAGGTGCTAAATTGTCTATACCGTCTCCGTAAGTAATTTAAAAGCACTTTGTACATTATGTAAGATATCTTGAAAAAAGGGATTTCGAAAATTGATGTAACAATTTTGCGAATGATATATCTCATTTTTATCATTGTTAGTACTTTATGAAACTGTATCATTATAATTATTCCAATAAATATAACTTGTATTGCTAGTTTACTTCTTTATGTCAGTTAGTAACTATTCTACGCAACTTAGTTCCGGTGACCCACACACAATACTTACTTTTAGATAGTCGGGTAGAAATTAGAAACGTTACTCAGTGTTAATATTTTATATTTGTAAAAGAATTTTTAAAATCAGTCAAGTCTCCGTGTTGGTTCCGGGCTCCTTTTAAGAATAGGCCAACTGCGGTTCTGCCAGGCATGTCGTAAAAGGCGACTGATGTGCTCCAAGTGGCTATGCACGTCACTACCATTGTGACTACTAGGTGGTAGAGTTCTGCATCGGCTCAACCGGGTCTGGTACCACTACCTTACCTATTCCTGCCGCAATAGCGTCAGTGCTAGTCACTGTCTTGTCCCGATTTGGAGGGTAAGGTAACCGGTAAACTTATGCAAGTGGCATTAGACCTCGCCACAAGATAGCAACGCACCATTAACATCTTTGGTGTCTATAGGCGATAGTTGACTCTTTCCATCAGGAGATCCATCTGCTTGTTTGCTGTCTTATGATATAAAAAAAATCATTTTCTCGTTTATCCATCACAATTAAATAATCTTATTTTTTATAATATTAGTAAAAAAAAAAAAAATATAAACCTCTTTTTAGTGTACTCGGATAACAACTGTATAACCCATGTCACTATTACCACAGAATACTTAGAGACTACCCAGAAGTCAATTTTACGTACAAGTATTATTCGAGCATAGCACACATAGATACCTCTCACGGACGCGATATCTCCGACTGGTGCGGTACAAACTGTACCGAACCATTCCGAGATATCGCGTCCATGAGAGTATGTCTATGTGTGCGTTGCTCGAATATCACATGTATGTAGATTGACTACTGTTAGTTTCCAGTATACTGTGCTATTACCCTGTGGCGGAAATTCGACTATAACTAATCAATAAAATCTATTTTATGTTTGAAAACTAACTGACATTGTATAGACCGTGTATTGGTCCCGGGCTTTCCCCGTGTTGTTCCCGAGCTCCTTTGAAGAATAGACCAACTGCCGTTCTGCCAGGTAGGTCGTAAAAGGCGACCGATTGGCTATACAAGTCGCTACCATCGTGGCTAGTAGGTGGTAGAGTTCTGCATTGTCTCGCCCGGGTCTGGTACCACCGCCTCACCTATTCCTGCCGCAATAGCGTCAGTGCTTGTCACTGTCGTGTTCCGGTTTGGAGGGTAAGGTAGCCGGTAAACTTATGCATGTGGAATTAGATCTCGCCACAAGATGGCAACGCACCACTAACACCTTTGGCACAGAATATCTATATTCTTTACCTTTGGTGTCTATAGGCGATGGTTGACTCTTTCCATCAGGAAACCCATCTGCTTGTTTGCTATCTTATGATTAAAAAAAAGACGAGTGTATA
Source organism: Apodemia mormo (assembly GCA_036924255.1). NCBI lineage: Eukaryota > Metazoa > Arthropoda > Insecta > Lepidoptera > Riodinidae > Apodemia > Apodemia mormo. The sequence goes on from JAUPFN010000007.1 coordinate 34,401,189, forward strand.
ATTATACTTTGGTAGTTTCCTTTATCTAAGGTATAATATTATGTAAGTCACAATTTCATAATGTAAGTTATAATGTAGACATTGCCCTCAAAAGAGAATCACTTGTTTTGCGGACACAAGATAAATGTACATTGTTTTTGTTCGTCGTATTTAGGAAATGTACGTCGCCATTTTTCTTAATAAGCAAATATTTGTACTTAAATACGAGATAGTTTATTCAAGAAAAATTTATTCCTCTTAAATAAATTATATTTTACAATGCTGTGAAGGTAACCGAAATACACTATTCTGGAAAAGTCAACATCAGCTGGCTACACACAAACTATCGCATTTTTAACTTCTCGCTACGTATGTATGTACCTAGATAAGGAGGTTACTTATTGGTTTTGCTCCGATTTTTGAAATTGAGTTTTTACCAGATCTCCACATTTTGAGGTCCTAGGAACCTTTTCCATTTTCACGACCATGTCAGTATGTCTATATGTATGTGTGTGTGTGTGTGTGTGTGTGCGTGTGTGTGTATGTGTGTGTGTGTGTATGTGTGTGTGTGTGTATGTATGTGTGTATGTAAACATCTCATAACTTTTGAACGGCTGGACCGATCGAAATGCGGTTGATGGCATTTGATTGGATTCCGCTGAACTTAAACACTCTGAAAATTTGAATCAAGTTGATCCAGAAGATTTTTAGAAAATTTGAAAAAACCCTAAAAAAATTTGGCGAAACAGTATTTTTTTAACATAACTTCCAGATCGTTGTATCGATTGAGTACAAAAACTCGATTTTCGAAAATCGGGGCAAAATCAGTAACTTCCTTATCTACATACGTAGTAAGAAGTTAAAAGAAAACACTTCATATTCCGTTTAAAAAAATTAAAATCGAATCAAGTTTTCAAAAGTTACAGCTTTTCAAATATTAATATTTTGTTGTTACAGCAAAATCATTTCATACAATATGTAAAATAACATTCCGACTAATACACCGATTGATTTCTAAATTTAATTAGCTCTTTTCCTCAAAAAAATTGTACTGTAAATTGTATCAAAATCGATTGATTCTGTCGGGATCTATCAATGGCAAAACGTTTTATACAAAAAGTTTTATTGACATTTCTTCCAGATTTTTCAACCTATCGGTTTTGTAGCATAACAACATTTTAGGCTTAAAAAATTGTATTAAATGGCATTCGAAAGATCAAAATTGATCATCATTTTGAAAATAACTAGCTTTTCAAAAATACTCTAATTTTTTTGTAATAAAGTTTGTACTTTAGATCTCTGAACTATTTGTGCTCAAAATATGTGCTTAGTTATTGTTTTTGCTCTTTTGAGCTTAAATTACCTTAATTCAGCAAGAAGTTTCAGGGATGGCCTGCAGGGTCAACCAGGTTATAGAGTTTTCTTTGTAACGGTGAGCAGGTACTTTTAATATAGGTATAGTATTTATTTTATGTATCAGTGTTTTGTACCAAATAACGGCTTTTATGTGCAAATTTTTGCTGCTACCTTGAATTTTGTTTTTTAATTTTTGTACGATTTGTATTTATTTATATCTATATTATAATATTATAAATGCGATAGTTTGGATGTTTGGATGGATGGATGGATGTTTGTTACTCAATCACGCAAACACTACTAAACGGATTTGAATGAAATTTAGTACACAGGTAGACGATGACCTGAAATAGAACATAGGCTACTTTTTATTTCGGGAAAATTTGGTGATCCCGCGGGATTCACCAAAAACTTTTATTATGCAGTGAGCTGCGGCTGCAGCTAGTTTACAATAAAATACAAAATCATACACTCGCACACTCGCAAATAATGTAGCTTTCCGTTATATCTGAATTCAAAATCTTTTAAATAGTTCTTATTTCATTCAACATACAAAAAATTATATTAATGTAGATTATAACAGGCTTCAACTGTTGCCTACTCATTCCGTACAAAAATACACATCTTCTTTTACGACTTATCCAAATCATATTAAGTATTTTATATTTGACATAGGTAATTTATGATTTTGCTATTCTCAGTGAAGTAATAAGGCCGTAAATGAAATAATATGATAATCTTGCGGTGGGCTTACTGCCATAAAATATTTTATTTTGTTTTATAAGCGGTTTTAAGATATACATATCTTACTTACATCTTATTTGCTCCACCACAAAGCCTTTTTACATTAAGATTAAAAAAGTATATTTTATATTAATATATATATGCTTTACCTGTATTGTAAGTTGAATGAAAATTATTCCATACATTGCGGTATCATTTAACAACAAACATATATTTTTGCAATACCTGTATTTTAAGTTGAATGAAACTTATTCTATACATTGCGGTATCATTTAACAACAAACATACATTTTTGCAAACTTTCAATTTAAAAACATAATGAGTTTATCTTAGACGTAAATATCAGTTACTCAATACGCAATTTTACTGTTTTTTTATATCATTAGATAGCAAACGAGGAGATGTTTCACCTGATGGAAAAAGAAACTATCGCCTATAGTTACCAAGTATATTAATGGTGTGTTACTATCCGTGTGGCGGAATGACAGTGCCACTAGCATAAATCTACCGGCTACCTTATCCTTCAAACTGTAACATGACAGTGACAAGCTCTGATGCTATTGGGTAGGAATAGGTAACGCGGTGGTACTGTGCACCTTGATTTCTCAATGCGAAGCGAGAAGTTTATCAAGTGCCCCGGGATCTTAAATACAGCAAAAACTATTGAAGAAAACTAAGATATAATTTATACTCTCGTTTATTAGGACCATCCGTCCTCAATCACTTCTAATACAGAACTCCATATTCCAGTGTTTTAATAGACATTCGATATAATTCAAATTCAACTACATGTGTTTAAAAGTCGACGAGTTGCCAGCATTTCTTGTACCCGGGCGAGACCTTACAGAATCCTACCACTTAGTAGTCATGATGGTAGTGACACGTATAGCAAATTATATATTTTGTGTTTACAGGCGATGATTGTATATTTCTATCAGGAAAACCAATTGCTTGTTTGCTATCGTATCATTAAAAAAACAAAGGAGCCGCGTAACAAATGGATCAAGTTCACCAAGGACATCGAAGTAAAATACAGAAAAGCCCAGTGATATAATAATTTTCCTCCGTCCACTAATTTCTCCAGTTTAACATACAAACAAAAACACACAATATATACGTATTTAATGCACATTTCTCTTTTCAATCGAAATATCTTCAGAGTATTGGACAAGCCTGCACTCGATTTCAGCCGAGCAAGTAATGACCGATTTACAGCGCTATTTATAATCGGCGTGAATTACCAATTTGTGTGATAAAGGTGAATTAGGTTTTTTATCTGAGATTAAAACCACTTTGGAAGCACCCCACCAAAATATTCAATACAAGTAATTTGTATGGCAAACAACTAGTTTATTATTGAATTAAAATTTTATTTTTCTTTCTATTGTTTTTTCTTTAGTTTAATTACTTCAGCAGGTTTTTTCTTTTTAGGGCATCTTCCGCGGATTCGTCACGAACAGACGCAGTTTCAGACTGTGAAGAAAAGCTCTCACCTTTTAGAGAAAAAGTGCACGCTGTAGTTAGTTCATTGGTCGATGATAGCCTTAGTACTGAACCCGACCAAGGAAAGGGTAGGAAAAAGACTGTACAGGTGAGATATATTAAAAGTAAACAGTGATACTTAAGAAGTATACAAAATATGAGGTACATTAGGTATCTCACGCATAAGGCACAAAATAAATAGTTAAAACAAAAGCAAGTTCTGGGTCCGGTATTCAGAGTCCTATTAAAGCATAAGGTGCTTTTGCATGTATATATGTTTGTTACTCCTTTAGGCTGTAATGGCTGGACGAACATAAATAAAATTGGTGTACAATTTGGAGGCTTTCTCCACATTTACAGTATCATTACTTTACTACATTAAATTTTGAGTGGCTGCTAATTTTTTGTCTAGATAGAAAAATTCACTGTTTCTAGTCCGTTTTGTCCAACTCAGGTATCCAAGTCTAGACTTCATGGTCTGGGTCGAACTGATAAACTTTGTGTTAAGCCTTTTATTAAAAACGTGTAAGAAGTCAGTTTATTTGTATATTTTTGTTAATTCGTATAAAATTAAGTAATTAATATTCGGTATATTATTTGACCGTTTATAATTCGATTATTGCTATTGCTACTTCCTTTTTAACTTCCCAATACGTATGTAGATAATGAAGTTACTGATTTTACCCCGATTTTCGAAAAAAAATTTTCACCAGATGTTCACATTTTGAGGTCGTAGGAACCTTTTCCGACTATTTTCACGATGACGTCAGTATGTCTGTATGTATGTGTGTGTGTGTGTGTGTGTGTGTGTGTGTGTGTGTGTGTGTGTGTGTGTGTGTGTGTGTGTGTGTGTGTAATTACACATCTCATAACTTTTGAACCGATCGAAACCGACCGAAACCGACCGGACCGATCGAAACGCGGTTGATGGCAAAACTTGAACCGATTCGGGCCAGGAGATTTTGAAAACACCAAAACAAATTTTGGCGAAACAGCATTTTTTTAATATAACTTCCAAATTTATGTACCGATTGAGTACAAAAACTAATCAGCTAAATCAGCAAAATTATATTCCTCAAAAAACTACGTCTAAATGTATTGGACGTAGTTTTTTGAGGAATATAATTTTGAATACAAAAACTTATCAGCTTTATTCCTCAAAAAACTACATCTAATGTATAAATTGCATCAAAATCGGTTTATCCGTTTGGGAGTAGTCGTTGATGAATTTTGAAAAAAGTGTTTTTCGGACATAGCTTCAAAAATTTTTAACCAATCATTTTTTGGTATTCGACAATATTTTAGTACTAAAAAACTACGTCAAATGCCGTTTCAAAAATCAAAATCAAATCTAATTCTCAAAACTTATAGCTTTCAAATATTAAAATTACGTTGTTTTTAGCAAACTTACTTATTTTTTTAAATTAACTTTCATGTTAATTCACCGATTGACTTTAAAAATTTTACCAGGTTTTCTTCTTTAAAAACTGTGTCAAATATGGTTAATTTAATCAAAATCGGTCAATTTGTTTGGGATTTATCAATGAAGAAAATTAAAAATAAAATGTTTTTTGACATTGCACCGAAATTTTTCAACCTACCGATTATTTAGCTAAAGCAATATTTTAGATCTCAAAAATTGAGTTGAATGCCATCATCATTTTCAAAATATAGAGCTTTTCAAAAATTAATACACTTCCATTTTTAACATATTGTTAAAAATGTAAGTGCATTACATTTTAACAATATGTGACATGTGTAATATTGTGAGTAAAAAATATAATATTATTATATTATATTTTTTACTCTTTTGAACTTAAAATACGTTAATTTAGTGGGAAGTTTCATGGATGGCCCATAGGGTCAACCGTTTTTTTACATTGGATAAAATAGTAACCTACATTACTTTATAATAATAATTTTTAAATTAGTCCAATACTTTTGAGTTACACTACAAATAAATAAATCTTTCCTCTTTGCTACAAAATACTTTTTGGCCTGAGTCTTAACTAATATATAATATGAATATAACTAATAAATGCCATGCTGCAATAAGTGCTTATTCTTTACTCACTAAGGCCTGCTTCACCAAACTAATTAAATACTTTTAAAAAACTAATTTATCCATATTAAAAGTCATTTAAAAAATATTTAAATAGCTTGGTGTAAGCGGACATAAGTCTAAACATTTTTGAAGATTAAAACATGTGAATAAAATGTAATTTATTTTTAGGAAGTTTTTCTGGAACACATAACTCATCTTAGGATATGTATAGAACATAATACATTATTTAAGGTAACTGTTAAGCAAGTCGAAGAAGTGGTTAGAACAATTTTAACTAACGCCAAAGAAAATTACGAAAGTCGATCCAGACACCCGCCGTTCCTAATATTCGGGCCAGATGCTTCAGGGAAAAGTACATTATTAACACATTTATATTTCAAATGTGAAGAAATATTCTCGAAGTCTATCTTACGGATAATAAGATTTTCAGCATCGACACCGAGATCGGCCTACAATTTGGAATTGCTCAGGGTGATGTGCCAACAAATATCGATAATTTTAAACATTCCTGAAGGCTACTTACCAAAAGACGCTAGTTTTGATCCTTTGTATATAAATAATTGGTTCCAAAGCTTACTAAGAAGATGCGAAGAAATGGAGAACGAAATTTTATTTATATTTATTGATAATGTACATAGAGTAAACCCACTTGAATGTGATATTGTGACAGGGCTATCGTGGCTGCCTATGTCTTTACCGAGAAATGTATTCTTAGTTTGTACTAGTTCTGTGCCTTTGGAGCAATTGCAATTAACTCCAGCTCAAAAGGAAAAATTTAAATTGCAAAATTGTTACTATTTATTGGATGCCATAGAAGAAGGCCCCGAAAATGACAGCTCTGGTGACTACATAGATGGTGCCTTTGATAATTTAGAAGTTGTATTTGGGTCTAAAGCTTTTAGCAAACTAGCAGGTAATTGTGAAGTTTCCTATGTTAATGAAACTTTTATCGCAAATAACGATGTAATAAGATTATCTATTTTGTTTCAGGTTATATTACTTGTTCGGAGTTCGGCCTCACGGAACTGGAACTGTTGGAACTTTTGATGCCAACTAGCAACAGTGAAGCTGTTATTACTCTAAAAGACGCAAACTTCAACTTTTCCACATTATGCGTTGCGAAATACATGATGAGTAAGTTTTAGTCATAATTACGTACAAGTTTATATGGAGATTAACAATATAAAGTTTTACAGTAGCTGTTATTACAAATTCTTAGTTTTACTTCAATGTCCCATTTGATGATAAGTTTGGAATTGTCCTATTTATACAGGTTGACTGGAAAAAAGATGGTACATAGGTACTGAAGGAGTGTGTTGAGTACCCGATTCTGATATCGAATATAATATATATTATTGTTACGCTATGAGTCTCAATTATTGTCAATTATAGTTTCATTTCAATGTTGTAGTTGTTAAGTTTTAGGAATACTATTTTTATGGTCTTAACATATGAATATATTGACTAATCCGTTGTGATTTTTTTTAATCCTAAGACAGCAAACAAGCAGATGGCTCTCTAGATGAAAATAGACAACAATCATGTATAGACACTAAAGATGTTAATGCTGCGGATCTATCCATGAGGCGGGATAACAAAGCCGAATGCATAAGTCTACCAGCTGTATTACCCTCCAAACTGGATCACGAAAATGACAAGCATTGATGCTATTTAGCAGGAAAAATTAAGGCAATATCACCAGAGCCAGGCGAGATACTGTAGAACTTTACCACCTTATAGTCACGGTGGTAGAAACACTAGCCAATCGGTTCCCTATAACGACCTGGCACCTGGCAGAACGGCAGACGGTGTATTCTTCAAAGAAGCCCGGAACGAACACGGGAAAAATAACGTCTTGAACTTTATACAAAACAACACTTAAACAAGAGTTATTGATCCGGGTCATCGGTTCAAGTAATCGATATGGAGCTATTGATTCAGATCAAGGAGACATTGAAAATGTATTGTTCGTAAGTATAGACGAAACTCAAATTAGATCTTGAACACAAGGGCTTGTACTGGAAAAATCCCTTCTTAAATTTCGTATTAAAGTAATGGAAAGCGTGATTCCCTGTGTTTGTCTGGGCCTTTAATAAAAATGAAAGATCTTGCCTTCTGCTACGTCCTTTTGCTCTTACTTACCCTCTCCTAAGCTCTTAGAAGGAAGCGAAAGGTGAATGTTATTAGTTATTACTGACATGTTGACTAGATTTGGTAGTGGATTCTTGATACATCTCGTTCGAGTTTGTTTTCATCATTATACCTGTTCTTGTAACAATAGCATTTGTACTTGTCACTGTTTTGGTCTGACTGGAAAGGTCATGTAAATAAATCTTGACACCAAACTGCTTATGGAGTATGCAAAGAAACCGAGTCCAATATTATATCAAAATCCAGACCGACTTGCCTTGGTTTTTTTGTATTAATAACGGTCTTCATAAACAATCTTCAGAACTCAAAATGACTGGCCTAAATGACTTCTCACATCAATATATGAAAGTTTTTAGTATATTTGATCATAGTATGTCAATATTGGCCTCCCTCTACTGATATATATAATTGTATATTTGTAGCGTCCTTGATTGACTCTACACACTTTTACTTGATAAGTTGTAATGAAACTGTTAATAATGATACTTGATATTTATTGATCCTTGATATGATCAAATGACCCGGGTGTGCGAGCACGCGCGATCGCCTTGATAGATGTACACGAACTGAATTCAATAAAATAATTAATTGATAACGAGCTCATCACAAACGCCGACTCCTAAAAAAACCCTATAAATTCTTGATGTACGATTTGGATCTTACAATATTGTTTTATTAGTTTTTATTTATTTTCAACAGACTTTCCAAAAAAAGGAGGTAATCAATTCGGCTGCATGTTTTTTTAATGTTTGTTACCTTCACGGATTAAACTGGATACGCCTTTCAATGCAATTTCTGAGGATTTCAACGTCAAAACAGAAATACAGAGTTATACTACTTACCAATGACATAAAATCGCTCCGGAGGTATTCCTTACCTTTTTATTCGACACGATAAAATATGATGAAATAGCACAATATGGCATACCTATTTCTATTTTTTTACGATATAATATACCTGCAACCGTTTGACATTTAGATATATTTACTCATATGAGCGGCCACGCATTTTACGTCCAACACCGTGTCTAGAAGTATTTATGTGGTCTGTGGTTACCTCAGAACTCGGTCATTTAAGAACCGATTTTGAAATTTCTTTTTTGTTAAAAATCTTCACCAAACTAAAATGGGACCATACGAGGAGTATACCCTCGTATGGTCCCATTTTAGTTTGGTGAAGATGTGATGCAGGTTTGCGGAGATATAGGAAATGGGAAGTCGGTTGCTGCAGTTTTATTGGATTAAAAATTATTTGTACGTTTTAAACTACGAAGCATGCCCTATTTGGTATTACAAAAGTATCCATTAATATACATTCTTATGTACAGAGTCAATAATAGCGGAGAACGTAGTATCAGGGCGTAGCACATGGCGGTGGCGCGCTTCCGCGGCAAGCGCGCGCGCTCGACGACGCTACGTGCGCGTCCAAAGCGCTCTCCGAGACGCTCACTCAGATCTCGCGGCACTACACTTCGCGCACTTCCTACACGACGCTGATGATACTGACACTTCCGAAACTCAAGAACCGGGTAAGTACGATCAACAAAAAGAGCATAGCTTATGCTACGAAGAAATCGTATTTCATTTCTTTTACATTCGCTGCAGCGCTGGAAATCGTCCATCAAAGTCAAAATTAAATAGCACTGCAGCGCATAATAGAGCAGATATAGTTGACAATCAATAACTTATATTAATAATGACGTACTATAATATAATAAATACACACCTCAACACACAAAGCGAACTTAGTACTTTACTCACAACGTCTTAACTTGAGCATTTCTTACATTCTGCACTCTTACACTCTAATTCTTTGCAGCTTTTAACTTAAGAATTATTGACAATAACGACTGTTTTTCCCGAAAACCGTGGCTGTTTCATATATTTTTCCGCACTATCACAAGCACTATACTTACGAGAAAATTAGTCTTTCGGACAGTTACAATGTTATACCAGACGCCCAAACTACTTAAACTTACACGAAAGACACTTTGAACTATTAGACAAATCTTACTTTAATACATGTATGAATACATTTAGTTTTTGTTGAAAATAATCAATTTAAATCTCGTGTTATAATCTCGTGTTATATAATAAGTTGTTAATAATGTATTATTAACTAGTTTACATCGTCGTGATCGAGTTTGGATGGTAGAGTAATTGGAAAATTCATGCATCAGTGTTACATCTCCGCCACACGGACGATAACACATCATTAAAGTAAATATCTGCTATAATCAAATTGTATATATATATATATATATATATATATATATATATATATATATATATATATATATATATATATATATATATATATATATATATATATATGTAATAAATGTGTGTTATCTTTATTTTCGTTAATTTAATGTTTTTATAACCCCCGTGTTAGTCCCGTGCTCCTTTGAAGAATAGGCCAACTGCAGTTCTGCCAGGCAGATCGTAAAAGGCGGCCGATTGACTATACGAGTCACTACCATCGTGGCTACTAGGTGGTAGAGTTCTGCATTGTCTCGCCCAGGTCTGGTACCACCGCCTTACCTATTCCTGCCGCAATATTACTATTTCTGCCACTGTCGTCTTCCAGTTTGGAGGGTAAGGTAGCCGATAAGCTTATGCATGTAGCATAAGACCTCGCTACAAGATAACAACGCACCATTAACACCATTTTTGTCTATATAGGCGATGGTTGACTCTTTCCATCAGGAGACCCATCTGCTTGTTTGCTATCTTATGAAATGAAAAAAAACTTCAAGGATTAGCCCTCTCAGTAAGTATTTTTATGCAACCAACATCCAAAGTTAATAGTATTTTGACACTACTTTTAGGGCTGGGCCACCCATCCACCAGTATTAGAATTTGAAAGTGTCAGTAGCTTTTTAAAATGTTATTTATTTATTTATTTATTTCTTTATTGTACACAGTATTCACTTAAACACGAAAAAAATAAAAGAAAAAAGTACAATGGTCGAGCTTATCTCTAGTAACAGAGATTTCTTCTAGCCAAAATTTTCAAGCCAAAATGTTAAATGTTAATTGTTTTCAAAAATGTTTGAGTTCAAAAATTTTAAGTAATTTATTAAGTTGTGTAATATGAAGTTTCAATTCAGCTTGAATAAAAATAGTATTCGCAATTGTAGAGCACATTACAATATTGCAACCCTCGTCCTTATCACGCTGGTTTCAATGTCATACTTTCCACACTAGGTGCGAAATAATATGCTATTACCTGGCTATTTATATATAAATACACGATCTGCTTATTAAAAATACCGGAGCAATCGAAACTTGAGTCTTAACTTGAAAATTTTAAACGATAAATCCGAAACTTTCTTGACAACTATATTTACTCTCTCATCTTTAGAGCAATTCACAAACTTTAGTCATGTCGCGTCGGCTTTTTGTATACAAGGTGTACTTGGAATAATCCAATAAATGAAACTTTATGCTCGCATAAAGTTTAGTTCAACTTACGTTTAAGCAGGAAAAACCAAGTTCGCGTCATGTCTTTAACAAATTATTTTATTAATGATTTCGGATTTTACGAGCGATAAATCAAGAGATCGATCACGAAAATATTGAGTAAACCAAAATTGTCCCAACTTGAACCAAGAGTACAGCCTACAGGCGATTTATTTTTAATTAATATAAATTACGAGACACGTTGTTTGTCTGCTATGGATTCCTAAACTTCTAAACCGATTCCAATTAAATTTTGTAGATATACAGTATTTGCTCTAAATTAAAAGATAAAATAGTTTTTGCCTCAATTAACACTTTGACTAACGAGTAATTGTTATAAAACCAAAAATCCGACTGAGAGCCGATCCAAAAAAAACTCGTTTCATCGGACTCAGCCTTTAGGTAACGGCTACATGTGTAGCTGACATCACTTAACACCTCTCAATATTAAATCCATCATGCCAAAAGGCTACAGAGCATGACAAAGAAATATAAATCTAATACCTTTAAACGAGCAATTCTTTTCTATAATCCGAATATCTTTTCTATAATAATCAAATAATCCGAATCTACGAAAGTAACGGACTTTTCTTATATCATAAAACAGCAAACAAGCAGATGAGTCTCCTGATGGAAAGAGTCAACCTTCGCCTATATAACCTACAGCAAATATAAAAATACAACCTACACCAAATATGTTAATGGTGCGTTGTTATCTTGTGGCGAGGCCAAATGCCACATGCATAAGTATACCGGCTACATTAACTCAGAATAACTACAATTTTTTTTATTTTGTGACATTAGCATCCGAACCGGAACACGACAGCGACAAGCACTGAAGCTATTTTCAACCTCGCCTTTCACAACCTACAGGCAGAACGACAATTTACGGGAACACGGGGACTCCAACGATTTTTAAGAAATTTAGTATACAGGGGGATTCGGGGGCGATAAATCGATGTGGGTAGGTTATTTTTAGAGAACGGGTTTTGATCAAAAATACTCCTTTTTAAGCCCATATATGCGAAATGCGAATGGCACACTATAAAGTTTACATTGCGGAGTACACCCTTATCGCATACATGATAATATATACATAATATGTATACTATTTTCTTTACGGCTGAAATCTGTTGTCACACTTAGCAAAGATTTTATTATTTAGGTTATGGAGGAATTTCTACCACAGGTAATCATACAACATAATTTTACAACATAATTTTAAAATTTCAATAAGTATATAAGTATATATATATATATATATATATATATATATATATATATATATATATTCAATAAGTATATAAGTATATATATATATATATATATATATATATATATATATATATATATATATATAATATAAATTTTGAGATTTCGAAAATTGGTACAAGCTTCAAATTACACCTAGATCAGCACTTTGAACGTTTAGTTCTTTCTTTCTGATATTCCTATAATGATCGCTATAATGATCGTTACTATTATTAGCCATATTGCTCAGGAAGGAAACAGTACTTTTACTGCCTTGGGACAGATACAAGAAGTTGTGCACTTCTATCCTTGCTTATTAACTAAATTGCTTGACTTACAACATTCCGATAACGCTCCAAGGAAACTTACTTCCTTGTTCACTGAAATCTCAAGCACATGACTGACGAAAGGATTTTAAGACAAATGAGTATTATTAAAAAACTTTGAGTTGTACCTTTATGGAAACTTCACAAAGTTATTTGAGTGTAAGAGTAATTGAGTGTAATTTTACTAATGTTATTTATTTTGTTTTTCTTCAAATGTTAACATATTAATTTTCACAGTATGTTTTTATCATTATATGGCAAATAAGTAGATAGCATAGCTCCCCTAATGGAACGCAAGACCATCGCCTATAGATATATAGCTCCCCTGACGGAACGCAAGACCATCGCCTATAGACACATAGCTCCGCTGATGAACGCAAGACCATCGCCTATAGACACCAAATATGTTTATGGTGCGTGCGGCGTACGGCGGGATGGTAATCCATAAGTTTACCGGCTACCTTACCCTCCAAATCAGAACACGTAATCACAACGGTAATGATACGTATAAGCAATCGTTCGGCTTTTACAAATTGCTTGGTAGAATAACAGATAGTCTGTTATCAGAATAACAGAAAAGGGCCCAGATCAACCCGAGTTCATAAAAAAAATCTTTCAGATAGGCACAGAACATCTTGCGTACTTTTTCAATTTCATATTATTAGGTGACAATAACTTTTACTAGGTGGTAGAATTCTGCATTGTCTCGCCCGGGATTGGTACTACCGAATTACTTTTTCCTGCCGCAATATCGTCAGTGCATGTCACTGTCCTGTTCCGGCTTGGAGGACAAGGTAGCCGGTAATCTTATGCGTGTGGCATTAGAGCAAACATCATTAATATCTTTGGTGTCTATAGGCAATGGTTGACTGTTTCCATTAGGAGACCCATTTGCTTGTCTGCTATTATAATAAAAAATATTATGTATATATAACTCTCGTCATTAATAATGTCAAAAGCTTAACACTGATATCGCTCGTCTAAAGATATTTCATAATATTATCTGTAGCATAAACGAAAACCCACAAAATACATAGCCAATGCACGCTTCACTATACAACTCATAATCCTCAGTAGAATATGAAAGCACTGCACTCAAACTAGCTAGTAAACTAGCTAGAGCTGGTCGCCAATTGTTGAAATTTCACAGATTATAAATAAATAAAATTCACATCTATTGCTGAGCAATTCCTTTCACTTCCATTGATCCGAATTGTAAAATAGCAGTAAAATTTTTTTTGCTACTTATTTAGTCTATATATTAATGACAACTGTCAAATCAAAACAGGTTGTGTGGATGACGACGATGCTCTGCTAGACTCTACTCCTTTCCACTCTGGAAGTCGGACAGCAGCGGCGTTTACACAGAGACACGTTGAGGAATCTTGGCTTCATCTGCTCTTAGCAGGGGATTTCGCTAAATTAAAGGACCTAACAGTCTGTAACTTCGACTTCTTGCTTGCCGCTGTAAGTATAAACATCTATTTTTAAGAAACTATTCGTTAGCAGTTGCCTTTGACTTCATCTTTTTATGGATTCACTCTCATGGTCGTTTGTATCAAAACAAGTAGTTAGATGAATGATACAAGACTGACTACTAGGTTTTTTTATATTATAAGATAGCAAATAAGCAGATAGGTCTATATTATAAGGATGTATAAGGATATAATATAAGGATAGAAAGAGTCAACCATCGCCTACAAAAACCAAAGATGTTAATGGTGCGTTGTTATCTTGTGGCGAGGTCTAATGCCACATGCATAAGTTTGCCGGCTACCTTTCCCTCCAAACCGGAACACGACAGCGACAAGCGCTGACGTTATTGCGGCAGGAATAGATAAGGCAGTGGTACCTGACCCGGGCGAGACAGTGCAGAACTCTACCACCTAGTAGCCACGATGGTAGTGACTCACGTAGCCAATCGGTTGCCTTTTACGACCTGCCTGGCAGAACGGCAGTTGGTCTATTCTCCAAAGGAGCCCGGGACCAACACGGGGAGAAAAAACAAGGTAATAGATTTCTGCAAATTCTTGCCAAGGCTTAATAAAACCACTTTATAAATTCCTACTGAAATAGCGTAAGTGCTTATCACTATCATATTTCTATTTTAAGAGTAAAGTAATCGGTGAATTGATGCATCTGGTGTCTTGTAGCTACAAATCTTAAAACATTTTTATATTATGAAACAGCTAACAAGCAGATGACTTTCCTAATAGAAAGAAATAACTGTCGTTACTAGACACTTTTACTACTCCACTTGTACATAAATTTCACTTTTACACAATTTTTATTATATTACTCGACCGGTTTCACTTTTTAAGATGCTTTAAAAAGTGGATCCGGTCGAGTAATATAATAAAAATTGTGTAAAAGTGAAATTTATGTACAAGTGGAGTAGTAAAAGTGTCTAGTAACAATGGAATTTCACCAAGTGCCGACGATGGAAAGTATATAGAATATAAATAACTATCGCCTTAAGACACCAAAAATGTTGAGTTGATGCATTTATAGTCTCGTAGCCCTGAGGACGCTGAAAAAGCGAAACCAGTAGGCGGTATAAATAAAATAAAAAGTGTTTTGTGCAACAGTACTAGTGTATTTACATAATCAAACATGAAGTAAGTTTGTTATGCCGCGTTAAGGTTCCACTCCACCCACTTTTTTTAGAACTAGAACCCAATCCGACGAATTACACAAATAGGTTTGTTAAAATGCCTTTAGCTCCAGTACCAAAATTATAAACTGCAGTGTAGGCTAATATTACATTACGTATTTTATACGGTCGCGTTAAATTGCCCTAAACAACTTACAAATTCTTTACGGCAGAGTAGGTGGCGTTTCCCTTATACAAAACTCAAAGCCGCTAGCGGCACTCTGTAGACTTCCTATAAATGAATGATATTAAATAAAAGAACGTTTAATTAGAAATACTAATAAAAAAGTACCTTTTAGTGCACCCACGATTAGCCGAAGAAACTTGATCCCAGAAATGTGATAGGTGGCAAGCCTATCACCAACCGGACACTTTCCAATCCCGGGCATCATTGTTTTTATTAGAAAATTGAAAAAAAAAACATATTTGTTTAATTGCCCGACCTGGGAATCGAACTCCGGACACCATGTGGTCAACGCCAATGCTGGACCACTGGACCAAAGAGGCAATTTTTTTTATATCTTGATAGCAAACAAGCAGATGGGTCTCCTGATGGAAAGAGTCAACCATCGCCTATAGACACCAAAGATGTTAATGGTGCGTTGCTATCTTGTGGCGAGGTCTAATGCCACATGCATAAGTTTACCGGCTACCTTACCCTCCAAACCGGAACACGACAGCGACAAGCACTGACGCTATTGCGGCAGGAATAGGTAAGGCGGTGGTACCAGACCCGGGCGAGACAATGCAGAACTCTACCACCTAGTAGCCACGATGATAGTGACTCGATAGCCAATCGGTCGCCTTTTACGACCTGCCTGGCAGAACGGCAGTTGGCCTATTCTTCAAAGGAGGCCAGGACCAACACGGCGTAAATTGACACTACTTTATATTTTATTCTATTTACGTGACCGAATGTTCTTTCAATAATATTTTTTTCTATAAAAATATACTTTATTTACTTGAATATAATTAGAGATAATGTATAGTATAATAAAGCAGTACTTTAATATTCTTGCAAGTTAAGTAATTTAACAGAGTATGAAGTTTGTCGTGGGGAAAACTTAGACTTTGCAGAAATTGCAATTACGCAGACGGGTCAAGCGGTGAAACTTGAATATTACTCAAATTGCTTAGGTCGTAAGTGGAACGACCAGACCACAAAACATTATTGTATATTTTTACTTGACTGTCTTTCTTGTATGAAAAACATTTATTAAATTTGGATTCTTGAAAGTCTAGCAAATATTTTATTATATAATTAAAAGTTTAATAAACCTGTCAACCGATTGATCATGCCAGCCAACTTCCCGCTAAATTGCGGTATTTTAAACTTGTAGGGTAATAACTTAGAGAGTTTTCAAGAAATGTGATTTTAGTTTCGAATGAATGTTTATCAACTATTATTTTATTATATGCGTGTCTTATATGTATAATGATATTTTAAAATTAATGTGTAGTATTGCCCAATATAAACCTTTGTAGTTTTTTTAATACAACTATATATAAGTTAAATGTACTGTTATTTATTCAATAATAAATTTTAAAAAAAAACTATATCTAAGCAATGAATTTTTTAGATGTCAAAAATTTTAAGTTTGTAAATAAATCCTTATGGATTTCCGCAAAGTAACATTGAATCTATTAAATTTTTTAAAAATAACAAATTTTTTATTTTTTAAAAAGGGGTATATTTTGAAAATTATAGTCGGTTTTGATCTTTCAAATGGTATTCAATGCTTTTTCAATGCAATTTTTGGGTATAAAATGGTGTTTTAGTTAATAAGTAATGTCAAATATATACGGTGTGTAAAGAAAACCCTGTCCGATCCAAAAGATGCATATTGGTTGATTAAAAGCATTACTGAAAAAAATATTAAAATGACTTTATTTCTGAAAATAAAAAGATATCGTTTTTTAAATACTCGTATTTTTACTTATATCTCCATAGGGTTAAGCAAATATTTTAAAAATGAAAAAACCTTGTCGCCGTTTGTTTTATTGTTTCGCTTTGGCAGCTTTCGCACAAACACCGTGCGAAGGCGCGGTTAACGAACGCTAAACGCGCAGTACACGCGCCGTTTGCGCGGCGTTCTTTGATAATATAGCTTACTTATTTGTGGGTGTTGTCATACTTAATGTATGAAAATACCATTAAAGATTACATTTTTTACTTGGGAAAACTAATTAATTAATATCCATAAAATAATTACACATAATATGTAACCGTATTACGGTACCAAACAGGGTTTTCTTTACACACTGTTTATATATATTTTATTTTTTTGTTCTTGATAAATCTTGAATGAATCAACAAAGAACGATGGCGAGTTGTCATACAAGAAAATATCTGTGAAAAATTTGTAACGTACGTACGTAAACGTAAACTTGAAGGTTTTTAGAATTAAAATAAATGCTAGAATATTCCAAATAAATCGTTTTATTAAACCAAGCGGTTCAGATTTTTAAAAAAGCTTTAAATATTTTGAAGTAAAGAAAATTAAAATACAAAAATTAAACAGATATAGATTTTATTTTATTAGATTTTTATTTTATTAGATCTATAGATTTTTTTCCACGAATTAAGCACAAGTTATATTTTTTTTCTAATTTAAATAGAATATAAAATATATAAAATATATAAATAATATAAAAAAGATAATAAATAAATTAAAATATAGTAAAAAAATAATGTTCGAGATTAGAGTGTTTAATGCAAGTAATTTGGTGTGTTCGGCAAAACTTACTTCAGTAATCTAACTTTTAAAAAGTAAAATAAAATACATATAAGTATTAACATACGCAAAGTAATTAAAATGGCTATAAAATATTTTATTTATTACTAGCTGTTGCCCACGACTTCGTCCGCGCGGACTTCGTTTACTCCGCACAGCACCTCCCCCGTAGGTGATAGCGTGATAATATGTAGTCTTTATGTTGAGCCGATCTATTAGTAATATTCATACAATATTTAAAGTAAATCTATGCAGTAATTTTTGAGTTTACCCCGGAAATACAAGCAGGCAAACAGACAAACAGATAAACAGACAAACAGACAAAAATTCTAAAAACTATATTTTGGCTTCGATATTGATGGGAGATCACGCCCCAAGAATTCTTTTAAAAAATATCCAATGTACAGTTTTGACTTTCCTACGATTTTATTATATGTATAGATTTTGTACTTTATATGCGCAAATAAAATATCTAACGCCATTAAATTTAATATTATATTAAATTATTATTTCAAATCACTGTTCGGCCGTATGTACTTACACAGATTGGACACAATAGTTAATGGCTTATATTAAATAACCAATAAAAATATATTAAAAAGGGGAACCTCAACAAAATTAGCGTAGTAATTTAAAAATTATAGCCATCGCATTGAAAATGGATGCGCACTTAGACCCACACATGCCGCGGCGGCAATCGCTGTTCGTAAACAATGAACTTCAATATCTATACTGGTATATAGATATTAAATAATTTTATTGAATAATTAGGTCAAAATTTAAGTACCGCTTTTTTAAATACTCATGAGAATCGAGTACTGAACAACCTCCTATTATTTACAGTATACAGTTTTTTACTAGTCAACCAGTATACTCGTAAAAGCACTTGTACTGTTTTACTAGATAAAAAATGTATCATCGCGCTCGTTTCTCCGACGACGTAGGCAGAGGTAACCATTTATACTTAGTCAAACAATGTGGCAGATGGCAAGCCTATCGCGAACCCGACACTTATCCAACCATTAAAAAAAAAATAAACGTTTCTATCAGAAAACTACAAAAACACATTTTTTTTATT
Source organism: Apodemia mormo (assembly GCA_036924255.1). Classification (NCBI taxonomy): domain Eukaryota; kingdom Metazoa; phylum Arthropoda; class Insecta; order Lepidoptera; family Riodinidae; genus Apodemia; species Apodemia mormo. The sequence continues at coordinate 34,420,473 of JAUPFN010000007.1, forward strand.
ACCCGACCCGGGAATCGAACTCCAGGCCAGGCATGTATTCAACACCTACTGTTTTACTGAATGCGTAAATATATTCAGTAAGTACTACACTTTTTTCATTCCGCGTATATCAGTTGTTGTTTTTCTCATCGTCTCGTAAAGATAATTCTTGGTTCGATGTGTTCTATTTTTTAGATTCATTAATAAAAGGTTTTAATTTATTAGTGTCTATGGTCTAATGGTCCAGCGTTGGCGTCGACCACATGAGGTCCCGGGTTCGATTCCCGGGTCGGGCACTTAACAAATGTTTTTTCAGTTTTCTGATAAACATAAAGTTGCCCGGGTTTGGAAAGTGCCCGGTTGGCGATAGGCTTGCCACCTATCACATTTGTGGGACCAAGTATCTTCGGCTAATCGTGGGTGCACTTGTTGTATTTCTGCCTACCCCTTCGGGGATACGGGCGTGAAGATACTTAATTTATTAGTCATATTAAAGAGAAATGAATTTGCTCAGGTACAGACAGTGACAATTTCGTATCTCCGCTGCATATTGGAGCACGTCCGGTGCTACATCCTCGACCGGGATGTGGAGCTGGTGTATGGCGCGGTCAGGAAATCGAGTGATATTCTAACTCGAGATCCTATGCAGCTAGGAGCTCAGGTAAATTTATAAATTACTAAACATTTTCATTTTTTTTATTATTAATTATAATATCTTTTATTGCCAGAATACATTACTACACTTAATATGACATTAAAAAGAGAAGGCTATCAGTCTTACCTGCGTGTACGTAATGCGTCTTAGATAATATTTGAGTCCAAGCACGTATACAGTAATAACCCGAACTTACGCGATAGGTGGAACTGAGTGACAATCGCGTAAGTCGAATTCGCGTAAGTCGGGGTATGATTTCCCATATAAATACATATAAAATATTTTTGTTTGTAGCTTTTAAAAATACACATGGACAAAAAATGTTTAATAAGATCTCAAATTATATAAATATAAAATCGCACACCAAAGTTATTTTTATATAGAAGATTTGACTAGAACGGAAAAAAGTTTTTTCTCCCACGAAATTTCCAAACCCAAAAATCTTTTTTTACTTGTTTTGTAGAAGAATTACACTTTTCATTGAAATCCCTTATTTTCTAAAATTTATTTTTCAATTGTCTGAACACGTACATTAGATAAGCAATAGTGTGGAGCCATTAAGTCAAATAAAAGATGAATCAACGTAATTTGAACATCGCATAACTCAGTGTTCGCGTAAGTCGGGGTAGTAACATAAATCTCCAAATCCAGAACGCAATAAATGTAAATATATATAAGTATAGACATAAGAAGTATGAAAAAGAAAATAGTACAAAGAAAATAATACAAAAATACAAGAAAAATAAAATAAAAGAAATGAAAAATAAAAAGAATAAAGAGTCTCTGAAAAAGATTCATCAGAGGGAAGCTGTATAAAAAAAAGTCAAGGTAGCGTAAGTCAAGGTAGAGTAAGTATTACTGTACTTAATTTCGTAAGTATGTGAATGTAACTGAGTGAACAGGTGTCTATCATCTTCTAGGAAAGCGCGTTCCATCTTAGGCCGAATTTTAGCTTACCATCAGGCGAGATCATGGTCAAGCGCTTCCCTATCGATAATAAAAAAAAGAATATAGTATTCATGATGGTAGCACGTATAAGCCTTCCCTCACCTTTTGCAAGCTTTCATTTTATGTGGATCAACAAGAGAAATATATGACGCTTATGTTGTTCCATTAACATGCTTTAACTTCGCAAAATATGAATAGAGGGTCGAAAATAACATTAGTAGATTCATTTATCAAACTTCTATTAAGTTTCGTAACATGTATATTCCTCGTCTCATAATTTGAAAATCGATACTTTTGTGTGATGAGCATATAATGTGTAGATAGTTAAGTATCTTATTTCAGTCTGACAGAAAAAGTTGTTAACGAATGAATAAAATTGATCCTATATCATTATAACATTCGCGAGATAAATAATTTATAACAGTACCAACAGAACCGACCACGCTTTGCTGTAGCTACATTAGTATTCTATACTTTCCGTCGTCGGTACTTGGTGAAATTCCATTGTTATTAAACACTAATATTATTCTACTTGTACTTGAATTTCACTTCTAATAAATTAGTAGTTTTTAAAAATATTTTATATATTTCACGAGCAGACTCTCTGCTCGTGACCACGGTCAATGTAACTTGGCCGAAACGTCGAGATTTACAAGTAAGTTCTATATATGTACGCGTTATTGACCCGTTTATATATTTTTAAAATTGATAGTAGAACGCGTTAATTTAAAAGTTCAAATTAGTAGTTTACTGAATTAGTAATTTGCATTCAAAACAAAACAGCGTCATCTGTTGGATACTTAATCAACCCGGGTGCTAAAGCTTTATGCCGGGTATTTGGTACCACCGCCCTGCATATTCCCGCCACAAGAGCGTTAATTGTCACTGTCGCATCCCGGTTTGGAGGGTAAGGTAGCTGGTCAACTTACGCATATGGCATTGCTATCCCGCCACATGGATAGCAACGTACCATTAACATCTTTGGTGACTATAGGCGATGGTTTCTCTTTCCATCAGGAGAGCCATCTGATAAAAAACTCAAAGAAAATAATTCTCTACTTTGTCATATATTAAACATCTAATTTGTAATAAAAAATAATTGCTATTTGAATAATGCATATTCTATGACCTAAGTTAGAACTTATGACAGAAAATCTTTATAAAAATAATGAATCGCTGCAATGTTAATTATATTTTTGTTGTATAATTTTATTTTTGTTGCGTCCGTTTTTGTCAGGACAAATTTTGTACAAAAGAAATTGTATGAAAATCACACAGGAAAATTTTTCCCACCCATACGAAGCCGGGCCGGACAAATAGTATTGTACGGGGAGACCCTCGGCAGGGCCTCATGGGGCACCGAGTGTCGCTTCAAAACATCCACGAGCTAACCTTGACAAATAATCTTCTGGTACACCTCTATCTAGATCAGGTTATAATAATCTTGAGGTTATGATAAAGAAAGAACTTAACTTTTCTGAGCAAAGTAAACTTAAAGACTTAAAGGCCATCCATTACATCCATTTAGTTGATTTATAACCATAAACCAAAGTACTAATAGACACGGTGTTGGGCGCAAAATGCGTAATGAATGTAAATGTGAAACGCTCGGAGATATATCGTGAAAAAATAGATATATGCCATATTGTGTTATTTCATCGTGTCGAATAAAAAGCTAAGGCTTAATATACCTCTGGAGTGATTTTATTTCTTCGGTAAATATTATAACTCTGTGTTTCTCTGTCTAAATGCAAGCGACGTTGACACTTTAAGAAATTGCCTCGAATAGCGTATCCAGTTTAATCCGTGTTCATAATGTTTTAATAATGATTGTTTCTACTAGAATGGGAGCAAGGAGAAAAAAGATGTTATGGTATTTGGAACTGTTCGTATTTAACCTTCAATTTGTTTAAATTTTAGGAAATATTTTAACGTAGTCGCGTCAGCAGCGGTGACGCCTTTGTGTCGCTCTTTTCTCTGAGGCTACATGTGTTACAGTTTGTGTTATCATAGGTATTCCTTAAAATTCCTTAAAAATATTATTTAAGATTATTTTGATCGGGAAAAATTACCTATTACATCATTATCCACAATCATTAACGATACATGTATGATTGTATTAGTTTACCAAACAATGCCTTAATCCTGTCGGGCTAATCTGAAGATTGCCAGAAAATTTCATCAAAATCTCTCCAGCCATTTTAGAATCCTTAAGGAATCTTTTTATTGTTCTACTAGCTGCAGCGTGCAGCCCGTTGCATTATAAAAGTTTTTTGGAGAATCCCGCGAGATCACGTAATTTTTCCGGGATAAAACGTAGCCTAAGTGCTATTCCAATTTGTCGTATATATATATATACACAGGTACAGGTGCTTAGTATTAAGACAAAAATACGGGAAGTCTAGCTGTTGATCAGTGCGAGTGATAAGAAATCAGTATCTATTCACTTTTACTACGCTGATTACGAATCATTCGCACTGATCCACGGCTATCTTCACGTATTTTTGGCTTTATACTAAGCACCTGCATTAGACACTTACACTCGCACTAATCAAAGTGAAAACGGGGCTTTAGTCTCGCTAAAACTCGAGAACGGCTGAACCGATTTGACTAATTTTGGTTTTGAATTAATTAATGAAGTCCAGAGAAGGTTTAAAAGGTGAGAAAATATAGAAAAAAAATAAGAGTAGTTAAAAAGGCAGAACAACGTTTGCCGGGTCAGCTAGTATATTATAATATAGACTATGGCGATTCGTTAAATTTACCAAAACATATTCGTATTGCAAGAAATTTACGAGAACTTTAACTTTTCAACCAAGCTTAGTTTCCTTGGGTGAAAACTCTTAAGCCAATGAATGTGACATTGAAGTTTAATCGCTTTGATTGAGGACGACTTGAACGGACCCATTTCCCAATGTACTTCAATACAACTAAGAGCATATTGACCGAGATAAATCTATATTGTGAGCACTTCAAATACTATTGTAAACGCTACCAGGGTATAGCTTTCAAACTATCTGAAGCGCTTTTACAGCTTTATTAATGCATACCAGTTACGATACTATACAAATAATTAAATTTAATTGCCTCTGTGGTGTAGTGGTCCGGTGTCGGAGTTGATCACAGACGTCCCGGGGTCGATTCCTGGGTCGGGCAATTCAGAAATGTGTTTTTTTAGTTTTCTGATAAAAACAACATTGCCTAGGATTGGAAAGTGCCCGGTTGGCGATAGACTTGCCACCTATCACATAGTGGGACCAAGTATCTTCGGCTAATCATGGGTGCACTTGTTGTACCTCTGCCTACCCTTTCGGGGATACGGGCGTGAAGATACTTTTAATTTTGTATTATTTACAAAGAAAAAACATTGAACGTACCCGTGTTTACAAATAATTTGGTAATTGCTCTTTTCATGAATATTAAACATCGCTAATTTCTAATTGTAGGTAAATGATCGTACAACTTTGTTAAATAAATATCACTGAAAAAATTACAGAAATTGATTAAGGCTTAAAGTTTTTTGCTATTAGAATTGGTAAGTTAACGAGTTAACGATCTCAATAGACAGGAAGATATATTTAAAGACCAAAATATCTAATTTATGCATATGATATTACCATCCCGCCACACGAATAGCAATCTCTACTTAATATTATAAATGCGAATGTAAGTTTGTTTGTTACGCTTTTAAGCGAAAACTACTTAACCGATCATCATGAAACTTCGTACACATATTTTTGGAGATATCAAAAGTAACATAGGATACATTTTATTAAAAAAAATATATTTATTCAAAGGCTTAAATGCGGGCGAAGCCGCGGATAAAAGCTAAAAGAATATAAAACAGAATGTAGACGAAGGTTCTGTCTTTCCATGAAAAAAAACCCATCTGTTTGTTTGCTGTCTTGTGATATGAAAATTGAGAGAGGATTGACACGGTTGAATCAAAGTTCCTTTCGCTACATCTGTGACTTAAAAGTTTACCGGCTACCTTACCATCCACACCGGGACATGACAGTGACAAGCACTGACACTATTACGACAGGAGCAGTTAAGGCGATGGTACCAGACCAGGATGAGACAACGAAGAACTTTACCACCTAGTTAACACAATGGTAGTGACTTGCTAGCCAAGCGGTCGCCTTTTACGACCTGCCTGGCAGAACGGCGGTTGGCCTATTCTTCAAAGCCACTCGAAATCAACACAGAGGAATTGGATGGACGCGTCATTTGTATATAAAATTCATGACCCCTGTTCACAGTTGCGTAGATGTACACATGTAGCCTCAGAGAAAAGAGCGACACAAAGACGTCACCGCTGCTGACGCGACCACGTTAAAATATTTCCTAAAATTTAAACAAATTGAAGGTTAAATACGAACAGTTCCAAATACCATAACATCTTTTTTCTCCTTGCTCCCATTCTAGTAGAAACAATCAACAAAACTTCGACGATAATTTATATTTATTTATATTAGTAAATAAGTAAAAGGGTATTTAAACGTAAACATTATAAAATACTAGCTGACCCGCGCAGCTTCGAGTAGATTAACATGTCGTCTAAATAGATTTTCTTACAATTTTTATTCCCTATTTTTTTATTATATTCAGCCTTTCAGGGGTTGATTTTTGAAAAAAAAAATAGCCTATGTATGACCCCAGTTGTTCAACTATTTCCATGCCAAATTTTATGAAAATATAAGTCCAGCGGTTTAGCCGTGAAAGCGTAACAGACAGACAGACTTTCACATTTATAATATTAGTTTGGATATGGATTTTTACGTAAATCCATATCCAAACTAATATTAACAGCATGCTGTATCGATTAAAAAAGTTTTAGATTCCTAAGTGATTCCAGAACAGATAGCTCTTATTTAGTTCCCGTGGTCTCTTTTCAGCTCCATTAGCAGATCCTGAAAATCATTTAGCCGCAAAGTGTTTTTTTCTTTTTATATATCATAAGATAGCAAACAAGCACATGGGTCTCCTGATGGAAAGAGTCAACCATCGCCTATAGACACCAAAGATTTTAATGGTGTGTTGCTATCTTGTGGCGAGGTCTAATGAAACATGCATAAGTTTACCGGCTACCATACCCTCTAAACCGGAACACGACAGCGACCAGCACTGACGCTATTGCGGCAGGAATAGGTAAGGCGGTGGTACCTGACCCGGGCGAGACAATGCAGAACTCTACCACCTAGTAGCCACGATGGTAGTGACTCGCATAGCCAATCGGTCGCCTTTTACGACCTGCCTGGTAGAACGGCAGTTGGTCTATTCTTCAAAGGAGCCCGGAACCAACACGGGGAATAAAATGTTTACCAAAGCAAAACAATGTGTCCAAACTCAATGCAAATTTATTTTGTTTAGCTTAGCACTTTGCATCTGGAAATTTCAATGGCACGTTTAACCATCTTCAGACCCTCGTCATCGTGAGTAATAGAATAAATTAAAGTAAATATTTTTAACGACCCTTATTAATTTCATACACATTATAAATGTGGAAGTTTGTTTGTTTGCATCTTTAAATATTTGGATGTTTGTTACTCAATCACGTAAAAACGGCTAGTCCTATTTAACCACTCGACCCCGGCAGAGGCAAATATTAGACATATGTATGATAATTTGAACGTTCACTCTCAGAGCAAAATTTTACCCCGCTTGCATTTGAATTTAAACTTTAAAATTCTATTTATAAAGACTAATGTTGTATGAAAAAGCCTTTGACGTTTAATCTATGATAAAATATCTGTCATGTCAAATTCATAAATTGAAGTCTACTATTGGCATTTATTTTGTACCAGTCATTTTAGTTCGTTCGACCGGACCGCGCGTGTGTTTGCCGTTTTTTAGTGCTATAAAATTCAATTTTGTGTTATTTTACAGTGCATTTCTCTCATATAAGTACTGTTTTTATTAGAAAGGCCGTATATTTTTTCTATTTGGATAATTTGTTGTAAGAAATATATCGTGACAGCTAAAAATAAAGTAATTTAGAAATTCATTATTTTTCAAGTGATTTTTGTTATATTTGCTTGTAAATATAAAAACTACTTTGTCTATTACTTCATTTTGATCTCTAATAGACAGAAAATATATCAATTGATACACAGTCGTTTACAGAATGGTAAAAATGGCTTAGTTGTAGAAAAAAAAAGATTTTTTTTCCATCGAGTCGCCTGAGACGCCATTCCCGCCAAAAAGCGAGTGATGAGTCCTGGCGCTTAAAATTGCCCTTGCATGTCAAAGTTTCGAGAAGTTAAATGAAATTAAGAAAACAGGTAGATGATGATCTTAAATAGGACGCAAGATACTTTGTATCCTAAAAAATATTTTTTTCCTGTCGAATTTTCCAAAAACTAACAGCTAGTATTATAATGGTATTATTATAAGTTTGACTAGCACCAAAATAGTGGACACTACTAGTGACATGTTATTTAAATAAAAAAATAGTTATGATAATTACTAAAGATCAAGACGGTATTGTTTTTGATCAAAGATCTATATCTTACTATCCAACTTGTAAGTGAAGTATAGATAATAATAATAATATAATAAAAATATAGCCTTTATTTAGATCAACTTAGCCTACTAACAAATAAAATTGAAAAAACAAATTATTTAAAACTTAGTCCAGTAATTGTACCTTGCTAACTTTTTGAAGATCTGTTTGTCAATCGGTAAAGGCCTCCTCCAACCGTTTCCATTCTCGTCTTTCTTGAGCCACTCTATTACACGTTACTCCCGAAACTTCTTTAATATCATCGTCCCATCTTTTCAGTGGCCTGCCTCTTTTCCTTTTACCTTCCATAGGATACCAATTTGTCACTTTCTTACTCCATTTATCATAGCCTCTTACCATGTGCCAAGCCCATCTCCATTTGAGTCTTTTAATTTTTAATTTCACATCTATGACTTTTGGTTTATTTCTAATGATGCAGTTTTTTAGTTAGTCTGATCTCTTGACGTTTAGCATACTTTTTTCTATTGCGTGCTGGCAAGTTGCTAGTTTATTAATCATTTCGTGGGTTAAAATCCGTGACTGGCAGCCATACATAAGTATGGGTAGAATGCATGTGTTAAACAGCTTACTTTTGATATTAATATGCAGTTTTTTGTCTTTCATAACTTTCTTTAAGCTCCAGTATTTTCTCCAACCGTTCGTTATTCTTCTATTTATTTCCTCTCGCATAGGGTCTTTTTGAGTTATGATTTGTCCTAGGTAAACATATTCATCAGTATAGTCGATTATAGTACTTCCTAGATGTATCGTGTCTTTGTTCCCATTTGTCATCATGGTCTCTGGTCTTGTCTTGGTTGAGTTTTAACCCTACTTTCTCACTCTCTATGGCAAGGTCTTTTATCATTGTGTTGATATCTTCAGAAGTTCTAGCGAAAAACACTATATCGTCAGCGAATCTCCAATGTGTCAGTGATTCACCGTCTACATTCATCCCAAAGTTTATCCAATTAATTCGTCAAAATATTGATTCTAGAACAGCTAAAAGAGTTTTGGAGAAAAGGGTCTCCCTGTCTGACCCCTTTTTCTATTTGGAATGGCTGACCTTTCTTTTCTAGTTGGATTCGAGCTGTACTATGACTGTAAACGTTCTTTATTAATCGAATGTACTTGTGCTTTATCCCTTGTTCCACTAATGCTTTCCATATGCTTTGTATGTGAAGTAAAGAAATAATAGAAAATGTAAATTCCAAGTATAGAAATTTGAAGTTCCGACCTTTTTGTATGTCTTGGTTTTTTAAGTATAATGTAGTTTGGTGTGTGTTAGACTGTGTGTCAAAAATCACATCAAATGATTGTTGTATGTAATTTATTGTCGCTAAGGGAATGCAATCCCATACAAAATATTCGATCACGGTATTTACGGCAACTTTCAAAACCGTGGGGTTCAAGTATTTGCTGGATCCTGTATAGTATTACCGAAAAGCAGTTTGGCCGAATAAAACACTTGAATCATTTTTACATGCATAGTATAATTTTTGGGCAGAGTAACGCCCTCAAGAAGCGATAGAATTACGACTATTGTACTTACTAGGTGTATTTAATAGGTGGTAGAGTTCTGCAGTGTCTCGCCTGGGTCTGGTACCACCGCCTTACTTATTCCTACCGCAATAGCGTCAGTGCTTGTCGCTGTCGTGTTCCGATTTGGAAGGTAGCCGGTAAACTTATGCACGTGGAATTAGACCTCGTCGCAAAATAGCAACGCACCATTAACATCTTTGGTGTCTATAGGCGATGGTTGACTCTTTCCATCAGAAGAGTCATCTGCTTGTTTGCTATTTTATGGTATAAAAAATGAATTGAAATCTGCTTTATAAATTTTATCGATTGTTCTTATGACGTCATTACAACAGGTGCATAAAACAGATGCGCCACACATCAGGCCGGCTGGTACTTGTCGTTAAGCGCGGTTGCTAACAATAGTTAGTAAAGCTTGGCAGATAATTTATAAACAAGTTCAACCTTTAGGAGGATCAACCAGCGAAAAAACGGAGGTTCATAAGTGTATCTGTATTTAAAAATGCAATTCTATGGTCACATTATTTAAGCGTGTATTATTTTTGAATTTTGTTTTTCAAAAAACTAGTGGTTTGCCACAAACACGAATGCTATCTTACTACTTGATAAATGGATTGGAGCGGCCGCGGCACGAGGGATTAATTCGGTGGAGGGGTTCGGGAATTGGTGGTGGCTCACTTTTCTCTATCCCCGTGACATAGGAATGGTCCTGAATGTTTGTGGAGCCAGATCGCCTGCCCATTTCTTTTTTGCTGATTCGACAAGCCCGTCACCAAGCTAAGTCCCGCTAGCCCATTGCTTCGCAAAAGTGCTCCTCAAATTTCCTTAATGTTTCTTTTCTTCGAATATCTCGATATCTTGAATATATTTCCGTTCTAGTCTATTTACAAAATTTCACATTTTTTTTACATAAAGTGCATTTTTTAACTATCGCTAAAGAACACACGACATTTGCCATCTACGTAATTGTTAACCGCGACATTTATTAATTACTAGCTGTTGCCCGCAACTTCGTTCGCGCGGACTTCGTTTACTCCGCACAGCTCCTCCCCCGTATGTGATAGCGAGAGAATATGTAGGCTATATGTTGATCTGACCTGTTAGTAATATTCATACAAAATTTGAAGTAAATCCATGCAGTACTTTTTGAGTTTACCCCGGACATAATTGACTTTCCTACGATTTTATTATATGTACAGTCCATTTCTTTTTATTTGTCCAAAGATGACAACAAAGTCCACCTTTTATAAAAACATTAAAGTTTCACATCAATCATATACATTAAATTAAATATTATTGGATTATTGTATTCATTAATTTTAAACGGTTTGTTTGGCACTAAAAACTGATTTTAATATATCGTTTTATCACATTTAATTTACGAAAACTTACTAGAAACTCAAATTTATTTGTACAGTTAAAAAATACCATATGAAATTGACACATACAATATGAGCTTCTCTATGAAATTAATAGACACGAGCAATAATGAACGAATTGTAAAACGAACGAATGAGTAATTGAATGATTCCTTATCAAAGATAAACATTCATAAAATATGATAAATAGCTTGTAACAATGTAAATATTGTTAAACGTTTAAAAGTTACATATTTATCTGTAGAATATAAAATATCCGCTTTATTAAATCCTTATTTTTCAAAGTGTTTTCATTCAAATCATTATTTTATGTGATTAATTTTGCAATAGTAAAATAACCAGCTTTTAATAAAATAAAAGCTTTATTTTATTAAAGGCAGGTTATTAAATCGATTTTAAAGAATCGTTACGTACTACAATAATTCGACGATCTTGTAATACAAAAAAACGTGAGTATTGTTTTTTTGTTAATAGTTATATTTAAATTCATTTGTCTCATAATACTATAAAATTAATTTAATTATTTAAATCTAATGATACTGCTCCCAGCCCGCGAAGATTATTAGTTTTTCATACTTATTTTTCTGAACCAGTATAGAGCAACTTTTTTGAGAAAAAAGATAATTCATTACATTTATTTTTTCAAAAAAACGAGATTATTTTTTTAATAGATATTCTATTTTAATTAATTTATCTTGTGATATTATAAAATTAATTAAATTATTGAGAATGATACGCGAATTTGCCATTTTGCTGGTAGTAACAATAACACTTACTATAACAATCATGCTTGCAGTAAAAATGTTAATGTTGCATTTGTTTTGCATTTGTTTGCATTCACGAAGTTTTCAGTCTTTAAAATTTCGATGAATGATAACGCCCGAGCTACCACCCAGGGGCCACGTGTAGGGATACATAATTCCGAGTGTTTTCCTACGGACGAAGGTGATTCAGCCTCCAAATTGTGTTTAGTGGATTTCGATTTCTCTAGAGCATACTGACCTAGGGATTAAAATAAGAAATGACAGAAAGATCAATGCCTTTATTGACGAAAAAAAATCTGTGGCGTCTACCAGCAGATTTAATTTTTTTTTATTGCGTAGTGCTATCAAGTTAAACTAGGTCATACCTAAGGTATTTTTATAGTGTTTCTTCTTCTTTTATACAAAATAGTGCAAAATAATCTATTACTAGCTGTCGCCTGTAGTCAAAATTCCACCATAGACTAAATTATAATCTCTTTTAAGTTTTACAGCTGACTTTAGCCATAAAGAAAATAAATAAACCTTAGTATACAATACAACATCTTTTTAATGTTGTATAGGACATTTCATATTCAGATCGTATGTTTTTTTTTTGAGGTCTTAGATATCAACACTAAAATTTACGAAAATAAATAATAATAGGTACCAACATATCCAGAGCGCTGGTAGCATCAATAAGGTAGGAAAATATATTTTATTGTTATTTACGCTTTTCGACACAATTTTTTTATACAATTATTATCTAAACTCCTAGATCTTGAACTAATCTTGATTATAATTAAAGTTTACTTTTTGATTAATACACCAAAACACTTTTAAATTAACCTGTATCTTAAACTGCAACCAACACAGAGCATACACCGTGGATTAACGCCGGTCTAATTTCTTTTATTTATCCCCAAGAGCATGCTTGAAAAAAGAGTGCCAAATTGATGTTATTTTGTATGTTTTTTCATTGATGTTTCTTTCAGAAATTAATGTAAATCATAGAGTACTCTATTGAAAATGATATAGAGGGAAAATATTGTTTTTTTTTTGGGTGAAAACACTAGAAGTTAGCGGTGGTACCTATAGAGATTATAGTGTAGATACGTGATTTCTTAGTGGTATCGTTAGTTACCGTGGTGTCGTAAGGTAACTTTAATTCCTTTGTCGATTAGACGACAACGAAGAAGAAATGGACTGTATATAGATCGGCTATTATTTTGCACGCCGCAGCGCGGCCTCTTTGGCGCAGCTGTGCATTATTATCGGTTGAAAGAAAATATATGGCTCAACCAACTTCAATCAGACTCAGTATTAAATTCATACACTAATTTGATATAAAAAGTATATGATTATAATGAGAAACCTTAATTATTCGAATTCTGTATAATTTTAAGCCTTTGAAGAGAGTTAATCACTCTAAAAAGTCTCGTTAAAAAAATAATGGCCGTCAGTTGATTATTTTATGTCTGTAAACACGAGATAGGTTGATTCGCTTTATGAATTCACTTTATTTTATTATCAATATAATTATCTAATCCACTCAAAATAGATCCTATTAAAAATCTCTTCATTCGGATCTGTTTTTTAATAATTTAAATACTTTAAATCAAGCAATTTTCTTGACTTGAATTGCTTATAATACTTTAATAAGTACACATATTCTCTGTGATAATCTAATTCCAACCGAACTTTAATTCCCTTTCTGATGAAACCATCTTTCGCTTACAAAAAAAGCGTGACAAAATACAGAGACAGCGGAGTTGCAGAGTAAGAAATTTGAAAGATAATGCCTAATATTCTTATCACTTTATACATAACTATACTCAAATTTATATGAGCAAGTTGATTGCTAACGCAACTACAGCATTAAATGGATAAAACAGATAATAGCGACACAAATCGGATGTCAGAAATGACCGTCAATGACGTAGAACTAATCTGCAATAAGCCGACAGTCTCAAGTAGCGGACGTCCGTTAATCGTACCGATGTTGGAGGATAACTGTATCGTTGTCGAGATAATGATCCTTACGTATTTACAAGTTTACTAATATTTGTCTATTATAGGATTATTTGATTTTGCAGTTTATTAGCTTTATGACAAGGAGAGAGATGTAATGATATGAGAGAGATTTAGGAGTTTTCTTTTGCCATACTAATATTGTAAATGAGAAAGTATACGTGTGTGTTTGTTTGTCCATCATTCATGGCAAAACGGAGCGATGAATTGACGTGATTTTTAAGTGGAGATAGTTGAAGGGATGAAGAGTTACCTACTTTTTGTCTCTTTCTAACCCCCCCCCCCCCCGCCCTCACTTCCCTAAAATGGGTTTAATGTAAGCGAATCCGCGGGCAAAAGCTAGTTGTAAATGAATCCGTATAATTTCCTTCAACTCACCTGATGACAATAATGCCCCCTGCATTATTTAAATGTAATTTGTATTTAAATGTGATCGATGGAAACTGTTATTTGATACGATATTATTAAAATTCGCAATTCCATACGTGACTATATAATGTATACAAATAAAAACGAATTGTAACGCTTGTGTAAAAGAAAATGTTTATAAATCATGTGGGATTTTTTTTAATCCTCATAATATGAAAATTGTTTGATTGAGTTAGACAGAAAAAGTGAGATTGTTTTTAAATATATGAGCAAAAACAAACTAATGTTTGAAATAATTTTTTTTGGTTTTATAGTCGTATTGTAAACTTTAGAATTTGTCTCGTTAATTTTATTTCTACCATGCAAAGCCGGGGCGGGCAGGTAAAGGTTAAAGCAAAACACCGCATGTGGCGCCGCTGGTCCGTACTGCTGAAGGGTCATAGTGATGGAACCAGCGGGCCAGCTATTGTCAGTATGATGTCATTACTGTGGAGGTCGATGACGTCACACAAAGACAAGTAAGGGATTAGGAAGATCTTCCCAGCCAGGCAAGGTGTACTGCCTGGGGACCAAAGTCCATTTGAGAAACGTTGAAATTTGTAGATAGTGTTACAAGATAAATAATTGTGATATCGCGATTCAGGATTTTATTTAGAATTTCATTTTTTCCATTTGTTATTGATTTTTGTCCATTTTTAATTATTTTTTCTTGTAGCGATTGTGATTGTTTGAGCCGCTACAATATCTTTTGTATTATTTTATTGCAAGCAAGTAGACGGCTCCCCTGATAGAAAGAGGAACTATCGCCTGTAAAGTAAAGATGTTAATGTTGCGTACCTGTCTGCGTGATAGGATAGCAGTGGCACATGCATGAGTCTATTGATTACCTAACCCTAAAACCAGAACACGAGAATAACATGCATTGACGCTGTAGCGGCAGCAATAGGTAAGGTGCTGCTGCCATATTATACTCGGACGACGGAACTCTACCACAGTAGTCGCGATGGCAGGTCGTGTGCCTGACAGAATGAGAAATTCTTCAAAGGTGGCCCGAATAAACAGGAGGATCAATTGTTCTTAATAAGTCGTGACAAAAAACATTTTAATGGTAATTGTTAGCACGCAGTTAACACTTAACACTAAAATGTTTTTTTTTTGTGATTTCACATTTTTTGGATCGCGTATGATGGTCACAGCT
Organism: Apodemia mormo; assembly: GCA_036924255.1. Classification (NCBI taxonomy): domain Eukaryota; kingdom Metazoa; phylum Arthropoda; class Insecta; order Lepidoptera; family Riodinidae; genus Apodemia; species Apodemia mormo. Next base: position 34,435,813 of record JAUPFN010000007.1, read on the forward strand.
TCATAATTATGGAAGGATTCCAGTATTATTTTATCATTCCACTCCATTTTAATTAACCACCCACATACGTTTGAAATGATCAAAAACATTTCCCCTGTTGGTCCGGGCTGCTTTGAAGATAGATCAGCTACCGTTCTGCCAGGCAGGTTGTAAGAGGCAACCGATTGGCTATATGTGTCATTATCATCGTGACTACTAGATAATAGATTTCCCCAACGTTTCGCCCGGGTTGTACCACCACATTATATTATATTCCTGCTTGCACAGCGTCAATGCTTGTCATTGTCGTGTTCCGGTTTAGAGGATAAAGTAGCCGGTATCCCGCCACACAGATAACAACGCACCTCTTTTCGCACCATTTTTCCATCAAGAGAGCCATCTGCTTGTTTGCTATCTTATGGTATAAAAAAAACAACGGCTGAAATGACCAATGCTAGTCTAACCACGCAGCGCGATATGTTAGCGCGCTAAAACCGCTAATAGCCGGTGACATCTGCATGTATCGTGTCATTACGCGAACTTTGCGACCCCAGGATAACCATTAGACTAACTAGTCAGGTGGATCTACGCTTTGTAGATGGAAAGATATTTTTCAGGCCAGAATTACTATTTACTACTACTGCTTAGTATTTTTTCTTAATCCCAATACTAATGATAAAACTTAAATTAATTATTGAATAAAGTTCAAAGCCAAAGTATTTATAAATGGTCTGTTTTATCTTAGGACTAACTGTTACTAATGACGAGCTTTGCTCGAATAAAAAGTAGCCCATGTCACTTAATTTAGTTTTCTAAATGCAAATCTATATATAAAAATATATTTTTGTATCTTTACAGCAAACATTTTGTGAATAAAAGAATGTTTGCAAAAAATTACATTCGAAAATGTATTTTTTTTAAGATCAGTCCAATAGTTTTTGAGTTTATTCGTTGCAAAGAAACAAAAAGATAAATCTCTTCTCTTTGTAATAATAGAATATATATCTATATATATATAAAAATCAATCCCTATTTACCTTGGTCACGACATCACGCCTGAATGGCTGGACCAATTTCGGTAATTTTGTTCGTTGTGTTTGTAATTGTAAGGAGAAGGTTCTTATAAAAGAAAATATTAAGAAAATTGCGCGGAAAATTAGAAAAATTAAGAATATTTAACCACCATATAAAGTTTAATCCCGTAGACTTATATAAATTAAGTGTCACGTTGATTGTCCGCTATGGATTTCTAATATGTAAGGCAAAACAACGTTTGCCGGGTCAGCTAATAAGGGATAAAAGTTTACAGCAGTTAAGAAATTGCGCTCAGAGACAATCCTGCCTCGGCGGTGGTACTGTAATGATGTGTTATATACATAAAATTAAGAATACATGCGATTTTCAGGTGCTAGCTATGATAGCAATTCTTTTTCTTGTAGGAAATGAAAAATTTGCTATTTATGATTATGTAAAGCGTATATTGCTCGAGCTCACGCCCAAGGTATCCTAGAACCAGCAGTTCATTTTTTCATTTCATGGCATTATAACATTGCGTATTTTGTATTTCCTATAATTTGACTATGTTTTCAGAAAAAAAACACCGTAGAGTGTTAGAATAAATCAAATTACACAAAATTAAAGTAAATAATTTCCACACGAGTTTCTTCTCAGAATCATGGTTCAAAGCATGGTTTTAATTTTCGGTTATCCGGTAATATATATTTTTATTTTTTTTATTCGCCATAAGGAAGCGCTTGACCACGATCTCGCCTGATGATAAACTAAGGTGTGGCCTAAGATGGAACGCTTTTCCCTAGAAGGTACCTGTTCACCCTTCTATATTGTATTATTAAAAAAGTTTTAATAAAATTTGTAAAACGAAATTGTCTTAATAAATTTATGCTGAGACATTTTTATCCCGGAAAAGTTAAATTTATTTTACCCGAAGCTAAATTAAACCTGTCGAATCCCAGAACAAGGAACGTTTTAAATTGCTCGAGGACATTTACTTGTTCGAATCCAGTTTCTATCCATGTTTCCTAGAAATTGGTACTGTCATTGCAAAGCTCGAATTAATATTTACCGAGGTTCGCCCTTTGCAAAGTTCCGCCAAAAGCTTTTGAGTAAATATTAATTCCGTAATATTATTTTTACTGCCTCGATAGTGTAGCGCTTACCTATAGTAGTAGCTTAGATCATAAGATACTAGATTCGATTCCCGAGTCAAAAAAGTATATTTTTTGTTTTTATTTTGTTTCATTAAATGGCAAACCAGCAGTTAGTTCTCCTGATAGGAAGAGATAACCACTGCTTATAGACACCAAAGATGGTAATGGTGCGTTGCTATTCATTTGGTAGGGTAAAATGCCACATGCGTTAGTTTACCAGCTACCTTACCCTCCAAATTAGAACACGACAGCGTCTACGACAGGTACTAAAACCCGGCCGAAACGTTGCAGAACTCTACTACGGTAGTAACGATATTAGTAACTCGTATGAGCCTTCTCTCTCCTTTTACGAGATTCCTAAGAGTAAGCCAGTTCATCTATTCTTTCAAAAAAGAACTAAAATAAAAATAAAAGTATTTTCATGACCGTATCCCTGAAGAGGTAAGCAGAGGTACGACCAGTCCACCCACGATATGCCGAAGATACTCGATGCCACAATGTGACAGGTGGCAAGCTTATCGCCAACCGGGCACTTATCCAATCCCGGGCAACGTTGTTTTTATCAGAAAATTGAATATACACATTTTTGGATTATATCTACCCAAATTAATATAGAGGAAATGGGATATTTTTTTGTTTTTTTTTTTCTTGCTAGAAAAAAATCATAGTAGTCTGGAATCTGACAGTAGTATATTAACAAATTTGAGAGATTATAACGACGTAAAGATGTTAGTTTAGGTTATTGTCGATCAATGATCGGCGGGAGTGTGTCCGAACGGATCCGCTTAAGGACCTTCAAGATAAAGGCTTATACATTCTTTAAATGCCGGCAATGCAACTACAAAGCATCTGGTACTGCGGATGTCCATATGCGGCAGTGATCACTGACCATCAGGTGCACCTCCTACTCGTTTGCCCCCTCTTCTATAAAGAATGGAACAGTTGTCTAAAGTAGTAGATTCTTACTTACTTTTTATTGTCCATTTTCTACTAAGGCCTCGGGCCGTCTATGGAATTAGAGCTGAAAGTAAATATTTCCAAAAGAAAAACACTGCAAGGAAAAAAAACCCTTCATCTTATACAAAATTTTTATACACTTCATTGATACGTTGAACTTTTTTATATATTATAGCATAGCAATCAAGCAGATGGTTCTCGCAATGGAAAGAGACAACCATCGCTTATAGACACCAAAGACGTTAATGGTGTATTGTCGTCCATATATGTAGTGGAGATGAAGTGCCACATGCATGAGTTTACACTGCATAATATAATAATATCATAATATAATAATAAAATCGGTGAAAAAATTACACGAATTGATTTAACCCAAAGTAAGCAAATTATTTGCTTGTGTTGCGTAACGATACTAATATGAAGATATACATATATAAAAACTGGAATATAATATATAATAAACACCCAAAGCTAAAAATAGAAATTTCCCACTTACACAATATTTTATCTTCTAAACAGGAACACGACAGTGAAAAGCTTTGACCTTATTACGGCAGGATTAGGTAAGACAGTAATCCTCGAGCACGGTTTCGAATAACACTACTTACTGACGGCTTTCTATAATCAACGATCAGTCATTCGAAGCAGTAATCATTAGCAACCAATATAAGACTACGTTCCACAAATGTGTAGGACCATATTGTGGTAATTTGAGATTTATAGGAAGTTTTTCGTAGAAAACGTCACTACTCGTAACTAATAGTCCGGGAGCCAGCAACAGATTTTCATGACCAAGTTCCTCTCAAGCGGTAATTAGTAAAATGCATCAGAGTATAGTATTATGAAGCCTCGTGGACGTCAGCTGGCACTCAGTTGGGGGGATGAGCGATTTGTAGCACGAAGAAAAAAAATACATTCACTGATTTCCTCTCAGCTGAAATTTTGTGAAATTGTAGCTCATCTAATATCTCAACAAAAAAAAATCAGCTGGTTACAACATAGTGTATTGTACGTCAGCTGGTGTTTCGAACATGAAAAAAAAATTTTATTTTCAGTGATTTCCTCTCAAACAAAAATTTACCTGATGATAGCTTATATGTAACTGTGGATAAATATATAGGGCAGCTGGCTGTATCTTGGTGGAAAAACTGTCAGCTGATACTTTGAAAGTTACTAAATAGGAGTTAGGCAGGAACATCTGCTGTCAATTTAAATGCATCAGCTGACTAGCTTTTCCTCGACTTATTGCTAGCTGATTTTTTTTATTTATCGCATCTGTATATTATCAATCAGCTCATAAATGTTCATACGGGAGGAAATGACGTATCTTTAATTATTCGACATAGCGCTGCTTCAATATGAGAGTTGAGTTGAAATAAATATTCCGTATCAATTTTTTTGAAACGAATAAGTATGTAATCAACATTAGTCATGAGTGAGAACGCTGCAGCCGGCATTGATGTTCTACCTTGTTCATGGACTGTTTTTTTTAATGAGTTGCGACAGACTGTGATGACGTTTGCTCGTCTATTCTAGGGATAGGAAAATCGACTCTGACTTTAGTCAAAAATCGACTTTTATCTGAAAATAATCGACTTTTCAGAATCGAGTTGAGCCTCTCTTGATGCGATAAATAAAAAAAATCAGCTAGCAATAAGTCGAGTAAAAGCTAGTCAGCTGATGCATTTAAATTGACAGTAGATGCTCCTGCCTAACTCCTATGTAATAACTTTCAAAGTATCAGCTGACGATTTTTCCACCAAGATACAGCCAGCTGACCTATATATTTATCTACAGTTACATATTAGCTGTCATCAGGTAAATTTTGATTTGAGAGGAAATCACTGAAAATTAAAAAAAAAATTCATGTTGGAGACACCAGCTGACGTACAATACACTATGTTGTAACCAGCTGATTATTTTTTTTCGTTGAGATATTAGATGAGCTACAATTTGACAAAACTTCAGCTGAGAGGAAATCAGTGAATGTATTTTTTTTTCTTCATGCGTGGGAGGCTACACCCACCCGCTCATCCCCCCAACCGAGCACCAGCTGACTTTCACGACGCTTTATAATACTATACTCTGATGCGTCTCACGAATTATCTCTTGAGAGGAAATAATTAACCAAATTTGCATCTGACTCCCGGACCATAAAACGAGTTATGTTACTGATATGGCAATCAGGAACTTGTATTACCATTATTGTGACATGTTTTACAGATCTTACGAATTGAAAAGAAAAAATAGGCGAGTAACGTTTTCAAGTAAAAGGTAAAACAAAAATGTAACGACGGGGATTACCTACCTCTTATTTCAGTGATTTGTAGTGAACCGGCAAGTAAACGTTCTGGCGTGATGATACTTTATATTTTATAATAATTTAAAGTTTCGTCCGCACCATCTCAATATCTGGAAATCCACAATTGTGCGATTCTCGAGGCACGTTTTGCCCCATACTACTCCTATGTGGAACCAGCTATCGGTAGAGATTTTTCCGAATGGATACGAATTAGAGACCTTCCAGAAAAGAGCTTACTCATTCTTAAAAGGCCGGCAACGCAAGTGCAAATTCCCTGATAGGGTAGTCATCTGTGGGCGGCGGCAATCGTGTACCATTAGTTGAGCCTCCTGTCGTTTTGATTTCTGTCTCTTCTTTAAAAAAATACTACTGAAATAGAAAAACGGTTTTCTCGGAAATCGCATATTTTGGCATAATTTAAAAACAAACCTTGGGAAACTTGATAAAAATTTATTGGCTCAAAACATGTGGATACTAAACGATTATTCCCACCAAGTACATTGTTCAGTTATAGGAAAGGGCATCTTTTCCGTAATAAAACGAAGGGGTCTCGCCATAATGTCTGTCCATTAAAGACGAGTTGAATCGTATTTATTTCTAATAGCGATCGCTTATGATTGAAATTCGACCATAGACTAAACAATAAAACCTCTTTTTAATTTCACAACAGACTTTAGTCTTAAAGAATATAGGTAAGAATTTAGGTTAAAGAATATAGGTGCTCCATTATTTTTAACTGAAAATATAACCTAAAAAGTTAATTAACGATTAGAATAAAAATGTGAATTATACTTTGCAATTGAACTAAATATTGCGAGTATTCGGTACGCGTGAATGTCTCGAGCACCACAGTCGAGCACTAATACCAAAATGAGCGGGCCTCTTTTTTTTTTCGAAATGAACTTAAGCAGTTGGTCCAAATGACCGTTACTGCGAAACCGGGCTTTTGGGGCGAGCAAAGTGCTCAGCCAGAATTTAAGTTAGGTGGGCTAAGAGGCCGCCCTAAGGGTGTCTCCTGTGAGACCGAACCTCGGCTTAGGGCAGTATCTTGACGATTGGTGGGAGAGTAAGTGGCATCAGGATTTCGGCTCGCTAACGGCTCTTGACCGGAGTCTCGAGTGTTGGCGGGCCGAAACAATGGGCCGAGTCGCCGCCGGCGGCGACTTTGGCGTGTGCGTGTGAATTGTGAAGTGTAAATAGTGATGGGATCGTCAGGATCGGATAGGACATGACGTGGCCTTCTATATTTGTGATCGGCGACCGCGGCCGCGACGTAGTCTGCCGCGGTTTTCACCAGAGGGTTTGGGTGTCTCATCGCTTTTTCAAAGTGACGTGCTGACGTCTCTTTGAAGTGTTTTTGTAGCGTCGGTAATTCTAGGTCTCTGTGCAGATCTATGTTACGAACGTACCATGGGCTGCCGGTAGCAATACGCATGAATTTATTTTGTATGACTTGTAGGCGATGTATAAGTTTCGGGCGAGTGTGGGCAAACACTATACTAGCGTATGACAACACTGGCCTAATTACAATTTTAATAAAGTGTCACTTTGTGTCTAAGTGACATTTTACTTTTTCTGTTTAGAAGATAGTAAAGGCGACTTAATATGAAATTCGCCTTTGCCCTGACGTTTTCAATGTGAGATTTGAATGTCATTTGTGCGTCTAGTGTGACTCCTAGATATTTTACTGTGGGTTGTCACGGGATTATTTTGTCGAACATTGTAATTGATTTTAATCGATTATTTGGCTTCAGGGAGCAACTACCTGAAGTTATAATATTACTTTTGTGAAAGAATACTGCGGCACTTTTATCGGGGTTTACCTCTATATGCCACTTCCTAAACCATTCCCCTAGTGTGGTGGCTGCCGCCTGTAATCTCATTGAGGTTATCTTGGGAGTACAGGCTGACGTGTATAGGGCGGTGTCGTCTGCGTAGAGGGCTAGCTCTACGTCAGGAGTTCTGGGAATGTCGTGGGTGTAAAAACAAAATAGATGTGGAGAGAGGACGGATCCCTATGGTACTCCCGCCTTTGACGGTCGGGGGGAAGACAAGGTGCCCTCTACTCGAAATCTAAATTGGCGGTTTGACAAGTAATCGCGTGTTAAACGTACGAGTCTGTCCGGAACGCCGACCTCATATAACTTGTATATCAGGCCGTCGTGCCAGACTTTATCAAACGCTTTGGCTATGTCAAAGAATAAGGCGCCGGTGCCCCGCGGCCTGTACTTAGTCATGTTATGTAACACGTATTCCGTGAAGCGGTATACCTGTTCTGGGCATGAGTGTGCAACACGAAATCCGAATTGTTCGTCTATCGGGATGCCTTTCTCTTGTGTGGCTATTTTTAAACGAGCGAGTATTATTCGTTCGTAAATTTTACCAAAAGTGTTTAGTTTAGCTAATCGGTCTGTAACTTGATGGTAAGTTATTACGCTTGCCGGGCTTGTGGATTCCTATGACGGTGGCTTCTTTCCTCTCGTCAGGGAATACGCACGCTATTAGTAATGCATTAAAGATGCATACGAGTAAGCCTATTATGTTTTCCGGAAGTAATTTTATTATTTTGTTTGAGATACCGTCAGGCCCGGGTGCCCTTTTGGCATGTAAATTTTTGACGATTGTTTTTACGTACCTACGTGCTACCTCGCTTTCCACCAGGTGGATTTGGCTACTGTCAGTTGGCTGTTCGGATGGGGTGCATTGGGAAGCGAACTATCGGTCAGGCAATCGGCTTTGGCAGCATCGAGAAAAGCGGGTGGTAAATTTGGCCTAATTAGGGGTGGCATAACGCTAATCATTTCTCTTTTTAGAGCTCTTGCCAACGGCCAGTAGGCCGTATGTGAAGGTGAGATCTCTCCTAGCAGTCTGTCCCACCTTTCCTGGCAATAGGCGGCGATTTGTGTCTTTACGTCCCTCTGTAAAGCACGCAGTAATCGCCGATTTTCGTCAGTAGGGTATCTGTCGTAGCGCCTCGTAGCGGCGTTTTTACGTCTTATTAGGTCGCGTAGCTCTTCCGGGAGATCCCATCTACCTTGATGGATATCTAGGATTTCCCGGGTGGAGCTGTCTATTGCAGAGTTTATGTGATTCGTTAAGGTGGCGGTGGCAAACTTAGCATCTTCTACCGTAGTGATGGTGTCAGGTATTTGGTTGAGATGCTCAGATTGAGATGACTGGATTATGTTGTTAAATTTTTTCCAGTCTACAATCTTTTTCGTTTGGGGAATTCTACGTTCAGTACCTAGTTTGAATAAAACCAGCCTATGATCCGAGTCTAATTTGTGTAGCACTTCTACGCTGTTTAACGGTAAGGTTTATACCTCGTAGCAGTGCTATGTCTAATATATTTGGTCGTTGATTGATTGGGTATCTCGTAGGCTCGTATGACGAATTATTTTATTAAGGACCTGAGAGTTTTCTTTAATAATTGTGTGTGAAATAAATAAAAAAATGTGGTCATGAAGGAACATGATGAATAATGAAAAACAAACAAATGTTAATGGACCAATATATTTTGCCAAATTCCACTTACTATTACCCGCAATGGCAGCAACCGAAAAAATCAATATTTAATTTGTTTATAGATAATTGCATGGCTAAGGCCATCGGTAGCTCGCCGTGGAGTCCTGGCGACGTTAGTTACTTCAGCGATGGCTTGGTGTGACGGCTACGACAAACCACTTCTAGTGCCTCTCAATGGATGGTAAGTTATACATATATTATTTACATTCACTCTGATTTGCTAAATACTATGTCTATGAACAATGCAGATATACTTTGTTTATTCTCTTCCTCCGAATTCATAACTTACCAAAGACTTCTATGTACTAACTTACTAGATTACTTCTATATACTAAGACTAAATTACTTATTTGCTTCACGAAATGCAGATTTTTTAGAATGTGTATTATGTAACAAGAAGTATTGATCAAAATTTGTTACAAAATAACGCAGCTTTAAGTGTCTCCTGTAAAAAAAGTCTAAAACAAGTATTTTTGATGTCCTTAATTTAAGAAGTGGCAGGTGGCAAACCTACACTGAGCCCCATCAATTGCGAAGTCAGGGCCGCTAACGGTAAAAATGCAAATACAGCGCTATGCCCGTCGCATAGATTACACAGACATCTATCCAATGTTACTTGTATTGCTCTGGTATCTGGTCTGGTCTTGTATGATCTAGAAGTCCTGAAAGTTGAAAATTAGGTTTACAGTGATCAAATTTTATAGTTGACAGTTTTACAATGTATCCTCCGGGTTTTTAACGACATTACCTATTCCTGCCGCATAACGTCAATGCTTGTCACCGTCATGTACCGGTTTGACAGATAAAGTAGTCGTTTTGGTGTTACATCCACGCAACAAGGATGGTTAAACATCATTAAAATTTTCAATGACAACTAAAATGTCAATAGGTGATGGTTATTTCCGCCCATTAGAAAAGCCATTTCCTTGATTTTGGATGCCGAAAAAAGTGATCGGGTATATGTAGTCTGAGTTAGAAGACAATCCCCTAAACTGTGGGTATTATACTGTAAAACTTATATGTGTCCTATTCTAGATTATTATTTATGTGTATGCTAAATTTCATGTAAATCCGTTTACAGTTTACAGTACTCCAGGGCTTGAAAATTGTTAAAAAATATCGATTATTATAGGTTTTGAGCGGTTTTTATAAAGGTTTCACTCGAAGCGTATCTGAACTCGAAGCGTAGTGCTTTATAAGTCGAAATAAAACGGTCGCGATAAGTATGACACACACAGTGCGAGAGAAAGTTTTATAGAAAAAACTCTATAAACCGGTAAATTTTGCTTTATAAGGAAATCGGTATTTTGATGTTAAGGCAGAGGCAAAATCTCTAAATGCTCCTTGTGTACTTGCACTTATTGACGTTTGAAAATTAACTGATAAACAAAAACTCCAGTACTCATATAATTTTGTTAACATAATGAAGTAGTCGATTTTACGAAGGGCCCAACGTTGTTTGATGTTTTTGTGCGAAAGATAATCTCAACAAATAACTTGTTGATATTGCTTTTAAGATCAAAATTTCACATTTCTCTATATAATAATTCAGAACTTTAACATTTCAAATTGGTTTTATAAATGGTTTAACAGATATCTTGATTTACACAAATTGAAATTTGGAGCCCTTAAAATTACCACGGAACATTTAATTTATTCAGATTTCAATATTATCGAAGTACAAATCTGAGGCTTTCATGCATCTTTAAATATAATCTTAAATTTATGCGAGTTCAAATTTTATAAATGAACTTAATTTTAAGATAGTATTCTTATGATTTTATTTTTATACTCGTATTATGAGATGGCAAAAAAACAGATGGCTCTCTTGATGGAAAGATACATTAATCTATGTCATTTTAATTGTTATCAATGGTGCGTTCTATGTGATAAGATTTTAATGCCATTTCCATAATTTTACCGGTTACCATACTCTCCAGACCGAACCAAGACCGTGACAAACATTGACACTCTTTGCGGCGGAAATAAGAAAGGCATTGGCATGAAATAACCTGTCAAAACGGTTAGGTATAAGCCGCGCGAAAAAGATTTAAAAACACCGATCAGATAGAATAGAAGCAAGTACAAACCATTAACTTCATTAATTTAAGAATTTTAAATCGATTATTTTTAGATGAAACTTCTTTAAAATCAGTGTGATTTCAAACCTTTGACAAGAGAAAGTTATCTTTCTCTAGTCCTTATGGACTTGGCATTAATTGCCATAAACAATCAAAATTATAAAATTGCATGCATTCCAACGCTGAACAAATAAAAATGGCTTTATCTCTTTCTAAATTTTTATAACAGCCAAAGCTACAACAATTTTTTCAGTGTTCTAATTTCAAATCATTTAAGAAAATTAACGTCATCTTAAACAGCTTGCGGCCAAAACGCCATTACTAAAATACGCTGTCAATGTAGTTTAGTTAAAATTGTATGTCAAATAACCTTTTGATTACAAAATATTTAATTGATTTTAGCTATTTTCGCATTTTTCTATAATTTTAGCGTGTTCCTTAAATCTAAAATAAAAATTAATTGTTAAATTACATTCCCAATTGCGATATAATTTATCAATTGTTATGTAGATAGTAAAAAGCTGTTTTTTTAGTCCGCCATAGTAAGGGACGAAATGACACGGTTTTCCCTTGGTTATTTCATATCTAGTAGTAGTTTCCTTCATCTAAGTTTTAAACTCAAAGAAATAGAAATGCGTCACGGTAGAGAAACAAATGCGTAAATATTATACAGGATTAAAGCAGGGGAGAGAGTGAGATAGAATACACTGCATGGTGTTTTATTTTTAAAATATTATTTATTACATGAAGCTATAATCTATCATTTATTATCTATTTAATGGTTCCAAAACCAGCCAGGTACAAAGAGTACAACCAAAGAGATTTTACTAAAACCTTTCATGTCTATCGCGTATGAGCTCACACTCGATATTTTCTTTTATGATTACATCTTATAGGATGGCAAAACTAGATGGTTCTTCTGGTGAAAAAGATAACCATCACCTATAAACACTGAAGTTGTTAATGTTGCGTTGCTATCCGTATGGTGGGTTTCTCCGGCTTCAGGCTCCATTTTGCCCAGTATTTCATTAAAGTTAGATTGGTTTAACGAGTAACATCATAATGACAACTAGGTGGTAAAATTACGCAGTCTCACCCGCTTTTAGCGCCATCTTCTTACCTGTTCCTGCTGCAATAGAACAAATACTTGCATATTTATTAAATTTATTATAAAATATGATCTAATATCTATAAGTGAATCAAAAACTTTTTACAACAATGACGCAAACGAGGGACATAAAAATTGGCACAGTTAAAGTTTACATTCTGGAGGAGTGCGAAAACTTATTATTTTTATATATTATGCATTTAAAATACATTAAATTGATAAGAATAAAAAATTACACACACTACATTCATTTCACATACATCTTATGTTTACTATTATGTTATGTCTATATAGTATGTATATTTATTAATATAATATACTATTATGTTTACGTCTACACTCTGTTGTCAAACTAAAAAGAAATTTTATTGTGCAGTCTTATTGTCGAATTTCGACCAGACTGCGATCGCTAGTTGTAACAGTTCCTAGAAAATCCACTGGTTTAATCATCAAATCCTGAAAGAATTGAGAAATTAAATATACTTAAGTTATATATTCTCAAGAAATTACAACTACGTCAAATTATAGATAGATTATTTATTTGCACGAGTAATTTAACGTATATAAATTCTTTGTTTGTACGGGTAAGTAAACTAATTACTGGAATCAGATATTTTAGATTAAGATAAAATTGTATAAATTTTATTTCAATCCTGAATTTATCCCGATACGTCAATGTATTTTTAATCTAATTAATCTACTTAAATTAAAGGCACGCCATGAATAATTTATCGTTACAAGAAGCTTCTAATCGGGGCGTTTCGTATTTTCCGCACAGTCGCGATTCAAATATTCCCGAAGTTTTGTTTACACATTTAAATTTTAAATATTTATCAAATATTGTTGGAAAGGAATAAGCTAATCCTAAATCTTAAGTTAGTTTGAAAATTAAATCAGAGACGAATACTTTAAATTATTAAAATAACTTTCTTTTGATCTGTCATTCAAATTTAAAACAGTTGTTATATTATTTATGGTAGAAGTAAAATTTATTTTTGTTGAACTATAACTTCAATCACATTCACCTATTGCAAAATTTATTTATTTCGTTTTGGATATGTGTGAATAACTTTTTCATTATTAAAGGCTTAAAGGTTTAATTAAAGTTAAAGTAGACAAAATTTAAATACTGTTTAATACTTTACCTTATAAGGTATATTAAGCAAAAGACTATTTAATTTTTGAATGAAAATGCTCTGGACTCTCATAACGTCTAAAATATGACATCACGCCATGGTGTTACATACACTTCATACTCTGTGGTTTCTATGAAAATGTCAAAAAAATATGGCGTTTTACCTCAATGTAATGAATGATATCCTGTTGTATATTGATATGATTGTTATCTCCATATCATAATTAATCATTAGAAACTACAATATTACATCCGATTCATTGTAAGTAGAAACTAGTCTATTGTATTTAATGACTTCCCTTAAAAAAAATGTATCCATATAATAAAAAATATGTTAAGGTTCTTCGCACTGCAATCTACAACTATCTGATAGATGGCGTTGTTACAAAAACATAACAGCGAGTACAAATTAAATAAAGTGTTTTTTTTCTAAATAGAAAAACATTTTAACACAGTAAAAACACCGTAGTCTAGCTAGCTAAAACAATGCAAAAAATAAACTACGGAACCTGTGGTTTGGTATAATTATAACGGCGGTATGAACACGTACTTATATATTTTGCCTACGACGAGTTGTTGGTCGATCACGCTGATAAGAAATCGGTTTGATGGCAACTGCAGCACGGTAATCTTATCTACCAGTATTCTATCTTCATACAAACGGGTGGAACGCGAGTTATACCTACGCGCTCGGAGTTCGGCATGCACTCGATAAACAACAGACTGAGGGTTGCGCCGCAGTGACGAACGGCCGATGTGACAGCACAGGCAAATGTAGTTAAAATATTGAAGGCGGGCAGCTCTATCGTATTTTACGTACAGCACGGCGCGGCCGACTGTAGGTATTTATTTCAAGAACAGGGCCGAGTCAAAATACTGGTAGTTAACACTACCATGACTGCAGTTAGCGCGTTAGTTCCTTTGTGAATAACAATATACAGAGTGATGCATAAATTTAATTTATTGAAGACATATTATATAATATTTAATTATTTTAGCGTTATGAAATTGTTGTAAAATATATATTATACAGGGTATAACAAAAATAAGCACTAACTTTCAAGGGTATACGTGTACATGAACTAAACAAACACCTGGTAAAATATTATACCAAAAGGCACACATTTTTTGTTTCATATAAATTTAGTAAAATAAGAAATTAAAGTTTATTTTCACACCCCTACCTTGAAGATGGAAGTGATGTGACGTCAGCAACACGTTGAATGAATAGCGTGACGCACACATAGACATGAAGAATACCGCGTACTTGTACTTACACACATTTAATAAGCAATTTTTTACATATCACTTTCGTCACTGATTAATTATTATACATTAATCCAAATTCACTATTTACAGGCAATAATAAAACAACACTGTCTTCAAATTAATTTATAAGTAAGGTTCAAAATGACCACCACCCTTCTCAATGCAAAGAGCAGTTCTGCGTAACATTGATAACCTTACATTATGCAACATATGTGGGGTTATGGACCTAAATGCTGCATTAATTTTACCTTCCATCTCTTCACGTGTATGACATTCCACAGAGTAAACTTTATTTTTCACATAACCCCATAAAAAGTAGTCTAGGCACGTGAGATCTGGAGAACGAGGTGGCCAAGGCACCGGGCCACTTCGACCTATCCACTCTGCAAATCGATCGTTTAAATAATCACGCACAGGGCGTGCAAAGTGAGCGGGTGCTCCATCGTGCTGAAAAATTATATTACGATATACATTCAGTGGAAGATTTTCCAGATGTTCTTCTAAATCCTCTCTCAGGTGTTGTAGGTACCTTTGAGCGTTAAGACCCTGAGGTAAAATAGTCGGCCCCAAAACATAGTCCCCAACGATGCCTGCCCAGACATTAATTCTCCACTGGTGCTGAAAGCTACTTTCACTCGAGGCATGCGGGTTATTATGTGCCCACACATGCTCGTTGTGCAAATTGAGCACACCATTTCTTGTGAAAGAAGCCTCATCTGTCCATAAAATATTAAAAGCAAATTCGGGATTTGCTTCAGCACGGTTCTGGTACCACCTACAAAAGTCCATTCTGGGCATATGGTCTGCAAGTCCTATCTCCTGAGTCCTTGAAAAATGGTAGGGATGTCGTCCATCATCCTGCAGAGTACGCCACACCACCATATGGTTTACATTTAACATAGCACTGCATCGGCGTGTGCTGGTCCGAGGATTCTCGTCAAAATGATTTAGAATCCGAGTCTCAATAGCAGTACCTTCTCTTGAATTAGGACGTCCAACGTTTCGTTCGCGGTGGAAGGAACCAGTACGCTGAAGTCGTAAACACATGTTACGGAATACTGAGTACGGAGGTAAATGACGTTGTTCTGCTGGTGGCCTTCCATCAATAAACCGTTGTCGGTAAATCTCCCTCGCTTCATTAATGCTACCATTCCTAGCAGCACCAACACATAGCATCATTTCGTAAAATTCACTATTAGTGTAAAGGTGACGGTCATTATTATTTCTACGTGGCATTTTTAAAATCGCGATTTCCAATCAATGGGTATTAAGTAAGATTCATAAAAAATCGGCAATAATAGCAATAGTTACGCTCTCCAAAGACAAACGGCAACTGAATAAAAAAATAAAAATTCCTTTACAATTATCTAGGTACTTTTCCGAACTAATTAGGGTTCAGTGAAACAAATTTAAAAATAATCTTCTTCATCTTAGAGTTTATTCCGGTTATTCTCCACGCTTGCGCTAGGAACGAGTTTGAGTTTGCCGTAGCGACTGTCGTCTAACCTCCGAACCTCTCTGGAGGAAGCCGGTGCCAGGACCTCTTTCATTGTACAGCAGTCAGGTTGTCTTGGGTCCCGAAGGTGGTGGTGGGACCCCTTGCACCATAAATAAAAAAAAAAAGAGTAGCAGTCGTGGGACTGCCGATAGAAGTGAAAACGGAACTATTAAGTTGAGAGTAATTAAAACTATATGCAAAACATAGCTATAGATATACTATTATCATTAGCATGTCGGTGACGCGAAACGAGGATTTTACCCTCTACCAAAACGCTCAACGCGCCTAAAGAAGTTTTCACTTCAAAAATCATTTCCCGTGTTAGTTTGAGTGCCTTAAGAAGAATTACCCTCCATTCTACCAGGCGAACTGAGAATCGAACCCAGTACCTTACGAAGAAACGCCTAAACCGGCATCACTCTTATCATAAAAGTGACAAAAATGTTGACTAAAACTATACGGAACTACATATTAGTATGATTTTACATAAAAACAAAATGGCAGAAAAAAGGGAGTGTCTTGTCTCTTTCCGAAAGTGGTCTTTTCGCCAATCAAAGCGTTTCGTTGCACTTTGTATAAGCCGCAAAACACGTGTAAGTTCTAAAGGCCTGTACAAACGACCGGCGGCGGCTTTAAAGTTAACTTAATACTTTTTCATTTCCAGTATGATAAACAATATTTTGATGAAAAAGATTAATTTTTCTGAATGAATGAACAGGTTGATATGTAATCCCGGCAATCGCTAAAATTAGCAATAGTTTTCGTTGGTTTCGCTTGCGTGGTTTATTTTTGACATTCACAAAAAACTCTAACCACGCGTGCGAAGCCGCGAGCAACGGCTAGTATTTTATAAAATCTTTGATCTAAAATGTAATCAAAAAAACGTAGTCAAAAATTATCTTTTTCCTGAAATAACTACTACTTAGAAAGGTCTTGCCAATTTCTCCCGTGAAACAGCTTTGCTGTGTTTCGGAGAGAAGGGCAAGACAGGCACTGTAATTACTGGCACCGAGACTTAACATCTTATGTCTCAGGATCTTAACATCTTATGTCTCTAACACATGAATGGAATACCTGGGCTAGTTCCAGCCCAGGTATCCCATTTTTGTTCATTAGCGACGTCGACCACTTACCATCAGGTGGCACGTCTGCTAGTTTGCCTATCTCAATAACATAAAAAAAGGTAAGAAGAGGCGCACCTAAAACAAACTTTAGGTAGGTACTAAGTTCCATCAGCCATGTAGTGATAGTGACAAACGAGCCTATCAACTCACCGGGAACATTCCGATTCTTGACATTTTTTTAGCAGTGCTAGCCATGTCAAATTTCATATGTAACGAAAATTAATTTGCGCAATTAAAATTCCCGCGGAAAATATTCAGTAGTGTGTGTGAGCAAGGCCTTAAGTCGGGCGCTTGGTTGAGACCGCGTTGCGCCGCGTTGAGACGCCTAGCGCGATGTCGGTAATACTTCAAATCAAAGGACTTCTAGGCTAATCAATGCGTAGGTTTATTTGTCAAAAATGCTTATAAAAGGTTGTGTTGTGTCTTAATTCTTAATGATAATGCATATTTATTTTGCGAAGTGTCGTGTTATCAACGAGAAAGTTTTACTAAGTTTTTAGAATTGTGTGTAAAAAAAGTGATAATAGCTATGATTTACCTGCTCAAAAACTAATTACCTATTTAGACACCTTGTTATGTGAAGTTAGAAGCAAACAGGGTAGGTACTAGAGGTAAGTATTATGCCATTAAAACAGTTTGTAAGTTGAAACCATGCCAGATAATACATTGTAAAATGCCTATGAATCACGGAATAGATTTAGGTACCTACACTGAAAACACATGTGAATAGTTGACTTTGAAGGTGGATATTGTGTGATGAAGTAATTTATGTAATGTGTTTTCATAACAAAAAGATACCTTAATTAGTTATATTGGATTATTTGCCACGATTGTTTTAGAATGTATGTACCAAACTAATAGTTTCACTCAGAGTTAGAAATAATAATCCAGGTCACAATAAATTTTAGGTACACAGCTGATATAATTTTGTTGCCAGGCGGGAGATTTTCCTGCATGAAATGCCTAATAGCCGCAGGTTTGCCTTACGTAAACTAGGTATGAGACTACTAGGTAGGTATTTACGATTAATAAAATTTTAAAATATGAGTATAGTAATTAATAATTATTTTAATATGATCGTAATATGCTATCGAGTGACACCAATAGTCGGACAGTGTTTTTTTTAACATAATGTAATAATTATGGCTATCAAAACCCAGTTAAGTTACCTATGAATCAAATTGTCCAGCCTGGTAATCAAACTAAGGACCCTCATGGGTTTATTCCAACATCAGTCCTGGTAGAAAAAAATATAAAAAAACTCTTTAAATAATATCTACATTATTTACTCTGTCAAGTAATTAGTACTTTGTTGTGCGTCTAGCAGTTCATTGACATCTATCATATGATTGTGACCTTTCATAGCTGCGTAAACCGTGCGCGTACGTTACTGCGTGCTATACTTCAGGGCTGCCACAGATCATTTTGAAAAAAAACTTTGACATTCATTTTCTCAGAAATTTCATAGTTTTTATTTATTAAAAATGTATAATTAAAGAGCTAACCACACATCCTGAACGCTCCTTCAGTATTAGTGCTTATTTTTGTTATACCCTGTATATACACATACGTAATCCGCAATAAAAGTATACTTTGAGTTTTTGTTCACAATTTGCGTTTGTAAAAAGTAAATGTGTTATTGGTGTTTGAAATTTGTATACACATTAATTACAATAATAAAACGCAACATCACATATTAAAGTTAACCAGAAATTGCGGAATAATGAAGTCCTAGCCAAATCGTCGCAAAATTGCAATATTTACAATACATTTCCCCGTGTTGGTTCCGGGCTCCTTTGAAGAATAGACCAACTACCGTTCTAACAGGCAGGTCGTAAAAGGCGACCGATTGGCGATGCAAGTCACTACAATCGTGGCTACTAGATGGTAGAGTTCTGCATTGTCCCGCCCGGGTCTGGTACCACCGCCTTGCCTATTCCTGCCGCAATAGCGTCAGTGCTTGTCACTGTCGTGTTCCGGTTTGGAGGGTGAGGTAGCTGGTAAACTTATGCATTGGCATTAGACCTCGCCACAAGATAGCAACGCACCATTAATTATATTATTAATCTTATTATATAAAAAAAATCTGGGAGCACAGCACTATGCATTCTCCCGTCACAACTGTCTAGTTTAAATTTCTTGTAACGATAGATTAATTAATTAAGTCTAAATTTCGAATGTGTTAAAATAATTATTGGCAAACAAAATTCGTGTAACAATCAAAAAGTTTGTATACTATACGCCCGTTAGTATAGAAGGACGTAGACGTAGACAACAGAGTAGCTTTGGCAGTATCAGCAGCGGCTTAGAAAGAAAGAGTGAGTGCTAAAAACAAAAATATAAAAAAATACACAACGCAACATACAAACACGGGCGACGATTGATGTGAAATATCTAAAGCACCGAACAAAACTGGCCGTTAGCAGTTATAGATTTTTTAATTTTCAATGAGTAAATTGGTATGAAAATAATATGTATTTTTTTACTATGCCGCTGCAGTGCTCTAGTGGTACTAGTTTTGATACAAGAATATATTATGTGGATGGATGGATATGTGCCCGATTTGTCACCTGCATTCTATGAGTACTTGTATGCTTCTATGCTCGTAGTGTTTACAATAATCCAAGCGAGACGGCGGCGCACCGTGTCGCTTGCCCCGTCACCCTTATTAAAAAATTGCGTCTAACCAATAAAATCAGATTTGTTACCTATTATTATCATTATTATTATTATTATTATTACAGGTGTCAAGATATGCTTTACCGAAAATCAAAACTATGCATACATACTAAATAGCCTACGATTCTAACCATTGGAAATTTGTTAAGGAATTTTTGATGGTTTTTTTTTTTCTTTACTTTGTATAATTTGGTTTAATACTTTAAAGTGCTTATTCTAAAAAAAACTCAAATATAAAGAAATACACAAAATAAGGAATGTATTATGCGCCACATACCGCGCTAAACGCAAATTTTGCATTGCCTACAAAAAAGAACTGCCGTCATGACTAAAACATAAAAATAACATGTCTTCTTTATTTTTCGGTACTCCGTCTCTTAACGCTGTGTAACCTGTTACAATCACCTTTCATATATTACAAGTATTACGTTCATCTTTTACACCCTTTGTTATTTAATGGGTAATTTATATTCAACATTTATAAGAGGCCCTTACTTTGTTTAAATTAATAATTCACACATCAGAAACTCCAAACTCGTGCCAAAATAACAACAAGTAGGCGAGTTATAAATTATGCGTTGAAAGTTAACCGCGAGGCCCGATTAAACCGCGTCCCCTTATGGGTCCCAAATGTTTGAACAAGTTTCAATCACGGAGAGAATTATACGTCGGCGACGTGTCTTCACTCTTTGAATTCTAAGTATTCTAAATTCTTATTTTATATGTGTGACCACTTTACTCTATATATAACTCATTAAAAAGAACGAAAAAGTACAAATCTACTGGATTTCTTCCGTCAGATATTCTGATCAACGTTTTCTGAAACGCGAGCTAAATGTGCAGTCATCTAACAAGTTGTAAATTTTAACAATTTGTTGACATTCTGTCAGTTTTTTGTACACTCTATATATACTCACTCTATAAGAAAATTAAGCAGCTGATTGTTAACAGTTGATAATTATTTGTTCTGGTTATACCATACTCATTCCCTCGGACAAAGAATATAGTAGTCCGCGATTATTCTAAACATTATCTCAAAACGTTTCCCTACCTTATTCTTTTTCATCCATTCCAACTTGCCTTTTTTATCCCACACTTCCCACCTTACCCTTCCTACCTCACCGTTTCTACTTAACCACTCGACTCTCGAAGTGGCAAATATTAGACATCATGTATGACATTTCTGTGTGCAGTACACTCTTAAGGCTAATTATAAAGACTAATGTTGTATGAAAAAGCACTTGACGTTTAATTTGTGATAAATCTATGCTCAGGTATCGTTTTTGTCCCTTTAAGCTTAAGGTATGGCCTACAGGGTCAATCGGTTTACATATTTTTTCTTAACAGCTGTTAGTGTGTGGTTGGTGTTTTTTAATCTAGAGTGCCAAGTGTGCCTCGCGCAATTTAAGGTTCCGTAGTTACCCATCAGAATGATATGGACTAAGATGAGGACTTTTTTTTTCTTTCGTACTCTGAATATTTCATTTATATAACGCAAATGACGGATAATATATCCACACCACAGGTATACCACCTATAACTTCTTCAAGTACATTTTTAGGTAGGTCACTATTACTCTAAAACTTGTTTTACTTTTAACTTCATTATATATAATATACTATAACTTTTTACACACCCAAAATAAACATTTTACCGGCAGAGAGGGTAGGGGGAGTGTTCCCTACACTTGACTCTAACAAGAATTAGCACTTTAAAACTTAATATTTCACAAACGGACCTGACTCCAAGCTTCGCCGCTCCAATTTATAGAAAGCCACAATAAGTCGTGCTGTGCTTAACGGTATGTGGCAAGAGGTGGTATTTAATAGGCAGATGTAAATTTATTACTGTCAATGTCAGCCGTATTATGACAGCTCTTGTATCTACTGAAATCTCTTTTTTTGAGACCATGAGAACAATGAATTGATTATTATTAGCCACATTTTCAGTTTATACTCGTATAATTGTCCTGCGAGCATTGTATACTGTCCGATCTGATGTTTAACAACTCGGTGTGAAACAAATTTTCATACTCGTTATGTTTAAGCCACGTTGATAGACATGTTGAAAGGAATGAAAATAAAGGAAAAAATTTCAAATATTTTTTCTTTATTATGATTTACTAATATTTATGTCCAGTATGCGTAACAATCATAATATAAGAATCAAACCTCTTTTATGTATATCTAGTTATGGTTATGTATGTATGTCAGAGATTAATAAAAAAATTAACCAATTCAGATAAGAGGAAAATACCACCATTGCCTTTCTTTTTAGTATACATTATTTTTTAGTATTTTTTACTTTTTAATATAAATTAGACAGTTCCGTTGGTCGAGTGGTTAGTGACCCTGACTACGTAATCGATGGAGCTCGGGTTTATCAACATTGCCCGACAGGGACAAACATTTATTTGATGAGCATAGATAAAACTACGTCGAATGCCGTTACATACATGAAATTCGGATCAAATGTTCAAAAGTTAAGCTTTTCAAATATTAAAATTACGTAATTTACAGTAAATTTACTTCATATTTTTAAGATGAGTTTCAGGTACACCAATTTATTAATAAATTTTGTCAGCTTTTTTTCTAACAAAACTTCGTCCGATATCGTAAATCGGATTAAAATCGGTTGATTCTGATGATTATTAATGACGCAAATTTTAGAAAATTTTTTTGACATTTCTTCGACATTTTTTAAACTATTGATTTTGTAGCTTAATAAAACAGACCTGTTCCTGTCCGGGGCAGAAAAAGCAAGAAAGCCATGGCACTACCTACCACGCTTACTGTGGATTTCAGTAATATTAGGGGGTTAGGGGGTTTTCTGTAATATTAAAGATCGTGATCTTCGGCGATTTTAATGCACACCACGCCGGATGGCTTTGTTTGCGCTCCACCGATGATGCGGGGAGGTCTGTTTACGATTTTGCCTTGGCGTATGGTCTTACACAACTAGTAACTTCACTCACGCGAGTTCCCGATGTGGATGTCCATACGCCTTCACTGTTGGACCTTCTGCTGACCTCTCATCCGGACCATTATCAGGTATCTGTGGACATCCCACTTGGTACGTCAGACCACTGCCTGATCCAGAGTAAAGTGCCGGCTTCGCGCCTATAAGGCCTCCTTTAGCAGGCTGTCGTCGCGTTTGGCACTATAGGTCAGCAGATTGGGACGGGATGCGGTCTTTTTTTGCGTCCTACCCATGGGGTCGGTTGCGCTTCTCGCTGGATGATCCGAGTGTCGTCGCTGACTCTATTGCCGATGTGGTGCTGCAAAGCATGGAACTTTTCATTCCATTTTCTGCGGTGCCAATTGGTAGTAAGTCTCAGCTTTGGTTTAGTTGCTCCTGCAAAACGGCTTCACGCCGAAAGCAGAAGTGCTACCGGGCCTGGGCTACAGCGTCCAAATCTTGTGATGAAAAAACCAGCGCATTACGTAAGGAGTACAATTCCGCCTCGAGGTACTTCAAAAGAGCTATCGTCTAGGCAAAATCAGAACACATAGGCAGAATTGGCGAGAAATTAGTTCGCCTTCCTTCAGGGACCCGTGCGTTCTGGTCCCTCGTCAAGGCTGTCTTAGGGAGTTTTTCACAGCCCTCTCTTCCATCTTTGCACGGAGACGATGACTCTTTGGCCCATACCGCAAAGGAGAAAGCCGATCTCCTGGGCTCCTTCTTTGTGACAAACTTGACTCTGGATGACCAAGGGAACGCACCGCCTACCATCCCGTAGTGTGATAATTCCATGCCAGAACCACAATTTCGGCAGTCATCTGTGCGTAAAGCACTACTTTCCTTGGATATCCACAAGTTGAGTGAGCCGGATAGCATCCCTGCGATTGCTAGAATTGTGTGCTCCAGAGTTGGCGCCAGAATTAACACGCCTATTCCGGCTCACTCGGCTCACTCGGCGTGGTACTGAATTCATGGAAAACAGCTTTGGTGCATCCCATCCCTAAAAAAAGAGATCGCTTTAATCCGTCTAACTATCGGCCCATAGCCATAACTTCCTTTTTCTCCAAAATTATGGAGACAATCATCAACTCTCAGCTCCTCAAGTATTTAGAAGAGCACCAGCTGATTAGCGACCTTCAGTACGGTTTCCGTCGCGGCCGTTCAGCTGGTGACCTTCTATTATACCTAACTCATTGGTGGGCGGAAGCAGTTGAGTCCAAACTAACTGCCAACGCCTCCCGCGTTGGCAGTTAGTTTGGACATAGCGAAGGCCTTTGATTGGATATAGCACAAAGCGCTACTCGCATCAAGGTCGTTGTCGACGCTGCGTGCTCCGACCTTAAAACTGTCAATGCTGGTGTTCCGACACTGTTCCTTCTGCATATCAATGACATAATGCGAATTCGCAACATACATTGCTATGCGGATGATAGTACTGGTAATGCTACATACTCCGGCCGCAGCGGTATTTCTCGGAAACACGTCGAAGATTGCCGAAACAAGCTTGTGTCTAAGGTCGAGAATCAACTTACCGATGTCTCTGAATGGGGTCAACAAAACCTGGACACTTTTAACCCCAAGAAGACACAGCTTTGCGTGTTCACCGCAAAAAAGACAGCCTTTGTCGTATCACCTTGATTTAGGGATACGGTCCTGACAGCCTCAGCTAGTGTCGGAATCCTGGGAGTCCACATATCTAATTACGTTCAGTTACGTCATTTGGAAGGCAGGCTAAACTAGCCTCTAAAAAGCTTGGTGTGATCAGCAGAGCGAAACAGTACTTTTTGCCGACCCATCGCCTTCAACTTTATAAGGCACAGATTCGGCCTCACATGGAGTACTGTTCTCATCTCTGGGCCGGAGCTCCCCAGTACCAAATTCTTCCTCTTGATCGCATTCAGCGTAGAGCGATTCGAATCGTTGACGACCAGGCTATTTCGAAACAGCTTGAGTCTTTGGCATTACGCAGAGATGTAGGTTCACTCTGCATCTTCTACCGTATTAATCATGGGGAGTGTTCAGGCGAGTTGTTTGGATTAATTCCTGCTGCCGCATTTCACCATCGGACATCGCGTCAAAATTTGAAGTTCCATCCTCACCATCTCGATGTCTGGAAATCCACAACTGTGCGTTTCTCCCGACACTTTTTGCCTCGCACTACTCTGTCGTGGAATCAATTACCGGCAGGGGTGTTTCCAAACGGATACGACATAGGGACGTTCCAGAAAAGAGCTTACTCATTCTTAAAAGGCCGGCTACGAAACTGTAAGACCTCTGGTATTTCAGATATCCATGGGCAGCGGTGATGACTTACCATCAGGTGCACCTCTTGCTCATTTATATAATTCCCCCTCTTCTATATAAAAAAAAAAAAACAACTTAAAGCTCAAAAATTGCTTTGAACACCATTAAAAACATCAAAACTATCATTTTAAAAATATAAATTTTTCGATCATTAAATCGCTATTATTTTTACAAACTTTAGATTTTCGGACTCTTTGAGTTCAAAAATTTATGCTTAGGTATAGTTTTTGATTCGGCTTAAAATTTAGCAAGGAGTTTCAGGGATGGCCTGCAGGGTCAACCGGTTTACAGACTTTTTTAAATGAGACTAACAGTTATGCATGTTTATCCGAGACTTGAACCTGTGAACGCACCATATCATACTCTGAACTGGTAGTTTTTATAAGCTAGCCACTAAACCACTAGGTATGCACTGTTATACAAAGTGGAGCTTTCAATATCAATTTCACTCTTTACACCGATTTGACAATACATTTCGTAATATTAAGCAACATTATTTTTCCTAAAAATAAAAGAAAATCTGGAAACTGAAAACAGCCTTTGTATTTATTATTAGTTCGATTTGCAATACAGGTGATTACGTCGCTCACGGTAGATTACCATTTACAATACTTTTGAGACGTCTTAATACTAGATTGTTTGTAAATGAAATACAATCTCTTTGACTAACCCAGCATAGTACTAGTTTGTAGTTAAATAAATTAAAACTGAATGGCAACGTTTACCATGCAAAATATTACACAGAATAAATATGTAATCAAATTTTCCTTTGTCTAAACTTTTAAGTTACATGAGCTATTTTTTTTTTGTTTACGGGCTAAAAGTATTATTCCTAACATATTATATCAATTAAGTGAACACGTTTCTTCTAATCTGTGCCTAAGATTTCCTCCTACCGCTTCTTAATTTAAGGGTTGTCAGCATTAAAAATACGGGCTATAGACTTTTTTATGGAAGAAACCTATAGCGGCATTATCGTTTAATAAATTTATATCTCTTGTATCAGGGAAGATTTTCTTTTTGTGAACAAATGTATAAAAATATATAATAACACGCACAACACGTGCATCCCCGCCTGCAATATAAACTCACGAACAAACGGACGAATTTAAAATCAAACAGCCGCGGCGCGGGCGGGTTAGACAGAATACTCATATTTACCCGAGCTCGTCAGTCTAGATGTGTTTGTATAAATACGGGCGCCTTATTTATCTCGCATTAAAATTTATATTTGCAGTTTCCTAAATATTTTGCGCGAAACTGGGGTAACCTGTAAAATACTGGACATATTATGGCTACCCTATCTGTGCCAAAAATATTTTACGTTCTATACTTAAGCAACGAAAGAACTTGGGTATGGACCCCCATACCTGGTATTTAAAATGATCGTATTTAGTCAAATCACCTTCTTAAAAACCTTGTAATTATGTAAAACTTCGCTCGTATTTGTTATGTCTCAGTAAGGTCGATGTAAAAAGATATTATTTTCTCTTTATTTGAATTATTTTAATTTATTGTGTTTGTTTTCTCGGTTGCTATCCGTGTGGCGGGATGGTAATGCCACATGCATAAGTCTACCGACTAAATTACCCTTTAAATTCGAACACGACAATGATAAGCATTGACGCTATTACACCAGGAATAGGTAGGGCGTTGGTAGTCACTACCATCGTGGCTACTAGGTGGTAGAGTTCTGCATTGTCTCGCCCGGGTCTGGTACCACCGCCTCACCTATTCCTGCCGCAATAGCTTCAGTGCATGTCACTGTTTGTTTGGAGGGTAAAGTAGCCGGTAAACTGATGCATGTGGCCATGGCCGTACCGAGAGGGGGGGCAGGGAGGTGCAGCTGCCCCCCTAGAATTTGTTTACCTCCTTACTAACTTTTTACTGTTGTAGATAAAAATAGTCTTAAAAGTTACGGCTGCCCCCCCCCCCCCCCCCCCCCCGGCCTAGAACTTAGGTACGCCCATGCATGTGGCATTAGACCTCGCCACAAGATAGCAATGCACTATTAACACCTTTGGTGTCTATAGGCGATGGTTGACTCTTTCCATCAGGAGACCAGATCTGCTGTTTGTTATCATAAGATATTAAAAAAACGCAAATTAATTCACCTCAAAATATTTTAAAGCATTTAAAAAATCTAAACCTCTTTGTTTGATAAAACGATTTGTTGGAAATATTCTTGCATTAATTTTAATCACAATAATCTTTAAGTTACTGAAAACAGTACAAATTTCTTTCTTCTTACTTTGTATGGTATAATTTTTCTGTCAGGTTACACCCGCCGATAGCATCAACAGTTCGAGTGGTGTCAGTGGGCGGCACTGGAGCGGGCGCGGGCGCTAAACTACTACAATTGGCGCCTTCAGGACAACACCTAGTGCTGGCACCCGCTGCCGGAGATCCACAGCTCTGGCATGTAATGTCCAATTCTAAAGTACACACTTTTAAAGGTAAGTTTCCTCAGATATACACAGAATGAGCTGCCTTACATGCTTGTTATAATCATGTTCCACTTCGGAGAATATGGTGTTAGATTTATGCATTAACCATTTTATACCCCGTGTTAGTCCGGGCTCCTTTGAGGAATACCAACTGCTGTTCTGCCAGGCAAATCGTCAAAGACGACCTATTGGCTATAAGTGTCACTACCATCGTGACCAATAGGTGGTAGAGTTCTGTAACGTCTCATCCGGGTATTTTGTACCAACGCTTTACCTATTCCTGGCACAATAGTGTCAATGCTTGTCATTGTCGTGTTTCAATTTAGAGGGTAATTTAGTCGGTAGACTTATGCATGTGGCATTACCATCCCGCCACACGGATAGCAACCCAGCATTTATATCTATAAGCAATGGGTTTTCTTTCCATCAGGAGAAGCATCTGCTTGTTTGCTATCTAATAATATAAAAGAAGGATTCGATTTCTGCTTCGCGGGTGGCTGTTAGCATTTTTCACGTCTATTGGCGACAATTGACTTTTTTCCACGAAGCCATTTTCTTAAAAATAAAAAAGTGTTTTTCTTTTTGTGCTACTGACAAAGAATAGTGGATATGGGAGAACTATCTATAACTGGGGTCTTCATTTTCCAGACCTTCGAAAAGTTTGTTCCATTTTTATACACAAATTTTTCTTGTCTCAGTGCTATTGCAGAAGTAAGATATAAAATTTGCAGAGTTGCAAATTGAAAACCTTAATTCTCTCTTCGATTTATATAATTCTGCAAAGTAACGCCTGTATTTAGAAAATAAAACAGAAATAATTTTAAATAGCGTTGCTCTACTATTTTTCTATAAAAT
Organism: Apodemia mormo; assembly: GCA_036924255.1. Taxonomy (NCBI): domain Eukaryota; kingdom Metazoa; phylum Arthropoda; class Insecta; order Lepidoptera; family Riodinidae; genus Apodemia; species Apodemia mormo. The sequence goes on from JAUPFN010000007.1 coordinate 34,464,205, forward strand.
AATATGATTTGCATATCACTTATTTAGTGGAACATCGGCGGAAATTTATTTTATTTTTAAATCAAAGTAAATATGAAAAAGATTGCTTGATTAATTGATTGAATGATTATGATAAAAACGTTAAGTTTTAATAATACTAAAGTAATTTTACTATTGTTTAAATAAAAAAATAAGCATGAATTGCCATAATAAGACCATAAACTCATTCTAAAACATATCCTGTAAAATACGTAAATCTGTAAATACGCCAATGTTTCACCAAATGAGCGATATGTACATTTTACTTAATCAAATACTAATTCAGTAAATAAAGTTAGTTTGTTAGTTAAATACTCAATAAAGTTGTATGCTCTTCTAATTAAAAATAATTAGGTTAACGTAATTATACACTACATTTTGCGGTTCCATTTGTATCAGTAAATTAGCAAATGAGGTTAAATAGCTCGCTATACTAATTTTTCGTGAATTAATATACGATATGTTGTTTGTTATCGGCTTACGCATATTGTAATAAATTGCGCTTACTGTCATATCGAAAATTGCCTCAAATATACAGATTGACTGGTAAAAGATTGTACTGAAGCACAGAAGCACATGATAGTCAAACGTAAACAATAAAAGAGAATATTACTTTACTTAGTAAAAATCCAACGAAATTAGTGTAGTTAATGTTCAGAAAATTTGGTCCGCGCTCGGACAATAACAGCGCGCTAATAAGTCCAGTCACGTATTTGGAAAATTACTGTTTGTAAACAATGAACATAGATATTTTATAGATTCAGACGTTACTTTGCACAAATCTATAATTCAAAAAAATTGGGATATTTAAATTGCAAAATTTCCGTAAAACCTTATATGGAGATGCTGCGATGCAACTGAAACTAAAGTTAGTGTAAGGAACGAGGCAAAGCATCAATAATGCTTTACCCAACGTAGAGTGAAGTGCTATTCGATTCTCCTGAAGATACTTCGGTAACGAAGTGAAACATGCGTTGAGTAAATAATGTTTGCGTTACTGCCTTTGCTACTGACGTGGATGAAAGTGTGATGAAAGCGGGTGGACTATTGTGCCGCTGTGGTCTCCTCTAATTTTCAGATCTTGGATAAATTTGCCTCATTCCTTACACTACGTTTCGTAGATATCTATGTATATGTTTCCGTACATAAATAATGTTGTTATATAATAAGTCAAAATGACAGTACTTATTTTTTTACATATTCGGTATCAGAATCGATAGGCTAGTCAACAAGTTCAAAAACGGGTGACATAGAAACAAAGCTCCTAAAATATGTGCGATAGCTCATTCGATTCAGAATGACTTCTAGAAAATGTTTTTTTAAGGTTCTATCAGCATCAAAAAAATTGTAATTGTTATTACAAAATAAGATAATAAAAAAAATGTATAGTTTTTTTGTTGAAACTTCTAAAGCAATTATATTTAAGGAATTTTAAAAAAAGATCCCGAAAGAGGAGAAAATTTCCAACAAAATTTGTCATTTATAATTTTTTTAACGCTGAAAATAGAACTCCGCGATGTCGTTACGGCATAGGCGCGCCGTCTAAAAAGCCGGTAAATCACCTACATTATATGTACGTATTTTTTATAGTATTTAATAACAATTTAAAAATTTGAATAAAAAATGGTGTAATCTAGATAGTTGAACAAAAGTAACCTTGGTAAAAAAAAATTATGAAGATTTTTTAAAAAGTTACACCATTGTTAATTAACTATTTTTTACAAACTCTGTTTTTAAAAATGATGGCATAAAAGTTTAAATAGTTGGTCTAAAATTTTTTGCTTAGTGGAACTTTTTTTATCTTGATGACCAGTTTACGAGTACTAAACACCCTCCTTCAGTATGCACAGTAAAAAATAAGTAAATAAGGCTGAGCAAATTACACGAACTGATCTAACCTTAAATTTACAGAGTGTGTTTTGAGTGTCTTTGTGACCTTAAGAATTCGTTACAAATTGTAGTGTTTATTTTACTTGTAATTAAATAGTTTTATTTAAAATGGAATTTGATTTTGACTACATATTAATTTACTACTGCTACTGTTGGTGTTACTGCATCCTCTGTTTCATCTGGATTGCTTTGGTTATTGCAATTTCAAATCCTAGTATTTTTAATTTGAAGACGTAATCTACCCTAATACATTTAAATTATACACACAAAGATATTATATTATTTCACAACAGATTAAATTCCATATTGCGTTAACAGTTCTTCAAACTTATTAATTTAATTAAAGTTATACAATTCTCCTCATAAATGTACTTTTATGTATCGAATCCACGTCATTATTGTAAATTAAATGGTGTCGTGAATCAAGCTGCAATACGAGCAACCCTCGATAAAATTTATTGAATATCGCCATTAATTTTACAAATGTTTTGTTCTTGTGCTTAATTTTGCTAAATATGTTTTCACAGAAGTATAATTAATTGTAAAAAGATTGTAATAAAAACGCTGAAATAGTGGCTGTCATCATTTTAGACGTCTCAAAACGAATAAACACAAGCCAAAATCACTTATGTATCTGTCTTTCTATTCATCCAACTTGTTCTGAAACTACTCTAAGTTGAAATAAGGTAAACATTTATGTAATTCGGCGGTACAAATATGAACGTATAACTCTTTTTGTACCATATGATAGTAAATAAGCAGATGGTTTTCCTGTTAGAAAGAGATAACTTTTGTCAAATATGTTATTGGTGTGTTACTATCCGTGTAGCAGAATAATAATGCCATATGCAAAATTTTACCATCTACCTTAAACCAAACCTGAACAAAACATTAAACAGCATTGTCGCTATCGCTGCAAGTACATGGCCGTAGGGTCCAAAAGTTCCAAAAGTTCCAAAAATTACAAAAATTAACTTGTTGTGCCTTAAACTATTAAATGGTGTAATACATCTTTTAATTTTATCTATAAAAACGATTATCCCATGTGAGATACGAATTGGAAGTAATAATGTCATATGTAATTATGCGCGTACATATATTTTCGCAAATGGGGTTCCAGACGTGCGTGTTAAACTTCATCTGAATTTGTGATTTTACAATCAATGCTTCGAATACACTATGTAGTTAATAAATGCTTAGGCCCCGGGGCACTGCCCCGCCTAGCCCCTTAGTAGCTACGCTACTGTCTTTAATAAACCATAGTTTAAACTGGGGCGAAGCCAATACCTACGTAGTTTACTTAGTACTCTACTTAAATAAATATACATATTATATGTATTTAATTTTATAGTTGTACTAAAGATTACTCAATAAAATACCTCGTGGTCTGGGGGTTGCCTATTCGGCTCAGATCATGAGGTCCCGAGTCGGGTCCAACACCGTGTGAGATAACATTTTTTTCAACAACAGCCAAGTATTTTCGATGTTTTTCTCGAAAATCAAAAATCTCAGTAATACCTCGCAATCTGGTGGTACCACTCCAGTGCTTCGGATGGGCGCGTAAAGCTATCTTTCCCGGTTACCGATATAAATAGACGATAACCGTTAATATGACCAGTGGCGGATTTACCAGTAGGCTGTGTAGGCTGAAGCCTAGGGCGGCAGATTTTGGGGGGCGGCAAATTTTGAGATGTCCTATAGAAAATATATATTTTAGTCTATATAGACTACCTGACCCATGCAAATATTTCGCACAGCATTTACAATCTAGATCCACTTAAGAATGGTTACAAGTACTTGCAAGCATGAACTAACAACAGACATTTTAAACAGAAGAATATATCTAAGTAAGAAGTTCTTACACTCACGAACAATAAAAAAAATTGACAACAACTTAGTTCTACAAATATTGATATCAGATCCAACTCACCCCATATTCAATTTAAAATTTTCCCGATATTTACAGTATCATATTGCACAGTGTAAACATTTTACACTTTTTGCACTCAGTGTATTATGCTATGCCCAGGTACATTGACAGGCCTGGATTTACACTTAGGGCATTCGGGACTAGTGTCCGGAGTGGCAAATTTTTAGGGGTGGCAAAATTCGAAGGGTAAGCCAAAAAATTCTTTGCGTTTTAAAAAATGCTTTTAAAATTTATTTTAAGAATATACATTTCATTTTCAATGCTACCTTTCTTCTAAGAAAAATTGTTAAAATTAAGTTTTGCTTTATTGGAACTACCATCTTCACTCTGGAGAACACAGACTTATCAAAATGTTTAGCCCAACTATTTTTGTATGACAATTTCATTGATAATTTTGAAGGTAGAAAATCGGGTATAAAGATATTTTATAATTTTCACAAGTACATAATAAAAATTATTGTTATCATCACTTGGATACTCTGTAAGTAAAACGAAAGATATATCGAATGTAATATTACTTAATATTGTAAATGACATACTACATTGTGTATAGGACAATAATCAAACTATACCTCACCCAGCCTTACTTGTGATTGAGCTTTTACTTCAAAATATTCTAATATTGGAAAAAAAAATATTGTTGGCCCGGGCTACTTCAAAGAATAAGTACATCATCTGGCATTCTGTCTGGTTTTTCGTGATTGCTCTAATTGCTTGAAAGATTGGCTAAATATGTCACTACCACCATATTTTTTTTTTAGATAGTAGAGTTCCGCAACACCAAGCTCGGGCTTGGTAACGCCGCCTTACCTCTTCCAGTCGTAATAGAGTCAATGCTTGTCACTCTTAAATTCTAGTGCATATGGTATTACCATTCCAAAATTAACATTTTTGGTGTCTATATGCGATTGTAGCCTCATTTCAACAGGAGAGTCGCCTGCTTGTTTTCTATGATATAAGAAAAATCTTAAGTAAATTTGTGGATTGTAAAAATAATCTAGAATCTGACACTACTGGAGGTCGGTAGGGGCGGCAAAATTTGTAATGAATTGAATAGCCTATAGGCGGCAAATTTGTAAATCCGCCACTGAATATGACGGTATATTTTTTTCCCCATGTTGGTTCCGGGCCGGGTCAGTGCTTGTCACTGTCGTGTTCCGGTCTGGAGGGAAAGATAGCCTGTAAACTTATGCATGTGGCATAAGACCTCGCCACAAGATAGCAACGTACCATTAACATCTTTGGTGTCTATAGTGTCATGCATTTGAATAACAACATATTATATACCATAGATATACTACACGTCTACTCAAAGTTATATACATTATACACACATGCATACTATTATGTTTTTTACTAAAGTCTGTCGTCAAACTTATAAAAGAATTTTGACCAGCGGGTGATTCCTAGTTTATATAAAAACACATTTAAGTTAGCAAATTGTTTTTCATGTCTACTTTGCTCATATAAATTGTTACCGAAAGAACTTAATCCCGTAAAAACACACGGCACAAAAACTCAAGAACTCTCGCTCTAAGCATTGTGTAATGTAAAATTCATAATGTTTTAGGCCGAGCCACCAAGCCTGAGTGCCTCTCGTAGTTTATTTTAATCAAGCCTAATGCATGTTTCTCACTTGACGGATAACAAACGGAGATATTCGAAGATACTTTATCTCTTTTCCCGATTTAATAAATCCAGAAAAATCTTTGTTTCTTAGCTCGTGATAGATAGCACCTACTAAATTGTTACAGTTGATTTGAAAGATTAGAGAACCCATATTGGCCAAGTATTCGTAATACTCTTTTTAATGTGTTGATCCTGATTCGCCACAATCCGAATTCGTCATTAAAATTTTCTTCCAAACAACAGTTCCCAATTCGTCGTTACCAAAAATTACATTATTTTATATTTAAAAATGATGTTCCGATTCGTCGTCATCTTAAATTTAGTTGTTGTTGAGTATAGTTATGAGTTAGCTACAAAATATTAGGTACTAGCTGACTCGCGCAGCTTTGCCCTCGAGTAGATTATAGTTTTTCAAACAAATTTCATCCCCTATTTCAGTCCCTTAGTGGTTTAATTGAGATAAGAACTATCTTATCTTTTAAGTAGGACCATCTATCTAGATATCTATAAAATTTCATTGAAATCGGTTCAATAGTTTAGGAATCCGTAGCAGACAAACAACTGGCATGTAATTTTTTATATTTATTTTTATATCATAAGATAGCAAACAAGCAGATGGGTCTCCTTATATAAGAGTCAACCATCGCTTATAGACACCAAAGGTGTTAATGGTGCGTTGCTATCTTATGGCGAGGTCTAATGCCACATGCATTAGTTTACCGGCTACCTTATCGTCCAAACCGGAACACGACAGCGACAAGCTCTCACGTTATTGCGGCAGGAATATGCAAGGCGGCGGTACCAGAATCGGGAAAGACAATGCAGAACTCTACCACCTAGTAGCCACGATGGTAGTGACTCGCATAGCCAATCTGTCGCCTTTTACGACCTGCCTGGCAAAACGGCAGTTGGTCTATTCTTCAAAGGAGCCCGGAACTAACACGGTAGAAACAATATATATACAATACATTATATACACAATAGATTTACTATTAAGATTATAGTTATATTCCGTAAAATGGGGTGAATAGGCACAATTCGAAACTTCAGACTTGTATTTCTTTATAAGTTTCAAGGACTGCATACCACTATCCCTGTTTCTTTTGATGAGTCTACCAGTCTATTTTTTTATCGAAAATTTTATTTAGTAGTTTTTCCATGCATTAAGAAGAAAATTGACAAAATATAGACTGGTTCTATTTACCTAGTATACGGGGTGAATAGTAACGCTATTCACCCCACACTTTGTGTCTATTCACACCGTTTTGTGCCTATTAACCTCGCAAAAACACAGTCAACTTTGAGACGTTAATTTCTTTTCGTCTTTTATTTCATAGACAATCAGGTGTTGCCAATTCACAGAGTAAATAATGGTGTGCAGATAAAAAAAAACGCATGGCATTTTTACGTTAATGCGACTTGTATCTGTGGACTTGAAAAACTTTTTGGTTTGTTCCTATTCAGACCATTATTCCTATTCACCCCGTTTTACGGTTTTAATTTATCCAATCGATAAACGTAGACAAAAGCTTTCGAATAAAACCTCAGTGAACATCGTAGCTACTCGATACACCTACTAAAGGAAAATAATAGTAGAGGAGACAGTCGGAGATCGTCCTTCACCGATCTGATAACCAGATGAAACGTATATTTTATCAAATGTTATTTATAAACGCCGGGTTCTCTTGCGATGTAGGCAGACTAAACCGAACGTCTATAGACTTTCCAATTCACCAAGATTCACCGGTTTATTGGTTGGCGAGATAAGTGATGATCCTCATAATAATTTAGTGATATAAAGAAAATCTGTGTCCCACGATTTTGTTATCATCAAGTATTTTCCGTTGCCTTCTAATACGGAAGCAAATTGAAATACATATTGATTTTAATAGTCAAAACCATAAAAACACAGAAGTGCTTAATAATTTGGTTTGACGATTTTTTTTCCGTGACGAAATTTCTATAGTGCGAGTGGTTGTATCCGGTAATGTCATAGATATTACCGACTACAGCTCCAAAATTTACTTTTCATTTTATTATATCCGATTTTATATTAAATACGATCCGAAACACAATTTTCGTTCCAATAAATTCTACATTTCCATTTGGTAATCTGATAATATTTTATTTTAAACGGCTTATCCAATTCAGAGTATTAAATACACAAATGGTATAGATTAAAGTCCATGTTATTAAAAGATAATTATCCGAATTGCAGCATGTTCACAGGCTTGTAAGTTTATTCATATATGAATTTGCCACAATCGCCAATATCTAGTGTCAAAAATGTTAAGCAGATTTACTAGAAATATTCGGTGTTAAGCACCAAACTGTGATGGATATTCAACGGTCAATGTGCTAATAAAAAATTTCAAAAATACAAGAGTTTTAGAAAATAAATCTGTGACATATTTTTCTTCAAAAAGATTCAGGTTTGCTATTTCATGATTTAAAAAACGCTAAATTTGCAACTGTCACTGAAATTGTCTATTTTCTCTTCAAGGCAATTGATAACTAGTGCAGAGATGCTTAGTACTTAAAAGCTGTAATTTGGCATGAATATACATATTAGTAATGGCAACAAAGTAGTAACATAAAATCTTGAAAAACATATTTTTATATATAAAATATCCTCCTCTATATATAAAAACTATTAAGCTTTAAAGTGCTAATTTTTGTTAGAGTCAAGTGTCCCCCCCCCCCCCCCCCCCCCTCTGCAGGCTAAACTGTTGGTATTAGGGGTGAAAAAAAAATCATGGTAGTAGCAAATATAATATAGTTGAAAGGAAAACTATCACGGCTTAACAAGTTTTTGAGTAAGCAGAAGGCTTAACAAGTTTTTTAACAATAGTTGACCAATTTATAAAATGTACTTGAAGAAGTTTTTATAGACGATGAACCTGTGGCGCGGATATATTTGTCATTGAAGTTAAAAAGGTTAAATGTTTTCATAATATGAAACAATAAAAACGATCTTCTTAGTCCACATTACTGTGATGGCCAACTTCAGAGCCCTAAATTGCGTGTGGCCCGACACGCACTTTACTAATTTATTTTACTATAGATTAAGTGCCAACGACATTTAACATAACGAAAGCTTAAACCCAAGTTTATTAATTTATTAATAAATTACATATAACCAAAAAAATACATGAGTGTAAAAGTATATTTATTTATTAATAAATTAACATACTTTTACACTCATGTATTTTTTCGTTCATCGCATTATCATCGTATGAGTTAATCGCATTAAGTACTTATAAACAGCTGCACCATTTCACACACCCACCATTGTCATGCGACTGCCTTTTGTGCGGTTTTACATTGTCCTGAAGCATCAACTTGGGTTCAGTTACAACGTAGCTTGATATTGATGATCGTACAAATCTATCGTAATCATTTGGCTGGATTGTAACTGGGTTTAGGTTACAGAACGTGCTAAAGAAATATACGGGGTGTAAAGAAAACCCTGTCCGATCAGAAAAAGGTATATAGGTAGGTCAATGACATTGTCAAAAAAAAAATTATTATTTTTATTAAAATAATAAAGACGAATGTCGTAGTTTAAAGTGCCTCATTTTAGTATTAAAATTGAGCAACTTCCCCTTAAATCAATTTGAAAATTTATGAATCAATATCCATAATATAATGACACAAATATGTTTGTATTAAACTAAATAATAATGCCTTTGACGATGGGACAGGGTTTTCTTTACACACTGTATATACATATTCGTACATACACACACGCATTATATATACATACACGCAGAATCATAAACCTTCTAGCGTTTCTCCTAGTCGGGTAAAAAGGAATAAGAAGGTAAGCTGGACATTTTGATCACTCGCTTGATAAAGCAGTGCCTTCCAGCTGCCAGCAGTGCTTACTGAATCAAAATTTATTTGAGAGGACAGTCCTCTCAAATAAATTTTGATCCAGTAAGCAAGTATAGACCTTGGTCCCACGAACAAACTATTTTTTGATTAATACCAAGCTGAATTTTTGTGAACAGCTTCGTTTTGACGAGACGCCTATCTTTTCTATCTTTGAAAAATCTCGAATCGGGTAATTAAAAAAGTTAGAGGAGTTCGAACATTTCATTTCGATGAAGGCAAAATATTGATTAATAATTATTATTATTTTTTTACTTTAATCATTTGATTATTTTACACGAACACGAACAAAATTTTGTACTACACATTCGATGGTTTTTCTGACGAGTACTCCACTCTAAAGATTTATGAGATTTTTAAATAGATATTAATCAATTTAAAGACAACCTAATTTTCTCACAACCGTTTGTTAATTATTATTATAATTCAAGGGTTACTTTGTCTTACACGTTAAGTGGAAACTTTTTACGCTCAACACTAAAGTTTTTTTTTTCTATTTTTTTTTATAACATGAGATAGCAAACAAGCAGATAGGTCTCTTGATGGAAAGAGTCAACCATCGCCTATAGACACCAAAGATATTAATAGTGCGTTGCTATCTTGTGGCAAGGTCTAATGCCACATGCATAAGTTTACTGGCTACCTCACTCTCCTTACTCTACCTACTTTACACTCTAAACTGGAACACGACAATGACACACGGACGCTATTGCGGCAGGAATAGGTAAGGCGGTGGTACCAGACCCGGCGAGACAATGCAGAAGTCTACCACCTATTAGCCACGATGTTAGTGACTCGCATAGCCAATCGGTCGCCTTTTACGATCTGCCTGGCAGAACGGCAGTTGGTCTATTTTTCAAAGGAGCCCGGAACCAACACGGGGAACTATCTTTATTAGTTACCCGATTCGAGATTTTTCAAAAAAAAAAAAGATGGGTGTCTTGTCAAAAGGAAGGTAGCTGTTCACAAAAATTCAGCTTGTACAACGCGGTCACATTAACTTGAAGCATTTCTGGAATGTTAGGCGGGGCTTCCCTTAGCTCGTTCGGTTAATAAGTGTCAGTATGGCCATGGTCAGCATTTTTGTTACCGATGCGCGTGTAGATAATTTGGTTAGTTTTCTGTTTTTGTTATATTGTTGTTGGACATTATTGTTTCGTTTTGCGCCAAATGACGTCATCAACGGCATGAGTCAAGTTAATCTGACCGCCTCCGCCGCCTGAGTCGCCTCTGTGGTCTAGTGGTCCAGTGTTGGCGTTGACCACATGAGGTCCCGGGTTCGATTCCCAGGTCGGGCACATAGGATTGGAAAGTGCCCGGTTGGCGATAGGCTTGCCACCTATCACATTGTGGGACCAAGTATCTTCGGCTAATCGTGGGTGCACTTGTTGTACCTCTGCCTACCCCTTCGGGGATATGGGCGTGAAGATACTTTTTTAATCTGACCGCGATGTAATTAATAAAAAAAAAATTTGTTTGTGGGACCACTGTCTAGTATATATCATGAGGAAAATTGGTAAACTGGTTGACCCTGCAGGCCATCCCTGAAACTTTCCGCTAAATTGCTAAACTTTCCGATAAAACATACTTTAAAAACTATTGCAATAGATTCTTCTGCTGATTCTGAACATGCTACTATTGGCTTTCGTAGCAAGAAAAATGTACCTTATATATCTATACTTACACAAACCGCCCCGTTGGTCGAGTGGTTAGCGACCCTGACTACGCAATCAACGGGGCTCGGATTTGATTCCTGACGGGGACAAGCATTTGTGTGATGAGCATAAATGTTTGTATTTCTGGGTTTGGGTACTTATTAAATATATTCTAGTACTAGCTGACCGGTAAGCGTATCATCTAACGTTTGCAATTCGCCAGCGATCAGCGATGACTCTTAAACGTAATGAAAAAAATCATCAAAAACGTCGCCAATTGCTTGCTGGTCACTAGATGCACTTTTTGCAATGTCACAGCATCAAAACTAATCAAGCGGCAACGACTACCACTAATGTACAAACAATCACGATAATTTCGCATTGCGAGTTACGTGATCACCCTGCCGGCAAACATTGTTCTGCCTTTTTAACTATTCTTATTTTTTTATATTTTCTCACATTTTAAACCTTGTCTGGATTTCAACAATTAATTCAAAACCAAAATTAGCAAAATCGGTCCAGCCGTTAACGAACAGCAATTGATTATATATATATATATATATATATATATATATATATATATATATATATATATATATATATATAGGAAGTGGGTCAGATATGATAAATAAAATGCGGATGTGGTAATATAACAGCTCTTTATATTTTGTTCAACTTGTATCAAAAATAACATAAGATCACTATTAAAGCTTTCCTTCGTTTAAAAATTCCAAATAACTTAATTATTCCTTATTACAAATATGTCGTAATTTAAGCAATAGATAGTCAATTATTAATTGTACTGCGACTAATTTATAGTTGACAATAATAATTAACTTGTTTGCACAAATTAATTATCCGAGAGTCAAGGTTAAGCTACTAGCAAGATACAACAAGTGTACCGAGCCACGCCAGAGCCAAGACTGCCTCATCGGCGGGCGCTCAGAGCCTTTTATACAGGTAGCAAAACAAGTTGAGTAGTAGGGATATCGAACGATGCGCTTGCCGGCCCAGGCGGTGCATTTGTTGTTTACACTTTACAATATTCTTGCATTTGACGACGCGGACGCCGTCATATATATATATATATATATATATATATATATATATATATATATATATATATATATATATATATATATATATATATTAGACTGATTCAAATTAAAAAAACTTTTTTTTTTTTTTGAATAAATACATCTAAAAAGTTTCTTTGTTAGACCAAAAAAAACCTCCTAAAAGATGAGCTTGATATCTTGAAAATTGAGCTGGCGCATGGGGGGGTCCCCTTTCCCATTTAAAATACATTGAAAAATAACTTTTTTCTGTATTTTCATTGTAAATCGTCGAAAAAAATTTTTTTTCGAATTTCCGATTTTAGTATCTTGTAGGAAATTAAATTCTCTACAAAAAAGGTCTCTTTCATTTTTTCGCTAAAATGCATAAGAAAAAAGTTACAGAGCTTTAAAAAACGAAAATTATAAAAAGTCAAAAATAACTTCTTTTTTTATTTTCGTCATCAAATTATTTTATTTCGTAAAATTTTTTACTTAATTTATCTATATTCAGTCTGTTAATTATATCTAAATTTGATCTATGTACAGAAGAAAAAAAAAAAATTTATTTATATTATATTTTTATATTATATATGGGGCATTTCATGCCAAATCGACCACTTTTGAACCCGAACTTTTTAGATTTTTTTGACATTTTGGTATCTTTCTCTACCCTACTGAAAACAATCGAATTTTCTATTGTTTATAGAACTTTTAGATACAAAAATAATAGAATACGAAAAAATAATTCAATGTTTCTTTTAATTTTTTATCTAACTTCATTGAAAATTAATCAAATGTTATCGATGATTGTCACTTTTAGTTTTTGTTTTTATTTTTTTTTCTCAGATTTTAAAGTTTTCAAAATCTGCTAAAAAATCTTCAGAGTGGTATAACAAAAAACAAACATTTAAAAGACATTTTTTTAATTTCTAAAAAAAAAATAGAAAAAAAATACGACTAACAATTTCTGGAAATTCGCAGAAAATACTAGTTTTTAAAAAAAAAGAAAAAATCAAAAATGTCAATCATCCCAAAATTTTCGTTTTTTTTCGGAAATTTTCAAAACAAAACGCTGAATATAAATGCGAATTATTTTCATTTCTTTTTTTTTTAAAAAAATACATTTAAAAACAAAAATTTCAATAAAAAAATCCTTCCAATAAGTTAATTTTCAAAAAAGTTATGGTTATTTAACAAAAAAACTATCTTTTTTAAATAACTCGTAACTTTTTTTTGGTTGGGTAAGAAAATTTGAAAAAATTCCGCAAATTGTTTTCAATAGGGTAGAGAAGATACTAAAATTTCAGAAAAATCGAAAAGGGTCGGGTTCAAAAGTGGTCGATTTGGCATGGAATGCCCCATATATAATATAAAAATATAGGTATTATAAAAATAGCTAATATAAATAAATATTTTTTTTTCTTCTATACATAGATCAAATTTAGATACGACAGACTGAATATAGATAAATTAAGTAAAAAAATTTACGAAATAAAATAATTTGATGTCGAAAATAAAAAATAAAGCTATTTTTGACTTTTTATAATTTTATTTTTTTAAAGCTCTGTAACTTTTTTCCTATGCATTTTAGCGAAAAAATGAAAGAGACCTTTTTTGTAGAGAATTTAATTTCCTACAAGATACTAAAATCGGAAATTCGAAAAAAAAATTTTTTTCGACGATTTACAATGAAAATACAGAAAAAAGTTATTTTTCAATGTATTTTAAATGGGAAAGGGGACCCCCCCATGCGCCAGCTCAATTTTTAAGATATCAAGCTCATCTTTTAGGAGGTTTTTTTTGGTCTTACAAAGAAACTTTTTAGATGTATTTATTCAACAAAAAAAAAAGTTTTTTTAATTTGAATCAGTCTAATATATATATATACAGGGTATAACAAAAATAAGCACTAACTTTCAAGGGTATACGTGTACATGAACTAAACAAACACCTGGTAAAATATTATACCAAAAGGCACACATTTTTTGTTTCATATAAATTTAGTAAAATAAGAAATTAAAGTTTATTTTCACACCCCTACCTTGAAGATGGAAGTGATGTGACGTCAGCAACACGTTGAATGAATAGCGTGACGCACACATAGACATGAAGAATACCGCGTACTTGTACTTACACACATTTAATAAGCAATTTTTTACATATCACTTTCGTCACTGATTAATTATTATACATTAATCCAAATTCACTATTTACAGGCAATAATAAAACAACACTGTCTTCAAATTAATTTATAAGTAAGGTTCAAAATGACCACCACCCTTCTCAATGCAAAGAGCAGTTCTGCGTAACATTGATAACCTTACATTATGCAACATATGTGGGGTTATGGACCTAAATGCTGCATTAATTTTACCTTCCATCTCTTCACGTGTATGACATTCCACAGAGTAAACTTTATTTTTCACATAACCCCATAAAAAGTAGTCTAGGCACGTGAGATCTGGAGAACGAGGTGGCCAAGGCACCGGGCCACTTCGACCTATCCACTCTGCAAATCGATCGTTTAAATAATCACGCACAGGGCGTGCAAAGTGAGCGGGTGCTCCATCGTGCTGAAAAATTATATTACGATATACATTCAGTGGAAGATTTTCCAGATGTTCTTCTAAATCCTCTCTCAGGTGTTGTAGGTACCTTTGAGCGTTAAGACCCTGAGGTAAAATAGTCGGCCCCAAAACATAGTCCCCAACGATGCCTGCCCAGACATTAATTCTCCACTGGTGCTGAAAGCTACTTTCACTCGAGGCATGCGGGTTATTATGTGCCCACACATGCTCGTTGTGCAAATTGAGCACACCATTTCTTGTGAAAGAAGCCTCATCTGTCCATAAAATATTAAAAGCAAATTCGGGATTTGCTTCAGCACGGTTCTGGTACCACCTACAAAAGTCCATTCTGGGCATATGGTCTGCAAGTCCTATCTCCTGAGTCCTTGAAAAATGTTAGGGATGTCGTCCATCATCCTGCAGAGTACGCCACACCACCATATGGTTTACATTTAACATAGCACTGCATCGGCGTGTGCTGGTCCGAGGATTCTCGTCAAAATGATTTAGAATCCGAGTCTCAATAGCAGTACCTACTCTTGAATTAGGACGTCCAACGTTTCGTTCGCGGTGGAAGGAACCAGTACGCTGAAGTCGTAAACACATGTTACGGAATACTGAGTACGGAGGTAAATGACGTTGTTCTGCTGGTGGCCTTCCATCAATAAACCGTTGTCGGTAAATCTCCCTCGCTTCATTAATGCTACCATTCCTAGCAGCACCAACACATAGCATCATTTCGTAAAATTCACTATTAGTGTAAAGGTGACGGTCATTATTATTTCTACGTGGCATTTTTAAAATCGCGATTTCCAATCAATGGGTATTAAGTAAGATTCATAAAAAATCGGCAATAATAGCAATAGTTACGCTCTCCAAAGACAAACGGCAACTGAATAAAAAAATAAAAATTCCTTTACAATTATCTAGGTACTTTTCCGAACTAATTAGGGTTCAGTGAAACAAATTTAAAAATAATCTTCTTCATCTTAGAGTTTATTCCGGTTATTCTCCACGCTTGCGCTAGGAACGAGTTTGAGTTTGCCGTAGCGACTGTCGTCTAACCTCCGAACCTCTCTGGAGGAAGCCGGTGCCAGGACCTCTTTCATTGTACAGCAGTCAGGTTGTCTTGGGTCCCGAAGGTGGTGGTGGGACCCCTTGCACCATAAATAAAAAAAAAATCATTTCCCGTGTTAGTTTGAGTGCCTTAAGAAGAATTACCCTCCATTCTACCAGGCGAACTGAGAATCGAACCCAGTACCTTACGAAGAAACGCCTAAACCGGCATCACTCTTATCATAAAAGTGACAAAAATGTTGACTAAAACTATACGGAACTACATATTAGTATGATTTTACATAAAAACAAAATGGCAGAAAAAAGGGAGTGTCTTGTCTCTTTCCGAAAGTGGTCTTTTCGCCAATCAAAGCGTTTCGTTGCACTTTGTATAAGCCGCAAAACACGTGTAAGTTCTAAAGGCCTGTACAAACGACCGGCGGCGGCTTTAAAGTTAACTTAATACTTTTTCATTTCCAGTATGATAAACAATATTTTGATGAAAAAGATTAATTTTTCTGAATGAATGAACAGGTTGATATGTAATCCCGGCAATCGCTAAAATTAGCAATAGTTTTCGTTGGTTTCGCTTGCGTGGTTTATTTTTGACATTCACAAAAAACTCTAACCACGCGTGCGAAGCCGCGAGCAACGGCTAGTATTTTATAAAATCTTTGATCTAAAATGTAATCAAAAAAACGTAGTCAAAAATTATCTTTTTCCTGAAATAACTACTACTTAGAAAGGTCTTGCCAATTTCTCCCGTGAAACAGCTTTGCTGTGTTTCGGAGAGAAGGGCAAGACAGGCACTGTAATTACTGGCACCGAGACTTAACATCTTATGTCTCAGGATCTTAACATCTTATGTCTCTAACACATGAATGGAATACCTGGGCTAGTTCCAGCCCAGGTATCCCATTTTTGTTCATTAGCGACGTCGACCACTTACCATCAGGTGGCACGTCTGCTAGTTTGCCTATCTCAATAACATAAAAAAAGGTAAGAAGAGGCGCACCTAAAACAAACTTTAGGTAGGTACTAAGTTCCATCAGCCATGTAGTGATAGTGACAAACGAGCCTATCAACTCACCGGGAACATTCCGATTCTTGACATTTTTTTAGCAGTGCTAGCCATGTCAAATTTCATATGTAACGAAAATTAATTTGCGCAATTAAAATTCCCGCGGAAAATATTCAGTAGTGTGTGTGAGCAAGGCCTTAAGTCGGGCGCTTGGTTGAGACCGCGTTGCGCCGCGTTGAGACGCCTAGCGCGATGTCGGTAATACTTCAAATCAAAGGACTTCTAGGCTAATCAATGCGTAGGTTTATTTGTCAAAAATGCTTATAAAAGGTTGTGTTGTGTCTTAATTCTTAATGATAATGCATATTTATTTTGCGAAGTGTCGTGTTATCAACGAGAAAGTTTTACTAAGTTTTTAGAATTGTGTGTAAAAAAAGTGATAATAGCTATGATTTACCTGCTCAAAAACTAATTACCTATTTAGACACCTTGTTATGTGAAGTTAGAAGCAAACAGGGTAGGTACTAGAGGTAAGTATTATGCCATTAAAACAGTTTGTAAGTTGAAACCATGCCAGATAATACATTGTAAAATGCCTATGAATCACGGAATAGATTTAGGTACCTACACTGAAAACACATGTGAATAGTTGACTTTGAAGGTGGATATTGTGTGATGAAGTAATTTATGTAATGTGTTTTCATAACAAAAAGATACCTTAATTAGTTATATTGGATTATTTGCCACGATTGTTTTAGAATGTATGTACCAAACTAATAGTTTCACTCAGAGTTAGAAATAATAATCCAGGTCACAATAAATTTTAGGTACACAGCTGATATAATTTTGTTGCCAGGCGGGAGATTTTCCTGCATGAAATGCCTAATAGCCGCAGGTTTGCCTTACGTAAACTAGGTATGAGACTACTAGGTAGGTATTTACGATTAATAAAATTTTATGAGATTTTTTTTATTGAATATGAGTATAGTAATTAATAATTATTTTAATATGATCGTAATATGCTATCGAGTGACACCAATAGTCGGACAGTGTTTTTTTTAACATAATGTAATAATTATGGCTATCAAAACCCAGTTAAGTTACCTATGAATCAAATTGTCCAGCCTGGTAATCAAACTAAGGACCCTCATGGGTTTATTCCAACATCAGTCCTGGTAGAAAAAAATATAAAAAAACTCTTTAAATAATATCTACATTATTTACTCTGTCAAGTAATTAGTACTTTGTTGTGCGTCTAGCAGTTCATTGACATCTATCATATGATTGTGACCTTTCATAGCTGCGTAAACCGTGCGCGTACGTTACTGCGTGCTATACTTCAGGGCTGCCACAGATCATTTTGAAAAAAAACTTTGACATTCATTTTCTCAGAAATTTCATAGTTTTTATTTATTAAAAATGTATAATTAAAGAGCTAACCACACATCCTGAACGCTCCTTCAGTATTAGTGCTTATTTTTGTTATACCCTGTATATATATATATATATATATAATTAGATTTATATATGTATTTCTATGGATTTGTATCGTTGACTAACAACCATAACACTACCAAATAATTTGTTTACTTTGGGGTTAGATCAGTAAGTGTAATTTGTCCCGTGAATATTTATTTATTTTATTCTCAATAAATATTAACGTCTTCTGGCAACACCATTTAACTGGTAAAATGAGTCGTGATTACTTTCGCCCTATTTATCATGTTAATATCTATCGCTTGTTATTTGCGATTATCAGAACAGTTTTTTTGTGCTCTAAGGCACGGGCTCGTTAAAACACCACCAAATTCTTTATTAAATTGTCAATCAGCTACAAAGATGCTATGTATATGTATGTATATGATGCTAAGTATCATCACGCCTGTTCCCTTGCGGAGTATGCAAAGTGACCCGAGCGAGATTTTATTTAACATCATTTCACCGGTTTGTCGGTTGGCGGGATGAGTAGTGATTTCCATCGTATCTGTATAAATACTGATATGTTTTTAATAAATACCCAAACATAGAAATACAAACATCTTTGCTCATCACACAGATGCCTATCCCTGTCGATCGAACCTGAGCCCCATTGATTACGTAGTCAGGGTTGCTAATCACTCGACCAACGGATCAACATAATAATGTATTGAATTTTAATTAAACTTTAATTAAATTTTTGCCACCCCCAAAAATATAACTATTAGAATTATTGAAGTATTATTAAAAGCACCTTATATTTTTTAAAAACAATCTATATTCATCTCCGACTTTAAACAAACAATGACCAGGATATTTGAAGAAAACGACATCTATGACGAAATTTCAAATGTTGCTGTAGGCAGTAATATCTTGGTAGATATACCATTAGACTATTCGAATATATATTGCCTAATATCGGAAATGCATTTTCATTCCAATAAATTCTACATTTCCATTCCGTAATACGATGATATTTTATTTCAAAGGACGTACTGAGAATTAAATGCATGAAAGCGATATAGATTAAAATTTATGTTGCCAAAAGAGAATTATCAGAAGTGCAGCATGTTCCCCAGCTTTTTAAATTTATTCATGTGTGAATTTGTGGTAATCGCTAACAGTTAGCTAGATTTCAAAATCTTAAGGAAATTTATTTAAATGCACTAGAAACTACCATTTAATTTTGTATGACAAAAACAACTTTTATATACATATATTGATTCTTTTAACTTCCCGCTACGTATGTAGATAAGGAAGTTACTGATTCTGCCCCGATTTTCGAAAATCGAATTTCCACTAGATTTTCACACTTTGAGGTCCTAGGAACCTTCTCTATTTTCACGATGACGTCAGTAGGTATGTATGTATGTATGTATGTGTGTGTATGTATATATGTAAACATCTCATTACTTTTGAACGGCTTGATCTATCAAAACGTGGTTGTTGGAATTTCATTCGATTCCTCTCAACTTTAAACTTCCGGAAAATTTGGACTAATTTCGTCCAAGGTATTTCGATAGATTTTGAAAAACTTAAAAAAAGTTTTTGGCGAAATGAAATGATTTATGTGCCAGAATTTGGGGATAAAAGTTATTAAAACTATATCAAGTAACCATGAAATGGTGTGCAAATATTACAATAATTATAATAAAATATTTTAGATTATACTGTCAATTCTAGTTTTATACAATAAACTAACTCCTCAGTTTCTAATAAATAAAAATAATCAATCAATTCATATTATATAATAATATTTCAGGAACTTCAAAATCTTCATATAATTTAAAATTATATGAACTTTTAAAAATGTTGTTTTGATTTAATGATTTAAATAAAACGTAAATTAAAAAAATTCTGTTTTTGAACTCTTTGAGTTCACAGGTTCATGCTTAGGTATGGCTTAGGTATAAGTTTTTGCTTCACTGAGCTGAAAATACCTCAATTTAGCGGGAAGTTTCAGGGATGGCCTGCAGGGTCAACTGGTTTAAAGTTTTTTTTTAATACTTTGCAGTACATGAAGATCGTATTACATTCTGATTTATGAAAATTCATCTAAACAAAGACAAACTTATCTTTGTAAGAGATTTCTTCCAGCAAACCCCAAAGAGTAAGAATGCATGAACGAAATCTATACATATAATAAAATCGTAGGAAAGTCAAAACTGTACATTGAATATTTTTTAAAAGAATACTTGGGGGCGTGATCTACAATCGATATCGAAGCCAAAAATATAGTTTTTAGAAGTTTTGTCTGTTTGTATGTATGTCTGTTTGTCTGTATGTATGTCCGGGGTAAACTCAAAAAGTACTGCATGGATTTACCTTAAATTTTGCATAAATATTACTAATAGGTCGGGTCAACATATAGGCTACATATTATCACGCTATCACCTACGGGGGAGGAGCTGTGCGGAGTAAAAGAAATCCGCGCGGACGAAGTCGCAGGCAATAGCTAGTATAAAATATAGTGTACAAATTATTTATTTAGAAATATATTAAAATACAATAAAAACGAATTCATAACTTTGCCTCTGCCTTTTTTCTTTAAATTCATAACTCTACCTACTTCGCAAGAAAACTAACGTGATTAAGGAGTTGTATCACTTCTAAAAATTATTATTTCAACTAACTTACTTTTAACACATAACTTAAATACAGTTTATCGATTTTATGTATGAAGAACCTATATGTTTAGTTGAAGCAAAAACCTTGGGTCCCATTTAAATAGTCAGTATGAAATTTGCTTAAGTTTAATCTCATATAAAAAAAACTACAAATGTTTTAATTTATATTTGAGCTATATTAATGAATTACAGTCTGGTATAACGGTCAATAAGTACTGTTTTATTATCCAAACAGAAAAGCAACAGAATTCTCTACAAAGTTCGCGTTTCTTGACCACTGAACAGTAATATCAAGCTCGTTTATATACGTAAAATTTCCCATTGTCATCTTTTCCTCAGTCAGCCCTTTTATTTTAGACTTGGGAAGCTCTTTTCTTGATAATAAAAGAGCTTCTTCTTAAAAGGCCGGCAACGTATCTTACCGCAAGACCTCTGGTATTGTAAAATTCTATGAGCGGTGATGATCACTTACCATCAGACTGTACTTCTTGCTCATTTGCCCCTCACAAGAAACGCGGATTTTAAAATTGTGCATAACCATTGAAGGAAATGAAAAACATGTAAATGGTATTCTTTAACAAATTTAAAACTTCTTGTTTCTATAATACTAGCTGCAGCCTGTAACCTGCTGCATTATAAAAGTTGTTGACGAAACCCATTACCTAATTTTTCCGGTAAGTATAAAAAACACAGGCGACAGGCGCGCGTCTTAACGTGCCGCGGTGACAAATAAGTGCTTGTAAACAAATAACTTCGACGTCTATGCGCGGGTGTATCTACTTTACACTTTTATTGGATAATTAGGTCAAAATTTAACTACTTATTTTTTCACTGGCAGCAGCGTAGGTGCACGCTGCATTATAAAAAAATGAAATGAAACCATGCGTATTTTAAACATTTTAATATCTTACCACTCTAAATTCAAATATAATTTACCGGTTCACTCTAAATTCAAATATAATTTAATAAAAAGTATTTATTTTGATAAATCTATTAAAGAATTAACAAACCATTCTATATACATTCGGGCAGTAGCTCCGGTATTACGGTGAGAGGACGGCTAGGTACTTGGTGCCTACGCTGATAAATAAACTACCGAAAAATCTAGAGAAATGTATTCCACAAAAAAGTATTAAAACCAAGTTAAAGCCGCACTTATTAACTAACAATGAGTTTTTGTAATACAACTGATTTTACAACGCCTGTGATTAATACGTTATATATGTGCATGTATGTATGTGTATGTATGTTTGTATATGTGTGTGTATGTATGTATATGTGTGTATATGTACATGTGTGTGTGCGTATAATACGCACTATATCTTAACCTAGCGCCTTGTTGCAAAGGAAATGTTAAATTTAGCACATGCGGTTTATTTATTTTTTTGTACCTATTGTGAAGAATATTATAAGTACCTTACGCTATACCAAATGTTTTTATTATAATTTTGTATCATACATGTACCCAGTACGCAAACTTACCCAGCACTAGGTTGTTAAACCTGCGTGGTTTTTTTAGTGCTGATTATTGAACTTGTATATATTTTACCCAATAAATTAAAAAATAGTTTTTGGCGAATCCCATGAGATCACTAATTTTTTCGGTATGAAAAGTAGCATATGTGCTATTTCAGGTTATCATCTACCCATGTGCCAAATTTCATCCGTAAATTCCGTTTAGAAACAAAACATCCAAACTTTCGCATATTCATAGACTAATATATCTACTCGATATCAGAATCAAATACTGAACACCTCCTTCAGTAGGTATGTACAATATTTTACCAATCAACCTGTATATGTCGAATTTTTATAGGTATCGTCGATAACAAACAAACAGATATCTCCTGATGAAGAGATAATCGTCTTTAGACACGAAAGCTTATGTACACAAGATTACGAAAACGTACTATTTACGAGTACACGTTGCCATGTGTGTATCGGTTTAAAATGTCTCTGTGGTCTAGTGGTCCAGCGTTGGCGTTCACCACAAGAGGTCCCGGGTTCGATTCCCGGGTCGGGCACTTAAAAAAAAGTGCTTTTTCTGTTTTCTGAGAAACTCAAAGTTGCCCGGGATTGGAAAGTGCCCGGTTGGCGATAGGCTTGCCACCTATCACATTTGTGGGACCAAGTATCTTCGGCTAATCGTGGGTGCACTTGTTATACCTCTGCCTACCCCTTCGGGGATATGGGCGTGAAGATACTGACTCTAAACCATGAAGTATTAGGTATAGGTGGAGCTAGCACTCGTATTAATCAATTGAAACAAATATTTACGTTACATTTCTGTCTATGAGGTCTCCCCGTCTCTATTTATACAGCTGCGTTAGAAAGAGAGGGTTAGACCTCAGAAGATGACAGCAGTATTTGAAATTTGGTTTCAAGTAGGTGTTAGAAGTGTTGCCTCCAGATATAATACAGCTTCATGCTCTAAATCATGAAGCTATAATAATTAGTACTTCATGCTCTAAACCAAAACACGACAGTGACTGTCACTGTCACATAAAAACTTTTTAATATTATTAAAAAAACATTAAAAAGTTTTTATGATTAATAACAAGCTGATTTTTTATAAAAAAAATTCTATTCATTTCTGTAACAACATTGCATTCATCGTTTATTACATACGAACGCCACAGGTGTCGCAAATACTAAAATGTTCAAAAACGCAATTTATGGCTTGCAAAGCATTGACACTTGAAATATTCAGTGTAGCCATAACTTTTAATACTAAACTAAGCTGGGTAGTTCAGCTTCAGCTTAAAGTTTTTATGTACCATTTACGATCCAATATAAAGTTTCTGAATAATGTTCTTATATGAATTTAATTTTCAAGTTGAGCCGTAAATTGAAATACTTAAGTTTACTTTAGCGCATCTGCGCATTAATACGTGAGGTAAAATCTTTGAACTCCTTTGCGAAATGAAATTTGTAAAGGTTAAAGCATAGACTAGGTTAAAGTTTATATTGTGGAGGATTGCAGAAACATAATATTTTCAAATAATATGCATGAGAAATACATTAACTTAATATAAATAAACATGACACACTACATTCGTATATACTCAAAGATTCATGATAATATACGTATTAGTTTCTTTACGTTTGTCAAACTTAATAGAGATTTTATAGTTTAGTTTATTATCTAATTTCGACGACAAGACGGTCGCTAGTAACACTTATTGTTCATTAGAATTTAAATAAAAATATGATGTTCCTCTTACAAAGAAGGTACCTAAATTGAACCGTTTTATCAAGTAACGTCTAGTTTAACCTGCCTTCTTGAATATCTTAATGGGTATATTATGTCGACTGATAAGATTGGTAGCCATCAATAGAATGGTAATAAAATATACATATGTCTTCTTATGAGTTGAGCAGTAAATTGATTATACATACTCAGGTCACAGAGGTTGACTTTTACGCCTGACTCAATATGCTAAGTCTATAAGAACATAATATTGTCTTATTGTTCCATGAGAACTTTAGATGAAAATATCATTTTCCTCTTGCAAAAAGGTAATTTGAACCGTTTTCTTTTATATTGCCTGTTAACGTTCGTTTCAAACTCTATCTAGACTGCATAGGTAGGATCAACCGGTCACTCGATAAAATGAAGATATATCTTAAACATATTGTGTGTGTGTGTTTTTTTTTTTATATCATAAGATAGCAAACAAGCAGATGGGTCTCCTGATGGAAAGAGTCAACCATCGCCTATAGACACCAAAGATGTTAATGGTGCGTTGCTATCTTGTGGCGAGGTCTAATGCCACATGCATAAGTTTACCGGCTACCTTACCCTCCAAACCGGAACACGACAGCGACAAGCACTGACGCTATTGCGGCAGGAATAGGTAAGGCGGTGGTACCAGACCCGGGCGAGACAATGTAGAACTCTACCACCTAGTAGCCACGATGGTAGTGGCTCGATAGCCAATCGGTCGCCTTTTACGACCTGCCTGGCAGAACGGCAGTTGGCCTATTCTACAAAGGAGGCCGGGACCAACACGGCGGTGTGTATGATGAGTATGTCTATGTGTAAATTCAAGATGATTATTTTTAATTATTCATGTTGGATTTACTTTAATTTTCTTTGATTTTTTAAACAGTTATAACCTTGATCATCAGTAATTTGTCAGTGTGAGTAAATATTGCATGTTTTTCACAGGTCACTCTGGTCGAATATTATGCATGTGTGTGACTCGAGAATCGCAATATCTTCTGACTGGATCCGAAGACACAAGTGTTATCGTGTGGGACCTGCACACCTTGGCAATTAAAACAAAAATTCTGTAAGTTTAATATAAAATATAAAAGAGAATATTATTTTAAATGATCTCATATTTTTTATATTTAAATAGGCGTTCTAGACCGTGGTTAGTGTTCCTGGGAACAAATTTTTTTGATTGATAACATTTTTTTTACTGTCTATAGGAAGCGTTTGACCACGATCTCACCTGATGGTAAGCTTAGATGCGGCCTAAGATGAAACGCGCTTCCCTAGAAGGTACCTGTTCACTCTTCTCTTGAAGACCCAGGTTGTAACCGTCGGACACACGAACACAGACTCAGGAAGCATATTCCAGTCCCTTGCGGTTCGGATCAAGAATGTCGAGTCGAACTGCTTTGTTCGGGTACGTGGAACGTCCACCATATGGCGATGGCTAATATCTGTGCGCCTTGACAATCGATAGAAAAACGGGGATGGCGGAATTAAGTCGTGCAATTC
The DNA here is from genome assembly GCA_036924255.1 of Apodemia mormo. NCBI lineage: Eukaryota > Metazoa > Arthropoda > Insecta > Lepidoptera > Riodinidae > Apodemia > Apodemia mormo. The sequence goes on from JAUPFN010000007.1 coordinate 34,489,758, forward strand.
CGCAGCGTACTCTCGAAAATGTATCCGATAAAAGACCGATAAACTAGCCACTCTGCGGCGATGAGCGAGGCTCTGGAGTTTTTTGCTTACCAGATCATCGTCGTTTATGAGCTCCAGCTGGTATTTGGCGGATCCATCCCAAAGGTGAGAGCAGTATTCCATGCACGAACGGACTTGTGCTTGATAAAGATTGAGCAACTGTCCCGGTATATATTTTATAAGTATATAAATACTAATACTTTATTTATATGATCTCTGTGGTCTAGTGGTCCAGCTTTGGAGTTGACCACATGAGGTCCCGGGTTCGATTCCCGGGTCGGGCACTTTAAAAAAAAGTGTTATTTCAGTTTTCTGAGAAACTCAAAGTTGCCCGGGATTGGAAAGTGCCCGGTTGGCGATAGGCTTGCCACCTATCACATTTATGGACCAAGTATCTTCGGCTAATCGTGGGTGCACTTGTTGTACCTCTGCCTACCCTTTCGGGGATATGGGCGTGAAGATACTTTTATAAAATATTTACCATCCCGTTGGTCGAGTGGTTAGCGACCCTGACTAAGCGATCGACGGGGCTCGGGTTCAATCCTTGACGCGGACAAGCATTTGTGTGATGAGCATAAATGTTTGTATTTCCGGGTTTGGGTGTTTATTAAATATATTCCAGTATTTATAATGCATTTCTATGTACTAGTACCGTTGACTAACACCCATAACACAAGCAAATAATTTGCTTACTTTGGGGTTAAATCAGTAAGTGTAATTTGTTCCCTCGAATATTTATTATTATTTATTATAAAGGCTTTTTTATATCTTAAGATAGTAAGCAAGTAGATAGTTAATGGACAGAGATAACCATCGTCTTACCAAATCGACACCAAAGATGTCAATACTGCGTTGCTATCCGTGTCGTGAGATGGTAATGCCACATCCATAAATTTATCGGTACCTTACATTGACGCTATTGCGGCAAGAATAGGTAAGGCGGTGGTACTAAAAATGGCAAGACTCTACCACCTAGTAGTAACGATAGTAGTAGTAGAACGTCGTTTGCCTTTTACGAACTGCCTGGTATAACGGCAGTTGGTCTATTCTTCAAAGAAACCCGGCCCGACACAGGGGAAAACATACACTTTTCTTAATCTATGGTTTTTTACGTTATGCCGTTTACTGTCTTTTTTATATTGCATTTTTACTTTGTCAAACATTTTAAATCTTACAGCATATTATTTTTAATATTAGTTATTTACTTACTTAATTTAAATGGAATATAAACCAAGCAGCGTCACCAAAAAGTCGTCATAAAACTCATAGATGTACTATATTATTTACTAGCGACCTGCCCGCGGTTTCACCCGCGCAGCTTTTGTTCCCGTATGAATATCGGAAAGATTTATACACTAAAACCTATCTCAAGAATCAATCTATCTATTAAAAAAAACCGCATCAAAATCCGTTGCGTAGTTTTAAAGATTTAAGCATACATAGGGACATAAAGACATAAGGACAGACAGAGAAAGCGACTTTGTTTTATACTATGTAATGATTTTTTGATACCTTTATTGTTTGATACAGTGAACACATCGCTCCAGTTCTGTGTGTGGCGGCAATAGTTACCCGTTCTCTGGTCATCAGTGGAGGAGAAGATTCAGCAGTTATCGTCACATCTCTCGTTGATGGTGCATTGGTAAGTTTTTGCTGACGAAGTGTTGATATACAGCCTAGGAATCATTTCTGTACATCCCCGATTTGTCGACAAGTAAATACCATCTGCACATGGTTTGAAATGGTATCAAAAATATCAAATGTTTTATTAAGTTTGTGCGGCTTGTTTTAAGTAGAATAGCAGCATTTTTTATATGATAAGATAACAAATAAGCAGATAGATAAGTATATTATCAGATATATAAGCAGATAAGCATTAATCCTGGTGGAACGGGAGAACCATCGATTATAAACACCAAATGTATTAATTGTGCGTTGCTATCTGTGTGGCGTGATGGTAATGCCACATGTGGATTTCATAATTAAAATTAAGCCCTTCTATTAATTGTCATACTGAAATCGAATAAAAAAATAAACATTTACAGGCATTTTAGACACGTTAAATTTTTATAAAAAAAGTATCTTCACCTTATCGCCTGTGTGGTCTAGTGGTGCGCTGTCAGCGTTGAGGTACCGGATTCGATTCCCGGGTCGGGTGATTAAAAATGTGTTTTTCTCAGTTTTCTGATAAAAACATAGTTGCCCGGGATTGAATAATCCTCGCCCGGTTGGCGATAGACTTGCCACCTATCACATTATGTGAGACTAAGTATCTTTGACTAATCGTGGGTGTACTTGTTGTACCTCTGCCTACCTCTTCGAGGTTACGGACATGACATTGTTGCAATTTTTATAATAACTACCTATTGGATCGGATGAATACGACGTATCATTAACATTATAACTCCCAACTAGGTAGTAGAGTTCGGTAACGTCTCGACCAGATTTGGTATCACCACTTTATCTATTCCTGCACCAGAGCGTCAGTGCTTATCGCTGTTTTATTCCGTTTTAAACTTATATATGTAGTATTCCAACCTCGCCACATGGATTGCGACGCACTATTAACACATTTGATGTCTATAGGCGATGTTTATCTCATTCCATCAGTGTAACCGTTTGTGTGTATACCCGCTATATAAAAAAACCGTGTGGTATCGTGGGACACCAGATAGGAACGAAGTTCCTCATTGTAAAAATAATACTTTCAATTTCTATTCGGGGTATAAAGAAAATAATTATTCGGTTATACATTTTTTATTATGATTTTTATGATATTTTATCGGTAAAAATCTAAAAAAATACTTTATAAAATTATCTTAACATCTTTATTTACAATGATTTATAAAAGTTTATAATAATAATAACAGCAAACTGCAATAATAATAACAGTCATCACGTAGACTATACATTAGACACTGTATAGCCGTCATACATAGATTATACATAAAAATCTTACGCTTTTATTCAACGTTACGGACGTCTTTTGCCGGCTAGGGCACATAATATATAATAGTACAAGTAGGCTAGGGTAACCCTCCCGCAATGCCCCATAAGGAACTTCGTTCCAAAATATTCACGATTAGTATAAAAAACCAACGAGCCCAATTTTTTTTTGGTATTCTAAATAATCTGATATTTTATTTAATACCATTTTGGTTTAGCATATTTATTAAAGTTTACTAGTAGATTTATTGTAGCTTCGAGAAATTTATTGTAATAGCGAAGTAAACAATGCGCTTTCAAACTTTATAATAAGAAAATTGTATTCAAATAATCCCTTACGGGCACTTTCTCGAATTCACCATTATAAAGTTACTAACAAATCGAAAATGCGGTCAAAAAGATCCGATGTTTTTTGGCCGGCTCGGCAAATTTTGTTGCAACTTTTTTTTTTAAATTTGCTCGTCGGTGAATGTTATGTTTTCTTTTTAATACAATGCGAATGAAATGAGCAAATATTTTTCCGAAAATACGCAAGGTTCTAAATCTATACTGTAATATTACAGTTACACTATTCATTGACTTGTGGAATTTTACTCTCTAAGAAATCCTTGATCTAAAATTGTAAAATGCCCTGACGGCTCTTCTACATAAAATAGCTCGAAGGGTAATTTTCCACACAAAAGAATCCTATGTGACATGATGCTGGGAAATGACTAAATTAAATAATTCCTGCAATATTGACATCAGTTACCTGACTTATTTTTTATCTGCATAAGGGTTACAACACACATATTAACTTGGAAAGGGGTCAGTCATCTCCGCATAGTTTTTCGCCTCGCAATCAAGCAGGCGTCAATCGAACGAAAGCACGTAACTAAAGTGGATCAGAGTGCTAAGTGTGAGTTTTTCTTTTCGCATTCGATCGTGAGCGCGTTTGGAGTTTACTAGGAATTTGTATGTGATTTGTACAGCGCCACCTAATGGTAAACGTGAGAAACCAGTTTACCACTAGGTGGCGCTGTACAATTCACATACAAATTCCTAGTAAACTCCAAACGCGCTCACGATCGAATGCGAAAAGAAAAACTCACACTTAGCACTCAGTATCTCCGGTACGTCAACTCGACTGTCGCTAGGAGACACCGCGCTTACGTCTCGGAGTTGTAAATGAAATCACGTTGATGAACGGGCTGTTCATCAACAGTAGTATGATGTAAGCTCGGGAGCAGAAAGTCGGAGTGGTAAACTCAAAGATAACAAGCCGTAAGCACAGTAAATTGACTACATTGCAGCTTGTCCTAAGCTGACGTGATGAAGATGATGATTTCAATTAGTATGCTGCAGTAAGAAGTTTCATATGATCCTAATGGTCATTTCACACATAATATGTGTGAAATAACCATTAGAATCATAGCACACATATAAACTCTGAAAGCGATCATCACCGTATCAACTGGAGCGATTTATTATGATTTCATTATATATATTCATCATCTTTATCAAGTCAGCTTAGGACAAGCTGCAATGTAGTCAATTTATGCCGGGTCCCTATAATCTACAAACTGTCATTCGTAACAGTAACAATTCGTAACTAGCTTAGTAATAAAACGGTCTGTCATGCTGTCCCACAAGTTTTTTGGACTATGTATTTACGACAAGCATCCGTAGCTTGACTGCTTACCGATGGCCCTCTCGAATATAGTGTGTTATCTGTGGATGGCCCTCACTGCGTTCCATTATTCAGAAAGTTTTAAAATAGTCTCGAAAAAATTAAGCCCTATTTATAAACTAATTGATGTATAGTATAGAGCTAGATACAATGGATAGCCGTGTATGCATTTAATGCGAAATATAAATGATGTATACAAATAATCAATGGAAAAATTTTATCATTCAATATCAAATAAAGAGTCATAAGCGTGAAATGGTTCACAATACTGACGTTAGCCGTCATCAAAGTTCAAACTGTTTTTTTCAAAATAATTTATTAATTATAAAATTGATGCGACTTACTAATGTTATAGACACATTTTTACAAGAAGCACAATTTTTAAAACCAATTTAAGAAAAACAAAACCAGAAAATGTCCCAGCAAAATTCACTATAACTTAAAAGTATAATATATGTTACAAGAATTACTTTGTTTACATTGTAGAATGGCAGATATCTCTTTGGCTAATCTCAGATGGTTCAGAGACAGCCACCACCAAGAAAGTAACAATTGCATTACAATCCATGTGGCAGGTAGATGTGCCGAATGCATACTTATTAGCTATTAGCTACCTTACCTTTCAAACTGGAACATACGTTACAAGCACAACGTTAATGCAGCAGGAATCGGTGAAACGACGGCACAAAACCTAGGTGAGACGTTGTAGAACTCTAATCTCGGAAAAATTATTCAAATCATTTTTTATTTATTCATTACTCAACTATTTAGATCTGATTTTATCAGTTCTTATACATTATGAATATTGGGTATGTTCTATAGTCTATACAGTACGTGGCTTCGGCTGAAGGTATACTTTATTGTGTGTATATTTTTAAATTCTTGTAGTCAATATTTATGTTAACTAATTCACTTTTTTGAAGTGAAAACTTCTTTAGGCGCGTTGAGCGTTTTGGTAGAGGGTAAAATCCTCGGTTCGCGTCACCGACATGCTAATGATAATAGTATATCTATAGCTATGGAGAGCCAGACTAGCGCACGCGCAGTAGCCTGTGTACACGTATACACTAATACATCGACTATTTCTGACTGTATTATGTGCGCGTTGGACGCTTTATATAGTTATATAGTTTTAATTACTCTCAACTTAATAGTTCCGTTTTCACTTCTATCGGCAGTCCCACGACTGCTACTGTTTTTTTTAAATTATACGATAGCAAACAAGTAAACGAGTCTCTAGATCAAAAGAGTCAACCATCGCCTATAGATACCACATATGTTAGTGGTGCCTTGCTATCTTGTGGCGAGGTCTAAGCCACACGCACAAGCTTACGGGCTACCTTACCTTTCAAATTGGAACAGGTCATTGACAAGCACTCACACTATTGTATGCGCAATATGTAAGGCCTAGTAGCCACTATGGTAGTGACTCGAACAGCCAATCGGTCCGCTTTTTACGACCTGCCTGGCAGAACGGCAGTTGGCCTATTTTTCTAGGGAGCTCGGACCAACACGGGGAAACGTCAAATGCATGACTGTGTGGCAGTATGGGCCAAAACTTACAAACTAGAAAAGATGCTATCTACATTTAAAATTTCTATCTAGTTTAAATTAATTTTAAAATAACTATGTCTCCTTTAATAACACAGGAGAGAACTACAAAATGAATGATGGACGCCAGGAACAAAACTTTGCAATAGCTAAATATGGCCACCGAGCAAATACGGCAGTTTTGGAATAGAATTACTTAAAACTGAAATAGCGAAATCGCCATGACTAAGCTTAAAGCGAAGAAATTATAATAGTTGAAAAATAATGCTTATGCCGTGGAAGAGTTTGTGTTGGAGATCTAAGCTGCTTTTTAGTTGTGCTTCTTTTTTCCAATTTTTTGTTTCCTTGCTAGTTATTAAGGCCTAATTATAGTTTCTTCGCATGTTAAACTTAGTATAAGTTATAAAATAAAACTTCAAATTTAAGCACTTTGGTTTTATTCATAAGGTGATAAACAAAATCCTATAAATATCCCCATTTTTTGTCTCAAGGCTGTATCTGAAATAGAAATAAATGAGCCCCTGAAATATTCACAGAACGTCTGCCGTTGTGGTCGCTAACACGACAAACAATAAGGTAAAAAAGTTAGAATCCAAAGGGGTTCCTATACAAGAAACATTAAAAATCTGTTTTCTTCGTCTACCTTCCTGCATTCTTGTACGGACCGTATGCGTATCCAGCTTCATTGTTGCAAGCTGAAAAATAAAGAATTAATGATAAAAAATACAATGTTATTAAACATTTTCAACGATTTGTCCAATCACGTATAATAAATTTCGTAAATGTATGTATATTTGTCCACGAATTTCTCGGGAATCAAGTTATAAAAGATTTACATCAGGTATAATTCAACTTAGGGAATATTTTTTTTTATATCATAAGATAGCAAACAAGCAGATGGGTCTCCTGATGGAAAGAGTCAACCATCACCTATAGACACCAAAGATGTTAATGGTGCGTTGCTATCTTGTGGCGAGGTCTAATGCCACATGCATAAGTTTACCGACTACCTTACCCTCCAAACCGGAACACAGAACAACGGACAGCGACAAGCACTGACGCTATTGCGGCAGGAATAGGTAAGGTTTTTTGTGATATGGTTACAGTTGACACATATTTGAAGTCAGTTTAATTTTTAAATTGCTAAGATCCATATCTTTGAGATAACCATTGCCTATAGATACCAGGTACCTATATTATTGTTACCCAGATAGGTATGTTAATGGTGCTTTGCTATCCATATGGCAAGGGTTGAAGTCAAATTTATGGTTCATTTCCGTAAGATTACTAGCTACCTTACCTTCCAAACTGAAACAAGACAGTGACAAGCATCGACACTATTACGACAGGATTAGGTAAGTGCGGATGTTGTAGAACTCTACCATGTTAGTGATTATAGTTAGCCTGAAATTATTATTATTTATATTTCCCATATTGTTCAATACCACCTTTGAACAATAGACCATCTGTCATGCAGTTCGTAAAAGACTCGAAAAAGATTGATTTTCAGGTCATGACTATGGTGGTAGAGTTCCGCAACTCCTCACCAGGGTATATGGCACCACCACCACGTTTTACCTATTTCTACCGCAATAGCGCCAATGCTTCTCATTTTCGTTTCTCGGTTCGTAGGGTAAGGTAGCTGGTAAATTTATACATGTGGCATTGCCATTCCTCCAAACGGATAGCAGTGCATCAGCATCAGTAAGAACTTTGGTGACTATAGGCAATAGTTTATCTTTTCCTCGGGTGAGATATCTGCTTGTTTGCTGTACAATGACAAAGATTGGCTGGCTTGTGAATTAAAGTAATTCGTAGGCGAAGTAGGTGACCAACATGACGTATATTTATTCAAATTTGCACAAATTATAGGAGATTATATTCTAACGTGTGTTCCATCAATTGCAACTAGTACTTTTTGCGAGGAAAGCGGGCTATTTGGCAACGTCCTTGTTATGTATCATTTTTGATTTTTATGTAGTCCGATTGCAAATGTGCTATTGCAAAGCTGATATCACATACTGTCCGCCTGGCGCAGGACTGTCACACCAATAAAGTCTTCTGTCAACAACACTGTGCCTATCGCATGCAATCGGAGGGTCAATAGCAGCTGGTGCAATGGAGATTATTCCATGATTTTTTGAACAAATACGAAGAACTATGAAAGTTTATTTATCTTGCAAGAGTGTACGAATAATAATTAAAGTTTGTCAGCTAGGAAATAAGAAAAATATCTACCTGGCTCCTGTTATTCGTAAATGGGGATATATTTCAGACAATAATTGCTCTTCTGCCGTTATATCAAGCTGAAACCGCAGCTGGAATTATATGTAGTTGAAGTGGTAAATTCACGCTAAATATTTTTTAAATTATTGTTCAACCGGCCGAAATCCGGGGGTAGCTATACGAATGACGGATGATGAAATTTTGACAGATTAATGACATTATATTTTTATAGGGACATACCAATCTGTCATTTCCATACAATACACAGTAAAACCTTAACTGGCAGCCCTCCCACCCGTTAGCAACGAACCTTTGGTAATTTGACATAAGAGTCGTGCTTTTTAGGAACAGTTTTAGCTTACGCATCGTAGAAAATCCTACTATTTGTCACTAAAACGAGTCGTTTTGCAGATATAGGAACCGGGCATTACTGTGCTTACGGCTTGTTATTTTTGAGTTTACAACTCCGACTTAGCGTTATTATGTCCGTCACCGTGCTTATGTCTCTCCGTACACGAGCTTACAGCACACTTCTGTTAGCGATCGAGCTGAGACTTTACTCGCTTATGCCCGGTCCCTATATCTGCAAAACGACTCGTTTTAGTGACAAATAGTAGGATTTTCTACAAGGCGTAAGCTAAAACTGTTCCTAAAAAGCACGACTCTTATGTCAAATTACCAAAGGTTCGTTGCTAACGGGTGGGAGGGCTGCCAGTTAAGGTTTTACTGTGTATTGTATGGAAATGACAGATTGGTATGTCCCTATAAAAAATATAATGTCATTAATCTGTCAAAATTTCATCATCCGTCATTCGTATAGCTACCCCCGGATTTCGGCCGGTTGAACAATAATTTAAAAAATATTTAGCGTGAATTTACCACTTCAAGCTCAGAAAGTGACACGGAAATGCTTTACATATTATCAGACTGGTATGTGACGTCTAGTTCCGACGAAAAATCAACAATCAGAGTATAAAGGAAAGAGTGGAAACTACATATAATTCCAGCTGCGGTTTCAGCTTGATATAACGGCAGAAGAGCAATTATTGTCTGAAATATATCCCCATTTACGAATAACAGGAGCCAGGTAGATATTTTTCTTATTTCCTAGCTGACAAACTTTAATTATTATTCGTAGACTCTTGCAAGATAAATAAACTTTCAGAGTTCTTCGTATTTGTTCAAAAAATCTTGGAATAATCTCCATTGCACCAGCTGCTATTGACCCTCCGATTGCTTGCGATAGGCACAGTGTTGTTGACAGAAGACTTTATTGGTGTGACAGTCCTGCGCCAGGCGGACAGTACGTGATATCAGCTTTGCAATAGCACATTTGCAATCGGACTACATAAAAATCAAAAATGATACATAACAAGGACGTTGCCAAATAGCCCGCTTTCCTCGAGTACTAGTTGCAATTGATGGAAAACACGTTAGAATATAATCTCCTATAATTTGTGCAAATTTGAATAAATATAAGTCATGTTGGTCACCTACTTCGCCTACGAATTACTTTAATTCACAAGCCAGCCAATCTTTGTCATTGTAAAGCAAACAAGCAAATATCTCACCCGAGGAAAAGATAAACTATTGCCTATAGTCACCAAAGTTCTTACTGATGCTGATGCACTGCTATCCGTTTGGAGGAATAGCAATGCCACATGTATAAATTTACCAGCTACCTTACCCTCCGAACCGAGAAACGAAAATGAGAAGCATTGGCGCTATTGCGGTAGAAATAGGTAAAACGGTGGTGCCATATACCCTGGTGAGGAGTTGCGGAACTCTACCACCATAGTCATGACCTGAAAATCAATCTTTTTCGAGTCTTTTACAAACTGCACGACAGATGGTCTATTGTTCAAAGGTGGTATTGAACAATATGGGAAATATAAATAATAATAATTTCAGGCTAACTATAATCACTAACATGGTAGAGTTCTACAACATCCGCACTTACCTAATCCTGTCGTAATAGTGTCGATGCTTGTCACTGTCTTGTTTCAGTTTGGAAGGTAAGGTAGCTAGTAATCTTACGGAAATGAACCATAAATTTGACTTCAACCCTTGCCATATGGATAGCAAAGCACCATTAAAATACCTATCTGGGTAACAATAATATAGGTACCTGGTATCTATAGGCAATGGTTATCTCAAAGATATGGATCATAGCAATTTAAAAATTAAACTGACTTCAAATATGTGTCAACTGTACCCATATCACAAAAAACCTTACCTATTCCTGCCGCAATAGCGTCAGTGCTTGTCGCTGTCGTGTTCCGGTTTGAAGGGTAAGGTAGTCTTAAACTTATGCATGTGGCATTAGACCTCGCCACAAAATAGCAACGTACCATTAACATCTTTGGTGTCTATAGGTGATGGTTGACTCTTTCCATCAGGAGACCCATCTGCTTGTTTGCGAAATTTATTATACGTGATTGGACAAATCGTTGAAAATGTTTAATAACATTGTATTTTTTATCATTAATTCTTTATTTTTCAGCTTGCAACAATGAAGCTGGATACGCATACGGTCCGTACAAGAATGCAGGAAGGCAGACGAAGAAAACAGATTTTTAATGTTTCTTGTATAGGAACCCCTTTGGATTCTAACTTTTTTACCTTATTGTTTGTCGTGTTAGCGACCACAACGGCAGACGTTCTGTGAATATTTCAGGGGCTCATTTATTTCTATTTCATATACAGCCTTGAGACAAAAAGTGGGGATATTTATAGGATTTTATTTATCACCTCATTATGAATAAAACCAAAGTGCTTAAATTTGAAGTTTTATTTTATAACTTATACTAAGTTTAACATGCGAAGAAACTACAATTAGGCCTTAAGAACTAGCAAGGAAACAAAAAATTGGAAAAAAGAAGCACAACTAAAAAGCAGCTTAGATCTCCAACACAAACTCTTCCACGGCATAAGCATTATTTTTCAACTATTATAATTTCTTCGCTTTAAGCTTAGTCATGGCGATTTCGCTATTTCAGTTTTAAGTAATTCTATTCCAAAATTGCCCTATTTGCTTGGTGGCCATATTTAGCTATTGCAAAGTTTTGTTCCTGGCGTCCATCATTCATTTTGTAGTTCTCTCCTGTGTTATTAAAGGAGACATAGTTATTTTAAAATTAATTTAAACTAGATAGAAATTTTAAATGTAGATAGCATCTTTTCTAGTTTGTAAGTTTTGGCTCATACTGCCACACAGTCATGCATTTGACGTTTCCCCGTGTTGGTCCGAGCTCCCTAGAAATATAGGCCAACTGCCGTTCTGCCAGGCAGGTCGTAAAAAGCGGACCGATTGGCTGTTCGAGTCACTACCATAGTGGCTACTAGGCCTTACATATTGCGTATACAATAGTGTGAGTGCTTGTCAATGACCTGTTCCAATTTGAAAGGTAAGGTAGCCCGTAAGCTTGTGCGTGTGGCTTAGACCTCGCCACAAGATAGCAAGGCACCACTAACATATGTGGTATCTATAGGCGATGGTTGACTCTTTTGATCTAGAGACTCGTTTACTTGTTTGCTATCGTATAATTAAAAAAAGTGAATTAGTTAACATAAATATTGACTACAAGAATTTAAAAATATACACACAATAAAATAAAGTATACCTTCAGCCGAAGCCATGTACTGTATAGACTATAGAACATATCCAATATTCATAATGTATAAGAACTGATAAAATCAGATCTAAATAGTTGAGTAATGAATAAATAAAAAATGATTTGAATAATTTTTCCGAGATTAGAGTTCTACAACGTCTCACCTAGGTTTTGTGCCGTCGTTTCACCGATTCCTGCTGCATTAACGTTGTGCTTGTAACGTATGTTCCAGTTTGAAAGGTAAGGTAGCTAATAGCTAATAAGTATGCATTCGGCACATCTACCTGCCACATGGATTGTAATGCAATTGTTACTTTCTTGTTGGTGGCTGTCTCTGAGCCATCTGAGATTATCCAAAGAGATATCTGCCATTCTACAATGTAAACAAAGTAATTCTTGTAATATATATTATACCTTTAAGTTACAGTGAATTTTGCTGGGACATTTTCTGGTTTTGTTTTTCTTAATTTGTTCCATGTTGGTTTTAAAAATTGTGCTTCTTGTAAAAATGTGTCTATAACATTAGTAGGTCGCATCAATTTTATAATTAATAAATTATTTTGAAAAAAAACAGTTTGAACTTTGATGACGGCTAACGTCAGTATTGTAAACCATTTCACGCTTGTGACACTTTCTTTGATAATGAATGATAAAATTTTTCCATTGATTATTTGTATACATCATTTATATTTCGCATTAAATGCATACACGGCTATCCATTGTATCTAGCTCTATACTATACATCAATTAGTTTATAAATAGGGCTTAATTTTTTCGAGACTATTTTAAAACTTTCTGAATAATGGAACGCAGTGAGGGCCATCCACAGATAACACACTATATTCGAGAGGGCCATCGGTAAGCAGTCAAGCTACGGATGCTTGTCGTAAATACATAGTCCAAAAAACTTGTGGGACAGCATGACAGACCGTTTTATTACTAAGCTAGTTACGAATTGTTACTGTTACGAATGACAGTTTGTAGATTATAGGGACCCGGCATTAGACACAGCCGAGTCGACGTAGTCTGCTGATCCGCTTTGATTACGTTCACGTGCGATTACATGCGTTCTTACGTTAAGTATGAAAGACGATATGATGATGATTCACTTCTGAATTGATATGTGAGCTCAATCTTTTTGAAAACTAGTGTTCCTTATGTAAAATTTTGATGTAAAGATTGCAATATTCAGATCCCTCTATATTTTTTATATTCAGAGTTACACCTAAAATTTTGCTCAATGTACATAATATAAATTAATTAGAACACCTCTCTGTTTACATCGGGGATAAAAAAATTTCATGAAAATGTTAGGTCTTTTATCGCCATTAAGATGATAAATGAAAATAAATTGGCTTTCCCTAGAGGCTTTATTTGTATACCTTTATTATATTAAGCTTTGAGTTCAAGGATACTCTTTGTTTTGAGGGATCCGTACCCAAAATGTAAAACGGGACCCTATTACTAAGAATCCGCTGTCCGTCCGTCTGTCTGTCTGTGTGTCTGTCCGTCTGTTACCAGGCTGTATCTCATGAACCGTGATAGACAGGCGAAATTTTCACAGAGATGTATTTCTGTTGCCGCTATAAGATACTAAAAACGGAATAAAATAAATATTTAATTAACTCGACATTCTTTATTCGAACCGCAAGTGACTGGATCATACTTCCTGAGTCTGTGTTCCCCGACAAGTACAATCTGGGGATCTTCAAGAGAAGAGTGAACAGGTACCTTCTATGGAAGCGCGTTCTATCTTAGGCCACATCTTAGCTTACCATCAGACAAGATCGTGATCAAACGCTTCCCAATCGACACAAAAAAATTTAAGGGTACCATACAACGAACGTGATTTTTTTGGTTTGTTTCTCTATTAATGACGACAACTGGTAGACGTTTGAAATATTCACAAAATATTTAGTTATACATTCACTTAAAAAATAAAAAATAAAAATAAGTAGGTATTTAAGAGTAACACAAAGCTACAGGTCGTTACCGTCGGTCAATGTTTTAGGTTCCATTACAAGGTTTTAACAAGTCATTCTATGAGATCCCTTAATTCTGCTGTGGGCTGTATACATACATAGTCTACAATATTTAACCGACTTCCCAAAACGAACAGAGTGTTTTATACTGTACAATACTTTTTAGGGTTCCGTACCTACAAATACTAAACATTTCCCATACAATAAACGTGTTTTTCGTTTTTTTTTTCTATAATGGTACAGAACCCTCCATGCGCGAGTCCGACTCACACTTGGCCGTTTTTTTGTATTATAAAAAATAATATTAAAACAACATGTTATAGTAATTTCTTAGTTTGTTTAACGCACTAATATTGTTTTTTTTTTTAATTGGGTACTAAAATTATTTATTCGTGTTGGTTCCGGGTCGGGTTGGTCTATTCTCCTTTGAAGAATAGACCAACTGCCGTTCTGCCAGGCAGGTCGTAAAAGGCGACAAATTGGCTATGTGAGTCACTACCATCGTGGCTACTAGGTGGTAGAGTTCTGCATTGTCGCGGCTGGGTCTGGTACCACCGCCTTACCTATTCCTGCCGCAATAGCGTCGGTGCTTGTCATTGCCGTGTTCCGGTTTGGAGGGTAAGGTAGCCGGTAAACTTATGCATGTGACATTAGACCTCGCCACAAGATAGCAACGCACCATTAACACCTTTGGTGTCAATAGGCGATGGTTAACTCTTCCCATCAGGAGATCCATCTGCTTGTTTGCTATCTTATGATACAAAAAAATAATAGTTGCGTTTACATTAGCTGACTTAAATGTCCATTTGATATTATATTACGTATCCATTTGATATATTTTGTATACTTCTATAGCCTTCTGCATCAATGTGGCTATCGTACACATAAATAATCTTTCAAATTTTTATCCAGAAGTTAACGCGTTCAAACTTCAATTTTGTTATTAAAAAGCACAAGCATTGTTGCAAAAAGCACATGGCTCTCTCGTTGGAAAGTGCCTATAGACACCAAAGATGTCAATAGTGCGTTGCTATTTTTGTGGCGGGGTCTTAAAACAACATGCATACCGGCTACCTTACACATCAAACCGGAACATGACAGTGACAAGCACTGACGCTATTGCGGCAGGAATATGTAAGGCGGGAAAGACGATGCAGAACAATCACCTAGTAGCCTCGAAAGTAGTGACTAGTATAGCTAATTGTTCGCCTCTTATGAACTGCCTGGCAGAATGGCAGATGATATATTGTTCAAAAAAATAAATTACCCTTTGATTTTGTTTTTTTTTTTTTTTTCATTTTTTTTATAGAAGAGGGGGCAAACGAGCAGGAGGTGCACCTGCAATACCAGAGGTCTTGCAGTTGCGTTGCCGGCCTTTTAAGAATGAGTAAGCTCTTTTCTTGAAGGCCCCCAAGTCGTAACCGTTTGGAAACACCCCTGCCGGTAATTGGTTCCACAACAAAGTAGTGCGAGGCAAAAAGTGTCGAGAGAAACGCACAGTTGTGGATTTCCAGACATCGAGATGGTGAGGATGGAATTTCAAATTTTGACGCGATGTCCGATGATGGAATTCGGCGGCAGGAATTAATCCAAATAACTCGTCGGAACACTCTCCATGAAAGATACGATAGAAGACACAGAGTGAGCCAACATCTCTGCGCAATGCCAAAGAGTCGAGCCGTTTCGAAATAGCCAGGTCGTCAACGATTCGAACCGCTCTACGCTGAATGCGATCAAGAGGAAGGAGCTGGTACTGAGGAGCTCCGGCCCAGAGATGAGAACAGTACTCCATGTGGGGCCGAATTTGAGCCTTATAAAGTTGAAGGCGATGGGCCGGCAAGAAGTACTGCCTCGCTCTGCTGAGCACACCGAGCTTTTTGGAGGCTAATTTAGCCTTACCTTCCAAATGACCGCGAAACTGAACGTAATTCGATATGTCGACTCCCAGAATCCCGATACTAGCGGAGGCTGTCAGGAGAGTATCCCCAAATCGAGGTGACACGACAAAGGGTGTCTTTTTAGCGGAAAACACGCAAAGCTGTGTCTTTTTGGGGTTAAAAGTGACCAGGTTTTGACGACCCCATTCCGAGACATCGGTTAGTCGATTCTCAACTTCGGACACAAGCTTGTTTCGGCTCTCTTCGACGTGTTCCCGAGAAATACCGCTTCGGCCGGAGTATGTAGCATCACCAGTACTGTCATCTGCATAGCAATGTATGTTGCGAATTCGCATCATGTCATTGATATGCAGAAGGAACAGTGTTGGTGATAGCACGCAGCCTTGTGGAACACCAGCATTGATAGTTTTTAGGTCAGAGCACGCACCGTCAACTACGACCTTGATGCTCCGATCAGCCAAAAAACTGGTGATCCACTTGCATAATTTCTCGGGAAGCCCATAGGAAGGCAGCTTCGCCAGAAGCGCTTTGTGCCATACCCTGTCAAAGGCCTTCGCTATGTCCAAACTAACTGCCAATGCCTCCCCCTTGGACTCAACTGCTTCCGCCCACCGATGTGTTAAGTATACAAGAAGATCACCAGCTGAGCGGCCGCGACGGAAACCGTACTGGCGATCGCTAATCAGCTGGTGCTCCTCTAAATACTTGAGGAGCTGCGAGTTGATGATTGTCTCCATAATTTTGGAGAACAAGGAGGTTATGGCTATCGGCCGATAGTTAGACGGATTAGAGCGATCTCCTTTTTTAGGGATGGGATGCACTAAAGCTGTCTTCCATGAAATCGGTACTACGCCGACTGAGTAGGAGAGCCGGAATAGGCGTGTTAGTACCGGCGCCAGCTCTGGAGCACATGATTTAAGTACAATCGGAGGGATGCCATCCGGTCCACTCGACTTATGGACGTCCAAGGAAAAAAGTGCTTTACGTACGGAAGACTGCAAGAATTTTAATTCCGTCATAGAACTATAGCACTGCGGGATGGTAGGCGGTGAATTTCCTTGGCCGTCCAGAGTCGAGTTGGCCGCAAAGAACGAGCCCAAAAGATCGGCCTTCTCCCTTGCGGTATGGGCCAGAGAGTCATCATCTCCGTGTAAGGGTGGAAGAGAGGGCTGTGAGAAATTCCCCAAGACAGCCTTGGCGAGAGACCAGAACGCACGAGTTCCCGAAGGAAGGCGAACTAATTTCTCACCAATTCTGCCAATGTGTTCAGATTTTGCCTTGGCGATAGCTCTTTTGAAGAACCTCGAAGCGGAATTGTACTCCTTACGTAACGCGCTGGTTTTTTCATCACGAGATGTCGACGCTGCAGCCCAAGCCCGGTAGCATTCCTGCTTTCGGCGTGAAGCCGTTTTGCAGGAGCGACCAAACCAAGGCTGAGACTTACCACCAACTGGTACCGCAGAAAATGGAATGAAAAGTTCCATGCCCTGCAGCACCACATCAGCGATAGAGTCAGCGATGACACTCGGATCATCCAGCGAGAAGCACATCCGCCCCCATGGGTAGGACGCAAAAAAAGACCGCATCCCGTCCCAATCTGCTGACCTATAGTACCAAACGCGACGACAGCCTGCAAAAGGAGGCCGTGATAGGCGCGTAACCGGCACTTTACTCCGGATCAGGCAGTGGTCTGACGTACCAAGAGGGACGTCCACAGATACCTGATAATTGTCCGGATGGGAGGTCAGCAGAAGGTCCAGCAGTGAAGGCGTATGGTCGTCCACATCGGGAATTCGCGTAGGCGTGGTTACCAATTGTGTTAGACCATATGCCAAGGCAAAATCGTGAACAGACCTCCCCGCATGATCGGTAGTGCGTGAACACAGCCATTCGGCGTGGTGGGCATTAAAATCGCCTAAGATCACGATCTCAGCGGAGGGGGTCTGTTGCAACACGGAATCTACAGCCGTTTGAAGGTGCTCAACGAGCCTGTCGACTTCAGCATTTCCGCTATGGGACCTGTAGAGGCACGCGTAGATGCGGGGATGGTCGTCGCAGTCTACACGCAGCCAGAGGATGGATAGGTCCCTATAGCCTTCAATGCTGCTGAGACGTCGAGAGCAGATATCCTCTCTGACATAAGCACAAACTCCCGCCCGGGGTACAAATGAATGCTCGAATTTGTACCCCGGGTAGGAGAGATATGAGGTATCAGCCGGAGAAGATATCTGCGTCTCAGTTAAAAAGAACAGAGCCGGCTTAGCCGTCTCAAGGTGGTAGTGGATGGCATTTAGGTTTGAGTGAAGACCCCTAATATTAGTATAATCCACGTGGAGTGTGGTAGAGGGTGCCTTTCGATGTCTGTTCGATTTGCCCCGAGCAGCGAAGTTTGAGAGCGCAATTGTGCCCCCCCCAGAGTACGCAGGGCAGCCTGGGCATCCATGATTAGGCTGATTACAAACCCCTGAACATGGATGTCCAGAGGGGGATTCTCCACCGCTTACGCTAGTGGTACCCCCCTGGGGTAAACTACTACCTTTAAATTGCGCTTCCATAGTGTTAGGGGGAGGGGGGAAAGGGCCTCCGGGAACCTCACAGACCAAACGAAACGCAACAGCAAAGCTGTTACTTTATGTTGGTTTTAAGTGAGGTAGTGGTATCGCCCCGGTCGTGCCGACCCATTCAGCTAAGCATGGCACTACCACTTTTTTGACTGACTGCACCGGTGGAATAATCTCAAAAAAGAATATTATCCCTCCGGCGGGCGATGGGGTCGTCACTTCCCGACGCCGGCAAAACAAAGGAAGATATGTTACGCTCTAATATCTCAATTGCTAAACCTACGCTCGATCATTCGAACGCAAAGTAATGCGACGAATGTAGCAAACTAAGATTCTCTCGCTTACGTTTATATTGTACTATCTCACTCTCGCAAACATGGCGAACTAAACAATAATTTAATCTTATTTTCAAACAAATCGTTTTAACCGTACTTACGAATGGAAAGTAATCCCGTGTGTCTTATTTTTTTTTTCCTTGAGTGATTATAACACTGGCTGAATTTACAAAAAGGTATTTTGATGCGTGTTTAATGGTAAAAACAGTCGGAAAATATAAGTGTATGATATGAGGTCCCGCGCGTGATTGATTGTCACCAATTGTCACTGTGTCTTCGGACCTAGTTTTGTAGGACCAGGCGCTGTGACTAGGTAACGTAGATACGTTACCTAGTCACAGCGCCTATATTATATTAGCATAATTTTGTATATTCTTAGCACATGTTGTCTATAGCACCAATTTTCAATTTTATTTTGTTTTATAAGTATAAACCTGTGGATAATATATATTATATGTACCGATTTTCGTTAGGGTAGGTCTTGTGACCTATAATTTAAGTACATTGTACTTAAATTAGGCACCAATCTCTCACCAAAAAATATTTTCTGTATGTTTTTGTAACTAGGTCTTATGTTTTCGTTTTTGTGAAGAGAAAAATAAAATTTATTATTATTATCATTATTTAAAATTGTAAGTATTTTTCGCTGTTTTTATTACTTTGAGAGAGTAAGTAACTAATTTTGTGGCTGATTTATCAACTATTTATTCGCCAGTCATAAGATGAGACTCTACGCATTGGCTGATGTGTGTATATTATTACCATATTGACACCTTACCGCCTCAGAAAAGTAACGAAGTTTTTTTATTTAAAGGTAACGAAACTCGACCACCATCGTGGGTCAATCACAGCAGTGAAAGTTATACAAGATGGCGAGATCCTAGTTACTGGTTCACAAGACGGTACCGTCTGTACTTGGAATGTGGATAACTTTACCTTGCTCAGCACTGTTACGGCAAACGTTCCAATACATGCGATGGAAGTCACTGATGATAACGTGTTTTTGATTACACTTCAAGGGGAGAATGAACTGCACGTAAGGACTTTTATAACGGGGACATATTTGCATGTCTTGAAGAGGCATAAAGCAAAGGTAAGCTATTGAGTGACTTACGTTGTTGAAAACCTACACGAAACAGTTGTAATCTTATATAACTATACTTTAAATATTGACCGTCATAAGTATGACAGTCGACGTTTCAAGTAACAAGATTAACATTAGCAATGTTGTTCAAAACATAATGTTGTTCAAGGTGGCAGTGATATTATTAACCAACTGTTTGCCTTTTATGAATTATCTGATAGAATTGCAGATGATCTATTCATCAAAGGCGACCCGGACTACCAGAAGGAATCTTGACTTTGGGATTCTTTATTTAAGTTTTGATAGGAATATGTTATAAAACAGCATTCGCCGTTTCGCCGTGTTGGTCCCGGCCTCCTTTGAAGAATAGGCCAACTGCCGTTCTGCCAGGCAGGTCGTAAAAGGCGACCGATTGGCTATCGAGTCACTACCATCGTGGCTACTAGGTGGTAGAGTTCTGCATTGTCTCGCCCGGGTCTGGTACCACCGCCTTACCTATTCCTGCCGCAATAGCGTCAGTGCTTGTTATGGTCGTGTTCCGGTTTGGAGGGTAAGGTAGCCGGTAAACTTATGCACGTGGCATTAGACCTCGCCACAAGATAGCAACGCATCATTAACATCTTTGGTGTCTATAGGCGATGGTTGACTCTTTCCATCAGGAGACCCATCTGCTTGTTTGCTATCTCATGATATATAAAAAATAAAAAAAAATCTGCTAGTGATAGAATATTAAAGACATCCAGTAATATTCAGGTTTGTTTGTAATAAACAAACATATAAAGTTTAAATCTTTGTTGTTACAGTGTAGATGGTAGAATTTTGCGATGTTTACATTTGGCTGACACAGCTCCAGTGCTTGTCAATATTGTGTTCCTGTTAAGAGAGTGGAGTGTGATATTACAACACTGCTACACGAATGATAACATAATATTAACGTTGTTGAATGTCTATAATATGATTAGGTACCTACTTCCTCCAAGAGAGCCATCTCCTAATGTGATACCCTATTATTTTTCTCCAATCGATCAATTTCCATTGATGTCATTGCCTAGTGTGCAAAAAATAGGTATATTCTTCTAAATTTGACAGGACATCAAAGAGAAATTGTTAACGCTAAATAACGTTATAATATCAATATGTATGCATGTTTCATGCTGTTTCGTGATTGGTTCACGCGTTTCATATTATTTCGTGATTGGTTCGCCAACTAGTGCTAGAAGACAACGTCATAATACCACATCCTATAACGTTAATTCGTAGTGTATAACAGAACGTAATGAATAACGTTATTAAGCAGTAACAAATTCTGTATCAGTTTTGGATAACGCTATGCTTGAAAATAATGTTATGTCATGCCGCAAGCAAAAACGTTACCACATAATACCTTTATTTAAATCCTTGCTTGTAACACTTTACAAAACAAATCTTTGAGTAATAATAATGCGGATTATATTAGAAGCTAAAACATAATAACATTTTAATATAAAGTAATTAAGTAAGTATATAAAATGTGTTGTGGATCAAATAATCTCAAATCTTTCATTACAAGCTTAATTCTGTTCTAATGGGCAATTGTTACCAAAGGTACCATTCAGACTCGACCCTTTTCACTGTAATTGGGGATCAATAAATTATTTTAGCTCTTACTTTAACGTTACCACAAAATACCGATATTTAAATGCTTGCTTATAACCCTTTACAAAACAGATCTTTGAGGAACAATAATGGGGATTATAATAGAAGCTAAAACACAATAACATTTTAATATAAAGTAATTAAGTAAGTATATAAAATGTGTTGTGGATCAAATAATCTCAAATCTTTCATTACATACAAGCTTAATTCTGTTCTAATGGGCAATTGTTACCAAAGGTACCATTCGGACTCGACACTTTTCACTGTAATTGGGGATCAATAAATTATTTTAGCTCTTACTTTAACGTTACCACAAAATACCGATATTTAAATGCTTGCTTATAACCCTTTACAAAACAAATCTTTGAGGAAAAAAAATGTATTGTTGATCAAATAATCTCAAATCTTTCATTACAAGCTTAGTTCTGTTCTAATGGGTAATTGTTACCAAAGGTACCATTCGGACTCGACCCTTTTCGCTGTAATTGGGGATCAATAAATTATTTTAGTTCTTACTTTAACGTTACCACAAAATACCGATATTTAAATGCTTGCTTATAACCCTTTACAAAACTAATCTTTGAGGAAAAAAAATGTATTGTTGATCAAATAATCTCAAATATTTCATTACAAGCTTAATTCTGTTCTAATGGGCAATTGTTACCAAAGGTACCATTCGGACTCGACACTTTTCACTGTAATTGGGGATCAATAAATTATTTTAGCTCTTACTTTAACGTTACCACAAAATACCGATATTTAAATGCTTGCTTATAACCCTTTACAAAACAAATCTTTGAGGAAAAAAATGTATTGTTGATCGAATAATCTCAAATCTTTCATTACAAGCTTAGTTCTGTTCTAATGGGCAATTGTTACCAAAGGTACCATTCGGACTCGACCCTTTTCGCTGTAATTGGGGATCAATAAATTATTTTAGCTCTTACTTTAACGTTACCACAAAATACCGATATTTAAATGCTTGCTTATAACCCTTTACAAAACAAATCTTTGAGGAAAAAAATGTATTGTTGATCAAATAATCTCAAATCTTTCATTACATGCTTAGTTCTGTTCTAATGGGCAATTGTTACCAAAGGTACCATTCGGACTCGACCCTTTTCGCTGTAATTGGGGATCAATAAATTGTTTTAGCTCTTACTTTAACGTTACCACAAAATACCGATATTTAAATGCTTGCTTATAACCCTTTACAAAACAAATCTTTGAGGAACAATAATGCGGATTATAATAGAAGCTAAAACACAATAACATTTTAATATAAAGTAATTAAGTAAGTATATAAAATGTATTGTGGATCAAATAATCTCAAATCTTTCATTACAAGCTTAATTCTGTTCTAATGGGCAATTGTTACCAAAGGTACCATTCGGACTCGACCCTTTTCACTGTAATTGGGGATCACTAAATTGTTTTAGCTCTTACTTACTCTTTGGCGAGAGAAATAAATTGCCGTCGATTTCTAGTAAGTGCCCTTAGAACGTTTCGGATCTTATTACATTTTCGGCCTGTGATCGCCAATTTCTTTGTTTGTTATTGATATTGCGGTTAAAGAGAGATTTGTAAGTTTTATTAAAGTTAGAATTCCGTGAATTGCGTGGCTTTTACAATTCGATGAATACGGCAATAAATTTGTCGAGAGAATATTTGCTTATAAAACTAAGTAACTGTTTTATAAAATACTAGCAATTACTCATGACTTCGTTCGCGTGACCAAGAATCCTTACTTCCTTTTGCTCTGTTGGGTAAAAAGTAGTTTATGTCATTTTTGGATAATGAAGCTTTCCGCAAGTGAAAGAATTTGAAAATCAGTCAAACAGATTTTAAGTTAAATCGTAACAAAAAATCGAATCTTTCCTCTTTATTGTTTAGACAAATTCATAAAAAGAAAAACTCTAACAGTCAAACGAGAACATTATATAATAATATGCAGAATAAATCGGTTTATTTAGTTACAATAATTATTATATAACAATTTATTAACAAACACTATAATCGCCTCTGTGGTCTAGGGGTCCGATGTCGGAGTTGACCACATGAGGTCCCGGGTTCGATTCCTGGGTCGGGCAATTCGAAAACGTGTTTTTTCAGTTTTCTGATAAAAGCAACATTGCCCGGGATTGGAAAGTGCCCGGTTGGCGATAGGCTTGCCATCTATCACATTGTGGGACCAAGTATCTTCGGCTAATCGTGGGTGCACTTGTTGTACCTCTGCCTACCCTTTCGGGGATACGGGCGTGAAGATACTTTTTTTTTCACTACAACCTATAAATGAAAACGTAAAACGAAACTCTAACCCCGCGGTTACATATATCGGGCTACGGCGAAGTATCGCGCGAGTATGATGTATCGGGCTATCGTGGGACATGTGGTGGAACTGCATCGCGAAAGGCCTTGACGCATCACTGCAGTAGGCGTCAAAGGTCAGAGGTATGATAGCCAGTAAACAAATGCATGTGGAAATACCTTATTAGTAGGTTTTATGGGGTGGCTATCTCTGTCTGCTTTTTGTTGTCCATAAAAGCCGTCATTAAAATTGGCTATATCGAATGACGTGAAATAAAACTTATGCATGTGGCATTAGACCACGCCACAATATAGCAACGCACCATTAATATCTTTGGTGTCTATAAGCAATGTTTGACTCTTTCCATCAGGAGACCCATCTGCTTATTTACTATCTTATGATATATAAAAAAAAAACACTATACACGTCATTGGCTATATCTTAATAGGCTTCGGTAGACTTATAATAAATCTTATATATTGTAGTTCGTAATGAATAATTATACTATGGATAAAATTAAAATCTAAAATGTTTATTATAGAATGATATTAATATATTATAAAAGAATTAATAATATTTTTATATATCTTTTCGGTAAAAATAGACATTAAATCACGTGACATCAACGAACTCGGAAAAGCCCTTCGCCGCGTAACAGAAAATGCAAATCAGGAGGTTTTACGTCACCCTTTTCCATTTTCATAGGCATCAAAGAATATATGTAATATATGTATGACCACAGCTTAATGTCATTTAGACGTCATGACAGTCCAGAGCGTTTTCGCCGTAAATTTTAATTTTAAAACGCATTTAATTTATTATAAATTTAAATTTAAAATATAAAATAATTAGTAGTTTTTACAAAATATAAATTAATCGTTTTTTTGTCAATATACCTAATAAGATAACGTTGAAACAGTTTTTCAAAACTAGTCAATTAGCCTATTTAAATTGCAAGTGTATTAAGTATCGTATTTATACGCAAGATAAACTAAAGCCGCGAAAAAAATCACTTTCCAGTTGACGGATATTACTTTATTGTAATTAAAAAAAGGTCGTGATAAAGTGGCACTCGATACACTTCCTAAAATTTATAACATCATCTAATATAAAAGAAATCACAATTAAAATCGTTCTGGGCGCATTTCTTAATGAATAATTAATTTTAATTAATCCTTGTTGAAATTGATAACCTTTCATTCACATAAAAACTAGAAATAGGTAAATTGAATAATTGATGCGAAATCGTTATTTAGTGTTTAATTGGCGTATATATTAGATTATATAGTTTCTGGTGTATATTTTATAAGTATATAAATAATAATAGGTACTTTATTTATATACTTATAAAATATTTACCGCCCCGTTGGTCGAGTGGTTAGCGACCCTGACTACGCAATCGACGAGGCTCGGGTTCGATCCTCGACGGGGACAAGCACTTGTGTGATGAGCATAAATGTTTGTATTTTCGGGTTTGGGTGTTTATTAAATATATTCAAGTATTTATATATGTATTTCTATGCATTAGTATCGTTGACTTACACCCATAACACAAGCAAATAATTTGCTTACTTTGGGGTTAGATCAGTAAGTGTAATTTGTCCCGTGAATATTTGTGAATATTTATTTATTTAACAAAGATGCTATTGAGGCTTAGCTAGCGATCATAGGTTGTGTATTTATTAATCATAATTTCCAACTTGTAATCTTGTAAAGTCTTGTCAGACCGTACTCATAACTCAATAATAAAGCATTATTGATAAATTAAGTTATTAAGTAAGTGGCTAAATGAGGAGCACTAGTAATATTTAAGACATATTCAAAATTTGTGGTGATATGTTGAGAAAGACATAAATAGGGGAGATTTATATAGGAAACAAAATTTGGACTATGAGACTTTATGACATGAATGTGAAACAATCCAGCAATTCATGTGAATTTTAAAAAGAAATATGTAAGTTTAGAAAGAAAAGAAATATATGGACTTTTTTTACAAAAGTTTGATGTTTATTATGTCTGCTTACAAAGTAACAAAATCTGTTTCCTAATTTGTCAATATGCGACCCCATTGTAATTTTTTATTGGATTTAAATACTAAATAACAGAGTGCTAAGTGTGAGTTTTTCTTTTCGCATTCGATCGTGAGCGCGTTTCGAGTTTACTAGGAATTTGTATGTGATTTGTACAGCGCCACCTAGTGGTAAACTGGTTTCTCACGTTTACCACTAGGTGGCGCTGTACAAATCACATACAAATTCCTAGTAAACTCCAAACGCGCTCACGATCGAATGCGAAAAGAAAAACTCACACTTAGCACTCAGTATAGTCAAACTGGCTGAGTACTCTGCTCGCCCAAAACGCTCGGTTTCGCAGTAGCGCTCATTTGGACCAACTGCTTAAGTTAATTTCGGAAAAAATAGTTTAATAAAATATATCTAGTTTATCCTATTTAGTTTTCCCCTGTTGGTCCGAGCCCCTTTTTAGGAATAAACCATCTGCCATTCTACCAGATAGT
Organism: Apodemia mormo; assembly: GCA_036924255.1. NCBI lineage: Eukaryota > Metazoa > Arthropoda > Insecta > Lepidoptera > Riodinidae > Apodemia > Apodemia mormo. Next base: position 34,516,121 of record JAUPFN010000007.1, read on the forward strand.
TCGTAAAAGGCGGACGTGCATATACGTATCATTATCATCGTGACTACTAGGTGGTAAGGTTCTGAAGGTTCGGGTTTCTTACCTCTGTGGTCTAGTGGTCCGGTGTCAGTATTGACCACATGACGTCCCAGGTTGGATTACCGGGTAGGACAAAACAAAATTGTGTTATCAGTTTTCTGTTTAAAATAACGTTGCCCGGGATTCGATAAATGCCCGCTTGGCGATGGGCTTGTCACCTATCACGCTATGGGATAGAGTATCTTCAGCTAATCCTAGGTGCATTGGTTCTCTTCCTTTTAGAAGACACGGGCGTGAAGATGCTATCCCGGGCTCGGGTCACCGCCTTATCTATTGCTGCCGCAATAGCGTCAGTGTTTGTCACTGTCGTGTTCCGGTTTGGAGAGTGAGGTAGCCAGTAAACTTATGCATGTGGCATTAGACCTCGCCACAAGATAGCAACGCACCATTAACACCTTTGGTGTCTATAGGCGATGGTTGATTTTTCCATCAGGAGACCCATCTGCTGGTTTGCTATCTTATGATATAAAAAAGAACCATCTGCCTGTTCCCTATTATATGATATACAAACAAACATGTATGTCTTCATAATTTTCACTAGGCATTATAAATTTAAAACACTACGTTGTCCAGATAAAATGTTTCTGCGTGGGCCATGATTCCTCCCGTGCTGCAGTAGGATGCGCTGACCAACGCATCTACGTCTACAGCCTCCATAGCGCTCAACTTCTGCGAACATTAGCTGCTGCGCATGACCTAGCAGCGCTTGCGATTGCTGATAAAGATCACTTCTTATTAGCGGCAGGTAAACAATTAAATATTTATTAAAGAAACGAATAATGCATTCACCCAGGACAAGAGAATACCATATTTTGTAATAATAATTGTAGTTGTAATTAAAAACAATGCTGTTGAAAATACACAATTTATACATATTTACAGCTGTAAGTATTCTGTTTTTATACCGAATATGTAAAAAATAGCTACTTAAATTTTAACCTAACCAAAATCCAATAAAAGTGTTTATGTTATGGACACTCGCACACAGATATCGAAGTTCATTCTTTACAAACAGAGATTTTGGAACTGGTGACTAACACTCGTTAGTACGACTCTATTATTCGCGCGGGGACCATACATTTTGATTATATAAAAAAATAGATTAATTATATTTAGGTTTACTATATAGTTAAGCAATATTCTCTTTTTATTTTATTTTTTACACAATATGACTATTAACTCCAATTCGACCGCCCCGTTGTGGGTAGCGACCATCTGACTACGCAATCGACGGGGCTTGGGTGAGGGGACAAGCATTTGTATGATGATCATAAATGTTTGTATTTCCGGGTTTGGGTGTTTATTATGTATGTAAAAGTATTTATATACGCATTTCTATGTGTTAGTATTGTTGACTAACACCCATAACACAAGCAAATAATTTGCTTACTTTGGAGTTAGATCAGTAAGTGTAATTAGTCCCGTGAATTTTCACATCTAAGTATATTTAAAAAAAAAACTTTATCGTGTTCTATAATAACTAGTATTGTACTTATGTATGCAAAAGTGTACATATGTATATATATATATATATATATATATATATATATATATATATATATATATATATATATATATATAAATATAAATATATAGTCAAGCACAACAAAAATGTACACAGTTAAACTTAACGCCCAAGAGAATATAAATACGCGCGCGAATAGGCTTATTTTGATCTCAAATTTATCTTCCTTTGTTGTGTGGCGTATGATAAGACGTGTGTCACTCATGATGTATTTTCGGGTACATCTGCTGCAAGAGGAACAAGAAATCAGTATGGGATCCAAAGGCAAACAAATCAATAGCACTGAGCACGATGCTCGATGAGGTGCTGAGACTCTATCAACAAAATATATAGCACTTAAATAATTTATTTCTTATCAATGTATTAGTGGTCGTCCAGGTATAACGTAAGCAGTTTTTTTACAATGATTGACTCCCCCCTTCCCATGTCAGCAAAAGTGAGCAAATCATTTACTCCCTCCCTCCTTGCTCACGTAAACATTTGTAAATTAATTTTTTAGTCTGTTCCTCAGATATGTAATTAATTCATGAGTAGCAGTTTTTATTAGTAGCAGTAGGTGAGATAAAAGAGTTTAACGCAATTACATTATACTTGAATGGCCCCTTATACGTTTAATTTTTTTATATATAATGCGCCCGACCCGGGTTCGATTTCCGGGTCGGACGCATTAAAAAAAGTGTTTTTCCAGTTTTTTGAGAAACACAAAGTTGCCCGGGATTGGAAAGTGCCCGGTTGGCGATAGGCTTGCCACCTATCACGTTTGTGGGACCAAGTATCTTCGGCTAATCGTGGGTGCACTTGTTGTACCTCTGCCTACCCCTTCGGGGATATGTGCGTGAAGATTTTTTTTAAATTTTTTTTTTTATATATTGTATGGAAAATGTACCATTACAATAAATATTTTGGGGTGGTCTTGTAAAGATTGGTTCTAGAATAGATATGCCAGACATAAATCTTAATATTTAATTGACAAAAATGCATTTGAATTGTAAGTCGTTATCGTAACTCAATACATCAACTTTTGAAGATAATAAAAAAATCATATTTTTAATATCCAAAATGTGGCAAAGTCCCATTTTTATTAGTATTCTAGATCACCTATTACGGCGGTCCCCACTTGGACTACTAGGATTACAATTTTAAAGCATATCTGGCAACATAACAAATGATCTATTCCTAATGAGGGATGAAAACAAAGATAAATGCGACGAGGACATAACATAATATGATGTGTCATAGGCTTTCACATTTATTTTCCCATTTTTAGGATCCCGAAGTAAACTAGGAACCCTTATAGTTTCGATATGTCCGTTCGTCCGCACGATAGCTCAGAGATCCTTAGTACTAGAAAGCTGTAATTTGGCACGAATATACATATTAGTGACATCAACAAAGAGGTGACATAAATCTTGAAAAATGATTTTTTTTCAGGGTAGCTTCCCTACATGTAAAGTGGGGATGTTGATTTTTTCTCTCACGTACCCCATTGCATGGGGTATCGTTAGATAAGTTTGTAAAAAATATTGTAGGCCTGTGAAATCAAGATTCTAATTAAGGGACTCGTTTGTAAAATAAATAAATGCTGATTTTTATTTAAACGAAGTGACCTCCCCCCTCCCCCCGCCTGCAGGCTAAACTGTTGATTATGGGGGTGAGAAGTGGGGGTGTAGAGGTAAATATATTGAAGGAAAACCATCACGGATTAGAAGCCTTTATAAGTTTTTGGCCTATAGTCGACTTTAATATAATAATAATAGAAAACCTATAAAATGTACTTAGAGAATTTTCTATAGGCGGTGAACTGTTATGCAGATATATATTTGTCGTTGACGTTGAATAGCTTAAATGTTCATTAATATAAAACAATAAAAGCCCTCTTCTTAGTCCGCATTATTGCGATGGGCAACTTCACAACCCTACATTGCGCCGACAATAGCCCAACACGCACTTTACCAATTTATCTTATATAGCAACTTTTGCCCACGCGTTCGCTCGCGTTAAAACATATCTTTCAACATGCCCGTATTTTTGTCCTAGATATCCTGGAAACCTTTGACTACGTTTATGTTAAATTTTATGATATAAAGAGTTTAAGCCGTTAAGACCAGCAAGCATAACAAGCAATCAGATATATTATATTAGTTAAGATTCACGGTATAGTTTATTTAATTATCAATTCATGTGTTTAGGTGGCAACCGAGTGACGATATATTCATTCCACACCGAAGACAACCTAACCAACTTTAGGCCTACAAAGCAGCTGAAGCGACGTCAAACTAAATCTACCACAAATATTTCCTTATTACAGGTACGTAGCTTCCTAACATACTTTATTTATTTTATTTAAATGTGCAAAAATCAATTAGGAATTCTATGTCTTTTAATTTCTGACTAATTTTTTTTTAAATTAAATTATCTATAATATATTAATACATGAAGTTACCCTTATTAAGCTACCCATATTATTATTATGACATGTTTTAGTGGTTCGGATATGTAGAAAGAATGGTAAATTAAAGGTTAACAAAACAGATATACAATGTGGATGTGGAAGGATGAAGTACCGGGGAAGACCAAGACTGACATACCATGATCAGATTGATCGAGTACTGTCCGAAGGTGGTGTCAAAAATCTTCGCAACCGGTGTGTGTGCATGAATAGATTGATTAATGTGAAGGAAGCGAGACAAGCCTGCAAGGATCGTGATGTATGGCACTCGGTTCTTTCTGCCTACCCCGTAAGGGATCTGGCGAGAAGATATGTATGTATGTAAGTTACCCCTTTTTCTGATAATCACGCGAACGGTGGAGTATGAAATTTGGCACAGTTAAAATCTACAATCAGCTAGTTTAATGTATTTCTAATGATATCATTTAAAAATATTAGGTTTCTGCAATTCCTGCGCAATACATTGTAAATTTTAAAAAAAGTAATTCGATTTAAAAAAAAGGTAAAATCGAATTACTTTTTTTAAAATCTACAATGTATTGCGGAGGACTTGCAGAAACCTAATATTTTTAAATGATATCATTAGAAATATTAAACTGGCTGACCCAGCAAACGTTGTTTTGCATAAAAATTAAATGATACTGAAATTATGAAAGCACACACGATGCGCGTCTTCGTATATTTATTTGGATATTTATATGCATGCCACAATTTGATATTGATATAAGTTTATTAACCGCGCCACAATTGAATATCAGTTAGTATTATTATAATCGTTACAACTTTTTAATTACTGCTATCTTTTTCAAGCACGGAATATTCAGCGCAAGTAGAATTGCGACGATGCCATACTACGCGTGTCACAATTAGGTAGTGTTATGTTTGATTCGTTTCCGAACTCCCTAATTATTAGTATCTGTGTTAGTCACATGAATTAGCCTTCTCTCGCCTTTTCCGTAATGCCTAGTAAAGCAGTTGATTTATTCTTAAGAATAGATCCGAATCAATATGAGAAAATTATTTATAAATAATATTTCTATCTAAATTGTATTGCAATAGCAATGCCACGAGACATGATAGCTAACGCAGCTACTATTTTTGTATAATCTAATAGGCTGAACAGAGCGAGCTCATTCCAATAAGTTGTCTGGAGGTATCCCGTGACGGCCAGCTCGCGGCTAGCGGATGTGCCCGTGGGCTGGTACGAGTGTGGCAGCTCTCTACACATCGGCTTCAGGCAACGCTAAGCGGGCACATGGGCCATATCACCTGTGTCACCTTTTCTCCCAACAACCTTCTCGTGCTGAGCGGCTCTGAGGACCGAACTGTAGTCGTGTGGCAACTGGCTGACAACTCGCCATCCTTGACTTATAAGGTAAGCTTTAAAGTATTTTCACCTAGTACTATCGGTCTGTAAAGCACTAAGCGGACATACAATCGTCCAATAATCTACTAATGCCACGCAGAACCACTTGCAGTGATTGGGCAGCCGATATATATCTCACTATTTGTCTTATGTGAAACTATCTCTAGGTGAGTTTACTTACATAAACTACCATCGAAGGGTTGCAACTCCTTACAGCACTCAACAATGGGTTACATCACCTGTGTTACCTTTGTACCCAATAACCAGTGATAGATGGCTCAAAGTATGAAACATGTAGAAATCGACTAGACACATACATAAGATTTTGATAATTTGAAAGTTATTGGACTCCATAGAGCACTAAAAAATATCGGCCGCATCACTTACGCTACCAGCTTATTTAACAACCTTGTAATACGTGGCTCAAAAAATTTTACCTAGCTATATGCACCAAACCACTGCGTTATAAAATCTAGCTATATGCCCCAACCCACTACATTATAAAATCTAGCTATATGCCCCAACCCACTGCATTATAAAAGCTTTCGCTAATTTCATAGAAACAATATTTTTTCGGGTTAAAAAGTATTCTACGTTCTATCCCAGGTTTTGATCTACATGGGACTCATAATTTGTCCAAAAAAATTTACTCCTTTTAGCGTGGTTGAGTAACGAGCATATAAACTTTTACCTATCTAAGATTCGTGGGATTTGTACAAAAAATTCTCATCAACTAATCAGACACATTTTGTCCTGTTGTAACGAACTCTCCCGAAGACCCTCTAAACTCACATTTTAAATATAACAAAATTATCTGTTATATTTCGTTTATAAAGGAGTCAACAGAGTTATAATCATATTATCTGGCCAAATGATTCATCTAGTGTTAAATTGAGGACTCATTTTGTGTTATATAGTTTACCCATTCATTCTTTTCAAAGGTACACTTCATCTCTTATAAACAACCATACTTTATCAGGAAATGTATACTATAAATTGATTTAAAGGACTAAAATTTAATATATTGAAGATATTTGGCTTAAGAGAGGGAGTAATATATTATATAAATACATAAATACATAATAAAGATATTTGACTTTAAGGAAGGGAATAATATATTAAATATATACATAAAATACATAATAAAACATATAGCTTAAGAGAGCGATATGATGATATTAATAATTACATTGACTTCATCTAAAGGAAAGAAGTACGGTAGTATGGAATATATGGACAAAGTTGTCGTAATATTTAGGTTGGGAGTTGTAAAGCACTTTAGTGCCGCAATTTTATTATTGTGGGATATGTAAGAGGCGCCGCCTCGCCTCACATGTGTGAATACCAAGCCGGCTGAAGGCCTTCCTAGCGTATTCCCCAGAAATATATTGAAACTAAAAGGAACTAAAGTCCTTAATCTCAAAGAGAAAATCAATACATTATGAAGAGCCAAGTTAATGGCAGGTAGGCATTACTGTTGTAGGGTCACAAAGTGATAGCCATATAGTTTTAATGTCCAAATATGTAAATACATTGTTTGGAAGTTGATGAGTATAGGCATGACCAAGGTGCATCATTAATATTGAGCACAGCCAAAAGGCCAAATATAAATATGTTTCTCAAGTATACAATTAAGCATTGACTTGAAGTAAATAAATGTTGATAAAAATATATACTGTTGTTATTTTTAGTAACAAACAGTAACAAAATAATAAATAAATATTGGCATGACAAAGGTGCATCATTTGTATTGAGCACAGTCAAAAGGCCAAATATAAATATGTTTCTCAAGTATACAATTAAGCATTGACTTGAAGTAAGTAAATGTTGATAAAAATATATACTGTTGTTATTTTTAGTAACAAACAGTAACAAAATAATAAATAAATATTGGCATGACAAAGGTGCATCATTTGTATTGAGCACAGTCAAAAGGCCAAATATAAATATGTTTCTCAAGTATACAATTAAGCATTGACTTGAAGTAAGTAAATGTTGATAAAAATATATACTATTGTTATTTTTAGTAAGAAACAGTAACAAAATAATAAATAAATATTGGCATGACAAAGGTGCATCATTTGTATTGAGCACAGTCAAAAGGCCAAATAGTAAATATGTTTCTCAAGTATACAATTAAGCATTGACTTGAAATAAGTAAATGTTGATTAAAATATATACTGTTGTTATTTTAGTAACAAATAGTAACAAAATAATAAATAAATATTGGCATGACAAAGGTGCATCATTTGTATTGAGCACAGTCAAAAGGCCAATTAGTAAATATGTTTCTCAAGTATACAATTAAAGTTTGTGCAAGTTTGTTTTAACAATTACTTGACAAAACTAAGACAAGATAATATGTTGTCTTCAATCACAATACCGAAACATTAATAGTCGGTACGCGATAAATAAACATATATAAAAGTAATCATTGCTCGCAATGAACTTCAAATAATCCAAATCATAAAAATTTCATAAATAAAATCAATTAAGATAATCCTTATGACGAAAGTCAAATGAACTCAGGTTAATGTATAAAAATACATTAAAACAAGCAATTTAATATATCCAGCTCTGTGATGTAGCTCATACCTGGTTGAAGATTTGATTAGTTATGTAAATAGAGCAACTTTGCTAGGCGATAGATAGTTGGTGTTTATCTGGGTTAACCCTCTGAATACACTGTTTGCGGTAGGGCTTATCCGAGTACCACGCACTGGTAACGAGGAGATAACCATAACGACAATTATATGTGTCTTTATATAGATATACACAATGCATGCAACATGCATACAACCCTGATGTCTTCGCAAAGTCGACACTACCTTGTGACGAAAGTATGGTCCAATCAAAAAGCCAAATAATTAAAATAAATTATTACTGAACTAGAAATTAACCTTTGTTCTAAAGATATTATAGTCAAATTTCCTCCTATAACCCTAATAATTTATAGTCACCACAAGCAATGAAATATTACTTATTAATCGAATTTGAAGTTATAGATGAAATTTAGTAAGATCTTTGAACTCTTTAATATTGTGATTGAATACTCAATACATCTTAGTCAGAATCCAAACAATTCGTCTTATACTCGTTTTCTAATGAAACTAAGTTATTTATGTCTCCTCCAGACTATTAGAGTTCTATTACTCTTATTTCAATTTCTCTTTAATCAAATTTCAGAATTTAATAAGGTTATTTATTAAATTCTGAAATTTATTAAAAGTTATTTATTTAAAGTTATTTATGTCTCCTCCAGACTATTAGAGTTCTATTACTCTTATTTCAATTTCTCTTTAATCAAATTTCAGAATTTAATAAGGTCTGAACTTTTAGAAATCAACGCTTATTAGATCTATTTTTGCTTTAAGTGAACAGTATTATGAAACATCTATCCACCCGAATAATCATAAGTAAAGTTCATTTGTACAATCCTTATGATGTAGAGATTCAATCATGGAATCCAGGTTAATACATGAATATATACAGATAAACAATTTAGACAAATAACTCTAGTTCTGTAAAATAGTTCATGTCTGAGATGATTAGATATGAAAATGGATCAACTTTGCTTGGCGGTATAGTTGGGTGTATACCTGGGTTATCGCCCCAAACACCTTGGACTCACGACAGAGGGACATATTAACCGTGTGTCTGCACTGGAGAAGAGAAGATGACCATAATGACAACATTACATGTGTGTCTTTATATAGATATACACAGCACAACTTGTTGCCTTCGTAAAGTCGATACTCCCCAGAGATGAAGATGACATGATCTATTTACCAAGGTAAAAGGTAAAAATATCTAATCCAAAATTAGTAATTAACCTTAATTTCAGATTTATTTAGTAAACTTCCTATCTTACTAAAAGATCTGTTATGCACTGTCACTATAAACAATAATATTTCAATTATCCAAAAGAATTAATTTGATGAAGAAGTTTAATATTATAATTCCTATCCTCCTAAATCCCTATATAAATAATATAAAATAAGAATAAAATAAATAAATAAATAATTAAATTAAATAAATAATTTATACAAAATATGGTTAAATAAACATAATACGTTTGGACTAAAGTTCATTCATTCCTCTCTTGCACTCTAACTCCCTGAAGCTTTATTAAAGTCATTTAAGATTTTCGCTCCAAATTTAATTCAACAATTCAGTTTATATTAATTATTTCTCTGTTAGACACGAAGAGAGTAATTTGTATTAGTTTGTGATTATCTCGTTTAATATTTGTACTCGGTTTTAAATTTGATTGTAAATAAAATAATGTTTTATGAAGATTTGATTTTAAGAGACTGGCCTATGCAATTAATTTACATATTAGTTAATATTTAGTTTTATAATAGGATATAATAATTCGTATTAACATTTAATAATTTTAATAATTCATATTAAGGTAGGTTTTCGTGTGAATTTTGTGTAGGTTTATGCCCCCGCTTATTGGTTATAATATATTATTCCTACAATGACAGACCTTCTGCTTTCAATTCCTAAAAGATCCCATTTCCTCCTAACAACATTTCCAATTTGAAGCATTAATTCAAGTAATCATTTAAACTAGAGAAAGTTTCTATAATAAATATTTCCTAAGCTTGAATCACCTAGTTTTAATTGAAAGTCAATAATAAACAAAGTATTCCTTAAATTCCTCAATATATTAAAGCATCAGTTCTTCCACCTAATATCTACACGCCCTATCCTATCACCTAATTGTTCCTTCATAAAAAATTATAACTGCCCAAAATTATAACAATGCAGAAATTAAAATCGTATTTGCCATACCTCCAACTCTGCAACAAACCTACAGTAACTCTGCATTCAGCTCCGACGACAGCTAAGAAGTCACCCCCACGCGGCCTCGAAGACTCCAAAGGAATCAGCTCTCGATCCCTAAAGTTTAAATAACAAGCAGGATCAACTGTACTATGGAAATTATTCTAAGAACTTCCTTAGCCGGGTCTCATCTATAAAGATATGTGGTAGCTATCACTAGTTAGTAGCTTTTAAAATATAAAAACGCACGCAAAACTACGAAACGGATTTGAATGAAATTTTACACACAGATAGTTGATGACTTGGATTAGCACATAGGCTATTTATTATCCCGGGAAAATCTAGTGACCCAGCGGGATTCGCTTCTATAATGTTGAGGGTTGTACGTTGAAACTAGTTGATAATATTAATTCAGGTGCAGTAGTATTAGTATCTAATAACAATGGAATCCCTTCAAATGACGATGATGAAAAGTATAGTATAAAGTACATAGTTAAAGCACTTAAATCTATTCCTAATTAATAAACTATTTAGCCAACATGCTTTTGAATTTAGTAATGCAAAACCATTTCTTACTCCTATGAAAAATAAACAAACATAGCAATATCGGCCATTTGTAAGGTAAAGATGCAAAAATGATAGTTCAAATGCATATGGTAAAAGTATAGTATAAACAATTAAAGCACATAAATCTATTCCTTGTTAGTTAATAAGCTATTTAGCCAACATGCTTTTGGCATTTGATAATGCAAAGCCATTACTTACTCCTGTGAAAACAAACCAACATAGCAATATTAGCCAATTGTAAGGTATAGATGCAATAATAAGTGTCTAGAGACAACGGGATTCCTCAAAATGCCGACAATAAAGGTATAATATAAAGTAATTAAGTCATTTATTTCTATTTCCTAGTTAAATAATAAACTGTCTTGCCAACATGTCCTGAAATTTGATAATATAAAGCCTTTTCTTTACTTCTATGAAAATAAACAAATATAGGAATTTTAGTCACTTGTAAGGTATAGGTGTAATAATAATAGTGTCTAAAGGCAATGGGTTTCCTTGAAATACCGATGATGAAAATCTATATACACATAATTAAGTCTATAAATCCATTTCCTAATTAATTAATAAACTATTATCCGTCAAGCACTGAAATTTGATAAAGTAAAGCCATTACTTAGTTTTGTATAGTTGTACAAACATAATAATCTTAGTCACTTGTACGACTCTGCTAAAATAAAATCAAAATGAGTTATTTATCACACACACTATCATCCGATCATTCATAATAATTTAGATTGGAAGAACTACATCACCTGTGTTGTTTAGAATTCCGATTTATCCTGCGTCTTGATTAGCAACCCTGCTGCAAAACTGTGAGGCAGCAATCGCTCCACAACCATTGCTCACATTTTTATGGAAAGTAAAGAACATTTAAATAACAGCATAAATTATGGTTTTATTTTCCTAAAATCAAAATAGGCTTCCCTAATAATAGAATCACACAAACTTTTCAAAAATTACAAGTCCTAGTTTCCTTCCTAAATTATCCATGTTATTAATCATCTTTTCAACAGGCTATTCCTTAAAATAAATAATTTCCTTTCTTCATACTACAAACATTCTTCACTCAGTCAAGGATCGATCCACCTTTACACAACATTTTGCACAATTTCATTCTTGTAAACCTAATTACATATTTATCGGTAACGTGTTTATTAAAATTGTATAGTCACATTCAAAAGATTTACCTTTTAATAAAATCTACTTACTACCAATACTGCTAGATTTAAATAAACTCAACGACTACCATATCAAATACGAAGTTGCATAAATACATACGTAATCCCTGAATAAATCTCTATTCTACATACTCACGATTTTGATCAATAAATTTTTACAAATTGTCTTTTCTCACATTGAGAGTATTTCTATTATCATTTACACTCCGGAATATCACTGAGATATTCTCAGCTTTTAAATTTTTATTTTCCTTTTAATAATTATTGTATCAAACGAAGAATATCTTTTTTAACGTCCAGAACTTTAAAACAAATCCCCCGTTTCCTTTCCATTTTTCCCATTTTTTCCAAATCCTGTCATTATTTTTCTATCTCCTCAAATTTTTTTTTTCTGTCATTCTCTTTTTAAGGTTTTATATGTTTATATGTTAGGTCTTATATATTATTGAGAATTAGTTTTTTTTTATTTATTTTCGTCTTTAATTCCATTGATATTATTTATTAAACCTAACGCTGACATATCTTATAAAAAAAAAATAGTATAGGTTCTTATTATTTTCTTTTATTGCACTAAACCTCTTAAGGGATAGATGAAGTCTGTTACACTGTTCAGGTTTTTGTATTTCTATAGAATACAAAAATGTTCGAATGACTATTTTATGCAAGAATATGATCTTACCTGTTATTGAGATGGTATTCTTGAGGGAAAGAAAACCGTCACCTATGGCCACCGGAGATGATAATGATGCGTAAGGGAATAGTAATGTACATGTATTAGTTTACCGGCTGCCTCACCCTCCAAATTGAGAAACGGCAGTGACGAGATATTTCGAAATTTTGCCATCTGGTAGACACTATGCTAATGGCACGCATGGCAAATTGTCTGTCTTTTATGAAATGCTTGGCAAAACGCCAGATTTTATTTTAGAAAGGCGACCCGGACAAATATAGGAAGTTTTTAGTTCATTATTGACTAGCATTTACTCGCAACTTTGTTCGCGTGACCCTAAATCATTTTGTTTAGTCGAGAGAAAAGTAACATATTTCACTTCTGTATAGTGTAAACAGTGTAGCCTTCGAATGGTAAAAGAATTTCTAAGATCTGTCCAGCAGTTTGAGGTTATTCGTTACAAAAATGTAAATGTTTTCTCTGTACAGTATTAGTATAATATATTCCCCATGTTTATCCAAGGCCCCCTTTTGAAGAATAGACCATTTGTCAGACCAGACGTTCTGCCAGCCAGGTCATAAGAGGCAACTGATTGACTATATTTATCATCGTGACTATTAGTATAGTTCCGCAGCGTCTCGTCCGGGTATACGGTACCACCGCTTACCTGTTCCTACCGCAGTAGCATCAATGCTTGTCATTGTCGTGTTCCGGTTTGGAGGGTAAGGTAGCCGGTAGATTTATGCTTGTGGCATTGCCATCCCGCCACATGGATAGTAACGCACCATTAACATTTTTGGTGTCTTTGAGCGATAGTTCCTCTTTCCATCAGGAGAGTAATCTGTGAGTCTGCTATTTAATGAAAAAAAAATCCGAAGACACCATCAGTGTATACATTCAGGGGCACCAGTCAGCGCTGCAATCGCTGACGATGATGTCTGACGGGCGGAGAGCGGTGTCGGCAGAGCGGTCGCGGCGCGTGCACGTGTGGCTGGCAGACTCCGGCATCGTGCTGCACTCCGCCGCCTGCCCCACCGCCGCCGTGCACGTCACGCTCAACATGAAGTACGCCGTAAGTACGCACCACCTTATTATCGCCCTATCACGAACTTTTACGCAGAGCTTGACACCGGTTTGAAAAATATCTACCACTTAATAGTACCTTTATTTAGCGGAATTTATCAAACCGGTTTAACGATTTTTATAAAAGGTTTGAACGAACGCACGTTGAACCACGTTGTGTACAGTATTAACCGGAAGACAGTTTTAAATTGTTATTATGCCATAGTTTATTTTTGTATTATCTACTCTGTTTTCTGTTACTGTACCTATTTTAAATAAATAAATAAACCAGTCAATAGTGGCTAATTGGGTGAGAGAGTCTCGGCTAGAGGGTATGTCGCAGGTTCGTATCCTGTCATGTCGAAATTTTTCTTTGTTGGATTTAAAGTTTCCGTCAGTTTTCTACCGCGAATAAGATCGTTTCGCTTTGACATTGGTACACATCGGAAGTTAAAGCGAGACAGACTGACAGACAGGACAGATGGAAGGACGGAGATCCTAGTTAACTCCGGAAACCTAAAAAGATGTTTAAAACTAAAATTATAATATCGAATATAGTAACGTATCTTTTCAATCACAGAGAAACTTTTTTACTTAAAAATATAAAATAGGCCACCATTTCACTAATTAAATAAATTGTATACAAAAGTAGGAGATTTTAATAATACAAAGGGTTTTCAGGTTCGTCGAATTCATAATCTCTTCAACAAAATCTCTTCAACAACAGCCTTTTGCGAAATTAAATTCCAACTTTATTCGTCAACCCTTGTGAAGTAATAAAATAACCAATAAGCTTCCTTTGGCATCAAAAACAATTGACAGTAAAGAATCCTTATTGGTTTTGGGCGACAAATATATTTTCGAATAAGACTGAGCAAGATGTCAGAGAGAATTTTCTTTTATTTTACCCTAAATCCGCTCTAAAGATGTTTGCAACTGGGAAATTATGTGACGTACAATAATAAAAGAGCCTTTGTGACTTCTTTAAGTATAAAACACTGGCAAATACTAGCGAGATGCCTTTTATAAACTCAAAACCCATATTATATGCTTATTTATAGACTTTGTGCTTTTATACAGCTCAGGATAGTAAATTAACACAATATGACTCTCATGGTTGATGAAATAATCAGTATACATAGACACAAATTACGAGTATGTCAATAGATCTTTGTTCTACGTTTTGTTTTTACTGGCTTACTTATTAAATCAGAAAGCGCCGATGAATTTGAAATGTATGTATGAGCTACTTAATGTTAGCCACTGTTATGGATTATGATTATCACCATCATACTGTTATCTACGTAATAACTATTTTTTAGGAGAATAGTACTTTTAAATTATGAAAAATACGTAAATATACTACGATGACCCAGGCGAAATTCTACTTAACTGCCTACCTGCTTATGTATGAGTTTATTTATTTGTTAAACTTTATTGTACACATTAAATAAATTTGTATAAAAGGCGGACATAATGCCTATTGGCATTCTCCTCCAGTCAACCTTTGGGCAAACAGAAAGTATGTAAGCGGTGCCTCAGAAAATATGTCATATAAGATCTTAATAAATTAAATATATACTACTTATACTTTACAAATTATATATATATATATATATATATATATATATATATATATATATATATATATATATATATATATATATATATATATATATACATATATTAATGACCTGTGCAGACGAGGCACTATCTTCGGGGTACTTTTTATCCATCAATATAAATGCCTAATAAACTGTATCGAATAACGCACACAGAGAACTAAAAGTACCCCGTACACAACGTCCCCAAAATAACCGAGGACGGCGAAAGATCGGACTGAACAAAAGTACAGGGGAGCCTCCGGAAAAATAGAACTAATGTGACTAGGACCAGCAACGCAAACAGCGAATTTTTGACTGCGTTGAGTGCTCGAGATTAACGTACGTATGCATAACAACCGGACAACAAATGTTCGCAAAGCGTGTGCGTGACTCCGTGGCAAGTTCTCGGCGGCCATTTTTTTACGATTCAGGGATTTTGTCCTCTCCTGTCTGACAAGAGTCCCTCGTCTACGCAGGCCATAATGCTAATGAAAATCCACTAGTTAAGGCGTGATTAATTATTAAGTAACATATATTTTTCAAGTAAAATGTGGTGCATGGAACTTTTTACAGAACGTTTTCGTAGGTAATCGTTGTAATCGTAGGTATCGTAATCGTAATCGTAGGTCGTAGGTAATCGTAGGTAATTCGTAGGTAAAATGTGGGTTGGGATTCAACAGATAGTGACAGTTTAAAAGTAATAATTATTATAGGTATTAAAGTTTATAAAACAGATAGACAACTTGAATGTGAAGGTAAGGGAAATGGAAGGTCAAAAGAGAGTAGGTAATACTCATGCTATAAATAAACTAGTTTATCAATAGGTGAGATGAGTAGTGAGGTGAGATCCATATTGCCGCATTTATCGACCTAATATCGAACAGAATTTTTTTCTTGCAGTGATTGGGACCAACAACTTTTCATGCTCAACCGAGGCTGGAGGATGTTAACTTACTCCGAGCTGCTATTAAAATTTCAATTTTCCCTGTCATAATCCGTGCTCCTTTTTTGGAGCATCTGCCATTCTGTCAGGCATTTCGTGTCAATGTCAAAATGGCAAATTTTTATTCATGTCACTATGAAACCATCTGCTAGGTTGCTATTTTATGTTAAAAACTTTTAAAGTTGATTGTTGTTTTATTGCAATACTAGCTGATCCACGCAGCTTGGCCCGCGGGTAGATCTGTGTCAGCCCTCTAGGTGTTGATAAAAAAGTAACCTATGTTAAGCACCGTGGATCGTCAATTATTGTCTCAAATCAAATTTCATCAAAACCGTTCATTGGTTAAGTATTGCAAGCGTTACAGACGGGCAGACTATCGCAGGATGGTTTTTTTTTTATTATTATTATTAGCCATGTCTGTCCCAATGCAGGGCAAAGGCCTCC
Source organism: Apodemia mormo (assembly GCA_036924255.1). NCBI lineage: Eukaryota > Metazoa > Arthropoda > Insecta > Lepidoptera > Riodinidae > Apodemia > Apodemia mormo. Next base: position 34,532,798 of record JAUPFN010000007.1, read on the forward strand.
CTACCCTTCTTCATTCCTCACGATTTAACCCTTTTTCGGTCCAGTTGGGGCAGTGTGAGTCCAGTTCATCCCGCCATCTTCGTCTGGGCCTGCCGCGACGTCGTGTTACTTTAGTTGGGGTCCACTTGGTGGTGCGTTTGGCCCATAGGTCATCTGACATGCGGCAGATGTGGCCTGCCCAGTTCCACTTCAATTCGGCTGCTTTATGGCCCATTTCTCTGATCTGTGTTTTGGAGCGCAGTGTGCTATTCTTGATGCGGTCAGTTAGCTTAACACCAAGGATGCTGCGCTCCATACCACGCTGGCAAACCCCGAGCGTGGACGTCTGCTGTTCAGTCAAAGACCAAGTTGCGCGCCGTAGATGAAGACGGGGAGAATGCATGTGTCCATGAGTTTCTTCTTAAGGCTGAGCGGAAGGGTGCCCTTCATAAGGTCTTTCATGGACCAAAAGCTCCTCCAGGCATTTTCAGTGCGACGTGCAACTTCTTTATCTTGTCTTGCCTGAAAATAAACTAATTGGTCCAAGTACTCAATCTCCACTCCTTCGACTTCTATCCTACGTCTTAAGTTATTAGTCATCAGCTTGGTCTTAGACATGTTCATCCGCAGTCCGACCTCGAGGCTTGCCTTATTAAGATCATGAATCATAGAGCCAAATTCTGATGCTGAAGAAGGAAATAGGACAATGTCGTCAGCAAAACGGAGGTTTGTTAACCTATGTTCGCCAACAACTATGCCCCTACTTTCCCAGCTCGCCGCTAAAGATCTGAAGACTTCTTCTAATGTGGTGTAAAGAGTTTTGGAGATAGCGGATCGCCCTACTTCACACCGTTTTGAATCGGAAATGGTGGCCCAAGTTTATGAAGTTTAATGGATGCGGTGCTATTGCGGTATATGTTTTGTAGGAGATATACGATATTGAAATTCCCTGATTTTTAAGTGCCTGAAATATTGAGGAATGGCTGAGGCTATCAAAGGCCTTTGTATAGTCGATAAAGGTTATGTACAATGGAAGATTATACTCGTGGTATTTTTCTAATATTTGGTTTAGGGTGTGGTGATGGTCGGAGGTAGAGAGGCCACGGCGGAAACCAGCTAGTTCTGCAGGCTGATGTAAATCTAGCTTTCCGGATATTCTGGCTTCTATTACTTTAATAAAACCTTTATAAATGTGTGATATGAGGCTAACAGGTCGGTAATTTGAAAGATCTGACTTTTCACCCTTTTTGTGGAGTAAAATTATGTTTGAATGACAAAATTTATTTGGAAAGCTGCTAGTATTCAAAATTGTGTTATACAAGTTGATTAGTTTCGGTAACAGAATTTGGTCACCAAATTTTAACATTTCAGTACTTACACCATCTTCACCTGCACTTCTACCGTATTTCATACTAGTTAATGCGCGGTGCACTTCATTTTCCGATATTGGTGGTATATCATCGGAGCATCTGTACGGGTCTTCTATTGATGTTGATGACTAAGTCTCTATTGCTACTATATAAATGTTTGTAAAAGTCGGTACATATGTTAAGGATCTTTTCTCTATCACCCTGTTTAACTCCTCATTTGTCTTTTAGGTTTCCGATGCAATGGCGTCCTCTCTCATTTCCTTTCATAGCAATCCTCAGTGATTGGTTGTTTTCTAAAGCTCGTTTAACTAAGTTGACGTTACTGTTTCTTAAGTCTTTGCGTATACTACGTATGGATGGTTATTTTTCAAAATTAAATAAAAATTAGAAAAACAATCATAATTCCAGCGATCCGTGGTGAAACAGAAAGTCTACAGACGTTGGGTTTACTCTCTCTAGCCCGCAAAGGAACTGGGCATGATAATGATGCATAACATAAAATTATTGCACCAAAAAACCTACGCTACTTGCGTAGATATTTTTGGTGCAATAATTTTATTTCTAGTAGAAACAAATTGTGAGAAATAAACACAAAAAAATAACATTAACATGTTATTCTCTTCCCCGTCTAAATCATAAAAATGGATTTTGCAAGCTCGCTGCAAAAACACAGATGAAAGCCCGATTAGAGGGCACGTTCCCTTTTGAATTATTTACGTAAATATAAATGCTCCACAATATTCTGCAATCCAAATAATGGCTTTAAGTGAATTTTATTAGTGAAAGTTTTTCCCTTCGGAGTTAATTCAACTCCGAAGGGAACTGGGGGGACAACTGATGTTTATCCAACTGTAATTAAGTTTTAATGTATTCTCGTATATACAACTAACAGCATTAAAATATTATACAACTTTCTATTTATATAGGGCTGATAGGCGTAACCAGGTTCTGGGCCAGGGGGGGGAGGGGGGGCAGCCGTAACATTTTAAGACAATATTTTATCTTATTATATTTTTATCTATAACAGTCTATAGTTGGTAGAGAGGTAAACAAATTCCAGGGGGGACAGCTGCCCCTCCCTGCCCCCCCCCCCCCTACTTTTAAAGGTCCGGCCAAATTTTAAAATTAGGACCTAAATATTGAATTGAAAGTGCGTTTTATTTATTATTGTAAAAATATTACAAACCAATTTAAAAATATTAGTTTAAATGTCTCAATAAATTCGTGAATTGGTTGCACCGAGTCTTGTGAATGAGCTCTGTAATACTGGCCGTGTGTTAATTACATTTACCTATAATTACGATATAAAATATTATGTAATCTATTCTACACTTTTTTATCGTCGGCAATTGGTGAAACTCCATTTTAACACAATATTTGCTAGCTGATCACACTTGTACTGTTTCACAATAAGATAATTATATTTAATTTCCGACTGGTTTCGCTTACACAAGCATCGTCAGGGTATTTATAATAAATATTTACAATTAATATTTATTGTAAATACCCTGAGGATGCTTGTGTAAGCGAAACCGGTCGGAAATTAAATATAATTATCTTATTGTGAAACAGTACAAGTGTGATCAACTAGCAAATATTGTGTTATTATGTAATCTGTCGTTGTGAGTACATTTTTCAATATCATGAAAGTGTTGAAGTTGATCAATTTAGTAGAAGGCAATAAAATATTTTAATTCGAATTTTGCATAATTGAAATTATATCCATGTGTTTTGTTTTTTGTGTCGGATAAAAATGAAATATTGAATTTATTAAATTATTTTTTATTACATAAATCGATAATATTATCGATTATGAACAGCCTCTGAAAATTTTGCCGGAACTTAAAAAGTAATCCGGTATATAAATACTAGCTTTTACCCACGGCTTTGCTCGCACCGATGTCTTTAAATAACTGTCAAAGTCGTAATCGTCAAGTTTCAATCAAGTAAATAAAATAGTATGATTTTTTTGCCTGACTTGGACTATTATAATTTAAAAAATGAAATTGGTCTTAGTTTAAACAACTGAAAACATAAATATTATAATAGTTACCTACTCCATATGAGAGATTGTGATTTATAAAGAATTAATACAATGTCAGTCTTTCTTAAAGTCCAGCACGATTAAATACACCCCGTTTCTTTTAGGCTAACTTAACTTTATCCTACAAATGATTATAAAATTGGACGTAGCTTGCTATTTCAACATCTAAAATTTTTTTGGTAACAGAAATCCTGTTAGGAATATTTTGAAAAAGAAAAGCCTTTATTTTGAAGTGGAAAATGTAAAGACTTCAATCTTCTAAGGGTATTAATGAGATTTAGCTCTAACACCGTGAATCTAGAGTCTAGAGAGGTCTCAATTTTAGATACTAGTCTATTCTTACTTTCATTTATCTGAGAGTTCTACTAACCTATCCTTACCTTACTAGGTGGTAGAATTCTTCATTGTCTCGCCCGAGTCTGGTGCCACCGTCTTACCTATTCCTGCTGCATTAGCGTCAGTGCTTGTTATTGTCGTGTTTCGGTTTGGAGGGTAGCCGGTAAACTTATTCATGTGGCATTAGACCTCGCCACAAGATAGCAACGCACCATTAACACCTTTGGTATCTATAGGCATGGTTGACTCTTTCCACCAGGAGACCCATCCGCTTGCTTGCTATCTTATGATATATATAAAAAAACCTTGCCTTCTGCTCATCTCCAAACTAAAATGCGACAGTGATTGGAACTCAATTTATTAAGGCAGGATTAAAGAAAAACTTATTAGCAGGATGATACATTCTATCGATCCTTCTGAGATTAGCAATGCACCAATAGCATATTAGATTTAGAAAATGTTCATAGGCAAAAATATATTTTAGTCATAAAAATCGTCAGCTACATTGCTATCTTTTACAAAGATCTTAATGAAAGATTTTTCCAGGTCTTGTCGGATGGTGATAACTCAGTTCGCATTTGGGCGCTAACTGAAGGAGACAGTGGGGACGAGAAACGATCAGTTTCTCATGCGGAACGCATCACTTGTTTCGCGCTGACTGCTGATTCACAACATGTGGTCACTGGATCGATGGATATGTCACTAAAAGTATGGCAGCTGAATGGTGGAAAATTATCACAGGTTGGTCAAAAATATTTGCCTAATATTTATATATATTTGGCAAATAGTTAGAACTCGGTCTTATAATTTGTTTTATTTATATACTTACTTGACGCTATAAGTAAGATAAGATTTTATTTAATAAACTTGAGTTGTATTGTCTTGGCACCCCTTTTTGAAAAACATCCATAACAATATTTTAAAGAAAACATTTGTATTTTTGCATGTTTGATATTAAGAAACTTAAAACTACTTGACTTTTCCTGAACGTTTTGTATTAATAATAAATCCCCTATCAACACAGATTCATAATTTTGTGTTAATATTGTTTTTGATACTCCGATGTCTAGCTACAACACACAAGATTTGATTGCTTGTTTGTTTAAGTGAATAGGCTCCAAAACTACTAGACTAAAATTATAATAAAATGTGATATTATTGGAAAGTAAACAAGAAACAATTGACGTTTATTACTCGAATCTCGATAACTTTAGTGTTGCCATAACTAATATATTTAGTTCAATCTGTCACCACATCGCACTCCTTTTTGCCAAGCTATGCATCTTTGAATTTTAAACTCTCTCTGTTGACAAATTTTCTTACACAGGTATTAGTCGGGCACACAGACATAGTAACCTGCGTGGCTGTGTCAATCACTAACAAGACACAAATAGTGTCGGGCTCATGGGATTGTAACCTTATCGTGTGGGACATCAACACCGGATCTGACCTGCACCTTCTCTCCGGACATCTGGGGAAGGTTACCTGCGTAAAGGTCACGGGTGACGGATCTATTGCAGTCTCAGGTATACACTGTAACGTCCATTTTGCCGTAATATCATGAAATATTATCGAACTTGTAAAGTTAATTTAATACTGATTTAGAAACATTAAAGCTATTCAACCAGGCAATTCTCGACACTGAGTCAAGAGTTTAGGCATCAATACTCTTCATATTCTGTATATAAACAATAAACAAGAATGTGTAAATGTAATAACTCTTAGGTTAATTTAAATTAACCAACGACAATTTTAAATTTTGTAATGAACTTATTGAACATATTTCAAGGTTCAAAGACTACATTCTCTTGATTTATATTATGTCAAAGTATCTTTGGTATTGGATTATTGAGAACTAAACAAAATTAAATTCAATATTGATAAATACTATGTAGCATTTTAATCTTTTTGTCTTTCAATACAGGTGCCGAAGACAAAACATTGATTATCTGGGAAACAAAGCGAGGGCTGGCCCTGACGTCTTTAGCGCTACATGTGCCTCTTTTAGGTTTTCAAATAACTAGTGACTGTTCCCGCATCGTCATACATCTGTTAGACCGAGGTAAGGCGTAATTCTAGACATCAACTTTTGCACGCCGCCACACAAGCGGGGATGTGCTTGACTCTCGATATGGCGCTCTGTGTCGATTTCGCAGAATAAAATCGTTGTTATATCTTAAATTCGGCACTAAATCAATAAAAAATGGATGTTTGAGAAACTAGATGTAGTAAACTATGTATAAAGTCAGCGTATTTTTTTTAATCTATTTGAAATTGCTCAGCTGTAAAACGTTAACTTGGCTAACTTTTATAAAATATTGGCAAACACGTTCATCGGTGATCCGATAATGTAAAATATATTTTCTGGGTAATCTGTTTAACAACATTTATTTATCCACAAAATTTTCAATGTGCAAAATATCTAAAAGAAATTTGCTTTTGTAAGAAGTGAACCTACAGAAAACTTTGTAAGGCTTATTTCAGGTTAAATAAAAATATATTTGTTCCTTACGTTTTATTATTCTGTAATTGCTATTATGTAATTTATTTCTTAAATAATAGTAATTCTGAGTAGGACTATTATAATTATCTTCTTTGGAAGCTTTATTGGAAGGAATCATCATATGCGGTTTGTAGCAAAAACCCGGTTCAAGCCTCTAATACATTATCTACCAGCTTAATATGATTATATATAATGTGTAGTTTGTTTTCTGACTACCCAATAGGAGGTGGTTATCATTTCGGCTGTGTGTTTTTTATGTTTGTTACTTCAGAAATCGGTAATTTATGAACCAATTTTGAAAATAATTTTTATATTTGGGAGGATATACTTCCAGTGTGGTCCAATTTTAAAATCTTATGCAGGGTTTGGGAGATAAAAGACATGACAAGTTTGTTACTGCAGATTAATTGCGTTAAATAGAATAATCTTAACACTGGCATTATCTTGATGCCGGCGAGCTAGTTACCAAATTTAATAATCAAGAAATGAAATGTAAACATATCGAAAAAATGAAAAATAAGCGCTAGGGTACAACAAGGATTAGGGCTAGGGTGCTACAAAAACTAGAACTGATGGTGTAGATTTTTATCGCGAGTCCAGATAAGTCTAAAAGGAAGGCTAAGTAATTAATATATTTGCCTTGTAGTATGTAGTATGTAAGTATGATGTGCGTTAGTTATAAATATATGTTTCTATGTTCTGTTATGAAACTGCTGATTAGATGAACCATTTTTAAAATTTTATATGTTGTTTAATTCAATTCAGTGACTCGAGTGTCTTAAGACACTTATATATGCAAACAATATGAAATTTCGAAAAATGCGAAATGGCGAATTTTGGTCGCCATATTGAGAGTTATATTTTTAAAGTTATACTTCTTGTGTCGCGTTAGGGAAAAATTATAAGAGTAAATTTTTAAGACGCTCGCATACAGTTACGAAAACCCGACATCATGAAATTAGCTAGTCAAGACTTAAGTTTTTGAAGTTTTTAGCTTGATATTTCAGTTTTGGACAAATAGCTAGTTCTTTTTAATACTTAAAAATATTTAACTAGATATTACGTTATAATAAAACTTTCTTTCAATATATTAAATACCTTTTTTCTATTATTAGTAGAGATGGGCCGAATGTGGTTTGACCCAAATTCGGACTTCGGCGAACATTCGATAAAAATAAAAAATTCGGGCGAATTTCAGTTCAATTATGGCGCGCATTCTCAAGAGCGTCACGTGACTTACGAATTTACTTAAATATTGCTAGATGTACCCCGTCCGCACACCGTTCTCCTCCGTGTGGTATTTAGCCGCCCGGTCATAATTCGGGGATCATGGTCAGGCATCCGCAATTTTTTTTTTTTCAATATAATATAGCCTATGTTACTCAGGGATGATTTAATATTTTTCTAAAGGTGAAAAAAAATATCAAATCGGGCTAGTAGTTTCTGAAATTATTCGATACATATTGCAAAATACAAAAAAAAAACAAATCTTTCGTCTTTATAATATTAGCGTAGATTTTAGTAAAAATAGTGCAATTAGGTCCTTTTTTTCTAATGCTGAATATTTGGCATTTAAACCGAATTTCGGACGAATGTTGAAGTTCAGCTCAAACTGCCAAAATTCGGTTAAACCTAATGTAAAACGAATTTCAGCCTATCCCTGTGTCATTTTCTCTACAAAAATAGTGTAAAACCCTGATTACCCTTTGATTAGAGTGAGTTCGAGTGTTTAATGCTGGAAAATTTTTAGAAATATTTTTATCTTTTAATGCCAAATTAATATAACTTCTAACGTGCGTAGGTACGTAAGTACACATACAAGTTTTTTTTTTTTGTTTTAAGAAATATCAAAATTAAAGGAAGTGTAATTGTAATGATATCAAAAATTTATAAGCAGCTTAATTAAATTTGAAAATAAGAAATGCAATCAACGACAAACAAATGACAAATTTTCGCGGCGCCCGGCGCGCGTCGCGGCGTTACACTGCGAGATTTTGAACTACCAAGATAAGGTAGGGGTTAGGGGCCGTGTAAACGACACGTCTATGTGCGTGTGGCGATTCGGGCACTCTGAATGGAGTGGTTTTACTGAGTAACTATTATTCTATTGTGCCATAGTACCCTCCAATTTTAAAGATGTCTAGCTACCGCTAGACGTATACATGCATGTTTTTAAGCTAAATGGGTAGAGATCCCCCGTGGTCCAGGCTCCTTTGAAGAATAGGCCAAATGCCATTCTGCCAGGCAGGTCGTAAAAGGCGACCGATTGGCTATTCGAGTCACTACCATCGTGGCTACTAGAGGTGGTAGAGTTCTGTATTGTCTTGCCCGGGTCTGATACCAACGCCTTACCTATACCTGCCGCAACAGCGTCAGTCCTTGTTACTGTCGTGTTCCGGCTTGGAAGGTAAGGTAGCCGGTAAACTTATGCACGTAGCATTAGACCTCGCCACAAGATAGCAACGCACCATTAATATCTTTGATGTCTATAGGCGATGGTTGACTCATTCCATCAGGAGAACCATCTGCTTGTTTGCTATCGTATGATATAAAAAAATACGAAGAAAACCAAATGCCCCGATCCCGATCCCGATCCCGATCAATCTGGTAATAGTATTACAAGCCTTGCTCTTTTTTCTACATCAGTTCTTTCTAATTTGTATTTTCTATTTATTTTGTTAACCTTTTATATGCCAATCTTTCTACAGATCCGAACCATATTTTATATTTTATTGAAACATATTTTGTTCATGCCATCTTGTTTGCTATTCTATGAAATAGATGTCAATAGCTAATATAATCGCCACTGTGCTCTAATGCTCTAGCGTCGGTATAATTTGTAAATGTTGTTACAAACCAGTTTGAATCATTAGGCACTTTTATTTACAAATACATTGAAAAATAAAATACAGGTGAAATATTTAAAAATATGAACCCTCACCTCGCCAATTAAAATATTAATGACGTGCTTTCAAAGTAAGCACTCCATTAATAATTCTCCCTCGCCTATCGATGGCATGTAATCTAATTTCAATGCAGCGTCACGATTTCAACGCGCTGTTTTTTCTGGTCTTTTTAGGAACACCTGAAAATATGTTTTACGTAGCTTTAAATTAAAATTTATTTAAGATGTTTCTATCGTCTATTTTGATGAGCTATTTTACCGATAAATTAAATCGTGAATATCATATTCAACTATATTAAATATTATTTTTCGCCATGTTGGTCCCGGCCTCCTTTGAAGAATAGGCCAAGTGCCGTTCTGCCAGGCAGGTCGTAAAAGGCGACCGATTGGCTATCGAGTCACTACCATCGTGGCTACTAGGTGGTAGAGTTCTGCATTGTCTCGCCCGGGTCTGATACCACCGCCTTACCTATTCCTGCCGCAATAGCGTCAGTGCTTGTCGCTGTCGTGTTCCGGTTTGGAGGGTAAGGTAGCCGGTAAACTTATGCATGTGACATTAGACCTCGCCACAAGATAGCAACGCACCATTAACATCTTTGGTGTCTATTGGCGATGGTTGACACTTTCCATCAGGAGACCCATCTGCTTGTTTGCTATCTTATGATATAAAAAAAAATTATAAATGCGAAAGTTTGGACGTTTGGATATATGGATGGATGACTGTTTGTTACTCAATCATCAGCAAAAACGGCTGAACCGATTTGGTTGAAATTTAGGACAGGATACTTTTCATCCTGGAAAAATAGTTTGTTCCTGTGAGATTCACAAAAAACTCTTTTCATGCAACGTGCTAGAGTGTACAGCTAGTAGTTTAAACATTCCATATATATTCATAATAACTAGCGACCCGCCCCGGTTTTGCACGGGCGTAATAAAATTTACAGTGTCGCGACCGATACGATTCTATTTGAAATGAGCGCACAATTAAAAATTTTGCGCTCATTTTTAGAGGATATTTTAGACACTGATTGTGTATCTTGGGTCTTTTATATCAATACACGCATGGCAGATTGTGCAAATGGATGAAAGAGATCATTCTAAAATTTAATAGGATTAAGTGCGTTTAAAATTCATCGCGTACTTAGCCACGCATAAAGGCTAGTAAATGTAAAACAATGTTCATCAGATATAATCCAATATTTCATCAGTTCTGTGTACGCTATTCAACAGGTTGCCTGCCAATAATCTGTTTGCATAACACGCCGGCCACCTACGTCAAGATACCCACGTATGCAGCGCCGACGAAAGATGTCGATGGTAGTATATTATACACATAATATCACTTCCCATAATAGCTTTTATATTTCCTGCGCTTATTTGTTAACGCAATACGTTCAACTTATCAAAATTTAAATTCGCCTTCCAAATTATAAATGACAAAATAATGTTATTAGACCGTGGTTCCAGAAACATTTTTATTTTTTATTAATATCAAGGTGAATTATTTAAACAGCTTCGTTTTGACGAGACGCCTATCTTTTCTCTCTTGGAAAAATCTCAAATCGGGTCATTAATAAAGTTAGGGGGCATAAATATTTTAAATTGGTAAAGGAAAAATATTGATTAATAACAATAATTACTTTTATTACTTTAAACGCTTGATTACTTTAATAAAATGTGAAAAACTTTTGTCCTACACATTCGATAGTTTTTCTGACGAGTCATCTCTTAAAGATATCGGAATTATGAGATTGTTAAATTTATAATAATAATAATAATAATAATAATAATTTCTTTATTTGCAATAAATAGGGTACATAATTAGATCTTATTTAACAATATGTTCTTTATTCCTATTTTGCCCTTTTTGTGGCGTGCAAATGTTACAATGTATTACCCTCACTAAAATCGAAGAAATACTAGGTATATGATGTTGGATAGTCACTAGAGTAATACCAAGTCCAATTAAAACATTTGCTACTAGTCTGGAGAATTTTTAAATACGATAACATTTTTATTTAATTTTATTATTGATTTTTTTTTATAGTTCTATCAAGCCATTACCACCAATCAATTTTTCCTCTCGAATTTACAGAGTAATAATAAATTTAAAAAAAACACATGTCATTTATATATCAAATTGAAATTAAACAGTTATTAATGTCTACAATTATAAAATTGATGCAAGAGTACATAACTAATATAATTATATTTAAATATTTTTTTTTTAATTGTTTATTGAGAATTTAATATAAATATTAGATGCATATACCAAAATGTCATAAAATGAATGTCATGTAAATAATACTAAAATGTCATAAAATGAATGTCATGTGAATAATACTAAAATGTCATAATAAATAATTTTAAATGTCATATAACAAGAATCATATAATTAATATTTTTAATGAATACAAAATTAAAAACCATTTACAATTAACACTATAATTATTATATAGGTCATATGTTTGATGATAAGTTAAAATTTTTTTAAATCAAAGAATTCTTGTAGTGAGTAAAATGTATGTTGCAGAAGCCATTTTTTTAATTTATTATATTGTAGGTTACCTGGCAGCTCTCTTATCTCTTTAGGTATATTATTATAAACTCTTATAATAGTTACATAACAACTTTTTTCAAATATTTGAGTTTTACAGCTTGGCATCATGAGCCTTGTAGGATCTCTATACCCAAGCCTAGATTTATTCTTTGCCACATCAAACAGCTCATTATACTTATTAACAAAACGAGCAACTTCTAATATGTATATACATGTTAATGTAAGAATATTATTATTTTTAAATAAGGGCTTACAGCTATCTAACGGGCCCACGTTAAATATAGCTCTTATGCATTTTTTTTGGGTTAAAAATACACTGTTACAGTTGGGTGAGTTCATCCATAGTATCAGCCCATATCTTAGAAGAGAGGTAACATATGCATAATAGGCAGTAAGATTATAATATGAATTAATTTAAAAACAACCTGATTTTCTAAAAACAGCTTGTTAATTATTATTATAATTCAAGAAAAACTTTGTCCTACACGTAAAGTGGATAATTTTTTTAGTCAGACATTCTAAAAATTTTCTTTTTTACTTAACTTTGTTAGTTACCTGATTCGGGATATTTCAAAGATAGAAGAGGTAGGCGTCTCGTCAAAGCTACGCAGTTCAAAATCAGCTACTTTCAAAAATAAAAATATTTCTGGGACCACGGTCTATATTATTATGTCACGAGATATTGGCTCCTTTTCCATCATCATTTATATTAATTTAAAGTTATTGCTATTAACTTCATTTCGTCGAGAGGAAGTTAGCAATAACTTAAAATTAATTTCGATGACGGGTAACATTGTCAAGTTCAATTCTAAAATATTAACGATTTATAATTAATAACGTTTGTTTTAGACTTCAGTGACTGAACACAGTAGTTTAATCGATTTTTTATAAATGCTTAGAAACAATTAGTTTATATTACTTTACAGTGAGTGGGAGTATGTTTCAACAACAATTAATTGTTAACTCTTAATGAAACTTTTTGTTCGCTATTTTTTCAATTTGTTTATATAGTGACTTAAATTTTTCCAATATTTATTTAGGTAGTTCTGACGAATAGGCCATTTACCTTCTGGGCAAGCGTTCGTAAATGCAAACGATTAATTGAACAATTGTTTCGTTCTGCCACATCTTTCTCGAGTTTGTTACTACCGTTTTTCTCTGCAACAATAGCAGTAGTGCTTGTGGCCTGTTTTTGTGTGGTGTGTATTCCGATTCCGTGTGATGGTAACTAGTAAATTTTATATGTGTACATCTCCGCTACACGGATAGCAATGAAACATTGAAATATTTGATTTTTTAAAGGATGGTTATCTCATTTCAATAGGATACAATCCGCTTTTTGCAATACTATAACATAAGACAAAAATATAATTGCAAACATATGTGTCATAGACTATCAAGGAATTTAATTTTTATTTTCTTTAGCATAGAATCTTAGCGTTCTAAATTAGTATTACATTAATACCACGAACAATATAACTAACTATCCGGATTCCTAGCTTTTCTTGCTTGTGGTATACTTTATTCGTACTTACTGCTGAGTAGGCTCTGCATTCCAACAATGTGGCTATCCGTAACAAATTCGTTGCAGATATATGCGTATTTTTGGTCATAACGTTAGTGCTTATATAGTGGTATTGCTATCTGAATCACAAAAGAATCAAGCTTCATAAATAGCATTGCTATGCTAACTTTGGAATACTGGGGTTTATTTTGGTATTTCATAAGCGAATAGATAACCATTTACACAACATTTCAATTCACTGGATTTAAATAATTATTTTTATTTAATACAGAATTGCGGCCTTTAGCCCCGAAGCGGCCTATGAGACGTTTACTTAAAAAAGAAGTTTCTTTGGACACCTACACGTGGCAGAAGAAATATGGACACCTGACGTCTGCGGCCATGATGGCTCAAGTTGATGAACGGTTGAAGAGACGGTGGGTATTGTTTTATTGTTCTTCTATCAATCAATATAGAGTATTTAAAAAAATATTTATTTACAAAGAGTAATCCTCAGAAATTAAACTAAAACAGTATTTTTTAGAATTTATTGTCAATAAGCTGTTACTTTTTACGCTTATAGATTTTGATCACGGCGATAGTGGTAATAAAATCTTAAAGTCTATGTTTATAATAATACGTCTACATATACAGCCTGTTAGGTAAGTCGACCTAAACCTTGAAGGAGATAATAAAGTATCTGATTCTCATTCCAAATAAATAAAAAAGCATACCCTTAAATTCTAACCTAATTATCCAATAAATTCATAATTCATACGCACCAACACGTTTGCTTAAGTAATGTGCATATCGATAGATAGATAAATAGGTAGTTACGTAAATACTGCCTATTGCTTCCTATTTATGTAACTAACTATTTATCTATCTATCGATATGTGCGTTATTTGCGTGGACGTGCTGGTGCATATTAATTATGAATTTACTAAATAATTAGGTTAAAATTTAAGGGTATTATACCCCATTCAAGGTTTAGGTCGACTTACCTAACAGGCTGTATAAATAAATAAAATTGGTGTATCTGTTTGTAATATTAAAATAACCGCTTTTTACTAAATTTATATGGATGTACCAATACACGGTACGTATATATACCAAAATATCAATTTTTCCAATGTTTGTGTCTGTCTACCTGTGTGTTTGTTCTGACTAATCTCTGAAAAGGCTAGATTTTGATGGGAGTAACTAAGGCTATTTTAATTTTTTTAAAAATCACGCAGGCGAAGTCGCGGACACAGTTTTAAAACATATTGAACAAATTTTTGGACGATATTTTCTCTACGCGTAAAAGTGGGAATAATTATAGACTATCGCGAAATAATTATTCCGTGATCTCCGAGTCTCTATCATCGTGGCTACTAGGTGGTAGAGTTCTGCATTTATACTTAAAGATTAAATATAGGTATAGTCTTTTGTTTATACTTAAAATACTGTAGACAAATATCTAACTTACATGTCAAACTGAGACATAGTTTACACTATATTTTGTCTAATAATTTGTGCTTTAACAGTAAAAGAATTACGGTCTAATTTCCAGTAAAAATAATTGCGTAAAATGAAATCACATCATATCTGTCATGATTGGTATTATTTTTTTTATATTGTAGGTGGTTCTCTCGGCGGAAATGAGTACCCTTCACTATATACACAATAATGATAACGATACGTTGCTATCCATTAGGCAAATTGTAATACAATATCCATAACCTTTACCAACTACTGTAAATGCGTGGTAAATAAAACAGTTCTTATTCTTATACTTTAACCTGTCAGATAAAACACGACAGTGTTGATGCCAGTGTGAAAGGCAGAGATAAAATGAAGGCGTAAACACGACCCAGACGTTCACTATATAACTTGACAATTTTTTTTAGATTTTCTGTATCCGCTTCCATGGAAGAGATTTCGAAGATTCAGGAAGCAAAGAATAAAGATTTGGGCTCGCAGGTGAGTAAGTTTTTCTAACTAAGACACTCGAAATGTGACATTTCATAAAAAAATATTATTGCGCTGGTTCGCTTGCGGAGTAGTCAGAGTAAACCGAAGGCCTGTAGAGTGTAGACTTTCAGTTTCACCTTAATTAACCGGTTAGTCAGGTACTTCGCGATTGGTGGCGGATTCCTACCGCCGCATTTTGAAGACATCTTTACGTGGTTATTCAAGACATGAATTAACTCTAGTTCTACTATTACCAATGGTTACTTCTCCACCAGAAACTAAGCTGCTACTAATATATGGATTTTTAAGTGAAATCTCAAAAAGGCTCAATAATTCTTTTGCCCCACCTGCGATCGAAATCGTCGATCTCATGATACCGGATAGGCTAACCCCCAGACTACGCGGTTTTTGATATAAAAGGTTTATTATCTAACATTATAAAAAGCATTGTCATTGAGTAATATAGATATTGTTTACCAGACTTACGGCTGGTTTCTGAAACGCAAATTAATTTTAACAAGCAATTAATCTGTTTAACAGATCGTTTAAATAAATAAATAATAAATATTCACGGGACAAATTACACTTACTGATCTAACCCCAAAGTAAGCAAATTATTTGCTTGTATTATGGGTGTTAGTCAACGATACTAATACATAGAAATAATATGTATTTCTATATATAAATACTAAAATATATTTAATAAACACCCAAACCCGGAAATACAATTTTGTGCTCATCACACAAATGTTTGGCCCCGTCGGCGATTGAACCCGAGCCCTGTCGATTGCGTAGTCAGGATCGCTAATCACTCGCCCCAACGGGGCGGTCATTTGCTTGTAAAAATTGCGTTAAACACAGATTAATTCCTTGTTAAAATATGATTGCGTAACCCATTACGCAATCATATTCACGGGGAACAGCTAGTAGGTTATGTTATTAACAATGCACTTTATCTATTCATGTAATATTTCTACCAAAATATATAACATAACATTTGATAACATTGACAACTCTTATAATACTACTATTTGACATGTAACAATATATGTATTTTAGTTTAACCCTTTTTTTGTTGCTAGAATATTGCTTCCCTAGTTAAGGAATATACCTACCATTTCCAGGAAAATATCTAACACCACAAACTATTATAGATGCTAATCTACCACTGAGAGCTGACAACATTTGTTAATTCTGTAAATTTATGCATAACTTGTTCGTATAAAATATTAGTTTAGATACGTTAAGGCTATACTCAAAGACTAATATTGTACGCCATACCTACTTATGAAAGTCACGTAGCCTTTGAAAATACTGTAAAAAGCGAAACCCGTTGGCGATATATTATGTAAATTAATTAAAAGAGTGTTTTGTGAGACAGTTTTAATGCATTTACAAAAAAATATTTTTACGTATGTTTATTAATTAAAAAATCTGATGATGTTCAAATGGGTGATGATTCCTAATACGCAAATCGAGTTAAGAATTTTAAATACCAGGGCATCATATTATTGAAGGCCTGGAAGACAATGTAGATATACAGAGGAAGTAGAAGATATAAAGAAGCAGAGGAAGGCTTTTATCGTTTAGAGGTAACTTACTGGCTCGCAGATTCTACAGGTGCTCTGCGATTCTAAAATAAAACGCTTTTATTTTAGCATCAAGCATATTGTCAGAGCATATATTCTGAAACCTTGTGGACCAATCACACCAAAAGATCGCTCTATAACCTGCGCATCCAGAATAGTAACGTCTTCAGGATGATGTTTTTTTTTTTAATTTATGCACAGCAAAGTATAAATGTGTTACATATACACTGTTGTGTAGTACACTTAATGCTAAATGGCATTCTCTACCAGTCAACCTAACTTAATTAGATAAGAATATTATTAGGGAGAGATTTTGAGGCTGCTTCGCTTCTGTGAGTGAGGTGAGTCAGGAATATTTGCGCTTTATCATACTGATGGCTTTTAATACCGCCATGCACAAAAACACGGTATCCCTGATCTGTAGGGTACGTGATAGCCAAATAAAATCTGAATATAGTATCAAACAGGATCTCATCTCCTTTATGGAGAACCTTAATTAAGAGGGTAGTTTAATATATTTTTCTTATTCTATGGACGATTTAAATGTAAATAAACAATATTGTTTTTTTAAATTTGTTTTTAATAAGTGATGCCGATAAGTAGGTAATAAAACAACTGGTATTAAACAATTCAAAAGTTTAATTTTAAAAATTACTTAAAAAATATTTGTATTTAAAATTACTATTGCCTGAAGCAGTCATAAATATAATAATCCCTTAAAATTAAAATAAATAATAGATAAGTTAAATGTAAATAAAGACTGACAAAACTGTGTAATTTATTGTTAATTAATGTCCAAAGTTAACTTGTAAAATGACCGTTGTTATTATACAAATGATCGCTCAAGTTTGCCCATTTATTATACTAAAAGGTAACTTAGTAAAGATATATTTACATTAAAGTTTAACCCTTTTATACACCTACTAGCTATTACCCACGACTTCGGTTATGTGACCCAAAAACATAATTTCCTTTTGTTTAATTGAGTAAATAGTAGACGAGTAGCGAAATCAAACAAATGAAAAGCCCTTTCACATAAATATATTCGTATAGATATGAAAGTAGTATAACTTGTAATAGTAGTTAATAAGGCATTTGGCCAACCTATCATCGTTCCCACCACTGTAACTTCTGTCAACCAAAATCAACAGCAGCAAGTTACTGCTAAGGTGCGAGCTCCAAAAAAGCTAAGCTATCTTGGAATCCGCAACCAAATTGATCAGAAGTATAAGAAGGAGTAGGAAAATATACCTAGAAACTAGGTATATTTTCCTACTCCTTCATAAAAGACTACTCCTTCCTTTAAAAGAAGACTGCAAAAGGGTAAAAGCATAAAAAATGCTAGGATATAACAGTTTTATAATTAGATTAAGCCTGATTGCCATTGCATCACGGTAATTTTAAAATTGAGGACTTAGGAGAGCAGCCTAATCACGAGTAATTCTGCTTCCAGTATTAAGTAGGACAAAATTAATTGAGGGCACGAAAATAGTCTTTAGCTTGTTTAATTAAAATCTGTAAAGGTTATTTCCGAGAGTAGAACAAAAATATAACCTATTGCGGTTGTTAGTAGTATTTCCAGTGTTACTCCGGGGTCCCTTTAAATAATAGACCATCTGCCATTCTGCCAGGCAATTCATAAAAGGCGAATAATTGGCTATGCATGTCACTACCACTTTAACTACTAGGTGGTAGGGTTCACCGGATTCGGCACTACTGCTTTACCTATTCTTGCCGCAATAGTGAGTGCCATTGTCGTTTTCCCGTTGGAAGGGTAGTTGGCAAACTTACGCATATAGAATAACGATTCGGCCACAAAGACAGCAACATTTTTTACCCGTGTTGGACCCGGGTTCCTTTGAAGAATAGGCCAACTGCCGTTCTGCTAAGCAGGTCGTAAAATGCGACCGATCGGCTATTCGAGTCACTACCATCGTGGCTACTAGGTGGTAGAGTTCTACATTGTCTCGCCTGGGTCTGGTACCACCGCCTTACCTATTCCTGCCACAATAGCGTCAGTGCTTGTCACTATCGTGTTCCGATTTGGAGGGTAAGGTAGCCTAACCGGCTACCTGTATGCATCATGCATGTGGCATTAGACCTCGCCACAAGATAGCAACGCACCATTAACACCTTTTGGTGTCTATAGGCGATGGGTGACTCTTTCCATCAGGAGACCCATCGGCTTATTTGCGATCTTCTAAAAGTAACTCTGTATACTTAAAATGTGACGAAGAAACTATAAAAATCTCGCCTCTGTGGTCTGTTGGTCTGAATATGTCGAGATGACCATACCTCATGGTACATGGCTTCGATTCCCGGGTCGGGCAATTCAAAAATGTGTTTTTTCAGTTTTCTGATAAAAACAACGTTGCTCGGGATTGGATAAGAGTCCGGTTGGCGATAGGCTTATCACCTATCGCATTGTGAGACTAAGAATATTCGGCTATTCGTAGGTCGCACCCTGCCTACATCTCCGGGGATATGGGCGCGAAAATACTTTGATTGGTAAAAAAATATTGTACATATTAAACTTGCACCTCAACAATATTAGCGTAGTAATGTTCAAAAATATAATTACCGCACGGTGTACCGAGTCTAGTCGCGAATTCTGTTAATCGCTGTTTGTAAAAAATAAATTTCTATGCTTCTGTTAATCGCTGTTTGTAAAAAGTTAATTTCTATGCACCGTGCGCGGGTGCCCGTAGTAAACATTAGTGGAAAATTTGTTTAAAATTTAGTTAATTTTTTACGTAATCCATATCAGAATTAAGTGCTGAACACAGTTTTTCAGTCAGTATATACAATCTCGTAACAGTCAACCTATATAGCTTTACCATATAAATAACATGCCGGTAAGTAGTACATGATTACATATCAGAATAAATTTATAGGTAAGTCTCGGCCCAGAACAAGCGGCAATAGCGCAATCACAACACTTCGATCAGCTTGAAGCCCTTTGGAACAAGATATCACCACCAAGAAGGCGTTCTAATAAGGTAACCCTAACATACGTGTAAGTAAATCTTATTAATAAACAAAGTACATGTTTTTACTAATCTAGATATAAAACTGAAATATAGCTAATGACATTGATATAAAAAATCCAAGATACACAGTCCTGAACAAAACTGACACTCAAAACCGTCCTTAATTTCACAAAAGTAGTTATAGATATGACAAAAATATATGTTTTTGCATATCCAACCTTATCCGCAAGACTTGTAGTTGTTTTTACAAAACAATGTACGAAAAGTAATCAAATAGACAGTATCGCAATCGACGCAATTCTATTTGAAATGAGCGCACAATTTAAAATATTGCACTCATTTTTAGAGGACGTTTTTGAGACACTGATTGTGTATTTTGTGTTTTTTATATCAATGGCTAAACATTTCATTAAACATTTAAGTTTAATCGAATCAACTGTAGTTTCCTTATCGATTTGGATCACTTGATGAAGAGGAGACTATATATTTTTTAATTTATATTAACAGCCCTAGTCACTGTCTGACTTATAATTATATTGTACTATTATTCAGTTAGCAAAGTAACTAAAATTGAGAGTTCTATCCCAACTAAAATTGGGAAAAGTTTTTTTAGTCGAGACCTCTGAAAAATAACTCTTTCAGGGGTCTCGACTCAAAAAAACATGCGAGTTGGACTGGCACACTGAGAGTGCCATATAAACTTGTATTTTTTATTATGTAACTAAAATGTTACGGTTTTCGGATTTCTTCTTTACATGTGTTGTAAGACATTCATTATTTCTTGACAAATTTCGTAATTCTGGGTCAACGGGAAGGACTTATAGATTTTGATTCAAATCAAATCAAATAATATTTTATTCGACGTAGGTATAGATAGGAACACACTTACACACACATTTTTAAGCAAAATATAAAATAGTTATAAAATATTTTAAGGTAAAATACAGAAAATAAAGTCAACTAGAGAGAATTCTTTGTATACAGAAATGACTTAAATATTTTGAAAATAACATAAAAATTAAGTAAATATAGTAGCAAATATATAAAATTAATAATTGGTATAAATTGAATTTCAAAATTACTAGAACAAAATTTTGTGATGTAAAATTTAAATCAAAATCAGTATGCATAAAGAGTTCTAAAGTTCAATTAAATCAAAATAAATGTAAAATAAAATCAAATACAATTTAAAATTTCATTTGATTTATTCTAAAAACATAGTATTACATAGTTTTAGTAGTATGCATATATAGATTTCTCGGTTGTACCTAAATAACTATTTGATTTCAATGATTTTTCTGTGAAGTGCCTAGAATTTCGAATCGGTAACCCCAGATCATAAAAGGCGGGCAGGTTCTGGTTTGAAGGGTAAGGTAGGCGGTAAACTTATTCAATGGCATTCAAACTTCGCCACAAGGATAGAAACACACTATTAACATCTTTGGTGTCTATAGGTGATGGTTGTCTTTCCATCAGGAGAACTATCTGTTTGTTTACTATCTTATACATTAAAAAAAATGCTCCATGACATAACGTACGTGCGTGTTAGGTACTTGTTAAACTATATTTATGTAATTCCGTATTATCAAACAAGCAGGTTAATCTTCTGAGGTAATCCCCAATAGCCATCGAGGTACATAATTAGTTCGTTAATGTGCGCGTTTGGCCGAACTGAGATCTTATGAATCTAAGTTAGTTACTCAGAATTCTGAGCAAATTTTTTGCCACAAAACTTTATAGATAACATTTCACTATTTATGTCACAGCACTATTGTGTAACCCTGAATCTTTTTCTATAAATTTTGCTATCTTTTAACATTACGGCATGCATGATCAAAACTTATTTTTTCAGTCATTATCGAAACAAAGCTCGCTCATCGAGAGGCTTGACTCTTCGGATGAAGATCACACACCGATAGAAGAGCAAGGTGGGAACTTAATATAACACTAGTTAATTAATAATTAAGTTTTACTTCTATTTATTTGTGTCAAATAAAATATATTGCCCACATATTATATAAAGTATAAATATTGTTTATTTTCTTTCTACAGAACATATGGTGGAGTAGAAAATCAACGAGGAATTCAAAAATTATCTTAGCTATTTATATTTATTTTATATTTTAACTGTAACTGCATAGCATCTAAACAGAGCTGGTCTCGATTATTTTTATTAAATGAAATGTGATAAAAATTGTTAATTTTAAAATTTAATTTAATTTGCAATAATTTATTAACTCAAGAAGCATAATCATTAATTTTTAAATCCTGAGAGATGTAAAATCTAAATATATGTAGAATCTTTAAGTAGATAAGTCGTTTTAACATTTTAAGAAGAATACCTTAGTACTTAACTTAGTATAGTCCTCCAGCCTCTATGCAATGTGATCTTGTAGAGCTAGCAAAATATTTTCGGACCAGTTTCAATGACTTCATAGAAATAATTTATTTTTATTTAACAAATTAACTCTAAAACCTTGTGTAAATTAAATTTATTTAAAATTAAATTAATAATATTTATTTTAATAAAGACAAAATTAAATTGAAATAAGTAACATTACGTAAGGTTCCTTATAGTTAAGCAAAGTGAACTAAACATGAAGAGACGCTCTGTTTTTCCTCAATACACCCGTTTCTCGGTAGTTGGACAGAGAACATAAGAAATTCAGTAAGTACCTATGTAAAGTATTATTTGAACAATTTTTATAATTTCGTTTTTGACATATAACTTTTAGGCCTATCTAGTTGAATATTTTTGCTACATATGTAGCATATTTATGCGAATGCGCCAAAAGGAGTTTTCCGAGCGTACATATCATGGATATTTCTTTGGTACGCTCTGTAGCCTAAACTTAATGGGTTTCAGATTCGTTTTAATTGTAAGAGTTGCATAATCTTTATAATTTTAGCCGGGTTGCAGCAAAAGAAGAATTATATGTTTTTGTATATGGTCACAATCGTGTTTTGTTCTATAACAATTAGATACCTATGTTGTTTTTGGTTTTGTGAATTCTAAAATTTTGAAAATTATGACTTTATTAAGTAGTCTGAATAATTTAATCTCTCTGCCAAATATATAAAAAAGATAAACATTAATTTTTAACCAATAAGGTTTTGAATATGTAGTTGTTTATACCTTTTATTGTATTTTGTATCTGGCAAAGAAACCATGCAATTCATCCCACATTAGGATGACATCGATTAAAAAGTTTGAAAATTCCTTTTAATAAAAAGACTGCATCACATGTAACAAAATTATTCACTAAAGTTATTTTAATTTACTTTATGTATAAGCTAGAAATATAAAAAAGTTACAAAATATTATTTTATGATGATCGGAAAGAAAATTCTAGATAGGATCCCCCTAATCAATAGCAGTATGAAGTATACTTTACGATTTATTCTCATACCTATCGAATATACAAAAAAAAATCACAAAAATCACTCGTATCTCTCCGAAGGTTTGCGACCGTGACATGAGATTTTTATATATCATACTTAGATTAAATTTTATTATACTAATTTTCATTTAGATAAAGTGAATGTTGTTAGTCAAAACGTTTTTGTCATTTGTCGACAGAGACACAGTAGTAATCCCCGTCGCGTCATTACATTTGCCAACCTTAACGATTTTTACTTATGATAGCAAACTTTACCAATTTTTATAGACACAAAGGTCTTGATATAACATCATTTTCTACCTCGTGCTGCTACTCCGGCATTGTAGTAGACTCCCAACTGAGGCAGTAACTTACAACGGTTCAGCTGCCTTTAAAAAATTGTTTTCATATTATAATTTTTTAACACACCGCCGCGCTCCTACGCTTCAACTGGCATCCCACCACCGACTCGCAGTATGCTGATATTTAGACCACGATCAACGGATACTTATGTTTATGTTTAAATGTAATGACCGGATAATAATTTAATGCAGTCTCATCGTTTTTTTTTTATTGAAACACATGAGTGTTTACACCTAAATTTGAACACCATAACACCTAAATTTGAACGCCACTTTAATCGAGTCGAGAGAAGTAAGCAACTAATTTGCTTATCTACTTTGAGGTTAGATCAATTCGTTTAATTTATTCACTGATGTTTAGTTATAACTATAATACAATTTGCAACATTGTGACGACGCCAACTTTATTTACAAATCAAGTTAATGAAACTGGTCCTTATTTCTATTAGTATAACATTTTCTACGACATATACATAAAATAATCTTATATTTAAAAATAAGATAGGAACGTAGCCTTCTATTATAAATCATACATAAGTGAAATATATGTTGCCACAAACTACAGATTGTAATTATATTTAGCCACAATTTAGCATTTTCATAAAATTTATTTATTTAAATGGGATTTAAAACGTGCAGTGAGTACATTCATTTGGAATTAAAAATTTTAATTATACTCTATTTTTTTAAATTCCAGTAAGTACTTTTCCACACTGTATTGTTAACAGTGTTTTACCAACTTATTGAGTATTCAGAAAAACGATGTATATTGGTAGAACTAATTTGCAACCTTATTTATGTTTAGGTACATAGAATGGATTACTTTATATATATATATATATATATATATATATATATATATATATATATATATATATTGTTTATGTTATGTTGTTTGATATGTTTCAGTCAATATTAAAGATTAGGTATATAAAATACTTTAGACGCCAAATATACCCATTTCAATTACATTTTTAACGCTGTGTTGGATGTGTTGTTAATTTTATTTTTGATATATTTTATGAAACATTTTTTTCATTTACCACTAAAAATAAAACCCAAGCTTTTAATTTAAAAAAATAATAGACAACCTAAATATATTAACTTCAAAAGTTGGAAATTACATTATATAATTATATTATAACCCGAGAATATTGTTTACAATATCAAATGGTTTGTTTTAATATTAATTTAGCATATGTCATAGTTATTATACTATATTTAAACCTACATGACTTTACGAAATATTTAACTATAAAATGGTTAAGGGTTTGCTTAAATTAGAAAAATCATATACTTAATTCCCCGTAAAATGTAACGAACTAGTTTCCAAACTGTGATCCCTCGTAAAGACTTCTATGTAAGTGCGTATACATTCTTAATTAAAAGTTACCGATATAAAGTACGTAGATATATCTAAGGTTATTATAAACATTAATTAGACTATATACTTTTACACGTACTTATAGTATATAAACACTATTAGCATTGATGTAGTTATTGTTGTATCAAAATTGCATACATATTGTCTTGATTGATATTATTTTTAAAAATATTGTCCGAAAAAGCATAATCTTAAAACCATGCTCTTTACCTAGCTTACCCACTTTTACCTATACCCTAAATTTTAAAGTATTTATTATTTCGAATGATGAAAAATGAAAAACAATGACTTAATATTTCGTTAAAGTATTGCTTAAATCAACATTATTTGGTTTTTAAATTTCATTAACATTTAGTATTCTTAGTCGTATGCATATTTCAACAGGGACTAAATTTGAGCTCGAAAATCAATCAACATGATTTTTTTTTATTACAACTTTACGCCATCTAGTGTTAAAACTACAAACAGGACTTGAAATATTTGTTCTAAAAACGTGTCGTAGTCTGCAAATCTCTTTATAAATTTTATCTCGTTATAAATCTACATCATATTATACGAAAAATATTTTTATAAAACTGAATCTTTTTAAAGTATTTTATATTAGACGAATAACAATTATTATCTTGTTTTGTTGTTTTATATTACCCTGTCATGTATTATGTGAAGTTTAAAAACATATAATTAACGGTTAACTGCGCAAATGGTTGCTAAAAATATACTACTAAGGGGTAGAATTCTTCAGAGTCTCTACAGTATTTGGCACCACCGCCTTCCCTTTTATTGGCGCAATAGCGTCAGTAGGTACTTCTCACTATCCTGTTCAGAAACATAGTATTTTATACCTATAAACCATTAAGTTTATACATCTGATATTACATCTCTTCCTCACAGCCTAAATGCAAATTTATGCTTTGAGAAAGAGATGTAATGTCTGTAAATTGAAACGACTTTGGTGTCTGTAAATTGTAAATTTCAACTATACTTTTTATATATAAGTAAAAATGTACATGGTTTCTTGCTTATGACATTTGTTGATGTTCATTTAGCTCTATCTACTCTACAAGGTAATCGACGTAATGATATTACTTTCCTATCTATTCAAATATTTCTCCAGATTTATTTACTGAAATTATAGTCGTTAATTTGCATAATATGAACTATACACTGTATTTTCGGACAATAAATTACAATTGAAAAACATAATTCTGATATTTACAACATCATTTGTTTTCTCATGAAAATAAAATAAAATTGAACATTACTTATACATACACTATTTCATCATAATTTGTAGAATAGTTTTATAAATTAAATATGTAATAGATGTTAATTGTTACTTAGAAAATGCAATAATATTTTATAAGTAGATGCACTTATTAGTAGTAAATTAAACTTGACAACTAAACTAAAGTCTAAATAATATTTATCCTTTCCTATATATACCTATATATACTCATTTTTGAAAACAACGTCATTTATTATTAAATTAATTTCATATACAAAATCACTTTCTCTTGAGTTAATTAAGGTTAAATATATGAAAATATTTTTAAGCCAAAGATATTTAGCTGAAGTTAAAATAACATACCTTTGAATCAGCATATACTGACTTAATAAACTTACTTTTTATTATATTAAAAATGTAATAAAACGTTAGTTTATTAAATCTTTAATATGTTTTCAAACAACTAAGTAAAATTGATACTGGATTTGAATTCTTGAATTCTAACATTGCCCATGCTGAAAGCTAAGTTCCATTAAACCCAGATGATTTCTCACAGATTAACGCATTACATTGTTGAAATTTCTAACTCAAAGATGTTATCAGTTTGCAACGTGCAGTGGGTGTTTATACTCTGTTTTTTTTTTCGTTATCGTGATGCCACTGAAAAGGCTAAAAGTAATGAAAGAAATAGAATAAACACACAACAGTTCCGGAAAATAAAGAAGACCCCAGTAGCACAATTATCCAATCTCTCGTCCACTGCTCTTTCCACCACGTCAACAAAGGCACACAGTATAAGAGGGCAGATAATTATACCACTGGAATCTCCTTTATTTTGCAAATAACGTCGTAAAATAATTTGATATCATCTTTCCAGTTAGTAACGATTTCTTTTCTTGTAAATTTACCCTTGCCACGGAAACAGTATTGCATTTAGTCCACGGTACATCACACTTTTTCTTAAATTATGAATATAAATTATACTTGAAATGTGAATAAATTCCTGGATCTTTTAAATTAATAACTTCCATTTGAAGAGTCCACCAACCTTTCTAAAAATAGTATTTTCGCTACAAAAGTCTATCGGTGACTTACTTGGAAAGTGCTGAGAAACATAAATAAAATCCTGTTTAACCTATCGATCTATATTTTCGCTACAAAAGTCTATCGGTGACTTACTTGGAAAGTGCTGAGAAACATAAATAAAATCCTGTTTAACCTATCGATCTGAAACAGCGCTGCACTATCAGTACTTGATAACGTTATAGTTACGTGTATCAAATAAATTAGCAAAAATTAAGCATGTATGTATTGATCCCTTTCCCAAACAAATATGCTTAAATACAACATATTCGCAATGGTAGACAAGCTCATCGGTAGAGTATTTTTGTGGGGTGAAATATTTTTCGAAATACTTATTGAATTATTATGTCATGGCATTAAAACGAATTATATATCCAACAAGAAAGAAAAACTTATGAATTCGGCATACTTTGATAATGTTCATTTGAAAAATCGCAGCGCTTTTGAAAAATGTCTTAGAGACTTTCTCTGTAAGACATTTTCTTTCTTTCTCCTCTCTAAGACTGGTAGACTCACAAAAGAAAGGCGCCGCACGAAGTTCCACGTACTTATTCATCATTTAAAAAAATGTGACATACCGCAGACTAATTCCCTCAGTAGGGATAAATAAAGGCTAATATTTCGTTTCATAGAACATAATATTTAACTACATATTTTTGTTTGCTTTTTGGTTTGGGCTATATTAATTGGAATGCTAAGCTAATGCTTTAAGTTGCGAAAATCTAAAAATTAAACCTCTAAAAGATACCACATCAAAATAACATTTGAATCCCGACCACAAATCTTTTTGTTTTCTGATTTATAAGAATTTCTTAAATCACGGAGAAATACAGAAACACTGGCCGCCGTATACATATTATTGTATATATTTTTACAGCTAAATATCTTATATGGTATCTTATATCCAAAAAAAACTAGTGTATAAATACTTTTATTTATAAACAATATGGATTAAGCAATAAAATAAATTACGAAGTTATTTCCCATCAAATCATATGATATCCGCAAAAGATCCGTTTATTTACTTTTGTTTCGGTTCATAAAAACATTTTAAATAAATTTTAAAAGAGTTCTGACTTTTAAACTTGTGTAGAAATTTATTAATATTAGTATTGTCACGGTAGTTCAAACTAAGTTTTCTCGAATAACCACCGTCATGATATTAAATAAAAAGCTTAATATAAAATTAAACATAAGTCAACAATTAAAATCTATATTTCTTCGTAAAATATTTATTATTAATGAATGTTACGTTACTATTGCTATCAAATATTAACATTGCACAATTTTAAAGTGCTGTTTGCCCTTTATTTATCCCATTTTCATTAAACTTCAATGGACTAAATTTGTTTATTTAAGTTATTTTAATTTCTCGTTCGTATTTGCATTTTGCTGACTTGCATGTAGGCAAATAAAATTTTAGTACTGCTGAAAAAATCCATACAAATTGAAAGCAGTAAACACTTGAGATAGAAGAATTGAAAGCATTATTTAGTGGAGATTTATTTTATGACATAGGCATAAAACCAGAGAGAAACTAAGTTTCTGATGTGTATCTATTACCGAACATATCAAAAGAATCAAGTAATTAAATTCAAATTGTGTTTAGGTACTGTAAACAAATTATAGATATTATATGTTTATAGTGCGGGATATAATTCACAAATAGTACGATGACCTCACAATTTTAGAACATAGGGTTTTACTATTTTTCTTCTTGCGTCATTAATACCGGATTAATTGACTCTAATTAAATTGTTCCAAGCTCGGTCTCTTAGTAAGTAGATTTTATGTTCTGAATATATAAATTCATTTAAAAATAAGTACATTTTTATGCTTATGGGTGAAATTCTAAAAGAAAAGGTTTAGTATTTTATAATTCCACCCGAAATACATTAAAATTGGAAGGGTTCAACCTTTTCATTTTTATACATTAAATCTTCATTATTAAATCTTGGTTACATCTATTCATTTAAGATTAATGAACTCCATTAGCAATAAAAAAATATGTTATCTTATTTTTTATGTTTAACATAATACACTTTATTTTTAATTAATTTGTAGTAGTTTGTTTATATTTTTATTGGTATAAAATAAAATTTTGTTCCTGTAAAATTTTTAAATTGGTACCTAAATATCGAATATTTACTTCATCAAATTTAGAAACGTAATTTGCAATCGCTTCTATATTGATCTTTGTGGCAAGTATAATATGGCTGTACTATGCTACTCATTTTTACAAAAAAAAATAATTCAAAATCGACATTAACAGCTTAAAGTGAAATACTGAAATGGTAATCTCTATAATATAATATCATTCTTAAAGCACAAGGAAAATAACAAAGGTAAATTTTAAATAGTTATTTAAAATTTTACAAAAAACAATATTATGATGTAACAGATTTATTTACTTGTCTTATTAGATGTGTGCCGTGCTTGTGTGTATGTATGTGCATTTCATGTTATTTTAAATACATTTTATTTGACAACATTTAAAGTTACATACTGTAGGTCAAAATAGCAGGCGCTGGATGAATTATTATAAAATGCGATATGCAATAATCGAATAAGACAAGTAACGCGTTAGCCTCATCATCCTCAGTCAATATTCATTAATATATTTTAATAAATTTTAAACTTCACTTTGAATGAATGATATAAATTTTAAAAGATAATCAATGGTTAAACGTGTTATACTACATAATATCTACTTAAATATGCAGTAAGTACTATGGCAAAGGTAAACACTGTCACATTGTTGAATATTTGTAGAGTTTTGTAATTGTCATTTCTTAATCCTCACTGGTGTGAGTTTTATTTTGGATCTGTCCTCATGTTAAAACTGAAATATATTCTCTGTGTTTCTTATATAGTTTGTTTTATTGTTCCCCCGTAGATGTTCTAACTAAAATTTAATCCAATTTAACTATTTGATTGAATTTTGTTGTCATCCACAGTGATGACAGCAAAATCTACCCAACGTGTCCTAATATATATTCTATACTTTCATCGTCGGCACTTGGTAAAATTACATTACGGTTAGACACAATAATTAACAATTCATTTGTACTTAAATTTTATTTCATAACATATATGTTTTTAATATATTATTCAACCGGTTTTACTTTTTAAGCATCTGTATGATTTTTGGAGTGTTTATTTAAGTAGGTCCCTGGTTATACGTTCTTTGAATAAGTGGACTGTATAAATATGTAAGAGCATATGTCAATTTCCAAAACAAATCGGGGATAATTGATTTTCACCAACCTTCACTGACACCGCCACGCTCGACAGTCGACAGCTTCTCCTGGTCGCACGGCGCTCCGAAGATCTTGCAGGTTGTATTGCGAGGTAGCTTCGCGATTTAGCACGGCTAATAAGACGCGTGGAATTACGTGAAACGTTCACGGATATTTTTAATGATTCGCACCCAATTTGCACGGCAATCGTAGGCAGAATGGGGTCTCCTGTCTCGCATTAACGGATAACAGATTGTACGTGGCAGGATATTTTCAATCACCATAGTGATGAGAACCAAATAGCATCTTCAGGATATAAATTACATACTCAACCGGTGTCACTTCATCTTCAGCATGTTGTAATTTACATGCTGAATTTACATACAAGATGCTTAAAAAGTGAAACCGGTTGAGTAATATACCAAAAACATAGAGTTATGTTGTAAAGTGAAATTAAAGAACAAGTGCTTTGTTAATTGTGTATAACATATCCTAATATACCCAACCCCAAAACAGCTAGCTTCCACTAATACCTGGAAACCGAAATCTCGAAGCCATAGCGATTTTGCGGAACGGCGGCGGGGTAAAACATAAACATTTAAAGGAGATATGGATATGAAAAGGAGACGCTACGAGCTGCGATACAATGCCGGTGCCTTAGGAGATATGGAACTATTTTTAGAGGCAACTAAGACGCTACGAGCTGTGATATAATGTCGCTGCACTGCTTTGAAAACTGCACACAAGAGTAGTAAATGTTTTTGTTATAATGATATTATTGATGATCGATTTCATATGTCAATAATTAACTGCAGAAAAACTGCACAAAAAATCATTTTTATTTTTTAATATTATAAAAACTACTCGACCAAATTTATTTAAATTTCTAAGAGACGGCATAATAGAAGCTATTTTGTAATTAACAAAATAATTATCAGTTAAATCTGTTCTCAAACGAAAACAAATACGAATTTATAACCGTCTTCATTAATTTATAATTTTTACATCCTTACCCCCAATGCCAGACAACGCTGTTTTCATCAGAAAACTGAAAAAGACATTTGATTGCCCGACCTGGAAATTGAACACGGAATAGTTAATGTCAGTTAAATTGGAAATTTATTGGTTTGATGCTAAAATAATTACAGAACCAAATGCCTGTGGCTTCCACCGCATAAAAGTGATATGTAATTTTTTAAATAAAATCTTAATTAATCACCATATTATAAATCGATGACTTAGTTAAATACACGATACTGTTGAATTAATCTATTTAAAACGAGCTGACCCGGCAAATGTTGTTCTGCCTTTTTAACTACTCTTATATACATATATATATATATATATATATATATATATATATATATATATATATATATATATATATATATATATATATATATATATATATATATATATATATAGGTCCTAGGAATCTTTTCCGACTATTTTCGCGATGACGTCAGTATGCCTATATGTACGTGTGTGTGTATACATCTCATAACTTATGAACGAAACGCGGCTGATGGCATTCGATTGGATTTTGCTCAACTTAGACTTCCTGAAAATTTGAATCAAGTCAGCTTAGGAGATTTTGAGAAATTTTAAAATAACACAAAAAAAATTTTGATTATATCGGTATTTTTTAAGATAACTTCCAGATTAATGTACCGATTGGGTACAAAAACTAATCAGCTCTATTCCTCAAAAAAATTACATCTAATGTATAAATTGCATCAAAATCGGTTCATCGGTTTGGGAAAAATCGGTGACCAAAAATTTAAAAAAAAAAGTGTTTTTTCGACATAACTTCGAATCTTTTCAACCAATATTTTTTTTGTATTGTACGATATTTTAGTACTAAAAAAATTACGTCAAATGGCATTTCAAGAATCAAAATCGATTCAAATTTTCAAAAGTTACAGCTTTTCAAATATTAAAATTACGTTATTTTTAGCCAATTAATTTTATATTTTTAAAATAATTTTCAGGCTAATACACCGATGGACTTAAAAATCTTATCAGCTTTTCTCCTTTAAAAACTGCGTCAAATACTGTTAATTGGATCAAAATCGGATCCAATTAACAGTATTTGACGCAGTGAAGATTTATTAATTATGAAAATATTTGAAAAAAAATGTTTTTTGACATGGCTACGAAATTTTTCAACCTATCCATTATTTACCTAAATCAATATTTTAGATCTCAAAAATGAGTTAAATGTCGTTCGAAAGATCAAATTCAATCAGCGTTCCCAAAATATACAACTTTGTTCTCAAAATTGCTAAATATTGTGTAGTTACTCGAGCGTCGTAGGGACCTATTGGATTTTGTAGATTAAATTATATAAGAAGAATTATATAAGGAAAAAAAGGTGATAATATAATGTTTTCCATTTCAATGGTGGGGACAAATCTACAGGTAAAAAAAATGTGAAAACAAAAACAATAACATGAAACACTAAAGTCGCGTCAGATTAATGTATAGTAGGAGGTATATACTCAAAGGTTGGATTAAAGTTAGAAAATCTGACGTTGCCAGCTAAAATTTAGAAAATCTGACGTTCCAAGTGTAGCGTAAGGGAATGGGACATTGTACAAAAAATCGTCATCTTGATATTCTCGAGCGCATAAAATCTGAATTTTCTTTTTACTGGAAATGATGTAAGAATAACGAAAAAATATAATCTGACAATTTCTACAAGCCATCGATAACTTCTGTCAGAATTTTGTTTTTTTTCACCCTAGTTTTCCGCCACTATGTAAAGGGCTTATATTTAGTGGAGTGCCTCAACATTATGCGAGGTACCTATGCGACTTCCTATGTTAATTTGAAGCGCTTCAGTAAATACCAAAATCCCCTCTTGGGCTAAAAAGAAAATAAAAATATATATTAATTTAACTATTTTACTATAGAAAAAATAAATAAATAAATATTGCTGGACAAATTACACGAATCGATCTACCACCAAGGTAAACAAATCATTTGTGTTATGGGTGTTTGTCAATAATACATAGAAATACATATATACATACTGTTACATCTATACAAATATACAAATAAATAAAATTGGAGTGTCTGTTTGTAATATTAAAATAACTGTTTTTAACTAAATGCATATGGACGTATACACTGGACACGTATCAAAATAACGCTTTTTACGATTTTTGTCTGTCTGTCTGTCTTTTTGTTCCGGCTAATCTCTGGAATGGCTAGACCGATTTGGATGGGACTTTCAGTGATAGTTAGCTGATGTAATAAGGAGTAATATAGGCTACTTTAAAAAAAAACACGCGGACGAAGTAGCGCTAGTACATAATAAACACTCAAACTCAGAAATGCAAACATCTATGCTCATCACACAAATATTTGTCCCTGCCGGGAATCGATCCCGAGCCCCCTCGATTCGTAGTTAGGTTCGCTAACCATTTGACCAACGAAAAAAAACATTACACACACACACACACATATTCCCATCGCCCGTAATTTATTTTTCTTCTTATTTTGACTTTATTTTCTTTGTTTTTCAGTGGGTCCTACTATGATAGATTTTCTTTTAGATAGTAGTACCTACTAGATTTTCTTTTGTTTAAAAAAATATCTACCCTAGCCTATTATGGTTTTGGTGTGATAAGCAAATTTCAATTTCAATTTCTCATGGCAAGGAGAGTCTGAAGATGGAACCGGAAGAGGATCAAAGAAACTCATAGATAGAAAATGCTGAAATAGTCGACTTTGAGCTCATTCTTTGTGTGGTGATAAGCACTTTAAATTACTCATGATGACATGGGTGTAAAGTGGAGACGAAAAAGTCCATTGGACCTCAAAGATAGAAAGTACTAAAGATGAGTCTGCGCTCTTCGGTTTTGTTTATATGAGTAATACCTTCAACTACTCATGATAACGAAATTCTGAAGATGGAGCCGGAAAACGGCTATTAGTACTTACGGATAGAAAGTGCAAAATTAGTCGAGTAAAGACTAGTTGGATTCTTGTTATGATTACTTTCTATTATGTACTCGTGATGATGAGGGTTTAAAAATACGGTAGCATGCCATTAAAATCCAGACAGAAATTACTAAGTACTCGAGTCTGGGCTCGTTAGTTTTGTTATTATGAGCATTTTCATAATAATGAGGATATCAAGATGAAGAAGGAGGCATGCCAGTTTGCCAGAGTTTAGGGTCGTTGCTTTATTTGTTGAGTACGTTTTTACTGACGATGAGAAGGCAAACATAATTCACGCATCAAAATAACTTGCAAAAAATTTAATGGTCTTAATTCTTTCTGATTTCTGTTTTTGAAGATCTAGCGATAGAGCTGGAAGACTGTCATTTAATACCATAGATAGAACGTGCTAAGATGGACCAGCTTAGATTTTGACGTGATTATGTCTTTTAAATTGCCTACATAGGAGGGACAATTCAAAAAACGGATGATAACAAAATTGGGGGATACAGTTTGGTGTTATAACTACATAATTATCACCAACATCCAAAATCTAATTATACTACTGGGTAGCCAAAGAATCAAAAAATTTGATAAGCTGAACGCGGATTACGATGCTTCGCGAATATTGGAATAAGAAGTGCCGCCATTTTAAGTAAATTTTACTGCGTTTACATATTTTGCATAATATGGTATATCTTTACACTCAAAGCAACTATAAAATTCGATTAAGTTTTATTCGAAAGCTCTTGTAAAGATTAATTGATTGTATAATTTCAAAACATAGTTTTTAACGCTAATAGTAAATATATATAAAGCACTTAAGTGAAAAATTCAGTGCAAAACTGTAATCAGCCACAAAAAAAAACTTTTAAAAGCCACATAAAATTCAAGGAATGTATAACGTCTGAAAGAAATTTTAAGTAGCAATCTAATGATACCCATGAATCTCCATATGAAAATGTGGAGAAGTGTCGAGAACGCAAAATGATGAACGCGTCCGAACCGATCAACGATGGCACCTGCTGGCCTTAACGGCCTTTACGGCTTCACAGGTCTTGGGGGCGAGTAGAGTGCTCAGCGAGAGTTTAAAGATGTGGGATCGTACGCTCTCTATCCTAAGGGTGTCTTCTGTGAGACTTATAAGAGGGTTAGCGACATTGTCTCGTGTGTAGGTGTAAAATATTTTGATATGTTTCGTTGGCCACAGTTATCAGATGCTCGGGATTGGTGAGAACGTGGCGGGGCCTATGTAAGATGGGATCGGGATTAGGATCTGGGATGTAGTCTACCGCAGTGGGTTAGGGTGTGAATTGGTGCGATTGAAATATCTTTTGGAAATATCTTAAATTACCTAGCTAAACTCTGCAATTCAAGATTTTTATGAAGATCAATGTATAGCACGGTGCACCCGTGACAACATGCTGGTATTTGTTCTGTACTACTTGCAACGAATGCAAATCTGTAGATAGGCAAACGCTATGCAGGCGTATGATAGAATAGGCCTTACGCAAATCCTGAAAAGTATCACCTTGTGTCTAAGTGACACAAGTAATAATAATAATAATAATAATAATTTTATTTCCATCGATAAATCTCCATTAAACACTAATAAATTACAAATACAATATTTACTTACTATTATTCTACCTATAGTGTGCAATATGTCTTGCAGTTCCTACACTAAGTATTAACTTGTGTCGTAGGTAACTGCTTACTCTTCCAATTTACAGTTTTATGTAGCCAAGAAGTGTGAATTATAAGTAATGTAAGTAAGAACCTATACAACGTGTATATGTACACTATTGTTTTTTTTTTTTTTGTTTTTTTTTTTAAACACATAAATAAATGTATGTTTGGTGTACGAGGAAGGAGTATTTATGTGTGTGTGTGTGTGTGTGTGTGTGTGTGTGTGTGTGTGCGTGTGTGTGTGTGTGTATGTGTGTGTGTGCGTGTGTGTGTATGTATGCGCGTGTGTGTGTGTGTAGGTGTATTTAATTGTGTATAGCTAGTAATTAATTGAGTGCTATGCATAATTTACTTTAATAAACCTTTCTGACTCTTCAGGGCCTAGATTTTTTAACCAGGTATTAATTGTGTTTTTAAGGTCTTTATTATTTTTTGTAGGTAAGTCTGGAAATGTTTTGCATAATTTGTTGTAGAGGTAGGGTCCTAGGTAAGTTGAATGTCGATGAGCAAACTTTGTGTTACAGGAAGGTTTCTTAAATGCATTATCTCTCCTTCTTTTTTTATTTCTATCTGTACATGGTTTTTTCATATGTTGTACCAAGATTAAATTTTGTATAAAGAGTTGTCTCACTGTTAGCACATTACAGTCTTTATAAAGTTCAGATGTTCGGAAACGGTATGGTCTAAAAGTCGCGACCTTCAATACTGCTCTCTGGGCACGCTCTAAAGGTTTTATATATGAAGAACATGCTCCACCCCAAGAGGTAATACAATAAGTGAGTATTGATTTACAAAGTGCATCATACGCTTTGAACACTACGTTACGATCAGCTGCATCTCTGAGGTTTTTAAAAACGAATATAAGTTTGCGAACTCTTGAGCAGAGAGTGTCAATATGCGGTTTCCAACCTAACCTATTGTCTAGTATAACACCCAGGTATTTCAGTTTATTGACACATTCTAAACTTGGGCAGTTGCAGCTGCCCTTTGAACAATTGGTGTGTATTTTAATGTTGAGGTGAGGAGCTCTGCCGCGTGGATTAATAAAAGATACGACTTTGGTTTTCTCAACGTTGAGAGTTAGCTGATTGACATGTAACCAGTTAGACACTATTTTAAGGCCTTTTTCTGCATTATCCTTCGCCTCTTCCCAAGTTTTACCAGTAAATATTAATGCAGTGTCGTCAGCATATGAAAATATCCTCCCACTAGGAAGATTTAAATTACATAGTTCGTTTAAGTATGCTAGGAAAAAAGTCGGGCCTAAAACACTACCTTGCGGGACCCCGTAAGTAAGTGCTTCATCCCCACTGATTACCTCTCCAACTTTGGTTCTTTGTGTTCTTCCCTTTAAATAGTTTTCTACTAAGTGCAAGGCAGAACCACGAATTCCAAAACGTTCAAGTTTCTTAACCAGAATGGGAACAGAGATAGTGTCAAAAGCTTTTGCTAGATCTAAAAAAATCCCTATGACTTTATTCTTTCTATCCATTTCACAGATGACAAAGTTAGAAAGTTCAGCCACAGCTTTTTCGGTTGATCGACCCGCTCTAAAGCCAAATTGATTAGGTGAGAGTAGATTATATTTTTCTAAATAGGATATGATTCTTTTGTTTATTACTTTTTCTACAATTTTAGAGATACATGGTAAAATTGAAATTGGTCTATAATTTACGACACTGTCTATGTTCCCACTCTTGTAAATTGGTGTTATAATGGACTTTTTATAAATATCCGGAAAAATACCAGTACGCAAAGTTAAGTTACTAATATGTGTTATAATTGGCGCTAAAACTGCTACGGACTGTTTTATAACTTTCGTTGGAACTCCGTCGTAGCCGGTTGCACAATTGTTTCTTAGCCCATTTATGACGTCTGAAATTTCAAGTTCATTAGTATCTAATAAGCCTAAAGAATTCATTTGAAACATTGGTTTGGGATCGACATTGGATAAATTATTGTTAGTACTATATTTGATCTTCTTAGCTAAAGTTTTTCCCACATTTGCAAAATAGTTGTTTACATGGTTTATTGAAGCTCGAGGGTTATCTTTTATTTTAAGTAGGGTTTCATTATTATTTTGTCCTTTTGCACTACATGTTATTTGCTTTATTATTTCCCAGGTCTTTTTTATATTTTTTTGGTGTTTATATAATTCCTCTTTAAAATAATCATTTTTAAGTTTCTTAACTAATTTATTACAGTAATTTCTATAACGGATATAGGTAACCTTAAGTATTTCATTATCAGGGTTCAATTTCAGATGAAGATGCATACGGTCTCGGGTGCGGATACAACGAATTACACCTGAAGTGATCCAGGGCTTTATAGCTTTTTGTTTGCGTGGGATTTTAGATGTTTGGGTGTTTGATTCTATGATCTCTTTAAGCTTATGTAGTAAATGTTCAGCTGCAGAATTAGAGTCAGTTGACTGCATAACGTCGGTAAAGTCGCAGGTTTTGATTTCATTGGAAATTTTTAAATAGTCAAGTTTTTTAACATGACTTTTCAAATTTACTGTAGGCTTTTTATTTTTTATATTTAGTAATACTGGATAATGATCGGTCACCGCAGTTTGCACTACAACTGAGCTACATTTAATTTTACTTTTTATGAAAACATGATCAAGACAACGTTCGCCCCGGGTTGCCACATCATAACTTGGTAAAAGTCCATGACCCGCCAATAGCTCCAAATAGGATGGCGCGTTGCGATCTGTGCTGTTTGAGTTTATGTCTATATTTAGATCTCCTGTGACAATAATGTTATTAATTTTTTTTGTTTGCAGTAAGAACACAGTCTAGGGAATTTATAAAGGGTTCTGTATTTAAAAAAGAAGGAGATCTATATAGTGCAATTATTAACAAATTTTTATCAATTTTTATAGTTAAGCAGTTTGCTTCATAAAATTTGGGCTCCTCTATTGTAAGTTCTAAATCTGTTTTTGAAAAGACAATTATACCACCATTTTTATTTATACAGTTTTTAGTGTAATCTGACTTGTATTTATCTAGTTCAGGGAAAGGTTTATTGTTTTCAATCCAACATTCCGTTAAAATTATCAAATCACATTCAAAGCCGAGTCTATGTAAAAGTATTTCCAAAGCCGCCATATTCTTATTTATACTTCGAATATTGAGCATTAGCAGGTTATACGACTTTTCATCGGTAGAGATTAACGTTTTACAAGATTCAGGGGGACATGTAACATTTTGAATAAAAGTAAGACTATCTATCAAATTGCACAAATTATGTTGCGAGTTATTATCCATTATTGATCATGTGCGGTAACTGGGCACTAGTTATCATGTCGAGTTTAATGTAAGGCATAGTGATTTTTGCAACACTCATATCTTTTTTACGTCTGTTTTTAATCGAATACGGCTGTGGTGATGAAAGTTCGTAGATTATGAACGGTGTGTTGTAAGTATGTATATTTATGAATAATTGTTTGGTATGTTGTTTAGTATGTAAAAGTTTGTAAAAGTACAATATGACGATATGTAGTAGTGTAAAAGAATGTGTGGGAATTAATCTGTAAATATGTTTGTTAGTAAACTTAATATAAAATACGAGTTCATAGTAATAAGCAGATACAAAGCTGTGGGCACTGGTTAGACTTATTGGTTTTTTTGTTTCAAATTTGTAAGTTGTTGCTCACTGATAACTAAAATCGGAGGCAACCCCTCTGCTTTTCGTAGATAAACTCTTCCGTTTGTTGTCCAACAAAAATCATATTTTTCGCTTTTTGTGTTTTGTGTTTAAGTGCGGGACACCTGCTGTGATCGACCTATGAGTGGAGAATGAACTCACTACAAGGAATTGAAATCGGCGGTTGGTTAGTTACTAACATATGATGAGTACGACTCTGTCGGGCACTCCCATTTGCCATAGCTTATATATTAGGCCATTGTGCCAGATCTTATGGAACGCCTTCGCGATGTCGAATAATAGAACACCGGTGGGAATTTGCAGCTCCCCCAAGTAGCACGTTAAGCTGTATATAGGCTGCATTTAGGTTCATTTTTAAACTTAAAGCTGTATACGAAGCCGTACAAAGGCTGTAGAAGCGCTTCTACAGCCGATATAACACCAAAAAGGGCCCCAAGTTATACAGCTTATTGCGTTATATAGGCTGCACAATAGCTATACAAGCTGTTATAAACTGTACAATGGCTGTTATTTGGTGTATAAAGAAACTATAACACTAAAGATACTCTCTTGTAACTGTCTTGTACAGCTAAGAGTTAAATAGGCTGCACAATAGCTGTACAAGCTGGTATAGGCTGTACAAATGCTGTTATTCGGTGTATAAAGAAACTATAATACTTAAGATACTCTCTTGTGCAGCTAAATGTTCTTAATAGGTGTTTGAAAATGATAAAAAGTAACTAATCTGTTTTTGATATTGTATAACATTATATCTGCAGACGCCATAATT
Organism: Apodemia mormo; assembly: GCA_036924255.1. NCBI lineage: Eukaryota > Metazoa > Arthropoda > Insecta > Lepidoptera > Riodinidae > Apodemia > Apodemia mormo. The sequence goes on from JAUPFN010000007.1 coordinate 34,573,285, forward strand.
AAAAATATATTAATAAACGATAAATTCTTGGACTTGGAGCAGTATTCAAGGGTGTATTCGAAGTGCAAATTCTAAATGACTGTGAAGTCGTGTATGTTTTTCCTCAAAATATTCACGCGCCAACGAAATAATCAAGATCACACAAATAAAATCATTGCGAAATACGGTAAGTGTTTGTGTTTAAGGTTAGAATATACAAGTATTTATGGTACAATATTGTATATAAAGGCATAATGATCATAATATAAGTTGCTTGTCAAGATATAGCTTTAGCTATTGCTAAATATATCTTTTATTTAACAATATATTTCTTTAATGTTGTTTTTAATACACAATAATGGCGGCGTTTTGTTATACAGCCTAAAGTGTATTTGGAGGGTGATATACTGCAAATAGCTGTACTGAATCTCTTTTTTGTTCTATTATACGGCTATTGGCTTTTAATTACCGTCCAAATACACTTTAGGCTGTACTAAGTCCCTATATAAATCTATTGTACAGTAATTGGCTTTTAATCACTTAACTTATGTTTAGAGATGCGTACAAAAATTGAAGAACCCTAAATACAAAACATATGTTTGTCACTTGATTTCGCTATTGTGTTGTATTGACGTCGGTCGTTTGACTTTACAACTAAACCAACTTATTGTTAACTATAACTTATGAGACATGTATTTCAATCATGTTTTACTTTATTTTTCAGGGAAATATGCCTTATAAAATAATAAAAACAATTAAGAGAAGCCAAAACCGTATTTGTATCATACCCAGTTTGTGGGAGGATAAAGGTGAATTATAATGACCAAGAAAACAACTTGATATAACTAAGTTGATCAAGAACGAAAAATCAAGCCCTTTAAATATTAGTCTATCACAAAAATATTTTTAAGAAGAATACGTTATTTCGTGCTTGTGATTTAATATTATTAGTTCTTCAAAGAGAAACACATACTCTTTTGCCTGTAATTGTATCTAAGTATATAATATTTTTAAAACGATTGTAAGTATACATATATACAGGGTGTTGCAAAAGTGGTACAGTAAGCCGCAAGGGGGTGGCTCAGGGGGTCATTCTTAACAACTTTTGTTTAGCGACTTTTGGAAATTCGCGAAAAAAATATTGATTCTCCATAGAAACTTTGTTGGTCACGTGACTTTTCACAATGGAAAAACAAAATTGTTTTTCGGGAATTTTCACAAATCGTTGAACAAAAGTTGTTCAAAATGATCCTCTGAGTCACCCCCTTTCGACTTACTATACCGCTTTTGTAAAACTCCGTATAGTAGCAAGTTAAAAATAAAAAAATACATATTTTCTCAGTGTAATGATTTTTATTTCTCTTTTTAACTCTTTTTTATATATTCTTTGAAGAATAGACCAATTGTCTTTCTGCCAGGCAGGTCGTAAAAGACAACCGATGGGCTATGCGAGTTACTTCCATCGTGGTTACTAGGTGATAGAGCTCTGCATTGGCTCGACCGGGTCTGGTACCACCGCCTTATCTATTCCTGCTGCAAAGCGTCAGTGCTAGTCACTGTCATGTTCCGGTTTGGAGGGTAAGGTGGCCGGTAAACTTATGCATTGGGCATTAGACCTTGCCACAAGAGAGCAACGCACCATTAACATTTTTGCTGTCTGTAGGCGATGGTTGATTCTTTTCATCAGGAGACCGATCTGCTTGTTTGCTATCTTATGACATTAAAAAAAATCAGTTATTGTAAATTACCAACCAAGTAACCTTAATGAAGAAGATAAGCCTAAAAAATAATAAATCAGATAACCTACAATCACTTTTTAATGTTTTTGTTACGGAACCCTTTTCCTTGAACATTAATAAAAATGACGATTGTAGGTTTACCTGAATTAGTAATTTTTCAGCATTATCTTCATCACGATTACTTGGTTGGTAATTTATAATATTTAAATATTCCTTTTCAATATTCCTCTTGATTTTTTCCACATGATATCAACTATGCAGATATAAAAAAGCAAACAACAATTTTCTCAGTAATACAGCCTTGAGCTGTACTATAGCTGTATATGCAGATTTTTTATCACCATTGGCTGCATAACAGTCTACAATTACGCCATAAATATTAGCTGTAGAACGGTGATTGCATATCCCATTTTACAGAAACAAGCGTTGAGTGATACTATAATAACACTTAAAGCTGTAATAAATTCCCGTGCTAAACAAAATACAGCTAATGTACAGCTTTAAGGATTAAAATCAGCCTAATGAGTTACAAATTGCTTAAAGCTGTACAGTAGTGTATTAATATTCAGATATAACGCCTAAAGCTTACGCGGAACTCTAAGAAAGGCCTTGTACAGCATTAGGCTGTATATAAACTCATAAAGGTCTCTTATACCGATAAAAGCATCTTTTTACACCATTGTACGGCTGCAATAGAACTTTAAGTTCTATATGAGCTGCTTTATGGGTATTAAACATGCTTGATTGCTGCTTGGGCCGGGGCTGCATTTAAAGAGTTTAAAATGTACTATGTGAGTCGGTGCAGTTAATGAGTCTGTATAGTGTGTGTGTATTATGAGACCTTTTTCGTGAACAAATGCCTTAAGGCGAGGTAGAATGATTTTTTCGTAGAATTTGCCTAACATGTTGATTGGGCTAGTAAGACGGTAACTACTGTCATTATTTCGGAGTTTTCTCGGTTTGTGTATTCCTATGATGGTAGCTTTTTTACACTTTACACCGAAAACGCACAACCGGCTAGGAGTGCATTGAAGATGCACACTAGTAGGTATAGCGTACATCTTCATTGAGGGAGGGAGGTAGGTATTCAAGTACCTTATTTGTGATTTTATCAGACCCCGAGCCTTTTTATTGTATAGATTTTTGATTTTTTCACCTACTTCTTCGGTATCGGAGAGTAATAGCGGGTCATCATCTGGTAGTAGCGCCGCCCTACTCTCTACTTCGCTATCCACAAGATGGACGTGATTTAGACCGTCTAAGTCCGTAGGTTGGTTTGACGGGGAACATTGTGATTGGAACGATGAATGAAAAATGTTAGCATCGCAAGATGTTACGCATGACGTAGACGTATTCACCTAAAAGATGCACGACTGTGTCCATGACACAGCCACAACCCGTTTTTGATATTGTTCTTTTGAGTAATTTCTAATACTCATTTTGACAAGGTTCTAAAAATGTAAGGAAATGAAAAAAATGCTGTTGAAACTCATAGATGCTGAGTGCTAAGATACATGAGTGTTGGCTCGATTGTTTTAATTAACATGAGTACTTAATATAACATTTTTTTTCGGAATGGCTCAATTACTGTTAGCCTTATGGGCTGTTACAGCTTCACGGTCGCGGGGGCGAGCAGAGTGCTCAGCCAGAATTTATAAGTGTAGGGCTGTATGCTCTCCGCCCTAAGGGTGTCTCCTGCGAGACCGAACCTCGGCTTAGGGTGGGGTCGTGATTTGCGATGAGAGGGCTAGTGGCATTGTTTTGTCCGTCGGCCGAACCTTGTCCTTGGGCTCGGACAGGGGTCCTCGTCGCCGCCGGTGGCGACGGTGTCGCGAATGTAGGTGTGTAATGTTATCGTGTAAACCGTTGGCCAGAGTTATCGGGTCATCGGGATCGGTAAGTACGTGGCGGGGCCTACGTAATTTGGGATCTGGTTTAGGATCTGGGATGTAGTCAGCCGCGGCTACCACCAGTGGGTTCGGATGCGAGATGGCACGATCGAAGTATCTTTTAGAGATGTCTTTGAAATGCTTTGCTAAGCTCGGCAATTCAAGATCGTTATGGAGGTCTACATTGCACATATACCACGGTGCTCCCGTGGCAATACGCAGGAATTTATTTTGTACCACTTGCAACGGATGCAAGTCCGTACGGGGGAGATGGGCAAACGCTACGCAAGCGTATGAAAGGATGGGGCGTACGCACGACTTGTAAAGGGTCACCTTGTGTCTAAGTGACATTTTACTGCGTTTATTGATAAGATTATATAACCGACCTACAACGAACTTAGCCTTAACTTTCATTCTTTGTATGTGCGGTTTAAATGACATTTTACTGTCCAACGTTACCCTGAGGTACTTGACTTTCCTTTCCCACGGGATGACGTTTCCGAACAGGGTAATGTTGCCTAGCTTACGCAGACCGTGCCTTTGTTGTCGCAGGTGTTTACCGCGGCGAAAGTACACGGCTGCACTTTTTGTGGGGTTTATTTCGATGCGCCATTTTCTGAACCAATCGCCAAGGGCGTTGGCCGCAGCCTGCAGCCGCTTGGTGATGGTTACTTCGGAAAAATTGGACGTATAGAGGGCGGTGTCGTCGGCGAACAACGCGAGCTCGATGTGCAGCTCGCGTGGTACGTCGCACGTATAAAGGGAGAATAATACGGGTGACAGTATGGAGCCCTGCGGGACACCTGCTGTGATCGATCTATGGGTGGAGAGGGCTCCCTCCACGCGGAATTTGAATCGGCGGTTGGTGAGGTACTCTCGTATGATGAGTACAAGTCTGTCGGGCACGCCCATTTGGTATAGCTTGTATGTTAATCCATTGTGCCAGACTTTGTCGAACGCCTTTGCGACGTCGAAGACGTTCTTTCCACTCGTCTGGAAACGCGCAGCCGGCTAGTAGTGCATTGAAGATGCACACTAGTAGGCATATTAGGGAGGGGGGAGGTATTTAACTTAACCTTATTAAAGATTTTGTCGGGCCCCGGGGCCTTTTTATTGTGGAGACCTTTGATTATGTCGCCTACTTCTTCGGGATCGGTGGGTAAAAGCGGGTCACCCTCCGGTGGTAGCGCCGCCCTGCGCTCTACTTTACTATCCACAAGATGGACGTGGTCTAGGTCCGTAGGTTGGTTTGATGGGGAACATTTTGTTTGGATACTGTCGGCCAGGCATTCGGCTTTGTCTGCATCATCAAAAGCGGGAGTTTGATTAGGTCGAATGAGTGGAGGCATCTCTACTACTGGTTCGTTTTTAAAGGCCCTCGCCAACGGCCAGTAGGCCGTGTGCGATGGCGAGACCTCACTTAACAGTCTGTCCCACCGTTCGTTACGATACTCGGCGATGCGCCGCTTTACTTCTCTTTGTAAAGCTCGTAGCGAACGGCGATTGTCGTCGGTCATGTATCGGTCGTAGAGCCGCGTAGCGGCGTTTTTGCGCCTCAGTAGGTCTCGTAGCTCTTCCGGTAGTTCCCATCTGCCCCGAAAGGAGTCCGGTATTTTCCGCAAGGAGCTATCGACTACCGATTCTATATGGCTAGTGAGTGACTTAATGGCGGATTTGGCTTCCTCTACCGTACTAATGTTGCCAGGAATTTGGTCGAGCTGCTCTGATTGTATCGATTGAAAATTCTCATCGAGTTTTTTCCAATCGATTATCTTTTTCATGCGGACGGCGTGCGCATGGTGGGGGGATCGTGGTTTGAAAACTACCGGTCGGTGGTCCGAGTCGAGTTCGTGTAACACTGATACTGAACGCAGCTGTAAATCTACGTTCCTCATCAGCGCTATATCGAGTACGCTCGGTCTGTGTGTCACGTCGTTTGGCGGGTATCTAGTGGGCTCTGACGGGCCTACTACTACGAAGTTAAGTCTGCCGTCAGTCGTTCGATGTCTAAACCATTTTGGTTGCTTATGGGGGAATACCACAGACTATGCTTGGCATTGAAATCCCCCCCTATTATGACAGAGTTGCCCATGTCGAATAGAGCTTTGAGATCTCTTTCTGTAATATAACAAAATACAGGCTAGATCTGTGCATGGCTTTGCACAGATCTAGCCTGTATTTTATTTCAGTTGCATGTAGATGTAAGGGTTGTAGATCAGTATTTTTTAAGAACCAAGCTAACCTAACCTAATATTGTAAATAATTTGAATAATGCAAATAATGTCAATGTTAAAAATAATTTGGATTGGCGGTGAATTATTTAAAATAACACAAGCAACTTTCCTTTAATAGGCTGAACGTAAAGTGCAAGAAGGTTTCATACTTCAGCATATTGTATTTGAACTGAAACCAAGAAATATGTTGTAAGGAAAGACCTAAAAAATAAAATAAATTAAACAATATATTTTTAAGTTATATAGAGAGAATAAGCCAACTGCTGTTTATAACTTTGTCTTGAAGTTTAGTGTTGTGTTTAGTTGCCTGGCTTGAGTGTTGGCCCTTTAAAGAATAGGCCATCTGTTGTTCTGCCAGGCAGGTCGTAAAAGATTCAGTACACAATCTAATCAGCTCTTTTTTCTCGGGTTCTTATGATCGTTATCAAATAGGCTAGGCACAAAACTACAAGGCAGGCACAAGACAGAGCATTTTAGTTGAACGACATTATTGCTCTGTACTCTGTCAGAGTCATACAAAATGAGTTATGACAACATAGGATTGAATAATTTAATATTAAACATTCTCATTAAGATCTTATCTTTGATAGCTGTTTTGTCCAAACATTATCAAAATTGCAGATAAGCCGTAAGTACCATAAGGCTTTATGTGAAAATATTTGCCTATCTACTAGTTCATTAGCATTTACGCATTCAACTTGTGTGAAACTTAAGTCAAAAAAGTTTTTCAAATTTTAGTAGAATTGAAGAATATATATATTTTTAATGTTAAAAAAGTAACCTACAATGATTTTATTACATGTAGACATTTATAAGGAAAATAATTCAACATTGTTTTCTGTTTTTACTTTTGTGGCATGCTCTATGGGAATGGCACTATCTACCCTGTCCCTGGCAATTATGATATTAACAGCCATTTTATTCAAAGAGTGGAGGATAAATTATAAAAATCAACTTCTTTTACAATTTATGATTGCAAGATTTCTATACGTTTTGCTAAGATACTGTATCGATATTTGGAAATTATTTCGAGACTTCACAGGAAGTTTTAACACTCATGGTTTGGAATACATACTATTAATATACACTGAACTGTTATTATTGATGTGGATGTTAATATTTAGTAAACAGATGTACGACAGTTTTGTGAGGGTCTTCAATATTCACGACACTTCACTTTGGAAGGTATCACTGATGGTCTGGGTAATACCAGCAATCATTTCGATAATATTACGTTTAACGAAATTAAATGAAATTATGATAAATGTAAAAATCTTAATATTATATTTTGTTTTATTTAAATGGCCTGTACTATTCGGAAACGGTATATTTTTAATTTTAACACTTAAATCTATTTTAAGTAACAAGAGTAAATTTGTAAACGTGAAAAACAAACGTATTTTTCTAGTTATGATAACATTAATATTCACATTTTGTATTCAACAGGGTATGTTAGATCTTTATAGAATTATTTATAATGTGTTTTTAAAAAATGATGACATAAACACGTCGTGGGTTGTTAAGATAACACACATTTTTATAATTTATCAATGTTCGTTTTCAATATTGTTTTGGTTGTTTGGTAACAAGAGAACAAGAATATTGTGGGGCATTGAAAAGGAGAAAACAATCAACATAACCACAGTAGAAACTCTAAAGGCTTAAAAATTAACACAAATATATCGAAATAGAATGTTACATTTATTATAATTAAATATGTGTTTAGGAATTTGAAAATATTTTTTTGATCCTTTTCTTCAAAATATATTTAACATCTTTTTTAAGTTGATGAATGAGATTTTTTATTATTTTATTTGATTCATATTTCTCAAAAAAGTAATCTAATTATTTATATTGTATAAGTAAAGCCATGCGGCTTTAATGATGTTTTAATATTTAAATAAGGCATAAAAATCATGCTGTTTTAATATTTAAATAATCTATTATTAGAATGATTAGTGCTCATCGAAGTTATCGTGTCAATAACGATAGTATTATCGAGTTCTTATCTATATAATTACAAACATTTTATTAAAGCTTCATGTAAACCATTCCCATTCTTACATTATCTTTCCTACAATCTGCTGGGTGCTAGTTAATAATACAATGAAATTATTTCAATTCGATAGTGTAATGAATTTACAAGACGAAACAACGTTTGCAATGGCTACTTTTGCGACTTCCACGATAGGAATATTGTTATCAGTGGCAGCTGTTACATTTATGATATTGACGGCCATTTTGTTCAAAGAGTGGAGAACAAATTATAAAAATCAACTTTTGCTTCAGATCATGGTAGTGAGATTTATTTACGCTGTTTTGAGATACACTTTCAGTATTTGGCCATTGTTTAGTGAGTTGGAAGATTCCTATTTCCTAAGCCATTTAAAGTTTTTATTAGTTTTTTATATCGAAATCTTACTAATTACTTGGATGTTTGTGTTTAGCAAACATATGTACGATAGCTGTGTGAGAGTGTTCATCACACATAACACACCACTTTGGAAGGTGTCCTTAGTTGCGTGGTTGACACCAGCAATGATTTCAATAATATTTTGTCTATCGGTAACCAGTTCAGATAATATGTTAAACTTTAAAATGTTTATTTTGTACTTGTTTTTTATAAAGTGGCCATTGCTATTCGGTAATGGCATATTTTTGACATTTGTTTTAAAATCGATACGAAACAGTTATAATTCTAAAATTAGGAATGTTAAAAATAAGCGAATCATTATTGTCATGATTACTTTGATATTTACATTTTGCTTTCAACAACTTATTTCTGATGTTTGTAATTTTTTTATTTATTTTTTAATCTTAAAACAGGAAGCTGTAGTTTTATTGTCATTTATTATCATTACTAACATCATTATTATATACCAATATGTATTTTCAATATTATTTTGGCTGTTTGGCAACAAAAGAACAAGAATTTTGTGGGGCATAGAGACTGATAAAAAAGTAACTGCAAGTATAATACCTAGATTATCTTTGCAAACATAATGTAAAGAAAATAATATTTTTACCCTGTAACATAATGTTTTAAACCTAGTTTTTACAAAAAGTAACCTTTACAATATTAAGGCAATAAACAATTGTAAGTAAAGTATGTTTAATATTTTTTTTAAAATTATTAACTTTCAATAGGTATTCCAAGTTTGTGTGTGTTGACTTTCAATATTCCAAAAAGAAGTGACCAAAGCAGATGTTAAGGTTGCGGTGACTAGAAAGTAGCGTTAAAATAAGTGCGTAAGTATCTTATCAGTAATAGTTTTGTTAGGTGAAGTGCCATTTGTTATTCCTGGGAATGCTTCGGATACGAAGTAAAACGCGCGTTCTGAAAGTATACTGCATATTTTTGTTTGTGCTGCTGATGTTGTGAAAAATGTGGTTGACGTTGTTATGACACTGATATTCTCTCTATTTTCTGAATCTTCGGTAAGTATTTTTTCCTTTTGCTTCTTAATTTGTTTTAATGGCAGTGCAGAAGTGACATAACATTCACGGCTAGTAGCAATTAAAATTGCTTTGATTTCTTTTTTGGATTGTAATTTAATGGATTTGCTGCATGTTATGGACGGACGTCCATCCGTCTGCAGTCTAGCTCAAAGTTAAAGTTAGTACTAAAAAGCTGTAATTGGACATAAATATACACATATAAGTCACAGCAATAAAGTGATAACCTAAATCCTTTAGGGTAGCTCCTCTATATGTAAAGTTAGCATGTTAATTTTTTTCTCGTGTACATTGTGTGGGGCATTGTTGAATAAGTTTTTCAAAGATACTGTAGGATTATGAAAACAATCTTTCGTTTAAGGGACTTGTTTGTAAAATATTAAGCTTTAAAGTGGTATAATATTTTTGGTAGTCAAATGTGGTAGTCAGAGGGTGGACTAAACTTCACGGTAGTAAGATATAATGAAGTTAAAAAGAAAACTATCACGGCTTAGAAGGCTTTACAAATTTTTGGGTAACAGCCGACCAACTTATAAAATGCACTTGGAGAAATTTTTACAGGCGGTGAACCTGTGGTGCGGATACATCCATCATTGACGTTAAATAGGTTAAATATTTATAGTGTAAAAAAATAAAAGTCCTTTTCTTAGTCCGCATTATTGTGATGAGCAACTTCATAACTCTACATTGTGCGTGGCCTAACACGCATTTCTCCAACTTATTTTTTTATAGTTTCGTTAATCGTTGGCCGTGGTTTGATGTTATCTGCATTATTGGTACACATTGAGTAAGGAGTTAGTGTAGTAGACTCGACAACCTGAAGTCGACATGCTTTTGGTGATAGTCGGGTTTGCGAGTTGAATTTTTATAATGGATTTCTTTGGAGAAGTAATGCAGTGGATTTTGTATGCCTTCCGTATCGCAGTGATCTAATATCATGGAGGTATTCAGAACGCTCCGCTGCCTGCGTCTGATATCAGGACTGAGCGATCTGTAACATCTGAAATTCTTATAAGGCTAACTGCTTTTCGACTTTTATGTACAAATAGGTTGGGTACCGCAACGTCTGCAATAAATTACCTAACGCTACAAAGTTCTATTCAGCAGGCTGGGACTAGCGTTGCCAGTTTTACGCGGATCATCCCGATCTTGAGGGACCTAGTATCACTTCCCGGTTCACGCTTAGTCGGAACGCCATATGTCCCGATTTTTACAAATTTAATTCAGATTGAAAGACTCATGTAATGAATTTTACGAACATGCATTAAAAACAATACATTATTTGAAAACAGTGAAATCTTCCGCAAAATGCGACTATAAACAAAAAAAATATTAAAGTTGCTAAACACTTAATAAAATAGCATTATTTAATAATATATATTTTTGTTATATCATAAGATAGCAAACAAGCAGATGGGACTCCTGATGGAAAGAGTCAACCATCGCCTATAGACACCAAAGATGTTTATGGTGCGTTGCTATCTTTTGGTGAGGTCCAATGCCACATGCATAAGTTTACCGGCTACCTTACCCTCCAAACCGGAACACGACAGCGACAAGCACTGACGTATTGCGGCAGGAATAGGTAAGGCATACCAGACCTGGGCGAGACAATGGAGAACTCTACCACCTAGTGGCCACGATAGTATAGTAGTGACTTGCGTAGCCAATCGGTCGCCTTTTACGACCTGCCTGGCAGAACGGTAGTTGGTCTATTCTTCAAAGGAGTCCGGATCCAACACGGGGGATACATACTTAAACGAAAGTTATCCATCCATGTTAGGTTACAAACCAATAACAAATATAATATTTCAGTATTTTATGAAAACGTGTTTTGTGTGTGTGCCGACTTAAAATTAACCTGGCAACATCATCTGGGACTGCTAGAAGTAAAGTTTATAGGCAGACTTTTTTAACCCTAAATCATATTTACAAAACTTATATCTAAATTAGGCATTTGAATCTAAGCTTTACAAAGATAGATTCTAAAATGTCCATTTTGATACTTTTCATATTATATCTATTCATTCGTCTATATCATCTTTTTTATATATATAATGAGCTGGCAGACGAGCAAACGGGCCGCCTAATGGGAAGCGGTCACCGATGCCCATGGACATCCACAACATAAGAGGAGATGCTCTGCCGACTGTTAAGAAATTCATTAATCCGCCTCTTAAATGTTATACTTCCCAAAAATCTAAATTCATCTCAATATATTAAGCCATTTGGAAATTCATTTTTACATCTATATGTACCCCTAATGTAAAATTTCACGCAGCGCAGTGAAGATTTAGATGAAATCAGAGATGTCTTAAAAAGCTATCCGAGTCGTGCATTCACGAAATGTTTAACGATGACTTTAACATCCTAAGCGTAAAAATAAAACTAAAAGTGTTTTAAAATACCAACAATAAACTCTATAACTGTTTCATAACAAAAAAATCTGTAAGCCGGAAACTTTCTGCTTAATTGCAATATTTAAAGCACAAAAGGGCAAAAACTACAACTAAGCATAGAATTTTAAGTTCGAAGAGTTCAATTTAAATTTGTAAAAATGTCAGTACCTATTTTAATTTTCGAAAAGGTGTATAATTTCAAAATGATGATCGATTTTGATCTATAGAATGGCATTCAAATGCAATTTTTGAGCTCTAAAATGTTTTATTAGATACAAAATCAATAGGTTAAAAAATGTCAAAGCAATGCCAAATATCTTTTCAAATATCTTTTCAATAAAATTTTCACCATTGATAATTTACGGTGTTTGACGCAGATTTTTAGGTAGACGGGCTGATTAGATTTTTGAATAAATCGGTATATTAGCCTGAACATTATTTTAAAATTATGAAATAAATTTGTTCTAAACTACATAAGTCATTCTACTATTTGAAAAGCTGTAAATTTTGAAAACTTGATTTGATCTTGATTTTTGACATGGCATTAGACGCAATCTTATAAGTTCTAAAATCTTGTAAAATATCTCGAAGCTATGTCAAAAAAAAACATTGTCAAAATTGTTCATCAGATAGATTACGTCCGAACGGATAAACCAATTTACAGCACTGGACGCAGTTTTTCAAGGATTAGATATTGTACTCAAATGATACATTGATTTGGAAGTTATTAAAAAATATTGTTTTGCCGAAATTATTTGAAGACTTTTGTAAAATTTCTCGAAATTTCCTGGGCTATTCGAGTTTAGAATTTCAAGAAATTTAAGTTTGGCGAAATGAGATCGAATACCCATCAAACGAGTTTCAATAAAAAGGTAAAATAATAGCCACAAAAAATTACGAAAACCTTCTATCTTATTATAACTCTTAAATAACCACGAAAACTTTAAAAAAATTTAACAGCAATTCAAAAAAATTAATTTGCAGTTTTACACGGATTTTTTTAATGTCTTAAAAATATTTAAAACTGTGTAATAATCTGTAATCCTCCAAAGAAAACAAAAAGTTCACAAAAGTTGGGACTGTAGGAAGATATGCGACTAGTTGACAAGAAATTACTTTGCTATATTAAATTGTTATTTTGAACTAAAGCTGTAATGGTCTATCGCTACTAAGTGGATACAGGCGTTCCTCCTAAAAGCAGTGGAATTTGATTAATTTCAGAGTAATTATGTAGGTCAGGCCACTAATGCGATGTAATACCGTTAGGCAAAGAAAATATTAGATAGTATCATCAAATTTAATGGCATAGAACATTAGGTAAGAGGGTCCTAAATAAATGAACATATTTGAAGAAACTTTGAACTTAGGACCGTTTGTTTAGATGTTCTTTACTTAATCACGGTATAACAGCTGAAAGAACTTGCATGAAACTCATTAGGTAGTTTTTGATAGTCAATCGTCATTAAGGTGAGTTATTATTCTTGATTATTATTCGTTATTGATTCTTGCAGAGGGTCTTGGGTGTTGGCACTCCGAAAAAGGGTCATCTCTGATAAAATTAATTAATTAATTCATATATTATTCAATATTAAGTCATTTATAAAAATCTATTTTTATATATTTAATTAATCATCTTCTACATATACCATCTTATATTATTTTTATCTAATTCTAGCTGTTGCCAGCGAGTTCGTCCGCGCGGAGTTCGTTTACTCTGCACTGCCCCATCTCCGTATGTGATAGCGTGATAATATGTAGCCTATATGTTGACCCGACCTATTAGTAATATTCATACACAATTTGAAGTAAATCCATGCAGTACTTTTTGAGTTTACCCCGGACATATATACGGGGGGAGAGGGAGAGGGGGAGGGAGAGAGGGAGAGAGAGGGGGGGCTGGCTGGCTGGCGGGGAACAGAGTGAATAGAGCGTTAGTTTTAAGTCAGGGTGCCCCTCTTGCCCTGCATAATCATTCCTATGCCTGCCTATGCCTATCCCAACGATATTGTATGAAAGTGAGAGTTGGGTATGTTAGAAGGGCATGAAAGTATAATCAACGCAGGACCAGGTTCGTAATGTTGAAGTGAGAGAGAAGTTATGCTTGAAAGAAAGTGTTGGTGTAAAGATGAGAAAGGGCATGCTCCGTTGGTTCGGACATGTACAAAGAATGGTAGGTGAAAGATTTACAAAACAGATATACAATGCGAGAGATGAAATACTTTATTATTTATTTTTCTATACATTAAAAGATTATAGACTTTATTATTATAAATAAAGTCTATACATTAAATGATTTAATTCTCATAAAAATACTTTTCTAACAATATTACTAGATAGTATAACTTTGCGAGCCCCTACAAAGCTCTGCTTTTTGCTAGTAATATATTACATTATGACAATGAGTAACTAATACGTTCTTCAATATGTACGTCTATTCGACTCTGATCATTATAACTGAAACCTTAATAGCACCTCGGCATTGTCGTTCTGTACTAATAAACATGTGCCTAATATGAGCAAGTTCAGAAATTAAGTAAGCTATCATAAAATGGCCTGTGCACCTACTTAGGTACCTACTCGTATATACGCACCTAAAAATTATTTATTTATTATTTATTTATTTATTAAAACTCTTTATTGCACAAAATATACAACAGGCGAACTTAACGTCTATGGACATTCTCTTCCAGTTAACCTTCATTTGTAGTAAACTTATAACGGGCAGTGCATAGGAAAAGTGCTAAGGAAATAGGTACATAACTTTACATTAAAACAAAGAAAATGAACACTATTTTCTAAGCTGCTAATACGGGCAGATTAATCTATTTTCTAATATATACATATATATATACGTATACATATGTAAATAAATACATATAAAATGTGCATGAACATACACTGTCAATATAATAAATAATAAATACATACAACCGAAATAATATACGATGTTAAAATAAAAAATAATAATAATAATATTAGTAATGATAATAAATACACATATTATTATTCAGAGTTACTTAGAGCAATTTTGTATGTCTAAAAAATAATCATATATCCTAGATTTAAATATTATATTGAGTGAAGTAATTTCTTGAATGTTATTTGGGAGACAATTCCAGAGACGTATTGCTGTAAGTGTAAAAGAATCTAAACAACTTGCTGTATTATGGGCTGGAACCAGAAGGGTATGAGTGTATAAAGCACGCTGAGAACGACCTTGGGTATTCAGATATTGGAAACGCTCACGCAGGTATGATGGAGAAGAAGGATTATGAAGTATATTAAAAAGTAAAATAAGAACATTCAGAGCATTCCTACGGTTGCGTATGTCCAACAATTTTAATTGCGACCGAATTATTTATACTTTTTCGGCGTATTTTTTTGCATTCAATCTATTAATATATGCCATAAACCATACACGAAAATAAATACTACAAAATATAAAAGTTTAAGAAACATAGTAATGTTTTGTAACGTTTCGTACTACCGTCTGTAGCAATAGCGTCATTGCTTGTCACTATTCTGGTTTGGAGGGTAAGGTAGCCAATAAACTTTTTCATGAGGCATTCTTTTTTATCAGGATTTTAAGAACTTGCTGAACTAACACTAATTGTATTTTCTTGTGGGAACGAAAGATTTTCCCGCAATAAAAAGTATCCAAAATGTTAACCCGGGTAATTAGCTATTACTATACAAAATTTAGTAAAAATCCGCTCAGTAGTTTTTGCGTGAAAAGCGAACAGACAGACAAACAGATAAAAAATTAAATTTGTATCGTTTTAGAGTTTATGTCCTGTACACAATACGCAGCAATAATTTTTTTAAAGAAATATTTCATGTACAGGTTTGGTTTCGTTACTGTTTTATTATATGTATAGATATATACATACATATTATTTATGTATTAGTATCGTTGTCTAACACCCATAACACAAGCAAATAATTTGCAGTTAAATCAGTAAGTGTAATTTGTCCCGTGAATATTTATTTATTTATATTTTATATATACTCATATAAGATAGCAAAAAAGCAGATGGGTTTTTCCCATCGCCTGTAGACACACAAGATGCGAATGGTGCTTTATTATCCGAATGGAAGGATGGCAACGCCACATGCATAAGTCTACTGGCTACCTTACCCTCCAAACCGGAATACGGATATAACGGAATGCGTTGCGTGCGGAATGCGTGCGTATATAACAGAATACGTCAATGACAAGCATTGACCGGAGTACGACGATGACAAGCAGTGACGTTATAGTGGCAAGAATAAGTAAGGTGGTGGTACCATATAGTATATACCCAGGCGAGACGTTGTAGAACTCTACTACCTCGTAGTCACGATGGTAGAAACACACATTGCCAATCGGTCACCTTTTATGACCTGCTTAGCAGAACGGCAGATCGTTTATTCTTCAAAGGAGCCCGGACCGACGTACATTTACTGTCATGCTAGTGAATTGTTGTGAAAAGAAAGTTATATGCTCGTATTAAGTACCACAGCACTTAGATGATGTGACTAATATTGATTTAGGATTATTTTAATAGGATTTAGTGAGGTCTACTAGGTGGTAGAGTTCTGCATTGTCTCGCCCGGGTCTGGTACCACCGCCTTACCTATTCCTGCCGCAATAGCGTCAGTGCTTGTCGCTGTCGTGTTCCGATTTGGAGGGTAAGGTAGCCGGTTAACTTATGCATGTGGCATTAGACCTCGCCACAAGATAGCAACGCACCATTAACACCTTTGGTGTCTGGTTGACTCTTTCCATCAGGAGACCCATCTGCTTGTTTGCTATCTTATAACATAAAAAAAGGTTAAGTATTTAGCTGTTTAATAAATCTAACTAAAGTTAAAATGAATGTCCTAAACAATTAATATTTGTATAACATCTTTTGAAAATGGCTCAAACGATTATAATGAAATTTGCGATATATTATGGTGGTAAAAAATCGATTTCCTGGATTTATTATCTGACTTGGTTATTGGATAATTCGCACGAATTTAACTCACATGAAATGTGGTTTTCAAATAATTTCTTCATATCATGTCATCTATACATATAATAAAATCCCTACGGTTTTAAAACTGAAAAGTCAAAACTGTACATTGAATATTTTTTTAAAAGAACACTTGGGGCGTGATCTACAATGGATACAGAAGCCAAAAATATATTTTTTAGAATTTTTGTTTGTTTGTCTCTTTATCTGTTTGTCTGTCCGGGGTAAACTCAAAAAGTACTGCATGCATTTACTTCAAATTTTGCATGAATATTACTAACAGGTCGGGTCAACATATAGGCTACATATCATCACGCTATCACCTACAGGGGAGAAGCAGTGCGGAGTAAAAGAAGTCCGCACGGACGAAGTCGCAGGCAACAGCTAGTAGCGAATAAAGAAAACGTTTAGAATTTATTAATTTAAATGAAGATTTTTTGATTAATTTGAGCCTCATTACATATCAATATAAATATTTAATCCTAAATACTTTGTACTAGAGTGTACTTTATCATGACTGTTTAGCATAGAAAACATTACGTGTGTATCAATAGCGTAATACATATTTTTGTAGTTGTCATTTCGCACACCCAAAAATGAACTTCGTGTGAATCGCCTACAGAAAAAATAATATTATTAAAAATTGTCGATTCGCACATTTTGTGCGGGTTAAATTCGTGCGAATCATCCAATAACTCAATCATCCAATCAGAAGTACTTTTATTCAATTAAACTTTTTACAAGTTATTTTGACGCGTCAACATTTTTTTTAAAACTACTACCGGATCGGAAACGAGACTCGATAGACTCATTTATTGCATATTTTTACGCAAAAAGACATTTCTACCCAACATTATTCGTAATATCGCCACCATCGTTAACTTCCGAGTAGCCTAATGATTAAATCATGAGCCTAATACGCCGAAAACTCAGGTTTCAACTCTATGGACAGTTTTTTTATTTTAGTTATTCCTTTTATTTATGTATCCAAATTGATTTTTACATGACAAACTACCGTTACTACAAATTTTCTTATAGCACTATCTGTGGGATAGTGCTATAAGAGAAATAAAACACCGTACAAAGCTTGGTCTACTAGTAATAAAAGTTCATCAAAGTAATCGAAAATCAAATCTAGCGAAATTTAAACCGAGTAAAGCAATTTTTTATGTAAATTTCTGCAGTTTTTAATTAGTGAGTTCATAACGAGGGCGTAGCTAGAGAAAACTATTTTAATTAATTCCTTTCAATGTTTGTTATCAAAGTTTTATAATAATCTATATCATTGAATAATGATAAAAAATATAAAATACTGTTTATGAAAATTGAAAACGTGAACAGCTTCGTTTTTCTAATTGTCATCATGTTCAACTCAGCTGACGAAGTCCCAGGTTTGATTTTTGGGTCTGTATGCAGTAACATCACGGGACGTATGTTCTCCACTCTTGTACTTTTAAAAAAAACATCTAAAGCTGTTAAACAAAAATTAAAAACTTATATTTTTCTACGCATGTCATCTTAAATATTATTTTTTGGTTAATGGTCCCAAATACAGGCAAAAAATTTGTTGATCATTTCCTCTCGGAAGATAACTTGTACGATGCTTCAGAGAGTTGTATTATGAAACTACGTGAACGTCAGCTGCGGCTAGGTGGGTGAGTTATACAGCAGAAGCCTCCCAGGTACGTCCAAAAAAAAATTAGTAACTTTCTCCTGACTGAGTCAAATTATAGCTTGGCCAATATCTTGAAAAGAACCAAAAGTCAGCTGACTACTATATCGTGGTGGAAAATACATCAGCTGGTCAAACGATCATGTAAAAAAATGTTTTTTTTTCAGTCATTGTTGAACATTGAAAATTTGCCAGACAACACTTATCATGATATCTATACATATAATAAAATCGTAGGAAAATCAAAACTGTACATTGAATATTTTTTTAAAAGAAACTTGGGACGTGATCTACAATCGATATCGAAGCCAAAAATATAGTTTTTAGAATTTTTGTCTGTTTGTCTGTTTATCTGTTTGTCTGTTTGTCTGTTTGTCTGTTCGTCTGTTTGTCTGTTTGTCTGTATGTATGTCCGGGGTAAACTCAAAAAGTACTGCATGGATTTACTTCAAATTTTGCATGAATATTACTAACAGGTCGAGTCAACATATAGGCTACTTTAAGGTGATATTATCACGCTATCACCTACGGGGGAGGTGCAGTGCGGAGTAAACGAAGTCCGCGCGGACGAAGTCGTGGGCAACAGCTAGTTGTAAATAAATAAATACGTCAACTGGCTGTATCTCGGTGTAATAATTGTTAACTAAGTCCTTAAAACTATAACGTAGGAGCCAGACAATATATATCGCCTACTTAAAAGCACCAGGTGACGATTTCTCCCTCAGCATATTGCTAGCTGATTTGTTTTATTGCTTACAGGATTATATTAACTGTGAACTTGTAAATTTTTATCCTGGAGGAAAGGACTCTCAGTACCGAAATCTGGTTACATGTATATTTTAAGACCAAATTGTTTGCAGATAGATATCTATATGTTTATTTATCGACTATCGACTATGTATTTACTTTATACTCTAACTGAAACATATCTTTTTTTGCAATATTTCAATTGAATCAATATTCCTTTTTTTCAATAATATCTTCTCAATTCTTCCTTGAGGTTATTATTCAATCCTATCTAATATTCAATCCTTGAGGTTATTAAAGGCAAGAGAGAGCAATATTCCGGAGGAAAACTCGTCAGCTGTGCATTTAAGTAGGCGATATATGCTCCAGTCTTGCTCCTGTTATACACATTTACAGTGGCGTGCACAGGATTATGAGACTGGGTATGCGGCGGAGTACTCTTATATAGATTTTCTTATAAAGATTTTTAGCGTAGCCTCAGCCACGCGACGGATCTCTAAGCCGGAAATCATGCCAACAGAACATGTCTTAGATGTACTACTATTTATCTACATATTCTACGGTAACGCAGAAAAAACAGCGGTCGGTCGTCGCTAACTACAATATTATAACAGGTAACTACTTACCTAGTCAGCTGTACATATATTCTAGGTATGTTTCCATGTTCAAGGTTCCTGTTATTTAAAATAGGTACTATTTCCCGATGTAAATATTTCGGCCACCTCAAATATCTTACGCAAGTGAGTGATGGTTACAATACACGTCCCTTGCAAGATATCCGATGTGGCCTTTAAAAGGCCGATTTTCATGTAATTCGCAAAATATATAAATACACTTAATAATAATAATAAATAAATAAATAAATAATCACGGGACGAATTACACTTATTGATCTAACCCCAATGTAAGCAATTTATTTGCTTGTGTTATGGGTGTTAGTCAACGATATTAATACATAGAAATACATACATAAATACGTTTACATACGTAATAAACACCCAAACCCGGAAATACAATACAAATTTTGAATAATACTAAATACACAACTATTTGCATATTGAGGTGATCTAATAAATACAGCGCAATTCATTTTTTAATTTATCAAAATTAAAATTTGCCTGATAATTATTGGTGAACTCTCTGGTTTCATTTTCAGGGAAATGTTCACTATATTTTTTAAAATTCTCATAAGAAAGTAGCTCAATAAACTTTAATTTTTTAATGTTTTTATAGCGATTTCTTAATTCACTGACTACATTATCAATTATTTCAACAAAAATTCGCCGATAATGTATTTTTACATCATCGACATTGCGCTTTCTCTTAGGTGGTCCGGTAATGTGAACGGCGGCATCATAATAGATTTCGAACTTCTCTCTGAAATGTTCCAAAAATGACTAACTCTTTTATCTTTGTTACGCAATACGCGATGTCACTAGTTTTTTTTTTCGCAAAACATCGTACAGAATATCAGTTTCTGTAAAAATACTGCGAAAGATTTTAAAAGAAAATTACGTTCAAATTTTTTCATAATAAATAAAAATGAACTGACTTGTGTCAGTGTTTCACCATCCCAGTCTTGTGTATTTTCGTACATATTTTTGAACAATTCTAGGATGTCGGTGGACGCATTATTAATTACATTAACCGTGTGTGAGTGATATGTTCACCTTGTTTCCGCGATACGAGGCAGCTTTTTCATATCGGCAAAGTTGTTGTAATGGGCCATTCGCTTTGTACTGGTGTGAAAAAAAGCTGCGATTGATTTTATAATACTAAAAAAGCGTTTTGTTTCAGCAACTCGTTCAAACGATTTCGATAAAACTAAATTTAATATATGTACTGAACACCAAACGTACATAGCTTGTGGACATTTTTGTCTCACCAAAGCCTGCACACCATTAATTTGTGAGGACAAAACTGCTGCTCCGTCGTAAGTTTGTGCGACTAATTTGGATAAACAATCGAACTCTTCTAAAATTTTCAAAATTATAGAACTCAAGGTTACAGCGGTCCGATCCGCGCTCACATCAATATATTTGATAAATCGATTCACTATTTCAGAATCATGAAATTATCTCAAAACTAATACTAATTGTTCACGGCCGCTAACATCAGGAGTCTTATCTACCATGATGGGGACAAAATCGGACTGTTTAATTTCGGCTTTAATGCGATTGATCATCACAGATGAAACGCTCGAGATCAAATCATTCTGCGTACGGTTCGACATACCCGTGAATGAGGTACTTGCACTCTGTAAATGGGTTTCTAAAACTCCATCATACTTGGCTAATAAATCTACTATTTCTAAATAATTACCCCTATTCAACGACGAAACTGACTCATCGTGGCCGCGAAAAGCTAATTCTTGTTTTTCCAGAAAGCAAACAACATCGATCAGCCTTTGAAAAATGTTTCTATTGCGATCGACTTTAGCATTATGCCTCTCAATATCTACTCGTAACTGACTGTTGATACTCATTTCAATACGAGATTTACCAAAAGTATTTAATTTTAAGCAGGCCTCCAGATGTTTTTCTGTATGGTCATGCTTCTTTGCCGCGGAATGGAAATTATTTAAATCTGAATATCCAGAATCAGTCCACACTGTATTAGAATTACTAAACAATATGCAAGGAAAACAAAATAATTTAATCGTATGGAGACAACCACACAGCCAGTCATACGTTTCATAACTTTTAACATGAAACTTGCGAGTTACATTTTCTTTTTGCTGGGTTAATTGTAGTAACTCGGGTATACACCTACCTTTAGATACGATTTGAATCTTTTCACTAAATGACAATTGTGAGAAATTGTTACTTTTAATTTTTAGTAAGCACACATTATCAAAACATACGTCACAATCAAATAACATTTTAAAAAATCAAGAAACGCGCTAGATTAAACAAATCACTAATTATTTTAGATATATAAAACTGTTTACTTTAATTATTTACTGTTCATTTAATTTAATTTACACACTTTCAAATGTTAAATTAATAATATCATTAATATATATTTTAAGAAAACATGTACAATAATACAACATAATAATACACAATGCATATCACGTATCGCATAAAAAATTAAAATTGCTTCACTTTTTTCAATAACATTTCAACAAATAAAACCTTACTAAACAAAAATGCATAATGTGAGCATACTGTTTGTCAATAATATTTCGTCTATTATCTTTACCCGGACTATAAAACAAGCTCGCAATAGTTGCTATATAAAATAGCATGATTGTGTGAGTGAGCCTATTACATGCGGATAGGTAATTATGTCTCGCACACATTTACAATGTGAGGCAGAATATTAGCGGCAGGATTTTGCGTTCAATATTATTTATCGTTTAATAAACGCCTGGCAAACATGTTTGAGTGCTGTGCTTGCAAATAGGTGCTATTTAAAAATATTAGGCGTTTTTAAGTTATTATATTTTGTTTATTCATTTATTTATAAGTCATCTAAAACGTATGAACGTTTTATTAAAATATAGGTAAAGCAGTGCTTCTTTGCCTCTATATAGTGCACGCCCCTGCACATTTTTATATAATATAATAAAGTCTCGTCGCTCTGAAGATGTCGTCAAAATCGAAATCGGGTAGCATTATATGTAAATTAATCAAAAAAATGTTTTGTGAAACAGTACAAGTGTACATAATATACATTTTAGTTAAATAAATCAATCAATCAAAAAAGGAAGTAATTTTTTGGGACATACGAACGTATTCATGGCCAATAGCTAGCTATTTATAAAATCAGTTGACATGTAGCATGATGACACAAAAAAACTGCTATTTTATATTTGTATCCACAAATATCGAATACACTCATAGCGTTTTTACATTTTTTAATAGTTTCGTTATAGTTTTAGTTATTTAAACATAATAATGTTACATTAATTTATAACAAATATTACAAAACATTAAACAAGAACGATTAAAATTACTTTTATTTTTCAACCATTGATCTCATCTGTCAAGTGGTTAGCGAACTTAACTACGAATCGATGGGGCTTGGTTTCGATTCCCAACAGGGACAAATAATTATTTGCTATTAGACAAACATCTATGCTCATCATACAATTGTATGATGAGCATAGATGTTTGTATTTCTGGATCTAGGAGTGTATTATGTATGTAACAGTATTTATATATGTATTTCTATGTATAATTTTCGTTGACTAACACAAGCAAACAGTTTGCTTACTTTGAGGTTGGGTCAGTTTGTGTAATTTGTCCAGCAATATTATTAAATTATATTATTATTTAAATATAATTATCTAAATATAATAATATAATATAATAAATAGAAATATTATTTTTAATCCCATTTCTTTTCACACAAACAATATTAATAAAATGTTTCATAAAATACGAACTTTCAGAGTTCCGGTCGCCGCTGCGCTGTATTAAGCATTCTGTATTCAACTATCGTCCCAATTCCGAATAGAGGTGCGCCGTGCGGTCTATGAAATACAAAATATATAAGTCGGATGTCGGAGTATATACGGTGTATATGTGTTCTCAGTATTAGTTTGAAACAGTTGAATACAGAATCAGCTATTTTTATGGGAAAAACTTTTACCATTATTACTTTTAACAAGCATATTACCACGCTGATTCCTTCAAGTTTTAGGCAGGGTGAAAACAGTGTATTTAATTATTTTAATTTAAGCGGTGCGGTCTATTACATTTAAAATGAATATCCATTGTGTTGGTCCGGTCTCCTGTAAAGAATAGACCAACTGCCGTTCTGCCTGGCAGGCGACCGATTGGCTATAAATGTCACTAACATTAACGCAACGTCTCGCCCGAACATTTGGTACCACTGCCTTACCTATTCCTGCCGCAATAGCATCAGTGCTTGTTACTGTCGTGTTGTTGAAATTTGAAAGGTAAATTAGCCAGTAGACTTATGCGTGTGGCATTGTAGTCCATAGGTAATTGTTGACTCTTTTCATCTGGAGACCCATCTGCTTGTTTGTTATCTTATGATATAATTTATATCAATAATAGCAAGATAATATAAAAATATTCGTTTCAAAAAATCCCACGAAATTCATGAATTGGATGCGCCGAGTCTTGTGAATGAACTCTGTAATGCTGGCAGTGTGTAATTTCACATTTACCTGAATTATGATATTAACTATTATGTAATCTGTTGCTCTAAGTACATTTTTCCCGGTCACTTTTAATTTGGTTGAAGACACTAAAATATTTTAGTTCGAATATTGCGTAAGTGGTATTATATCCATGCGTTTTGTTTTTTTTTTTGTCGGATAAAAATGAAATTTTGAATTATTTTTTAATTAATTTTTTTATTACATAAATCGAACATATTTTCGATTCTGAACAGCTTCTGAAAATTTTGCCGGACTTTTAAAATAACCTTGTATATACATTTCGTCAAACAAATATCGGGAATAGAAGGTTTGGCTATTGTTGGAACCGAAAAACTCAACGGATACAGATATGGTTTCAGCCATCATCTTCCTTTTTCCAAAACTGAAATTACCACTTTGTAGCACCCCTTTTCATTCGATAAACTTAAAGAAGAATTCGCGGCGAGAACTAAACTCAATTTCGGAAAAGTGTTAAAAAAAATTTTCAATAGTTGGATTATTCGTTGGGTATCGTTTTCGAAAGAGTACACGTTGACGGCGATAACATAAATATGGTTGTTATTATTGTAATTTTGTATATTATTGATATAGAAAACCCAAGATGCACAATCAGTATCTCAAAAAAGTCCTCTTAAAATGAGTGCACAATATTAAATGTGCTCATTTCAAATAGAATCGCGTCGATCGTGTCACTGTCAATTTTATTACTTTTTGTACATTGCTTTTTAAAATCAACCATAAATCTTGCGCTTAAGGTTGGATATGCAAAAACATATGTTTTTATTGTATCTTTAACTACTTATGTGAAAGTGGCGATAGTTTTGAATGTCAGTTCTATTCGGGACTGTGCATCTTGGGTTTTTTATAGCAACGAGCATTTACTACTTTCTTGACAGAGATAATATGTGTGTGACAAAGACTCCTATTACAAAAGTAACTTTCTGGTGTGTGAAAATTTTAAACACATAGAACAAACACGTTCACCCCCTATATAATATCGGCTTATCCATTTTATATTTCATAAACCGCCCGCCGCGCCGCACCGTCCGGAATTGGGACGTTCAGAATATACAGCGCAAAGGCGACCGGAACTCTGCACGTTCATATTTTATTAAACACTAGCTGAGCCCGCGACATCGTCTGCATGGAAAAATTTCGGAAAAAAGTAGCCTAAGTTATTCCCTATCACATCACCTATCTGCCAGTGAAAGTCCCGTTAAAATCAGTCCAGCTGTTCCAGAGATTAGCAGACAAACAGAACAATCAGACAGACAGACAAAAATTGTAAAAAAAATTATTTTATTACATGTACCGCGTATACATCCATATATATTTAGTAAAAAGCGGTTACCTTAATATTACAAACAGACACTTCCTCATTATCTGAACAAAGTAGACTAACAACTGAAATAAGAGAAAAATACGGAATTAATTAAAAAAACAATATTTTAATTCTCAATTTATGTTCTACAAACTTAACTGATTCTTCTGTACTTAACAATTGCAAAATTTCGTAACACAGACACATTTATAAACAAAATTTAGTCCAATATTACCTGCACATTTATATACCTGCACATTTTATATGTCATAGACTTCGCATAGGGTTACCAAATAGTATTACCAAAATAGCTGTATAAATTTTCGAGAGAAATATTACTTTATTTGTATACCTTTAATACAAATTATATATGACAATGGTTAAAAGTGGTGTGAAATAAAAGGTTGTTTTTATTTTTAACAAGTTATACATTACAGATATTGGATATTATAGCAATATGGAATACCAAAAAAAGAATATGTCTAATCATGGACACCGTACGGTATTTATGGCCAGTTTCCGAAACGAAAATAAATTTTAACAAGCAATTAATCTGTATTTAACAGATTATTTTCTTGTAAAAATTGTGTTAAACAGAGATTAATTGATACTTAAAATTAATTTTGCGTTAAAATTAATTTGCGTTTTGTGAAAATGAAATCGGTTGTTAGTCTTCTCGTCTTCTTTGTTGAAGTGAACTGAATGTCATAGATACTCTGTTCTCTTGAATAAAAGGAAATTTTAGTAGAATCGCACGGCAATTTTAAATTATTATTTTTGAAAATCTTTGTCGAAATATTTTGTGCTTTGTCGGGAATGTTGACATCGTGTAATATGTCGGGAGACTTAACAAATCTCAATTATCTGGCAACCCTAACCGCATCGTCGCTGTTCGAAATTAGGGCGACAGTTGAATATAGAACGCTTAATATAGCGGCGACTGGAACTCTCCAAGTTCGTATTATATTAGACATTTCGTTACATATTTTATTGATTCAGGCGTTATTTTGCGGAAACCCATTATTAAAAAAGATGAAACTAATTAAATTTGCTATTATCCGGGAACTGTTCTATGTGTTTTTCGCGATGGCATCAAAAAGAAAGACTTCGATTTAATATCCGATCGGTCGGTGAGTTTTATCCATTTGTTAAACCGACATCTTTCTTTGTTAAGCCATCGCGAAAAATACATAGAATAGTTCGCGGATAATAGCAAATTTAATTAATTTCATCTTTTTTAATTTTGTTACATTTTTTGTAAAAAAGGAATTGGATGAAATGAACTTGGAAAATACAGCAATGTCAAAAATGTCTCTATTTTGTTACTAAGATCAAGAAAGTACTTTTTTTAATTTAAAAAAAAAAACTTGAATTTTGAGTACCTTTACTAAACACGTCATATTTAACATAAGACAGTCAATTCTTTATATCGAGCTTGAATTAATACCGATGAAACGGCCATCCAATTAATCACGGAGTGGGATAGCGTAGCGACATTAAGCGCTTATTGAACTGTTTATAGGAATTGACAAGAATAGGGCCATCTTTAATCTGATGAAAAAAAGGCGATAGGTCATTGTGTAGAACTTGTACTTAAACGTGTACATGTAGCATTTTAATCCCGCTATAGCAAGGCATCATTAACATCTTTAGTTTATATAATCAATGGTTGTCTGAAACCCATGTGATTATTTGCTATTTTTTAATAAAAATAATAATTGCTAACAAAATCGCGTTAATACACAAATTCTAGATCCAGGTAATTCAAATGATACGTATATAGATAACCTAGCGGCCCGTTACGTGCTTTGCTACGTATCGCTATTTATTGAATTTATTGGTTCAAAAAATGTGATAAATGAAGAACCGCTCTACAAATTTTGGGCAAACTTCACATAAACTATCTACTAAATATTCCGAACAAATTCTAAACATTTGGTTTGGATAGGTGAGCCCGTTCTTGAGTTATAAAATTACAACGAAAAGTGGCATTGATTTTTGGATATATATAGATAATCGTAAAATATTATTTTAAGAAAATCTGACTTGGTGTTTCACGTTCTCTTTTTCCTTTTCTATAAATGTTATATATGTAAACTGACAGTTTTAGGTATGATTAACTATAGTAGAATTACAATATGATCACGCTGGTTCCGTTGTGAAAGTGGAGGTAGGGAGTAAGGTAAGAGGATAAAACTGAACATCTAAAGGCTTTCTGGTTTACAAATTTTCATCGGTTTGTCGGTTGGCAATATGATTGGCGATCTTCGTCACCGCATTTAATAAGCTTGATAATCATTTTTTTCTAGTGATAACCGGGGCTGACAGCTCGTAAGCTCATCCAAGGCACGCGAGTGGTAACACGCGAGATTTTGGATTTTTAATAAAAACCCGTGTTGGTTGCGGGCTCCTTTGAAGAATAGACCAACTGCCGTTCTGCCAGGCAGGTCGTAAAAGGCAACCGATTGGCTATGCAAGTCACTACCATCGTAACTACTAGGTGGTAGAGTTCTGCATTGTCTCGCCCGGGTCTGGTACCACCGCCTTACCTATTCCTGCCGCAATAGCGTCAGTGCTTGTCACTGTCGTGTTCGGTTTGGAGGGTAAGGTAGCCGGTAAACTTATGCATGTGGCATTAGACCTCGCCACAAGATAGCAACGCACATCTTTGATGTCTATAGGCGATGGTTGACTCTTACCATCAGGAGACCCATCTGCTTGTTTGCTATCTTATGATATAAAAAAACCTAACAAACTCAATAACATCCTACCCGAGGATTGAATCTGAGATCTCATGATTGGCAAGCCACGATGACTAACTAAATAGTTATTAGGTATCTATATAAAATGTCAAACGAAATATTAGGTGGGTGTTAGAAAATATAACATTGAGTGCTTTGATAGAAATACTTGTATGGTTGCAACTCGTGTGAGAGCTAAGATTCTAATCTTAACATCAATTTAGTCCTTCAGCGCAGAAACAAAATATTTAATTCTGGACTGAATAATATATTAGCAATTTTGTGATATGTATTTTGTGATTGTAGATTTCACGACATGGATTAAAATACTGCTGGCTAATTGTTGACGTCCGAGCTGCAACTCCGCTTACACATCTGGAAATATGTGAATGATGGCGAATACCATACAAGAAAAATCTATATTAATTTTATAAATACGCAAGTTTAGATGTTTAGATGGATGGATATTTGCTACTCAATAACACTATACTCTCGATAACACTACTGAACGGATTTGGATGATCTAGAATAACACATAGACTTATTTTTATCCCGGAAAAATGAAATGTTCCCGTGGGACCTTTGTTGTTCAGCGGACTGCATAGTGTAGCTAGTCTAAAATATAGATCAGTCGAAATCTACACATTAATTACAGAAAAATTTTTGGATCCCTTTATAAGAAAATTGCGCAAACGGTGGATATGATATTTGGAGCAGTTAAAGTTTACATCGTGAAAGACTGTATAAACCTAATATTTTTTAATAAAGTGCATTAGAATTTCATATACTACATTCATGTGATATACGTGATAATATACATACATTAATACTATTTTCTTTACGGTTAAAATCAGTTGGCAAACCTTAAAGAGGTTTTATTGTTTAGTCTATGGTCAAATTTCGGCCTTTATTCTAAGCTTTGACAAGAAAAGATTCTAGGAGACCAGCGTTTAACAAATTTTTATAGGTAGTATAGGTCCCTACGAATGTTAAAATACTTAAAATAGGCAGTTAATACCATAAAGTTTTAGGTATAGGTGGAGCTAGCACTCGTATTAATCAATTGAAACAAATATTTACGTTATATTATCTCTGTCTATGAGGTCTCCCCATCTTTTTTTATACAGCTGTGATAGAAAGGAAGGGTAAGACCTCAAAAGATGAAGCAGTATTTAAAATTTGGTTTCAAGTAGGTATTAGAATTGCTGCCTCCAGATATAATATAGCTTCATGGTTAATACAGAGTTAGAAATCATGAACATCCATAGATTTTTTAATAATAGTAAATTTATAAAAATTGGAATCAAATTTAAAAATAAATGAAAAAGTGTGATTTATTGAAGAAAAAAACTGAGCTGTCACGGGACTCCTGACAGATGTGAAACATCGGGGTCGCGTAGTTGGTTGCCATGGCGACACATCGCCACATCGTACACGCTACTAAATATGGACTGTATACTTCGCTATATACCCTACCTTAGTACATAATATTATAACGTGGCGACCCGTCGCCACGAATGCCGTGTCGCCACGCCAAAGATCCAGTTTACACCTGCGACAATAGATGTTTCACATCAATAATTCATGTCTAGACCAAAAGAAAAAAAATGTTTATGAAATAACATAAACTTCACAAGATACACCTGTCATTTGATAGAATCTCTAGTTTGATAGACAAACTAGAGATTCTATCAAGTAGAGCCATCTGCTTGTTTGCTATCTTATGATGCATATGCATTATGCATGAATAAAAAAATACATACCTTTGTTTTATTTTATTTCTGACTTCTCTTTCTATTGGAAACAACACGTACTTGTGAAAGATTGAAGAATCCAAAGCTCTTATAAAGTTATAACTTGTTTTCCAGCTAGGCTTGTCGAATAAATATCGATAAGTACATCGATATATCAATATTTTCAATTCGATATATCGATACTTTTGGGCGATATATTTTGTAACGATATAGCGATACATCAATATTAAATATCCTATATGGAAATTGTATCAAAAACGATATTTTCTTTTGTTTTTATTTGGTTGACTCAATTTGCTGCTTAACTGCTTTTTAATTTGGTTGGTTTTTAAGTAAGCAACTCTGCCTTTAAGACATACATGTAACATATGTCAGTTCAGTCAGTAATTTCTTTCGATTGTGTATATGACTAGGCTGTATGGATTCAGATCCCTTTGTTTTTTGCTATATCTGTATCAGATAAATATTGGTTTAATTAATAAGTAATTAATATTTTTATCGTTGTTCTTGATTTATTAAAAATGATGTCTATTGATTAGTATTTATCGAGTAATGTATCTAAAATGACTGAAAGAGATTACCTCTTTTTTCATATCGTACCGACATATCGATGTTTTTTTAAAATATCGATATCGATATTGATATTTTCAAAAATATTGACATCGATATGTATCGATACTTTATTGCATTTCTGACATCCCTATTCACAGCTCTTGACACGGTGGGCTGGGAAACTGCACTATACATGCTTTGGCTTACTAAAATTTGGTATGACCCTGATGCAAAAATTTTACTTATGGTAAAGTTTACGTATCACTGCTTTTACTGTCAAGGCATTCCATTCTTTTTCCTTCTCTATTACTACTGACAGATCTTCAATAAGTTTTTGTACCAATCAGTATTACTAATTATAATAGGTCATAATACAATTTCACTAGGTGGTAGAGTTCTGCATTGTCTCGCCGGGGTCTGGTACCACCGCCTTACCTATTCCTGCCGCAATAACGTCAATGCTTGTCACTGTCGTGTTCCGGTTTGGAGAGTAAGGTAGCCGGTAAATTTATGCATGTGACATTAGACCTCGCCACAAGATAACAACACACCATTAACATCTTTGATGTCTATAAGCGATGGTTAACTCTTTCCACCAGGAGACCCATCTGCTTGTTTGCTATCTTATAATATAAAAAAATACGATATCATAAAAATTTTTACGTAAATAACAAATAACAAATATTTCGCCGTGTTGGTCCCGGCCTCCTTTGTAGAATAGGCCAACTGCCGTTCTGCCAGGCAGGTCGTAAAAGGCGACCGATTGGCTATCGAGTCACTACCATCGTGGCTACTAGGTGGTAGAGTTCTGCATTGTCTCGCCCGGGTCTGGTACCACCGCCTTACCTATTCCTGCCGCAATAGCGTCAGTGCTTGTCGCTGTCGTGTTCCGGTTTGGAGGGTAAGGTAGCCGGTAAACTTATGCATGTGGCATTATACCTCGCCACAAGATAGCAACGCACCATTAACATCTTTGGTGTCTATAGGCGATGGTTGACTCTTTCCATCAGGAGACCCATCTGCTTGTTTGCTATCTTATGACATAAAATAAATAAATAATAAATAAATAATAATTTACGGGACAAATTACACTTATCTAACCCCAAACCCCAAGGACCCCCAAAGTAAGCAAATTATTTGCTTGTGTTATGGGTGTTAGTCAACGATACTAAATACATAGAAATACAAATACTAGAATATATTTAATAAACTCCCAAACCCGGAAATACAAACATTTATGCTCATCACACAAATGCTTGTTCCCGTCGGGGATCGAACCCGAGTCCCGTCGACCGCGTAGTCAGGGTCACTAACCACTCGAACAACGGGACGGTAAATTCTTAATTCAATAGGTCATTGTAAACCCTACTTGATATTTTAAGCCTTTTGGTAAAACAGCAAATATCCCTTTATCACTAAATGATATTGCATGTTCTTGGGTTCGTGATAAGCTTAAAAAGCATTATATCCGACCCTATTCCGCCCTCAACAAACAAATGGGTAATGAATAAAACGCATGGGCCATACCTTTTTCCTATGTACGCGTCTAATGTAAATGGAAATAGCAAACAAAGTGTTTATAGCTAAAGCAGATTAAAAAAAAACATGACTAAAAAATAGGAAAAATAGAAAAAAATACGAAAAATAGAAAAAAGAATACGAAAAATATGTTCTGAAAACAAAATTTTTCCGAGTCATTTATAAAAAATAATTAAAAAGTTAAAAATAATTTTATTCTGGTTTGCTTAACAATTTGTTCGAAGCTTTTCGCCTATTTGAATTATTTCGCCCCTTTATTTGAACACCATATTACAAGGATTTGCAATGCAAATGAAAAATCGCCATTTCATAAAGTCCCTAAATTGGATTTAAATAAATAACGTTATATAATACAATAAATTGCAAATGACCATTTTGCGACGTTGCCATATTGAATTGCCAATGACGTCACTTAGCTTTTTGTGTTTCTTTGATTTTACGTTATAAGTCACTTTGAAAATAATAAATCACCATTTTGGAATAACCGCCATATTGGATTAAAAGTTAAGACATTACGGGTACGTGTGGCGCGTTCCGATCCGGTAGTAATTCTAAAAATATCAACTCGACAAAAATGCCTGTAAAGGTTTAAAAATGCCTGTAAAGGTTTATTTGTTTTTTTGTATATCAAGCTTTGTCACAAGAATCGAGTGTGTGTTAAATTTAAGATCAAACAAATACTGAGAATTGGGCAAAGATTAACTTGAAAGATTTGATTACAAAATCAGGGCCAGGGAAACCAAATACAGGTATGTAAAATAAATTATCACAGTGGTTTTCTACGGAGAAGGCAAAATGTGCCGAAAAAAACCGGCATATGGATTGGCGAGATGGGTGGTCATCCCAACCGCAGCATTTTTCAGGCCTGATAATGATTTTCACAACTTCTTGCGACAACCGGAACTGATGTTTATCCGTACGATGTGGGTGCTAAAACGATATCCTCAGATTTCTTCAAAACCTCACCATTTGATCACTTTGTCATAATCTAAAATTCTAAACCGCATAGAAATTAATTCTAAATCGCAATACTAAATTGCTGTAGACAAACTTTATCAAAACGCCTTCTCTCTTTGTCTCCGTTTCCTCTCACGCACCTAATACTATGAAATAAAATTTACGTAATTCAAAATAGCAAAATTTTATATAAAAATATAAATCATCATGCTGGTTCCTTTAAAGCGTTAACTGCACATCAATATTCATGTAAATTCAATATGTGTATGTATTTATATAATTTTATTATAGATAAATGTATTTTTTAATTATGTGCTTTTTTATACTACTAAATTAAGTTTCTTTTTTATTTTTCTTCTTTCTATGTGCACCCCTTGCGCCTTATCTGTACTCTTTGGAGGTTGACTGGCAGAGAATGCTCTACGGCGTTAAGTCTACCTGTGCAAATGTATATGTGCAAAATTTAAATAAATAAATAAATAATAGGCCGGTTTATCGACACTAGATTCCTTTCGATAAATTTTACCATAAAAAAAAACATTTTTACCCAACAAATGAGACTTGTCACTTTAAGGAAGCGGGGGGCTTCCTCTTTTAGGGGGGGCACCTAACTTTGAGTTTAAATTAAAATAAAATTACTTTGAGAATGCAAAATTTTACTAACAACTAGCAAACTCCCGCAGTATTCCGATCCCTATTCCGAGTAAAAATTGCGATAAAATGTTACCTATGTCATTTAGAAATAATATGGCTTTCTACCATTACTAAATAGAGAGGTATTTTACCTTTTTACCATGTTTAAATTTAGATACTGATCGAGAAAGACTGGTACCGTCAATAAATTTTAAATGTCCTCAGTATCACATTATTGAAAGCTAAATTGAATAGGGCGGTAACTTAATTAACTATAAGCCCATCGCTTTATCTCAGGCTACCGATAATTAACACTCCTCTTAATTAAACGTCCACGTGCGATCTTATCGATAATATAATTTTATCTGTGCGTTTGATTTCGTCACATGTTTACACTAACTTTATACAGGGTTTCTTTTAAAATTAGGAACTAAATATTGAATTGAAAGTGCGTATTAATTGTTATTGTAAAATTATTACAAGATAATATAAAAATATTCGTTTAAAAATATCCCACTAAAATCATGAATTGGATGCACTGAGCCTTAGAATGAACTTTATAATGCTTGCGGTGTGGCATTTTACTTTTACCTATAATTGTTACGATAGTAACTATTATGTAAACTATTGCTCTAAGTACATATTTTCCGATCACTTTTAATTTGGTAGTAGGCACTTAAACATTTTAGTTCAAATTTTGCGTAATTGAAATTATATCCATGCGTTTTGTTTTTTGTGTCGGATAAAAGTTAAATTTTGAATTTTTTAAATAATTTTTTTATTACATAAATCAAACATATTATCGATTCAAACAGCATCTGAAAATTTCGCCGGACGTTTGAAAGTAAATTTGTATATAAATTCAAGCTTTTGTGTGCGTGTGTGTATGTATGTGTCTTTCTGCCTCTCGATGAAATATCTGGACAGATTATTATAATTTGGCATATGTGTAACCGGGTTGTGGTAAATCCAAACTTCACACATATGATTCTTTGATCTTGGAAACTGTATATGTCCGTGGACTTAATAAAACTTTTGAATCCGGCAACGAGTTGCGAAGCACAGCTATTATAGCTGACTGGGAGTGTGACTCTCCCACTTTGATATAAATATCGCAGTCCTAAAATATTGTGTTTGTATTTTTTTTATATCCTAATACAGCAAATAAGCAGACGGCTCTCCTGATGGAAAGACACAACCATTGCCTATAGACACCAAAGATGTTAATGGTCCGTTGCTATCCTTGAGGCAGGGTCTTAATCCTACATGCATAAGTTTACCGCTTACCTTAACCTCCAAACTGGAACACGACAGTGACAAGCACTGATGCTATAGCGGCAGGAATAGGTAAGGCGGTGGTACTAGGCACGGGTGAGATAATGCAGAACTTACAAAAAAGCCAGTTGTTCACCTCTTACGAATTGCCTGGCAGAACGACAGATGGTCTATTCTTCAAAGGGAGCTCGGACCACCACGGGGAAAATTGTGCAATATATGTATGTTTGTTAATTCTTTTCTATATGTTAGTTCTTTGGTATACAAGTAATTTATGTCAAAACTTATCACATACTGTAAGGGTAAGGTAGACAGTAGCCATATCTCTCATAACATTACTATCCCAGCACACGGATAGCAATACACCATTAATATCTGGTGTTTATAGATGACTACATGAGCAGCGAGTAGAGAAACCTGTCATCAATCTATACTTTCATACAAATTTTCATCTCTTATTTCAGACCCTTAAGGGTTAAATCTCACAAAAAAGAGACACTGTGTTGAACCCCGGGTCTTATACTATCTCTTTGCCAAATTTTATCAAAATCGGTTTAGTGGTTTAGCTGTGAAAACATAACAGAAGACAGACACATAGCGATATCGACATACTTTATTAATTTATTTATTTACTTAAACTCTTTATTGCACGAAATATACAACAGGCGAACTTAACGCCTAAAAACATTTTCTACCAGTTAACCTTGCACTTGTAAAACCAGATGAAGAAAACTAGTTATTTTGCAAATTTCCGCGAAGTTCACGGAACATTGCAAAATAAATAGTTTTCTTCGTCTGAACAATGGATTTCCGCAAAGTAACGCCTGAAACTATAAAATAACTTGTAGAACCATTGTAGTAACGGGTAGTGCACAAGAAAAGTCTTACGGAACAATTGCAAATAATTTTGCAGTAAACACTAAACAAAGAGGCTAATTACATTTATCTAAACCTACGAGCAGATCAATAAAGATACATATATGCATATATATGTGTATACTAAATATAATAATCACATACCTATTAATATAATATATGTACGTAAGCAACCATAAAACATAATAATATTACTACGTACGGATAAAATAGAATCATATAAGAGTTTTGCATTTGTATTATTATGGATATGAATAGCCGTCTCTTTCGTGAGCATCAGAATGGACAGTCACTACTGATATTTCACATCGAAACTATTATAGGAAGTTGCTTCCCAGTTGCTACCTAAGAATCATGAAATAGTTGCTACCTAAGAATAAAAAGAAATAAACTACTATTTAAGGTGACCAGCCATTCTGATATCAGAATGACCGGTCACCTATCCAGTGATCACAAACAGCGCAAAATAAATCGAGTTATTTTTAAGCAATAGTTGCTACGAACTACTGGATTCTTCGGACTCCAGTAGGACTTCGGACTTGTGATCACTGGATAGGTGACCGGCCATTCTGATATCAGAATGGCCGGTTTAGTGGCAGCGGCGTGCACAGGATTATAATACTGAGTATGCGACGGAGTACTCGGCCACAAAAACTTTTTCTTTTATAGATTTCAGCGGCGTGCACATAATTATGACACATTTTATTCATTTACTTACTATTAATTAAAATCATTTAAAACGTACGAACGTTTTATTAAAATATCTGTGAATGGCAAGTAAAGCACTGCTTTTCTGCCTACAAGGAGCGCACGCGCCTGTTTAGTGGTTTAGCTGTGAAAACATAACAGAAGACAGACACATAGCGATATCGACATACTTTATTAATTTATTTATTTATTTAAACTCTTTAGTGCACAAAATATACAACAGGCGAACTTAACGCCTAAAAACATTTTCTACCAGTTAACCTTGCACTTGTAAAACCTTCACCTTAAATAGTGTCACCTTAAATAGTAGTTTATTTCTTTTTATTCTTAGGTAGCAACTATTTAATGAGTGGTAGCAACTAGGAAGCAACTTCCTATAATAATTTCGATGTAAAATATCAGTAGTGACTGTCCATTATGACGCTCACGTCTCTTTCTAACTGGAGAACATCTGCTTATTTACCACCGACCACACAGCCCATGTGTGGTCGGTGTTATTTACTATCTTGTGAAAAAAAGTACAAAAACGTAAATATGAATATATAATATGTTTGTCATGACTACAGCATACCCTAAAAGAAGAATTGCGTCTAACTAAATACAAAGTTACATAAAACCTATTTTTTCACAGCTATTAGCCGTCATTAACCCCCTTCGTTAAACTAAGTAAATACTAAAAGTTATTTAGCCACCTTTGTCAGACTCCACGTAAAAAGTTTTAATTGATAGCCCCAGCCCCGACCTGGTGGCGTGACGGCCAGCGCTGCGCCAATTACTATTTACTTTGGCGAGCTAATTAAAAGGAGTATTATTATCGTCAGCCTAGAAAGATGTACGTGTACTTAAAGTGTTTGTTTCACTCCGTTAGAATATAAAAAGCAGCTATTGCTATATTTAAATCGCAATAGCTGCTATATTTAGCCCTAGCTTTTTTTTGCTGGCGATAGTCTGAAAACATTCTCCAAAAGAGTTTTTTTTAAATGGAAAGGTCAAGCATAACCCAAAACTCTACAACAGTATCTCTAAATAATACGTGAAGTGAATATTTTACACCTCTTATTTAAAAAATTAAGAGAACGAAGGAGCATGAAATTTGACACAGTTAAAATTTTCATGGTGAAAGGGTAATGAGGGCAAAAAGCTAATATTTTTATACAATATACATTAGAAACTCATTAAATTAATAAAAATAAACATTACGCTTCATTTATTTGACAAACATCACAATATAGTTCTCTGTCAGGAAAGTACCGGGAATACACAAAATGTTAGTTATTCATCCAAATTTATTTTATCGCCTTCGTAGTATGCTCCACGATATACTTACGCCAACAAATACTCGAATCACTAAAACATTTTTTAACGCTTTTTCCGGAATTGAGTTTAGATCTCGCCACGAATTCTCATTTATGTCGTTTAACAAATGAAAACGGGTGCCACGAGGTAGTAGAATTCGATGCACCGAGTCTTGTGACTGAACTCTGTAACGCTGGGAAGTGTGTCATTTATATTTACTTATAATTACCATAGTAACTATTATGTAATCTGTCGCTCTAAGTACATTTTTTCCGACGACTTTTGATTTGGTTGAAGGCACTAAAATATTTTAGTTTTAATTTTGCGTAATTGAATTTATATCCCTGCTTTTTTTGTGTCGGATAAAAATGAAATTTTGAATTTTTTAAATTATTTTCCTTTATCACAAAAATTTATATTATCGGTTCTGAACAGCTTCTGAAAATTTGGCCGGACTTTTAAAAGTAATCCTGTATAGTCTTGCTATGCATGTGCTTGCTATGCATATACAATCTTGCTGTGCATGTGTCTCGTCTCCACAGAATAAGCAACTCTTTTATGGGGCAAAGTATACGCTTCTACAATAAGCTGCCTCATCAGGCAATGGCATCCCATTAGAGATTTACCAGTTAACAAATTCAAAAAAATGTCTTAAAACTGTGTAAAAAAGGTTACTATAAAATATCTGAATACCTTAATGACAGGAAAGCATGGGATTAACTGCTCCTCATATCGGCAATCCTTATTATTAATGTAACAATTAGATACTAATTAAATATTATGTAATATTTTATTTAAAAAAAAATGTTATGGAAAAAAGACAAGCCCGCTGAGTTTCTTCCGCCGGATCTTCTCAGTGTGTGGCCGTGTTTCCGATCCGGTAGTAGTTTAAAAAAATGTTGTCGCGTCAAAATAACTTGTAAAAAGTTTTATTGAATAAAGTGCTTCTGATTTCTGATTTCTAGTATTAGAATATTTAAAACCTATGTAGCCCGACTGTTTTTTACGGTCGAAACAAACCGTGCACATCTCGAGCGAAGTACGATATTATTGCGAATAATCTAGAAACGTGAAGAGTTGGGATGCTGGAGAGATCTAGAAATAAAAGAAAGAGATAGCTACTTCTATTGATAAACAAATAGTCGACCGTTACCCGAATAGCTATGCCATAATAGATCTTCTGTTTTAGGACATAAGGGTGTTCATGATAACTTGTTTACAATTAGAAATGTTTATTATTTACGTGATAATTTAGATTTTTCTGGAACGATGTAGAACTTTACCTAGGGTATAAATAGGGAAATGTTGACAAATAGAGAGCAGTTTTTATACAGCGATCGGATGTAACAGTACGAGCGACCAGTGTGAAGCAAAGTGACCAGTGTGTAGTACAGTAAATAAGAGAAGTGTTTTCGTTTAGCGTAGTCGGTTAAGTTTAGTATTAGTACAGCGAGTGTGATAAGTGTGTATAGTGTATTTACGTTAACTTATCAGTGTATTTACGTATTTCATCATAGTTTATTGTACCTTAGTGTTGTAAATACATGGTTTTGATATAAGAGGTGTTCCATTGTACAAAAAGAACCCGAAGAAATTAACAAATATTCTAATTGTAATAATTGATATTATTATTTTTGAGATAACTCACACGGAACACAACTAACACGGAAATATAACTGGAAATTAGGACGGGTGACACGAAAGGGTTAAATCGCAGAATTAAATAAACTCGTGTGTAGGCATTGAGCGTAGATCACGTATGAGACATCAGGCATAGCGTAGTATATTTTAGTTTTATTATCTAATACGTGACTATATAAATTTTGGGAATATTATTTTTACCTGTTAGAATGACGAGTCAAGGTTTTATGCAGCTTATATTATTAATGACCTTAGACCGTTTAGGATCCATTTTTTTATTTTTTTATTATTGTTTGTGATAATGATCAAAGTTACACGAATTCTATTAAATGTACATGATATTTGTAACTAATGAGTCAATTTCCAATGGCTATATTTTTATATATTTACTAGCTGTTGCCAGCGACTTTGTCCGCGCGGAGTTCGTTTTTCCGCACAGCCCCTCTCCCGTAGGTGAGAGCGTGATAATATGTAGCCTATATGTTGACCTGACCTATTAGTAATATTCATACAAAATTCGAAGTAAATCCATGCAGTACTTTTTGAGTTTACCCCGGACATACATACAGACAAACACACATGCAGACAAACATACAAACAGACAAAAATTCTAAAAACTGTATTTTTGGCTTTGATATCGATTGTAGATCACGCCCCAAGTATTCTTTTAAAAAAATATTCAATGTACAGTTTTGACTTTCCTACGATTTTATTATATGTATAAATATTCTACAATAAGAAAAACATTATGTGAAATTTTAATAATTAAAAAGTGAAATTAACTAAATTTGCTATTTTCCGTAAACTGTTTTAAGTGACTTCCGCGATCCCGCCTAAAAGAAAGACGGTGGTTTAATAAATAGATAAAACTTACCGATGGCCCGGACAAAAAAGAAGACCCCAGCGGCACAATTATCCACCCACTTCCACAACATTTGCACCCACGTCGGCATCAAGTGCAAAAGCACACAATTTATGCACGTAACGCGTGTTTCACTTCGAAACCGAAGAATCTTCAGGAGAAACGAACATTACTAGGTGGTAGAGTTCTGCATTGTCTCGCCCGGGTCTGGTACCACCGCCTTGCCTATTCCTGCCGCAATAGCGTCAGTGCTTGTCGCTGTCGTATTCCGGTTTGGAGGGTAAGGTAACCGGTAAACTTATGCATGTGGCATTAGACCTCGCCACAAGATAGCAACGCACCATTAACCCCTTTGGTGTCTATAGGCGATGGTTGACTCTTTCCATCAGGAGATCCATCTGCTTGTTTGCTATCTTATGATATAAAAAAAATTAACTCATTAGTATAGGACTTAGCAATCTTTATAATCTAATTCACTCATTCTTTAAATACTGGCAAAGTTATGAACAATATGAATGTCACTTACATTCAGGTAAACTTCTTGTTAGATTGTTCCTCGTTTTATACAAAAAAGAATTAATTAAAAAAGAACATAGCGCGTATAAAAATAATTGAAAATTGTTTGACCAAAACAAAAGAGTTATATCCCAACCACTAATAAGATCTGACAGCTGACACGAGCAGACATGTACGTCGTAATATTCGACCAGTCCCAATTTCCACACACAAGTATTTCATGTACAAGTCTACCTAGTTAATTGAAAGCATGAAACGTTGTTTGTTCTAATTGTAGTAAATTGAATTTTTCATCAAAAGTGTTAATTTTAAAAAGTCAGTCACATTTGATTTGATTTGCCAATTGTAAGGTAGGCAAAGGAACCTGAGAAACACATTTTAAGGCTCTCCAATTCACTAGAATACGCCAGTTTTTTCGGTGAAATTCATTACTACATTTATTTAAATCTTGACGGCTATTGCTCATGCTCATCATGTCATCACATGCTCATTATCTTCCGATTGTTTGTGTTCACAAAATTTAAAATTTAGCCTATGGTTGACTTAATTTTTGTTCACAACATACCTGTTAAACAGGCCAGTGTTCTGATATACTTTTTAACTCCGAAATTTTAACGTAAATGGAAAATTATAAATATTGCCGAATGACTTACAATTGAGCTACAGTGAAGCATGACTGGGTTCAGCGGTTAAAAAATAATTAACCGAAAAAATATTCGATCTAAATAAACAACTCAATTTCCAAGCACTCAAACTTTACCGATGGCTGTCAGCACTCACGAACAGTACGCGCTGAATTTTAATATTCCATATTCAAGTGGTTGAGTTAATTGAAAACACAAACCACTCGCGTTGTTTTGAAATACGTGAAAAGGGAATGTGTTTGAAGATAGCTATTATTTGTCAAACCAAAATTCATATCTCACGCCAAGGCTTTTTATTACCTATATCATAAGGTAGGAAACAACCAGATTATTTTGCTGATGGAAATAGACAACCGTCTCCTATAAACACAAAAATGTTTAATCCTGCGTTGTTATCTGTGTAGCGAGACGGTGATACTACTGGCACAAGGTTACCGATTACCTTACCCTTCAAACTAAAACACGACAGTGAGGAGCACCAACGCTATTTCGGCAGCAATAGGTAAGGCCGTGCTATTGCTACCACCTAGATAGGAGTACGTAGGCGAACTCTACAATCTAGATAGGAGTCAAGAAGTTGTTGATGATGTTGTCTCGCCTATTATGAGATGCCTAGCAGTAATTAGTTGATCTATTCTTCAAAAAACGGCCGTGGTTCATGCTACATTTAACTTGATATTTTTCAACACCTGTAGAATTACATTTAATGTCTATTTAGTCTCTAAACATGTGCCAAATTTCATCCAAAACGGTTCAGCCGTTTTCCGTGATTTAGTAACATCCATCCATCCATACATCGATCCATACATCCATCCATCATACATCCAAACTTTTGCATTTATAACATTAATATAGATTATGTGATTTGCGTACAAATTTACAAACAAATTGATCGAAAAAAATTTAATGGTAATTTTTTTGATCAATTATGTCTCATAGAGACCCAAAAAATAATTTTCATTAAAATATTTTCTATACATATGAACCAGTTTTAAGTATTTATTTTTTTAGATTTAAGTATTTATTTTTAAGTATTTATTTTTTTAGAAATTTCATTAAAATTTAATAAATATTATGCAAAGATTTAATACTGTTACTCTTTGTTCATGCTCTTTTTCGACTTCCTTTGCTTAGTCTTCTAAGTCGAAAAGTATGATATCTTATGATATATAAAAAAATAGTCAAATAAAAAGTAACATAGTTATGTTACTTTTAGATAATGTAGCTTTATAATAGTAAAAGAATTTTGAAAATCGTTCCAATAGTTTTTAACTTTATCCTTTAATAACAATCAAATCCTTTCTGTTAAAAATATTAGTATAGATAAAAAATACATACACATACCCAAATAGTATTTCACTTATATTCTGCGACAGAACAATCTGAATTTAGCTCGTAATAAAAACCTGTTCTGGTACAACTCGAACAAAGGAAAGCTCTAAAATTACTAACAATTCAAGTGCGGTTAGCGAACTCACCAAAGACCCTGTTTCATCTTAAATTACTTTGTCGTATTCAAAACGTTCCCTCTAATGTGTTCAAGATGTATTGAAAATGTGTATTCCATTCGTAGAAAATAATTCTACCTATTACCAACTGTTTTCCATGTTTCTTTTACAGAACTTACGTTGAAAAAGAAAGATAATAATAAGAAATGAAACATTTACAATATTTAAAACTAATGCACATAAATCATGAGGATATTGAATATCCTATACTTTAAACTTGCAGTTTTTTTATCATTAGATAGCAAAGATGCAGATTGCTTTCCTGGTGAAAAGAGAAACTGAATAAAGAGAAAATGCATAAGTCCACCAGCTACCTTACTCTCCAAACCGGAACTCAACAATGATAAACATTGACGCTATTGTGGCAGGAATAGATAAGGCGGTGGTACCGGACCTAACGTTGTGAGACTTTATCACATAGTAGTCGAGATGGCCAATCAGTCACATTTTATGACCTCCCTGGCAGAATGGCTAGATCTATTCTTCAAAGGGGGGCCGGATTATAATATTATAAAAAAACTATCTTCACGCCCATATCCCCGAAGGGGTAGGCAGAGGTACAACAAGTGCACCCACGATTAGCCGAAGATACTTGGTCCCACAAATGTGATAGGTGCCTATCGCCAACCGGGCACTTTCCAATCCCGGGCAACTTTGTGTTTCTTAGAAAACTGAAAAAACACTTTTCTTATGTGATAGTCTTTTATCATATTATATTTCAAAGGGCAATGGCCCACCTCTCGTTCCCACCACTGTAACTTCTGTAAACCAGAATCAACCAACAGCGGCAACCGTCCTTATAACCACTGAGTTGCGAGCTCAGGGTGCCCTGGGAAAAAGATAAGCTGTCTTGGACCCCGCAACGAAATTAATCAGAAGTATATAGGAGGAGCAGGTAATACATCCCGTTTCCCTCCCCGCAGAAGACAGCAAAATGTTAAAAGCATAAAAATGCTACAAAATGATATAATATGATATACTTTTTAATCTGATGTAAAAAAATCATAAATGCGTATTAGGCCACTTGCAATGAAGGGTTCCGAAGTAGCCCATCACAATATTACGAACAAAGAAGAGGGCTTTGATTGTTTCATACCATGAATATTCAAACTAATTAACGTCAATGATGAATATATTCGCACCACAAGTTCACCGCCTATAAAAATTTCTCTAAGTGGGTATATTTTATACGTTAATCGACTATTACTAAAACATGTAAAGCCTGCTTAGCCGTGATAGTTTTCGTTTTAATTAAACCATATTTATTACTATCACGAATTTTGCCCACTTTCAAAACCAACGGT
Organism: Apodemia mormo; assembly: GCA_036924255.1. Classification (NCBI taxonomy): domain Eukaryota; kingdom Metazoa; phylum Arthropoda; class Insecta; order Lepidoptera; family Riodinidae; genus Apodemia; species Apodemia mormo. The sequence goes on from JAUPFN010000007.1 coordinate 34,617,661, forward strand.
TTGTTAAAGGAGGGGGGAAAACTCTTGACATGTGGTCTGTACACTTGACTAACAAATATTAGCACTTTAAAGCATAATATTTTACAAACGAGTCCCTTAATCGAAAAATTGTTTTTACAAACCCGCAATATTTTTTTCAAAAACCCATCCAACGATAAACCCTCACTATCGGGTACCTACATGAGAAAAAAAATTAACAACCCCACTTTACATGTAGAGGTTACCCTAAAAAAATATTTTTCAAGACAACACGGCAAAAAAGTGGTAACATAACAGTTATCACTTTGTTGTCGTGATTAATACGTACCTATAATTCTTGCCAAACTATAGCTTTCTAGTAATAAGGATCTCTCAAAATGCGGACGGACGGACATAGCGAATCTATAAAGGTTCCTAGTTTACTTCGGAACCGTAAAAAATATCACCCGAGGGAAAGTCGTTCGTCCAGCTAGTTAATATCAGTTAAAGTCGGTGTATATTACTTATGATACTCGAAACAGTTCGTTTATTTTCGGCTATAGTACCTACATATTGTTGGTGACAAAACCCTGACCGATCGTCAAAGGCATTTGATAGCTTAATATGATCACTTGTGTTTGATTATAATTTTAAATCAATGTGCCCGTCAAGCCGTCCATAATTATTTTCTTATCCCAGCGCTATTGTATGGAAGTGAGAGTTAGGTATGTCAGAAAATGCATGAAAGTCGAATCAACGCGGTCGAGGTGAGATCGCTATGAAAAATATGTGGAGTAACACTCACGGACCGGGTTCGTAATGTGAAAGTGAGAAAGAGGTTAAGTTTGAATAAAATAAGGTGACTGTGTAAAGATGAGAAAGGGAATGCTCCGTTGATTCGGACATGTAGAAAGAATGGGAGATTAAGGTTAAACAGGTATACAATGCAAATGTGGAAGGATGTAGGTCCTGGGAAGACCAAGACTAACTTGCCATCATCGGAATAATCGTGTACTGCCCGAAGGTGGTGTCAAGAGTCTTCGCAACTGCCGTGTGTTGGCAATATTTTACACAAACATACATAAAATTACTATATGCGGCCATCAATTTCTAAATTGTTCTGTCAAAATAAAGCTGGTGTGTTATTCTTTATTTATTACTAAAATAACTCGTATATTCTATGAAAAATGATGTGGTGTCGCGGGACACCAGGTAGGAACGAACTTCCTTCGGCTAAACGGCACTACTCGCTTGTGTACGCGACTGTCGCACGTCTCATTTAACGCTTTTTTTCAGTTCGGTGGTTTTACTATCACATTTTTTTCAGTTCGGTCGCGCAGCAAAATCCCTATCCTCTCCAAGCCTGCCGTAAGGAACTTCGTTCCAAAATGTTTAGAATTATTCATTATTAAACCTAATTTTAAATTAATATTACCTTTGGCTTAAAGTAAAGTCAAGTGTTTGATAAAGATAATAATTATGTCCATAATTGACTACAAATAAACATTATAAAAGGGTTTGGCAAATATGTTCTAGAGACATTCGTGCTTGTGAAATTCTGAAGTGAAGTGTGATAATGTAAAACAAAGTGTAATCAGTTTTGTGTTTTGTATTTAATATAAAATATAAATATATATTTTATCAATCGCTGTTTAATTCAAATACATTCTATGCCTCTAACTAACTGGAGTTAACACGTGTGTGTATGAACTACGAAGAGAGTGATGAATGTGGAGGAACCGAGACAAGCCTGCAATGATAATGATGTATGGCACTCGATTACCTGTACCTATCCCGTAAGGGATCTGGCGTGAATATATGTATGTATGTGTTTGATTATTTTAGAAATTAGGGGTGATAACATTTTCCTTTTCATCTAATACCTTTAAACAAGCAATTCTTGTATATATAATCTGAATTTGGAAAAACGGCTCCAACGATTTTCATGAAATTTAGTAAAAAGGGGGTTTTGGTGGCGATAAATTTAGCTACCATCTAGGTTGCAAAACTCGGTCATCCAGGTACTCAACATATTAATACGTGAAGGGAAAACTTTGTACCCCCTTTTTAGACAACTGCGCGAACGGTGGAGTTTGAAATTTTAGAATGCATTATTACAATGTGCAAATTATATAGAACCCTAGATTGCGCGTGGCCCGACACGCACTTGACCGGTTTTTTTTTAATGGGCAATGGGTCCACCTCTCGTTCCCACCACTGTAACACCTGTAAACCAGAAGCAACAGCGGCAACCGTCCTGATAACCTTTGAGTTGCAAGCTCAGGGTCCCCTGGGGAAAAGCTAAACTGTCTTGGATCCCGCAACGAAATTAATCAGAAGTATATAGGAGGAGTAGGAAAATACATTCTGTTTCCCTCCTTTTTAGCAGGAGACAGCAAAATGTTAAAAGCATAAAAATGCTACGAAATGAGACTTTTACAATCAGGTTAAGCTTGATTACTATTGCATCACGGAAGTTTGGAAATTAGGCACCTACCAGAATGGTCTACTTAATTTTCCTTTCAGTAGTAAGTATGACAAAATCGTTTGAAGGCACGGAAGTTCCCGCGTGTACCCACAACGTCGGAGTAATAAATTACACCGGATATACATTGGATACTATCAAGCATTTGGCGACGTTCGTTTTGCCAAAAATTACACTCCCAAAAGAATGTGACGTGCAGTTTGTTCATATTTACAATTTAAAGTAGAGCACTCGCAAAAAGGAGAAGGAACTAATTTAAACGAGAATAATTTAGCTTTAAAATTACCGTGGCTAGTGAGAAACTGTGCAACACAATGATCTATTTCTATCCAAGTTTTACTTAAGCGATCCCGGACGCATGGGAAAAAGTTATATACATGATGTCCTTTAGTTGAACAAGACCAACGCGACTGCCATTCATCAATTAATTAACTTGACCGGTTTATTATATCATAATATAACAATCGCACTGACTGAATAGTAACAAGCATTGACGCTATTGCGACAGGAATGTGTAAGACGGTATAAGACGGTATACCGGGAGAGACGTTGTAGTACTCTGGATTCCGTCATTTATCTCTGTATCCTTTATTTTGAATTTCTTAACTTCCCGCTACGTATGTAGATAAGGAAGTCACTGATTTAGCCCTTATTATCTGAAATCGAGTTTTCACGAGATCTCTACGTTTTGAGGTCCTTGGAACCTTTACCGAATATTTTCACGACGACGTCAGTATGTCTATTTGTATACATCTCATAACTTTCTGACGGCTTGACCGACTGAACCGTTGTTGATGGCATCCGATTAGGTTCCACTAAACTTAGACTTTCTAAAAATCTGAACCAATAATTTAAAATAAAAAAAACGGAATACGATATTTTTTTGTATAACATACAAATTAATGTACCAATTAAATATAAAATCTAATCAGCCCTATTCCCTAAAAAACTGCTTCCAATGCCGTAAATTACATCAAAATCGGTTTATCTATTCGGGAGTTATTGTTGACGAACATTTTAAAAAAAATGTTTTTTTCGACATAACTTTGAATTTTTTTATGAATTATTTACCATTAGACCTCGCCACAAGATAGCAACGCACCATAACATCTGTGTTGTGTCTATAGGTGACGGTTGACTCTTTCCCTCAGGAGACCCATCTACTTATTTGCTATCTTATGATATAAAATAAAACATAATGCATCGATTTATTTAAAAATATTAACAGCTCCTCTACTTAAAAAGTTGCGTCAAATACGGTAAATCAGTTTTAAATCGGTTTATTCCTTCGAGATTTATCAATTGCGAACATTTTTGAAAAAGTTTTGTTTTACATTTCCTCGACTTTTTGTAGCTAATTACACAATCGAGAACCTAAAAATTGCGTTGAATGCCATTCAAAATATTAAAATCGATCATCATTTTAAAAATATACCTTTTCGAAAATTATATAATATAATATAATTATATATATATATATATATATATATATATATATATATATATATATATATATATATATATATATATATATATATATATATATATATATATATATATATATATATATATATATGTATATAAGGACATAAAAATGTAAAAATATTTTTATTTCATATACGTCAATGTAAAAAGAGTCACATATCAGTTTATTCAGGAAAATATTAAAAAATTTAAATATTTAAATACTACTATGGACTCCCTAAATCTAATAACTCATTGAAGAAAAAAATGTTTATAATTATGCAAAGAATTATTTCAAGTGCTTGAACATTACGCTCTCGTATAAACCTCACTTTTTGACATGTTCCTTTATACGTAGGGACTGTCGATTTGTTAACATTGCAATTAGAGTATATATTGTTAGTTTTTTAATTATTTCTTCCAAAAATAATGTTTCTGACAGCACATAATATAAAAATATAGTATATAAAACTAATCTGTAGGGTATCTCTATAATATATTTCAAATGGCACCATTAAACAGTTGACAGCAACCATTTCCACGGATATCATCTCGGCTAAGTGTATTGTCTCCGTGGCAAACTCCACCCAGTCACGTAGGTTTCTACAGGCTCCTTTGATTACAGCCCTGTATCAAATCCCGCGATTAAACTTCGCACAAATGATGTGATTTTATTTCATTCATTGTTACTTTACAAATAAATAATTTACCATTAATGCCTGTTTAATCTGAGAAGTCGTTAAAACAATAAATAATCATCCCTTGTATTACTATCAGAGTAAATGAAATTTAGCATTAAGTTTCATCTTGATACGTTTTGTGCATTAAAGTATTCTTCATAATATAAAGTATTTTTTATCCCTTTTTACGAAAATTACGCGAACTGAGGAGCATGAAATTTACATGGAAAAAATACTTCTTTTCCATGTAAATTTCATGTACAAAAGCTAATACTTTTATAATATGTATTAAAACACATTAAATTAATAAAAATAAACATTACACTCACTACTATGCATTTGACATATTATTAACACGTATATACTATTTTATTAATAGTGAAAGTCTGTTGTAAATCTTAGAAGAACAAACCGCTGAACTGATTACGATGAAATTGGTTATGAAGATAGTTCAAGATTCGGGGTCAAACATATACAAACTTTTTATTTCGAAAATCAGCTGCTAAGGAGCTGAAAGAGGATGAAACTATGTATGAAAAACTATCCGCACGACATGCTGATCTATTCGCGGGCGAAGCTGCGCGGGCCAGCTAGTATAGTATATGATCAAACTTACGCTTGAATTTAGATCAGCGGGAAATCTCTAGTATATATTTATTTTAACACTAGCTGTACCCGCGACTTCGTTCGCGCAGAAACATTTCTGAAATAAAACCCGCATAGTTCCCGTTCTGTGAGGGGATAAAAACTATTCTACGTCCTTTCTCGGGTCTCATATCTGTACCAAATATCATTCAATTCGGTTCAGTGGTTTAGGCGTGAAGAAGAGACGGTCAGACAGACAGACAAACAGAGTTACTTTCGCATTTATAATATTAGTATGGAAGTATAGATTTTGCATTTAAATTTAAGTAAGTAATTTAATTTAAAAAAATAAGGCGGTGGTACCAGACCCGGGCGAGACAGTACAGAACTCTACCACAACTACAGAATTTGTAAATTAAATGCTTAATTTTTCTAATCACTCCCTTACAAAGCCACAAAAAGTGCCATACCAGTGGTCTAGGGCGGTATCAGGTATATATATATATATATATATATATATATATATATATATATATATATATATATATATATATATATATATATATATATATATATATATCATAAGAAGCAGATAGCTCTCCTCATGGAAAGATATTACCACAGATGTTAATGGTGCGCTGCTATCCTTGTAGCAAGGTTGGCATTAAAACCTTGACATTAAAACATACATAAGTTTACCGGCTAATTTACTCTCCAAATTGATAATTTACTTGGAGCCAAACGAGAAGAATTTCCGCCCAAACAAAAAAGTATTGACCAAATCCGTCAATAAATAACACAGTTTTGAGGATAACAAATATAAAAAAAAAAAAAACCGAAATGATAATCTAACAAATTTGGAAAATCAGTAAAAAATATCACAATATTTTCATTTGATATAAATATATTTAAATCTTAATAAACTACGGTTTTAATAAGCACTGCATGTTCAGTGATGTGTAATCTTATATACAAAGCAGACGAAATCAACTTGTATACGAAAAATTACTAAAAATACTCCATCTCTAAAAAAATAAAATTACTAAGCATATAAATATACCTCGCTTTAACAACATAAGCCGGGATGAAGTGGATTTCATATTTCACAAGACACCTCTTGTCGGGTCGTGCATTATGAAAATTGTCCTCCAGCTAGCGCGACTGTTTTGACGGATATTGTATTGTAGAAATATTCTGAAATATGAAGCTGCAACATTATTAAAGTACAAAAGTATTTTTTGTTGTATTATTACTAGCTGTTGCTTTTGTAGCTAAAGTATTCATTACAATAGCAAGAAGGTAGTAATTTGCACGCCAAATTTTAGCTCGATCACTCCAGAGATATGAGCTGTGCATTAATGGTCCCTAGGTGCTAACGATTCAGATTCGAGGAGACCTTCAACCTATACTGATGTTGTAAGGTTCGGAAAAAACTGTACATAACGAAAGAAGGTGTTCAATACTCGATTCTTATATCGAATACATAAAACTAGGTATTTAAATTTTGAACTCATTATCCAAGCTGAATTATTGTATTGTGAAAGCGGTATTATCGTAATTGTTTAGTTTTTATTATTTATTTATTTCCATAATTTTCCTATTATCATTACAGGCACAGACCCAATGCGATAATAGGACGACAAAACAATCCATTATTACACATGACAATACAACACTCAATAACTATGTATACTTAAAATAAGTGATATGACGTAACATTTACAACAAAACATAACTATACACCTATGAATAACACAAGACACACAGCAAGACTTTCACAAATTCACTCAGTTTGTATGAAAATATATCCAACCTGGCATGAACTTCGTTAAGTGTAACGATAGCCCGAGTCAGTGGAGTTTTGGCTAGCAGATTTGTCCTGGCCTCCGGCACAACCAGCAATGGCGGACACCGACGCCTCCAAACATAGCGATCCGGTACGTACAGGTGTAAGCGTTGTAGTACTCCCGGGTTATGAGCTACCCCTCTTATCAGATTGAAAATGTATATGACAAGTGCGAAATCCCGACGTACCCTCAATTCATTGTATCCTACCATTCCGATAACGAATAGCGTAGGGTACATAAGTGGATAAAACGGATATACACCATACATTTTCCAATACAGATGTCTCGTGAATTTATTTTGATTACGCTCCAGCATACCCACATACTTCGCTTCATACGGAGCCCATATGACTGCATTGTGTTCCAGATGACTCCTGACCAGTGCATCATATAGTACTTTGAGCGCCGTAATGTGAGTAAAGCCTCGAGTTTGCCTCAAAACAAATCCCAAGTTCCTGTATGCTTTTTTTGCAGATATTCATTATATGGTTACGAAATGTTAGTTCGCTACTAATAGAAACCTCTAAATCACGTACCTGCTCAACGTGCTGTAACGGCACTGCATCCATTCTATACTGAAAATGAACCGCTTTACTATGCGTGCGAGTAAACGTAATATACGAACATTTGGCTACATTAAAATAGAGTTTGTTCTCGCAGCTCCAGTCCACTACTCTATCTATATCTTCCTGTAGCCGTTCGCAATCACTCGCGTTTTTAACCAAAAGCAACAACTTGAGATCATCTGCAAATAACAAACATGTACTATGCCTGACGACTTCCGGTAAGTCATTTATTATTATTAAAAATTCGAGAGGTCCCATGTTGCTGCCTTGGCTTACGCCTGACCTAGTATAGTATAGTTCAGATTCAATTCCGTTTATATCGACGTACTGTTGCCTATCCTTCATGTAACTCGCAAAAAATTGTAAGAGGTGTGATGTGTGAGTAAGAGGTTATTGCAAGACACCTAATAGCAAATATACGTCTGATTATTTTTGATGCTTTGACATCGTGAAAATTAAATCTAGGGACCAGCAAGCAATTGGCGGCCATTTTGATGATTATTTTTTACCTTTAAGAGTCATCGCTGATCGCTGGCGAATTGCAAACTTTACGTGATACGCTTCTGAGGTCTCAGGAGTTGCTAAGCTATATCATCAGGCCGATTCTCATACAAAATAATTAGGTAGAAATTTAAAATCCTACCTATTTTTCATATATTCAGTATCAGAATCGAGTACTAAACATCCTCCTTCAGTAATTGCAATCTATCACCAGTCAACCTGTATATTAGACAAATTATAGGATAAATCCATACTAATATTATAAATGCGAAAGTACTTAACTCTGTCTGTCTGTCTATTCTCCATGTCTAAACCACTGAACCGATTTGTATAATATTTTGTACAAAGATAATTTAAGAACCGAGAAAGGACATAGGATAGTTTTTATCCCGCAAATCTCACGGGAACCGGAACTATGAGAGCTTTATTTTAGATTTTGTCCACATGAATGAAATCGCGGGTACAACTAGTAATCTATAACTCAGTTTGATCATCTGTATTAATATTATAAATGCAAAAGTTTGGATGTATAAATGGATGGATGGATATTTGTTTCTCAATCACGCCAAAACTAATAAACGGATTTGGATGAAATTTGGCACACAGGTAGATGATGACCTGGAATGGCATATAGGCTTTTTTCCTGAAAAATGAGTTTTTTTTGCGAGATTCACCAAAAACTTTTATAATTCAGCGGCTGCACGCTGCATTAGACCATATAAAAATGACTTTTATGTATAGGAACAGACTAATAAAAACCAAATAGAATATACGTGTCTGTATCAAACGTAAAGTCAAACATATGGTACTTTGTGTAATGATATTTTTATTAATTTATTTTATTTCTTACGCATATAATATAAAAGTGTTGGCTTTCTGCACTTTTTCTTCATATAAACCTTATCCCTCCCATTTTCATAATTCCAGTCTGCGCAATTTTCGTAAAAAGGAAATAAAGCTTTCGCTTCACGTCTAAGTCAGTTTAGTCGATTGTTTCAAACAGAAATTTGAATAGAAATTATCACTACCAAAATACGAAGCGAATTAATATTTCATAAGAAGCTTTATAGATATTAAAGGGCGGCTTTGAATAATGAATTTAATAGCTTCCATCAACAGGTGATCTATCGGTTTACGGGAGTTAATACTTCCCACCCTATTTAAATAATAATATCTCAACACGCCTTGAGGCCTTCGACGCCATTTTCATAAACGATTTCTTTACCCACTGTATCAAAGACCTAAAACCTTTAGGTCTTCGATACAGTGGGTAAAAAAATATAAAAATACAAGTCAAACACAAAACCCTCTAAAGGAGGGGTTTGTGTTTGACTTGTATGTTCAAATATCCATTCATATGTCCGCTTGTTACTATTTACTGGCTTAACCGAATATCATAAATGATACGGCATAATATTTGTCTAGTGGCACGAGTGTAACTGAGAACATAAGATTGTTTAAAAAATGAAGGATTTTAAGCGCTTTGATATCAATTATATAGCATAGATATAGCCGCATATGCGGGCTAAAAATATATTGCTTAAGTTCTCGAAAGGGGTATCAAAATAAAGGGTTTTTAAGGCGAGTGCAGTAATGTACCTACCCCCTCAAAAGATGACACAACCAACACATACACTATGTATATACACGCCCCATGTACGAAAATCATAACACTCCCCCGTATTATTCCCGGGCTCCTTTGAAGAATAGACCAACTGCCGTTCTGCCAGTCATGTTTTTTTTTTTATAGAAGAGGGGGCAAACGAGCAAGAGGTGCACCTTATGGTAAGTGATCACCGCCGCCCATGGAGATCTGCAATACCAGAGGTCTTGCAGTTGCGTTGCCGGCCTTTTAAGAATGAGTAAGCTCTTTTCTTGAAGGTCCCTATGTCGTATCCGTTCGGAAATACCCCTGCCGGTAATTGATTCCACAACAGAGTAGTGCGAGGCAAAAAGTGTCGGGAGAAACGCACAGTTGTGGATTTCCAGACATCGAGATGGTGAGGATGGAACTTTAAATTTTGACGCGATGTCCGATGGTGGAATTCGGCGGCAGGAATTTTTCCAAACAACTCGTCGGAACACTCCCCATGATAAAGACGATAGAAGACGCAGAGTGAACCTACATCTCTGCGTAATGCCAAAGAGTCGAGCTGTTCCGAAATAGCCTGGTCGTCAACGATTCGAACCGCTCTACGCTGTATGCGATCAAGAGGAAGAAGCTGGTATTGGGGAGCTCCGGCCCAGAGATGAGAACAGTACTCCATGTGAGGCCGAATCTGTGCCTTATAAAGTTGAAGGCGATGGGCCGGCAAAAAGTACTGTCTCGCTCTGCTGAGCACACCGAGCGTTTTAGAGGCTAATTTAGCCTTGCCTTCCAAATGACCGCGAAACTGAACGTAATTTGATATGTCGACTCCCAGGATTCCGACACTAGCTGAGGCTGTCAGGAGAGTATCCCCAAATCGAGGTGATACGATAAAGGGTGTCTTTTTTGCGGTGAACATGCAAAGCTGTGTCTTCTTGGGGTTAAAAGTGCCCAGGTTTTGACGACCCCATTCAGAGACATCGGTAAGTTGATTCTCGAGTTCAGACACAAGCTTGTTTCGGCACTCTTCGACGTGTTCCCGAGAAATACCGCTTCGGCCGGAGTATGTAGCATCACCAGTACTGTCATCCGCATAGCAATGTATGTTGCGAATTCGCATCATGTCATTGATATGCAGAAGAAACAGAGTCGGTGATAGCACGCAGCCTTGGGGAACACCAGCATTGACAGATTTAAGGTCGGAGCACGCACCGTCGATAACGACCTTGATGCTCCGGTCAGCCAAAAAACTGGTGATCCACTTGCATAATTTCTCGGGAAGCCCATAGGAAGGCAGCTTCGCAAGAAGCGTTTTGTGCCATACCCGATCAAAGGCCTTCGCTATGTCCAAACTAACTGCCAACGCCTCCCCCTTGGACTCAACTGCTTCCGCCCACCGATGAGTTAGGTATACTAGAAGGTCACCAGCTGATCGGCCGCGACGGAAACCGTACTGATGGTCGCTAATCAGCTGGCGCTCCTCTAAATACTTGAGGAGCTGAGAGTTGATGATCGTCTCCATAATTTTGGAGAACAAGGAAGTTATGGCTATGGGCCGACAGTTAGACGGATTGGAGCGATCTCCTTTTTAGGGATGGGATGAACCAAAGCTGTCTTCCATGAATTCGGTACCACGCCGAGTGAGTAGGAGAGCCGGAATAGGCGTGTTAATACTGGCGCCAACTCTGGAGCACACATTTTTAGCACAATCGGAGGGATGCCATCCGGCCCACTCGACCTGTGGATGTCCAAGGAAAGTAGTGCTTTACGCACAGATGACTGCCGAAATTGTAGTTCTGGCATGGAACTATCACACTGCGGGATGGTAGGCGGTGCGTTCCCTTGGTCATCCAGAGTCGAGTTGGCCGCAAAGAAGGAGCCCAGGAGATCGGCCTTCTCCTTTGCGGTATGGGCCAAAGAGTTATCGTCTCCGTGCAAAGATGGAAGAGAGGGCTGTGAGAAATTCCCTGAAGGAAGGCGAACTAATTTCTCGCCAATCTGCCTATGTGTTCAGATTTTGCCTTGGCGATAGCTCTTTTGAAGTACCTCGAGGCGGAATTGTACTCCTTACGTAATATGCTGGGTTTTTCATCACAAGATGCGGACGCAGCAGCCCAAGCCCGGTAGCACTCCTGCTTTCGGCGTGAAGCCGTTTTACAAGAGCGACCAAACCAAGGCTGAGACTTACCACCAATTGGTACCGCAGAAAATGGAATGAAAAGTTCCATGCCCTGCAGCACAGCATCGGCAATAGAGTCAGCGACTACACTCGGATCATCCAGCGGGAAGCACAACCGCTCCCATGGGTAGGACGCAAAAAAAGACCGCATCCCGTCCCAATCTGCTGACCTATAGTGCCAAACGCGACGACAGCCTGCTAAAGGAGGCCGTGATAGGCGCGAAGGTCAGCAGAAGGTCCAACAGTGAAGGCGTATGGTCATCCACATCGGGAACTCGCGTGGGTGAAGTTACTAGTTGTGTAAGACCATACGCCAAGGCAAAATCGTGAACAGACCTCCCCGCATGATCGGTGGTGCGCGAACAAAGCCATTCGGCGTGGTGGGCATTAAAATCGCCCAAAATCACGATCTCTGCGGAGGGGGTCTGCTTTAAGACGGAATCTACAGCCATTTGTAAATGCTTAACGAGCCGGTCAACTTCAGTATTCCCGCTATGGGACCTGTATAGGCACGCGTAGCTGCGTGAATGGTCGTCGCAAACGACGCGTAACCAGAGGATGGATAGGTCCTGACCTTCAAGTCTGCCGAGGCGCCGGTAACAGATATCTTCTCTGACGTATGCGCACACACCAGCCCGCGGTACAAAGGAATGTTCCAGTTTGTACCCCGGGTAGGAGAGGTAAGAAGTATTAGCCGGAGAAGATATCTGTGTCTCGGTCAAGAAGAGCAAAGCTGGCTTCGCCGTCTCGAGATGGTAGTCGACGGCGTTCAAGTTGGAATGAAGCCCCCTAATATTACAGAAACCCACAGTAAGCGTGTTAGGGGGTGTCATAGCTTTCTTGCTTTGTCTGCCTCGGACAGGATTGTTTGTGAGCGCAATTTTGACTAAGACAACTAAAGAACCTGTTTCATCTTAAATTGGTCTGCCGTATTCAAAATGTTCCTGTAATGTGCTCAAGATTTTTTATTACATGTATAATACATAATTTACAATATCTGGTTGACCGAGCTTTACTCGGTTTTTCACATACCCATATCTTGGAAACCGATCTTTTCTTGGACCTGGAACATTGATAAATCGATTCCTATAGAATTTTTTTTTTTTCCTGTACCTGGTTGACCGATCTTTGCTTGGTTTTTCACATACCCATATCTCAGGAACCGTGCTTTTCTTGGGCCTGGAACCTTGATAAATCGATTCTTTGAGCCGAAAAACTAAAATATATATATTTATTATTTGTTTATATATATATATATATATATATATATATATATATATATATATATATATATATATATATATATATATTTATATATATGTATATATATTTATATGAGATATATATATATGTAGCGGCTCAAACAATCACAAGCGCTACAAGAAAAAATAATAAAAAAATGGACAAAAATCAATAACAAATGGAAAAAATGAAATTCAAAATAAAATCCTGAATCGCGATATCACAATTATTTATCTTGTAACACTATATACAAGTTTCAACGCTTCTCAAGTGGACTTCGGTCCCCAGGCAGTACACCTTGCCTGGCTGGGAAGATCTTCCTTTCCCCCCTCACTTGTCATTGTGTGACGTCATCGACCTCCACAGTTATGACGTCACCTGACAAGCAGCTGGCCCGCTGGTTCCATCACTTCGACCCTTCGACCCTTCCACGGTACGGACCATCGGCGCCACAGTGGTTACACCGACGTGATCATCACCACTATCAGCTATCAACATGCCACAGTGGTGACCCAACACGCATCAGCCTTCTGACCATCACCGACTCCTGATACCCCCTCTGCTTCCAAAAAGCATCAGCCAGCTTCACAAGCTACGCCTCATCTACGCTTTCCGGAATCCACTTCGAACTGCCTACGTTCACTGGATCTCCAAGCAGCAACTCTGTCCCGCTCGTTCCGACTCATTGCGAACCACAGCGGAGGCGCACTCGTCCCGACTTACCGAGGACCGCGCTTATTCGGCTCGTCTCGACTCACCGCAGACTCGAGCACTCAAGGCACATACGCTTCACTGGCACAACCAGATCGACCTTCGGTCTTGGGGGAGAGTATTGTAGCGGCTCAAACAATCACAAGCGCTACAAGAAAAAATAATAAAAAAATGGACAAAAATCAATAACAAATGGAAAAAATGAAATTCAAAATAAAATCCTGAATCGCGATATCACAATTATTTATCTTGTAACACTATATACAAGTTTCAACGCTTCTCAAGTGGACTTCGGTCCCCAGGCAGTACACCTTGCCTGGCTGGGAAGATCTTCCTTTCCCCCCTCACTTGTCATTGTGTGACGTCATCGACCTCCACAGTTATGACGTCACCTGACAAGCAGCTGGCCCGCTGGTTCCATCACTTCGACCCTTCGACCCTTCCACGGTACGGACCAGCGGTGCCACATATATATACAGGCTGACTGGTAAGTTACCTTCAATATTTAAGGACGTGATAGTTGGCGATCATATTATGTTGAGAAAAAAATAACACTTCTTAGTAAACTTAGTAAACAGTACACCGAGAATCCTATATTTACCTGCGCCATACTTGGGACATCGCCAAGACGCACGCATCAAACGGAATAGCGGGGGGTGGCGGTGGCTTGTCCTTGATGTCGACTAGTGCGTACTAGAGAGTATAATATCCACATATTTTCAATTATTTTTAGAAAAATATTGGTCAAAAATTAAGCCTCTAATTTTATTATTTAATTTTAACGAGAATCGAGTACCGAGTACTCTCCAGAAGTATCGAAGGTAACTCACCAGTTAGTGTGTATATATATAACCCGGTCACTACTCGCCCGATGTGCTGAGGCATAGGGCTTAAAACCTATCCTACAACTTTACTAAAAACTGCTGCTACGACTTATTGTTAGCAAGCCTACAGTAGACCGTAGCGTATATTTTTCATAATATGAAGGAGCCAAATCAACAGTAGACTGTTAGTGTTTATTTTATACTTCCATCAAGATTCACTATTCTTCGTACCAACCATATGTAGCACGCCGCGTCTGGGAACCAGCGCACCATCTCATATCTCGCGGCTAGCGCTTAGTCTATATTGCAATTCACGAACGGTGACCTAAGTACGCTGGCAGCTAGTAGCAGCTATTTCCACGGCCCTACGAGTTACTTCAAGGATAGCAAGGCATAATCTTTGGCTAGACAATGGTTTTCAAATTTATTTTTTCAGCTGGAGAGACATCTTGCTTCCATCTACAAATTTGATATTTAAAAAAATAATTATACGTACGTACATATTTTCTCGTTAAATGTTACGAGGTTACAAGGTAGGCAGAGAAAATCGAGTGCCGTACATCCATCTTCAAACCAGACAGACTTGCCTTGCTTTATAACTCCCTTTATACAAACACACCGGTTACAGAGACTTGTCACCATCTAACCAATTTGATCATGGTACGTCAGTCTAGGTCTCCCCTGATATCCACTGCCATCCAGGTTCGTATTGTATGTTTGTTCTGTTAATCGTTCATCTGCCATTCTTTTAACATGTTAAAACATATGAAACATAGCCCTTTCTGATTTTTGCACCGATGCCGTACTTATATTTCATATTAGAACAAATTTAATTACAATTTTTAAATCCTCTATCGTAGCATATTAGCCCCCTAATTATAAAAAGATTTCCGGCGTGTAAGCCATCACAGCATGCAGCTGCTAAGCGGATTAGTCTTTAGTAGGAAGCGGGCCAAAACCTCGTTTATCTTAGGTACCGAGAGCTTATTGCTGCGAACTATGCAAGATTATCTTAGTATGACAAATGCCCCCCCAAATTGAGGTCTAAACGGTGTGGAGTAAAACAAGGTGAGGACTGTGACACCTCTTTGGTTCAAAGATAATAATTAATATTATATACTGACCAAACATTGCCACATTTAAACCTAGAAATATTTGAAGACTGTGAACATATTTGTCTAGCGATGTGTCATTCAAGAGACAGGATTTTATGAAGTGTAAATATCAGCCCCCGATTCAAGTAACAAAGTGTCAATCGAGTCAAAACGCTTAGTGCTCTTACAAACATTAACTCAATACATTGATATAAAAAACCCAAGATGCACAGTCCCGAACAAAACTGACACTCAAAAGGATCTATATTTAGTAACATAACAATTTTTGTACTATTTTAAGTAGGCATCACATTTTTACAACTAATGATAATTTACCATAACAACTAAACGCATAACTGTTTTCGCATAATTTTTACTAGCATAGCCCTATGTAGCATAAAGATAACATAGCATAATGTTTAAAGGCACACATTGAGGAAAACATAACAATACATAAATATAATGATCAACGGCATACACTTAAAAGTCCTAATTAAAATGCAAGAAATAGGTGGATAGCAGACTGTAGCAGCATTGCTTAAATAAAATACGTGAGAGCATAAAATGCGGGTAGATACTATGACAACAATATTTATTATTTGTAATGTAGGTATCTGCTACCTGCTACCTGTTAACTAAACTGAATGTCATAGTCGATTTCTGCTGTTGTGGAGTTAGTTTATTTATAGAATTTGGTAATTACACCATGGCAAATCAAGTACGCGTATTCCTAACTAACAAAGGAGGTATAAAATTAAATTACAATGGTTACATATACGAAAAAAACCGTGAATGTAATGAGAAATACTACTGGGTGTGTGAATTACGTCGAAACAACTATAATTGCAACATCTGCCTTATAACAAAACGTAATGATGACCAATCTCATGAATTGTTATCTAAACAAGTGAAAAAACACAATCATGAACCTAATGCACTTCGAGAAAAGGTTAGTAAGATTGTATACTTTTAGTACGTAGGTAGTTAGATACTACTGATAATTTACCATAACAACTAAACGCATACCTGTTTTTAAATAACATTTATTTGAATACCCCTAATTTAATAGCAAGAACAAATAGCAGACTGTATTGTAGCAGCATACTATTCCCGTAACAAGTGGGGTTGGACCATGTCGACGGAGCCCCGCTACGCGGGGCTCCTATTTCTGGGTGTGGGATCTAAAGAGAACCTAACTAACCTACTTCAACTGTAGCATTGGATAGCTTTGTTTCTTTGTGGCGGGGGGCTTATGCCATGTGTTTTTATGGTAAGATAACATTAGGAAAAATAAAAAAATGTCTAAAGACTATTATGCGTATCTTCAATAGTCGAATTAAATGTAGTACAATAGATTGTTATGCTTAAAACACATTTCGCAAAAAAAAGATTATGCTTAAATTATATAATGACACTACATATTATGCTATATTCATTATGACAAAGTAAATTAGGGAAAAAAAATTATGCGTTTTAAACGTATAACGTTTTAAACACTCAAAACTGAACATACGTTTTAGCATATCCAACCTTAAGCGCAAGATTTATAGTTGTTTTTACAAAGCAATATACACAAAGTAATAAAATTGACAGTGTCGCGACAGACGCGATTCTATTTGAAATAAACACACAATTTAAAGTTGTGCGCTCATTTGCGGAGGACGTTTTTTCGACACTAATTGTGTATCTTGGGTTTTTTCGGTGGGTTTTTTATATTAATGACTCAATACAACGTCACGGCACGACATTGTATGTAAGAAATCCTAAACGCTTTGACGCGATTAATGTTTGTTATGGGTCCCAGGATCATCATTTTATGCGATTTTTTTATCTCAAAATGTGTCCAAAAGGTTATATTAAATAAGGAAGCCAGAATGGCGTGTAGCGAAGAACATATTATGTAAGCTGTTTTAAAAGAAATGAAGTTTGCTTGCTACTGCCTCAATTTTCTTAGAAATCCTCTAGTACAGCAACACCATCTTTTTTCAAAGATATTTCAGAGAAATAAATTTTACAATGAAATTTTGCTCCTAGCTTCGACCAAAAACAACAAGATCACATTTGTCTACAAAATCAGTGCAAGAAAATGGCTTAAGAATATTTATGCAGAAACAAAATAAATATCGCAATATCTTAAAAATATCTTAATAATAATAATCAACTACCTATATTTCTGTACCTTATGGCTTAGTTTAGACTTTTGCTTCGTTTTATTTACGAGAGCTTGTAAAATTTTGTAATGCCTTTTAAAAATTCAAGTTTAAAACTTGCAATTTGAAACGCAGTGTTTCAAATTCATAGCACGTTTTTGTGACGTTACGCTTCGTACATTGCCTGTGATTGGATAAAATAAAACCACACATTTATTCGTGCTCATATTTTACTAGCCATATTTAAAGCCACGATCTTGTTTTGTTCGCTCAAATCCCAATTCCTGAAAGTTGGCTTACTTATGTACTTACACGTACATAATTATAAGAACTATAGTTGGGGGTCATTGGCCAGAAGCGTGCTCGTCGCGACCCCTGCCAGTCCACTGGACTGCAATTCTGGCCCGAATAAGTACCGCAGTGCGGATTAGGGCGTCCCCTGGAGGCGACGCGTACCGATCCGCCCCCGTCGGTACGAAAAGCGGCGGATGCGGCGATGGGGGCCGCCACCCATCACGCCAGGCCCGAATAGGCGAGTCGAGGGGAGCAGAGTGCCAAATAGGCACGTGGAATGTAAGAGGTGGGTTGGAAGATAAGATGCATGAATTGATAGATGTAATGAATGAGAGATGCCTAGATGTTTTGTGTGTAACAGAGACTAAACGTAAAGGTAGTGAAACCACTGATCTCCCCGGTGGCATGATGGCTCTGTGGTCTGGTGTGCCCCAGAGCGATCATGCTGGCGCCGGAGTAGGTATTCTTCTATCGTCACGCTTAGTCTCTGGTCTGAAAGATTATGGGATGGCTGGCTCGAGGCTTCTCTGGGTCCGGATCAAACTGGGAATCACGAGAGTCTTTTTGGTCGCATTATATGCACCGGTAAGCTCTTCGTCGCCCAGTGACCTGGAAAAGTTTTGGGATTCTGTAAGGGATGTTCTGGATATGGTTGATGACAATGAAAGAGTCATTTTGTGTGGTGATTTGAATGGATGGGTCGGGACTAAGCGGCCTGGTTTCGATGCCGTTCTTGGTCCCTATGGTGACAGTAGAGTGAACGACGCCGGTAAGCACATTGTGGATTTATGCATGGAAAGGAATCTTCTTGTGGCTAACACAATATTCCCTCATAAGGACATACATTTGTATACATGGAGAAGGAATGACCAAAAGAGTGTGATAGATCTGATTTTGATTGATAGTAGACTCCGCAGTTGTTTAATGGATACGCGCGCCTACAGAGGTCCCAATCTGGAAACGGACCACTACTTGGTAATAAGCCGATATAGGGATCTGTTTAAGAAGTGGAGACATTGGCGACAACGTGTTCCATTCGGAGAGCTTGAAAGGATAAAGAGCGAAAAGTTGCAAGACCCGAGTATAAGGAGTATGTATGAGATTCAGGTTCGAGATAGGTTGGCGAAAGTGAACCTACCGGACTTGGATGTAGACGAATGTTGGAAAGTTTTGAAAGATAGTATGATAGTAGCCGCGAAAGAAGTATGTGGTAGTGCAAAACTGTGCAAGTCAATGGAAGGAGATGCATGGTGGGATGATGAAGTGAAAGCTGCGATTGAGAGAAAGAAGAGAGCATGGCTAGACTATGTATCATGTTTGCAAGCGAATGATGGTATGAAAGACAAGAAGAAAGAATTGTATCGTTGTTGTAAGAATGCCACCAAAACCTTAGTGAAAGAAAAGCGTGAAAGAGAATGTTTGAAAGCGGAAGAGAGACTGGCGAGCAACTTCGAGGCAAACACCAAACTTTTTTGGAGGGAGGTGAAGAAGTCTAGGAGTTGTTCGGCAGCCTCCAGAATGAATAGGATTAAATCTAAGGATGGTGACATTCTTACAAGCACAGAAAGCGTGTTAAAACGATGGAGTGAATATTTTGGAGATATGTATGATGCTGTTCAGGACGCTGCCTCCGTCTCTGACTCAGTAAGTGACTCAGAGACGGTGGAGGCGTGCCAGGACATTACTATGCAAGAGATCGTATGGGCGATAAGAAGTATGAAAAACGGAAAGGCTGCGGGAATAGATAAGGTGACTGCTGAGATGATCAAATACGGTGGTCCTGCCGTCTGGGACTCTTTTTGGGTCCTCTGCAATACATGTTGGAGGACCGGTAGAGTACCCGAAGACTGGCGGCGCGCGGTCATCGTGCCCTTGTATAAAGGCAAGGGCTCACGTATAGACAGCAATAGCTATAGGGCCATCAGTTTGATCAGCTTAGCATCGAAGGTGTATGGTAAGATCATTGAAAGAAGAATGCAAGGGAAGTCCGAGGGAATGTTGTGGGAGGCACAAGGGGGTTTCAGATCTGGAAGAGGATGTATGGATCAAGTTTTCTCACTTCGCAACATCGTAGAGAAGCATCTGGCTGTCGGCCAGAAGGTTTTCTGCGGTTTTGTGGATTTGGAGAAAGCGTTTGATAGAGTTGTGCGAAAGAAACTTTGGGACATTTTACCCAGTTATGGGATAGATGGGCGTCTGCTGCGTGCTTTGCAATCCATGTACTGGGATTGCAAAGCATGTGTGCGGGTGGACGGCAACATATCGCCCTGGTTCGATGTCAATATCGGCGTCAAGCAGGGTTGTGTGTTGTCAGCTCGTCTGTTTATTCTATATCTGGATAAGTGTCTCCAAAGATTGAGGTCATTGAATGTGGGAATGCGCATGAGTGATCTAGTGGTGAACTGCCTGCTTTATGCAGATGACGCTGTACTTTTAGGCTCAACTCCATCTGAGCTGCAAACACTGGTCACAGTTATGAATGAGGATTGTAAGAGTATGGGCTTACATTTGAATGCGAAGAAAACTAAAGTTTTGGTATTTGAAAGAGAAACAACCAGAACGGATGTAAGAGTTGTGGTCGATGATGTAGTGCTGGAACAAGTGGATTAGGTTGTATATCTTGGATGTGCTTTTAGCAGGGATGGAAGGTACACCGCTGATGTTGAAAGAAGAGTGTGTGCAGGGAACAGAGTGAATGGAGCGTTAGGGAGATTACTTAATAGCACAATTTTAAGTCAGGGTGCCCGTCTAGCCCTGCATAATCATGTGCTTATCCCAACGCTATTGTATGGAAGTGAGAGTTGGGTATGTCAGAAAGGGCATGAAAGTAGAATCAACGCGGTCGAGATGAGGTCGCTAAGAAAAATATGTGGTGTGACACTCGCGGACCGGGTTCGTAATGCCGAAGTGAGAGAGAGGCTAGGTTTGAAAGAAAGTGTCGGTGTAAAGATGAGAAAGGGCATGCTCCGTTGGTTCGGACATGTAGAAAGAATGGTAGATGAAAGGTTAACAAAACAGATATACAACGCGAATGTGGAAGGATGTAGGTACCGGGGAAGACCAAGACTGACATACCACGATCAGATTGATCGAGTACTGTCCGAAGGTGGTGTCAAGAGTCTTCGCAACCGGCGTGTGTGTATGAAGAGAGTGATGAGTGTGGAAGAAGCGAGACAGGTCTGCAAGGATCGTGATGTATGGCACTCGGTTCTCTCTGCCTACCCCGTAAGGGATCTGGCGTGAAGATATGTTTTGTAACTATAGTTGATCTTGGCTCTCTTTGAAGAATAGACCATCTATCATTCTGCTCCGTAGCTCTTAAAATATGAAGGATTCGCTAAACATGTCACTACCATCGTGACTACTCGTTTTCCGCAACGTTCGCGCGAGTATATGGTTCCACCGCTCTACCTATTCCTGCTACAATAGTGTTAATAAGAAGTGTGTAACTCCGGAGGTTCTGATTCCGCGGCCGGATACGGTAAGCTTATTTATTCCTTCAAATCCTCATCGTCTCCGAGGAATTATTTATTCCGGCTAGAATGTTGAGCCACTAGCGTACTGCGATTAGAATGAGAGAGAGAGAGAGAGAATGAGACGCAACAAGCGATAACTAATCTAAAAAACGAATTATTTTACATAGTATTGTGGAATTGGTAGGAGCGAGAAAAATATATAGGTAAACGTTCATTTAAAGATACGATCACAGAATATGATATTGTAGCGATACTCCGATCAGTAGGGGGTTTTCCACTTAGCAGCTCTAACTTATTTTGTTTGAGAGAGATTTTATAGAAAACAAATTACAAATCCATATCATGACAAAACATAAATAGACTAGACAATTCTACAATATTTGTCTTAAAATTTAAAATGGATCAAGTGGCCAGCACTATTATAATTGTAACACAAAGAAGGTGTTACAATACGCTGCAATAAAAAAAGAGCGAAGTGAACCAAAGGAATAAATCAGGTGAATCATATCCGTGCCTGGAGCCGGAATAAGGAAATAAATTCAGCCCGAGGAATAAAGATTACCCACCGCTAGTGTTAATGCTTTTTATTATCGTGTTCCAGTATGCTTTTGGCATCGCCATTTAGGCATATGGATAGCACATCTCTTGTGTCTATAGGCGATAGTTTCTCATTCCATGAGATGAGCCATCTGTTTGTTTACTATCTAATGATCATAAATAATAAAAAAGTTTTTAATATCGCCACACTTGTTTGCCCTTTTATCTCGTAGCGCCTGTTTAACTCAAACTATTTTTCATATATTTATTCAAAAGGTTCGCGATTTGATAGCCGAATAGAAAACGTCATTAATTATCCAATTACTCCAGGTTTTATCTGCGGGCAATATATTATGTTATTTTTAATGATCATCATCATCATATCATTATACCTTCAAGCGAGATCCCTTACGGTGTAGGCAGACAGAACCGAGTGCCACACATCACGATCCTTACAGACTTGTCTCACTTCCTCCACATTCATTACTCTTTTCATACAAACACGCCGGTTGCGAAAACTTTTGAATCCACCTTCGGACAGTACTCGATCAATCTGATTATGGTACGTCAGTCCTGGTTTTCCCCGGGACCTACATCCTTCCACATTCGCATTGTATATCTGTTTATTTTTTTATTTTAATAACTTGAAAATTTTGACATTAATATCATGCCGGCTTCTTTCTTATATCTTTGAGACCTCCGGACTGTAGCTAGTCATATTTTGTAATACTAAGTTAGTCTTATTGGTAGGTACATGCATCCGGTACATTCATTCGTATTAAATGTATATCTGTTTTGTTAATATTT
The DNA here is from genome assembly GCA_036924255.1 of Apodemia mormo. Lineage (NCBI taxonomy): Eukaryota > Metazoa > Arthropoda > Insecta > Lepidoptera > Riodinidae > Apodemia > Apodemia mormo. The sequence continues at coordinate 34,640,649 of JAUPFN010000007.1, forward strand.
TGTGTTTTGAAGTTATATTTATTTTACTTTTTTTAAAACAAAAGACCAAAAAAAATAACAATTTATGTTTATTAAACTTTAAAAAGTAAGGATAACAGAACAGAACGCTTAAAAATGGAAATTATAAAGGCATGTAACCATTTTAATTTCGAGAAGTACTCATTTAAATTTGCATAATTCTTCGTATTTTACTTTTTAATTAAACGAGATGGTTGAACAAAAGGGTGTAGAAATAGGCTGATACTCTAAGGACTTTTAATTAATTCAATTATTAAACACGAACGGAACAATAGCACCGGTGTGAATAAAATTAAACAGCCGTTATCCTCTTTATTTTCTAATGAATAAGGTATTAAGGTGTTACGCGTGATTTTGTTCGTGTGACACAATAACATTACTTTCTTTCACTCAGTCGATTAAAAAGTAGCCTTTCAGCTTCTTCATAAATATGGGTATTAAACACTAAAATAAATTTTCAAATCCAATCGATTCATTCAGATTCGCTCATTCAACAAACACGTAAAAAGTCTGAGTAAGTACAAGAATTGGTTTATATACCACACTATATCTATACAGTAAAAAGTAAACAACAACAAAATAAAACCGACCAAGTGCGAGTCGGATTCGTGCACAAAGGGTTCCGTACCATCGTCTATAAAAGAAAATCACGTTTATACGCAACCCTTCGTGCGCGAGTCCGATTCGCACTTGGCCGGTTTTTATGTATTAAGTACTTATTTTTATAGTTAATATATTTCCAACACTTACTTTTTTTAAATTTTCCAGTTTCTACCTGTTTAAAAATTACGTTTGTTGTATGGGAGCCCCCTTTTATTATTCATTTTACTTTTATTTAATTATTTATTTTCAAAGGTAATATGTACTCGTACAACTAAATATTCTGTGAAAATTTTAAGCATTTACCTGTTACTTTACAGTAAATGTAGCTATGAGGATTACCACTCATCTCGCCAACCGACTAACCAGTGAATCGTGGTGAACCGGAAAGTTATAGACTTTCGGTTTATTCTGAGTACTTTTTTCAAATACGTTTAAAACGAGTGTTTTTCTTACCGTACGTGAATTTATATTATGTATAAGTGCAATATGAATATTTTAATGACTTTTTACTTTAGAAAGCTGCTTAAATTTGGTAAAGCGAGAAAATAACACTACCTCAACCGCTTCGCGCTTAGGCGTGCAATATATGAGCCACATAAATTGACAAGTAAAAATAATAATATGAAAGCAAAAAATAATAATAATAATAATATGAAAGCAAACTTATGCATGTGGCATTAGACCTCGCCACAAGATAGCAATGCACCATTAACATCTTTGGTGTCTATAGGCGATGGTTGAATATTTCCATCAGGAGACTCACCTGCTTGTTTGCTATCTTATAATATAAAAAAATTACAAAGGTACATAATACTAATATAATACACTAGACCACTTTCTATGCACTTTTGTGGTACATTTTACTGAAAAAGTTTCGCCCTTTTAGGTTCGAGCTTTGACGTGGTAGTTTAAATTCATGTCTAGATATGATCTACTATTAAATACCATTTTATAAACATTTAAAAAATTGATGATACATGTTGTATTAGAATTTTATTACTACTAACACCATCTATTATAAAACTAACGAATTAAAATGTTGCAAAGCTACACTAGGCAACCTATGCCCCTTTGTGGTACATTTTACTGAAAAAATACCGCACTTTTAGGTTTGAGCTTTGGCGTGGTAGTTTTAAGTAATTTAACTCATTTTCATTCACTCCATTTTAATACAATATTAATCTATTAATACACTTGTACTTTTTTACTTCCCGCTACGTATGTAGATAAGGAGGTTATTGATTTAGTAAGTAAGTAAGTAAAGTAAATAAGTGTTTTCTTGCTATTTTTTTGTGACTTAGCAATCGAGACATTTCAATATTTCTCAGAACTGAACAAAATTATGCTTATAGTTTTTACTCTTTTAAGCTTAAAATACCTGAATTTAGCGGGAAGTTTCAGGAATGGCCTGCAAGGTAAACCGTTTACAGATTTTTCACAATATGATTATTGTGAAACAGTACAAGCATATTAATTGATTAATATTGTATTGAGATCAATGTTCAATCTTAGCCCGAGGGTAAAAACCTAAAAAACGGTATATTCATGCCCGTATCCCCGAAAAGGTAGGCAGAGGTACAACCTGTGCATCCACGATTAGGCGAAGATACGTCTTAGTCCCACAACGTGATAGGTGACCAGCCTATCACCAACCGGGCACTTTTCCAATCCCAATTTCCAATCCAATTTACACATGTTTGATTTGGCTGACTCGGGGATCGAACCCCGAGGGTTTCTCTGAGAAAAAAATTAGAAAAATTTATTCGCTGAGTTTCTACCGCTAATTCTTCATGCATGCCTTTTTTTGATCGTCTCGTGGGCGCATCACGGAGGACTCACTGAAAATCAGTGTTATGGCCAATATTGCTATAGCGTATGCTGAGATGAGCACCATTTTGGTATCACATCACTTATAAAAACATTGTTTAAGATATATTTAAGATACATTTTATTACTTGATTTTGTTCTTGTCTTGTTTCTTTTCCCTTATAAACTATAAATATTGTATATTGTCTGCTGTAATAGTTTATATAAAAAAGTGGTAACAATAAATATTATCTTATCTTAAAAAATATATAATAAATTTTTTTTTCATAATAAGCACATAATAGAATTTTCAACAATGCTAACAAAATAAGCAAATAATTCAAACATAATATTCCAAAGAGATTAAAGAACATGAAATTGTATTACATTACCACGGGAGAAATTAGATCGCAAGGGAGCTGCGAGACTAATTTTAACTTATCATTTGAACAATACTCTCGTTGCGTTTGTTCAGATGTTAATTCTAATCTTGTTTATTTTCATCACGAGTTATATTATTACAAACGAAAACTAAACGCACTAGAATTTTGTGACAAAACCACTAAAGCGAAAGTAGCGCTTTAAAGCGTATTTTCACAGGTCATCGCTAACTTTATATAGAATGAAATACGCCAAATTACTCTATATGAAATTTTTTCACAGTGATGTCAGGCTTTCATTTGTACTGGTATGAGTACCCTATATATACCGGCCAACAACCAAATGTGAATCGGACTGTCACATAAAGGGTTCCATACCATAATACTAATATTAAAACTACAATATTTTCAAACGTCTTCCCAAAGGGAGAAGAATATCGATTCGGCGGTTTTTTATAACTTCCCGCCACGCATGTAGATAAGGAAGTTACTGATTTTGCCCCGATTTTCGAAAATAGAGTTTTCACCAGATCCTGACGTTTTGAGATCCTAGGAACCTTTTCCGATTTTATTTTTACAATGACGTCAGTATGTCTGTATGTATGTGTGTTCGATTATCTTTTTCATGTGTGAGGCGTGCGTATGGCGGAGGGATCCTAGTTTAAAAACTACTGGTCGGTGGTCCGAGTCGAGTTCATGTAACACTGATGCTGAACGCAGTTGTAAATCTACGTTCTTTATCAGTGTTATATCGAGTACGCTCGGTCTGTGTCTCACGTCATTTGTCGGGCATCTGGGGGCTCTAACGGGCCTAATACTACGAAGCTTAGTCTGTCAATCATTTGATCTGTGTCTATTCCATTTTGATTGTTTATAGGGGAATGCTACAGTCTGTGCTTGGCATTTCCCCGCTACTATGACAATGTTGGCCATATCGCATATAGCTTTGATATCGCTCTCTATTACTCTTTTGATAGGACCGAGATAGGCTCATGCTAGTGCGACTGGTCGATGACCTGTCATACCCACCTGGCAAACTGAGGCCTCAAGATTTCATACTTTGATCTAGGGGAATAATGTGGAGGTTTTTAATAGTAGGATACAGGATTCTAATTCCTAAAAGTTACCTTACGCATGTACGTATACTTTCCCACTCTCTTCCCCTTCCCCTCGCCCCTCTCTCTTTCATGCAGATGCCATGGCCATGAAAAAAAGCGTAAGTGTCGTTGGAACTCACACTCACACAACACTCGGATGGAACGAGGTGTTTTTATTCCCGTTTTTTATTTTCCTCCTCCTATCCCCGCTCCCTTCTACCAACATTCTTAAATCTGTGCGTAAACAAATTAATCGGTGAGCTTAGCGGCGTCAAGATCCGCTGCTACTTTTACATAAGTTAGCCGATGACATGGTTGTGCTGAGTGCGTCGATTTGTGGCCTTAGGCAGCTGATAGCCATGTGTGAGGATTATGTGGGGCAGCATGGTTTGACTCATAATGAAAAAAAAGTGTATTTAAGGCTTCCGCCATCTCTCTTAACGGTACTCAACTTGAAAGCGTATTCCAATTTAAATATCTTGGGCATATTTAAAGCCCCGACCTCAAATACGACGAGAATACGAGAGGGAGAACTAGTCACCCCGCGGCTACATATATCGGCCTACGACGAAGTATGGCGCTAGCACGTTTCACAAACTACATTGCTATAACTGTTTACGTCATAATGACGTCGTAATATCACTGATCATCAAACTGCGAGGCACGCCCCCTGATTATATTTGTGCGCCCCACAACAAAGCAAACAAGAATATTATGACATTCCTTAAATTATTTTCTTCTAACATTCGTTCCTTAAACTCTTTAATTTTATGTAACTACTTCTTATTTCATTCGCCCAGAAATTTACTGGCGAAATAATTGTACGCAGTACCTTGTGCACAGAGGCCACAATGGACTCTATTCCGGGTCACAAGCCGAACCAATCTTCAACGGTTGCTAAATTTTCACATTTAGTGGACGAAGTCTTGTATCTGTACTCTGTATCTGTACGCCAAAACAGCAATTCGTAGCGTTCTTATTATGTATATTCATATCTAACTCTTTCACCTACAACCATAAAAATAAAAGCGTTTGAGTTGGAGTTTTTCAGTGATTCAACGGACAGCATAATAAGTGATAGTAAAAACCTTACTAGTAGACAAAAATTAAAATAGATTTATTTCTTTACTTGCTTTTGCCCCGGGCATCTCATTTTCTCGTGACAGCTTTCCTATTTCAGTAAGGTTCCTCAGTTCTCACCCTAGTCGCTATAATATAGTTGTAATAAATAATATCAATATGACTTGCACATAAAGTTAACCAAACATATTATGTACTCGGGTTGATATAAACTTTTTTGTTTGCTCGTGTCGGGGCCCAACTGGACACTATCGCCCGAATGTTCCCGGTGCTTTCTTGCGACAAAAGTTCAAGTGTAAAACGCGAGTCAGAGGTAGGAAGAACGCGCGGGGCAAGGTTAGTCGCAAAAAAATAGAACACGCTTTGATTGATTTTGATTCGATTAGTGCGAGTGATAATTAGTATAAAATAACTTTTACTACGCTGGTTACTTATCACTCGCACTAATCAATGGCTGTCCACACGTGTTTTTACCTACCACTATGCACCTTCATTGAACACTCGCACACGTTCCAAACGAAGTGAAAATAGGCTTTAATGCAAGCGAACGGGTTACAAAAGGAAATTTATAAAGGTCTATCTATGTTATATTATAAAGGTATATCTAAGTATTTATATTTAGTTAACTTCATGTGCAAATTATAGATTGCTATTATTGTTGTATAGATTGCTAGTATTGTTTATCATAATTATATTACCTATTGTGTTGGCCGTGCTAAATATATCACCTGGGGACCGCAGTTCGACGCCCACTGCAGTGACGCGTCGAAAACTATCGCGATACAGCCGCACGATAGACCAATACATCGTGGTAGCACGATACTTCGCCGTAGCCCGATATATGTTGCCACGCCGTAAAAACAAACATGCGAGCTCGCAGTTATGCTCTTGGCCTAAATGATGTCAAAATGACGTTATTTAAAGCCCATTGCACCAGTTTTAACATTTGCAGCCTGTGAGCCTAGTACTTTTAAAAATCATATAACACCCTCCTAGTCCAGTATATTAATGCGTTCAGAATGCTGATAAGGTTGCCGCGTTTTAACAGCGTTTCAGAGATGTTCGAGACAGCGCGACTCGATTGTTTTTATGACATAATGCGAAAAATATGTTGATCTGTCGTGCGCAGGTTGCGTGGAGCCTTCAACAGCATCCTGAAGATGACTGTGAGCAGATTAAGCTGCAGATATGTTAATCAATGCTGTGTGATTTCAAACGGAATGGCACAATAATGATTTACATAATAAAGTTTTTAGTAATTAGTCTTAAGCTGGAGCCGCACTTGCATTTATAGTCACAAAGCTTCGTGCAATGACACGATAAATGCAGATGTGACCAGTTATTATCGGCTATTTTCGCATACATTCCGAACTGCCTGTGCCTTAGCGCGCATATAACTTCAGGAAGATAGACCCAAATGCGGCTCCAGCATTAGATTAAGTACGAGTATGTACTAACAATAGTAAACAAGTTTGACTCGTACGATCTAGTCTGGTCTAGTCTGGTCGCTCGATATAAGCGATTGTTTTTAATAATAAACGTTTCCGTTGGCATCCTTACTTGCCTAACCCAAAAATATATAATCAACTTTTGTAACATTAAAGTAACATTACATAAATACCCTAATTGCTAACAGAAAAGGAAAATAGCTCCGAAATAATATTACAAAGGCATTACAGAACATGAAATTGTATCAAATTACCGCGGGAGAAATTAAATCGTGGCGGTGTTTCGAAGCTAATTTTTACCTGGGATTTTACAAATGTTTATTCTATCGTACTTCGATACTAAATTTTACTTTTGACGATGTGAAATTTATTTTAGCAGTATTAAATTAATAATACATTACAAGAATATTTTTAGCAAGTCCTAGCAAAAAGGTTTTGTCGACGGTACATATTCAGACCCTTATTCTGTCAATTCCAGTATTTGAACCCGTTGTCCTAGGTGAGCGACAAACTAAGACATTTATCGACGCGACGCGACACGGCACTAAGCGACTTTATGCGGCCAATACTTAAGGTGACATATATTTTGCAGTCATTAGTGAGCGATAAACAGGGCGATCTTAATTCATTGTTGCTTTAAAATCATGGGCAATTTTACGGCGTTATAACTCAAAAATTCATATTTTGAATTCGTCGCCCTGGTAAAGCTTCAGAAATTTAGAAGAAAAATACAAATATAATTTATTTAGGCCTCTATTTAAAGACAATCTAAAGTACTCTGTGGCTTAAGCTGCATGGGCTCTTGTCACACATAAAACATTTCGACAATTTGTCGCATCTCGTCACAGACTGAGTAGGCCACAAATAGATAAAACTTTCGCGTCACGTCGCATCATAACATCGCGCGTATAAAACAAAAAATATTGTTGTTTTCGCGTATGGAGTTTGAAATTAATCATGGATACTGAACAATTTTAAAAATTCTAAATAGGTACGTCCACCGCTGATACTGCTTCGATCGCAACTAATGGTGTGACTGATATATTAGTATTCGCTAAGATATTAGTAATATTGAAAGGATTCGTGGATTAGTAATCCAACGAACTGTATTATGCTAATATTTCATATTCACCTAATATCTGTAACGGCTATCCAAAATGAATCGGATAATATCATTCGGTCTTCGAAATAGTTCGGATTCACTAGATTGGCGCCCGTCAGATTCGTGAAAATATTAAAATATTTTCACGATACGCCGCGTCGTACGTACGAATGAGACAGACGTATTTCCTGCAGTATCTGTATTGTTTTAAGGTCCAAATTACAGTGAAATATTAGTTAATACTGATATATATATATATATATATATATATATATATATATATATATATATATATATATATATATATATATATATATATATATATATATATATATATATATATATATATATATATATATTCCTGCAGTATCAGTATCAGCGTGCTAAGTGTGAGTTTTCTTTTCGCATTCGATCGTGAGCGTGTTTGGAGTTTACTAGGAATTTGTATGTGATTTGTACAGCGCCACCTAGTGGTAAACGTGAGAAACCAGTTTACCACTAGGTGGCGCTGTACAAATCACATACAAATTTCTAGTAAACTCGACACGCGCTCACGATCGAATGCGAAAAGAAAAACTCACACTTAGCACTTAGATCTTATTACTGTTGCTTTAAGGTCCAAATTACAGTGAAATATTAGTTAATACTGACATATTAGTTAAGATATTATAATATTTCAAAGTAGATATATTAGTTCACCTAATCTTGAGAAATATCGGTATTAACCCATCTCTAATCGCAGCTAGTCGTCTATCGAATGGTGACATCCGCCGCTGCGCCGCAATCCACGTCGCAGTTCACGCCGCGGGCAGCGATGTGACTAGTGATGAACAAAGCAAGAACAAGGCCAAGACTCAGTCTTGGTATTGATCTAGATCTTGCTTGTTCGGTCTTGGTCTTGGTTTTGCTTCAATACTATTAGTCTTGACCTTGGAAATTATTGGTCTTGGTCTTACCTATTAAGTCTTGGTCTTGGTCTTGCATACTTAGTCTTGTTTTTTTCCATTTAACCTGTTACTTGTTTTTATAATGATTTCCCTAAGTACTACCTACCATTATACACATTTTAAAGCCATAAATGATACACAGTATTTAACTACTGAACATCGAAGCCAAAAATATAATTTTTAGAATTTTTGTCTGTTTATCTGTTTGTCTGTATGTATGTCCGGGGTAAAATCAAAAAGTACTGCATGGATTTACTTCAAATTTTGCATGAATATTACTAACAGGTCGGGTCAACATATAGGCTACATATTATCACGCTATCACCTACAAGGGAGGTGCAGTGCGGAGTAAACGAAGTCCGCGCGGACGAAGTCGCAGGCAACAGCTAGTGACAAATATTTGAGATCGTGATTTCAACGGAAAATATAATTTATATAAATTCGTTAAATTTTGCAAAACTTTTCTTGATCTTGCACATTCAATCTTGGTTTTGGTCTTGTTCATATGGTCTTGGTCTTTTTTTGCTAGTGAAAATGTAGTTTTGGTCTTGTTCTTTTGCAAGACCGAGATCAAGACCAAGACTGCAAGACCAAGTCCAATTTGGCTCATCACTAGCTGTGACCAGGCCGTAATGCGAATACACCTTTAACATCTTTGGTGCCTAAGGACAATTTTTATCTGTTTCCAACAATAGATTTAATGTTTTTTTGCAAGAATATAGGCACATTACATTGCTCTTAAATCATTAAAATGCATGGCTTGCTATGCAATATATCTACCTACCATCATATGCTGTGCAAATTTTTAGCATTTCGTTCTTTCTTTTCACATATACTTTAAAGCCGTTCCCATCAGGTTTTATTTGAATCAAAAAAAAAAATGAGAATTGCTTATTGAAATATATCTCTTAAGTAAAAAATAAACCTTGGAGCGTTACTGCGATATAATTTCTTCCACGATAATTTAATACAATTTCGCGTTCTATAATTCCTTTGTGATATTATGTTGAAATTATTTTTCTCTTCTGTCAACGATATTGAGATTTATGTAATGCGACTTTGGTGTTAGAAATGTGGATTATTTATGTTTATTGGTTATGATTGAGCATAAAGAACCTCTTAATTTTCGCTTAGGATATACAAAGAAAGAAATGACGGGGAAATCGACTCATTTCCCCGTCACTGAAGCCATTATCCCTACTAGACAAGTAGGAATGATAGCTTCAATGATAATGTTCTTAATTGCCGCTTAAACGAGTATACACATAATAACCACCTACTCCCAGCTTTATGCAGCGCCATATTCTTGTGGTAGGTACTTGTTCTGTTGCTCAATAGATGGTATAGGTTTTTTTTTTATATTACATGGGGCACACTAAAAGTTTTGCACTTCGAGCTAATCGGAACTATTTGAATTTCGGATGTTATTTTTAAAACGTTGAAACCTTCTTAATAATAATAAAAATAATTGGCGGGAAATGATTTGTCAATTGTTTTTTTATCACACATCAAAGTTCTACGTACGCAACGAAAATGGAATTAAATCGAAAAGATTTTAGAGCGATGATTTTTTTATGATTTTAAAAGTTCTCTTTCTCCAAAAGACTGTGCCGCTTGTCTTCAAAATGCTTTTGGGAGAGAAGCACCTTGTTTGAGCACCGTGAGGCGATAGTTTGCTAAATTTGAGAGAGGTCGAGTTTCTTTACATGACAAATTTCGTGAAAGGCGGCCTTAAACTGCCGTCTACGAAAATAATGTGGCTACTGTTAATCGGTTAATTGAAGAAAACCCCCGGATTACCTATGAGCCAATTCGAGGACTATTAGGGATTGGTATGAGCCAAATTCAGAAAATTTTACATGAAGAATTGAAAGTTCAGAAACTTTGTTGTCGTTGGATCCCTCATGAACTGACAGCGGAGCAGAAGCGGGCTCGCGTGGAATGGTACTCACAAATGCTACTGAAGTACGACCACGGACATTCTAATGCTGTTAATGATATTGTCACAGGAGACAAAACGTGGATTTATTATTTGGAAACCGAAAAAAAAAACAATATTGTGAATGGGTGTTTGAAAATGAGAACAGGCCAACAAAAATGAGACAGGCGAGAAACGTTGGTAAAAAAATGATCGCGTTTTTTTTTCTCAGCTACGGGTCCCATCTGTATAATTCCACTTGAAGATCAAAAAGGTGTTAATGCTGAGTGGTATTCTACCATTTGTTTATCCAGGGTGTTAGAAAAAGTTCGCAAAAGATGACCCAAAAGCCGCATACTCCTACACCATGATAAAAATGACTTATAATATATATAATCTAAAATGACTATAAGATAGCAAACAATCAGATGGATCTCCTGATGGAAAGAGTCAACCATCGCCTATATACACCAAAGGTGTTAATGGTGCGTTGCTATCTTGTGGTGAGGTCTTATGCCACATGCATAAGTTTACCGGCTATCTTACCCTCCAAACCGAAACACGATAATGACAAGCACTGACAATATTGCGGGAGGAATAGGTAAGGCGGTCGTACCAGGCCCGGGCGAAATAATGCAGAACTCTGATACCTAGTAGTCACGATGGTATTGACTCGCATAGCAAATCCCGTAGGCATAACAAATTTTATTGGATCACTACTAAGAACCATCTCGACAGACCAGACTTTCCATTAAAAAGACTGCATTAATAAATAATAATAAATAAATAAATATTCACGGGACAAATTACACTTACTGATGTAACCCTAAAGTAAGCAAATTATTTCTTGTGTTATGCGTGTTAGTCAACGATATTAATACATAGAAAAACATATATAAAGACTAGAATATATTTAATAAACACCCAAACCCAGCAATACAGACATTTATGCTCATCACACAAATGCTTGCCTCCCCGTCGGGGATCGTACCCAAGCCCCGTCGATTGCGTAGTCAGGGTCGCTAACCACTTGACCAACCGGGCATTCAGATCGATTCTCCGTTTGAGAGCTATGATGCCTTAGACATACACATATACACGTTAAACCTATAATACCTACCCCCCGTTTTATCATCGGGGGCTATAAATGGAATGACGCTGTATGAGATATTCATATTAAATCATATTTAAATGGGCTATACACCGCATAGTCCGTATTTTGTAACTGCTAAACATGTATACGTGCAACTCATTGCTCTGGTTTGATGTCAGTAATGGTGTGTTGGGTTTTGTCAGCTCGCCTGTTTTTTTTTTTAATCATAAGGGGGCGTCCACAAATTACGTGAGATGTTTAAGGGGGAGAGGGGGTCGAGTCAAATCTCATCTAATCTTACGTTGGGGAGTGGAGGGATCTCGGCAAATATCACGCAATTTGTTTTCTGATCGAAACAGAAAAATATATACTATTTTGGTCCATTATCCAGATTGTACATGCTTAAGATTTAATCTTAAGCGTAATAATAATAATAATAAATAATAAATAATAAATATTCACGGTACAAATTACACTTAATGATCTAACCCCAAAGTAAGCAAATTATTTGCTTGTGTTATGGGTGTTAGTCAACGATACTAATACATAGAAAATACATATATAAATACTAGATTAATATATATATATATATATATATATATATATATATATATATATATATATATATATATATATATATATATATATATATATATATATATATATATATATAGACTAACACCCATATATAATAAACACCCAAACCCGGAAATACAAACATTTATGCTCATCACACAAATGCTTGTCCTCGTCAGGGATCGAACCCCGGGGGACCCTGACTACACAATCAACGAGGATCGAACCCGAGCCTCGTTGATTGCGTAGTCAGGGTCTCTAAACACTCGACTAACGGGGCGGTCATCGTAATCGTAATACGATTAAGATTATTCACTAATTCGTTCGAAAGAAAATAATTTCATTCATACTTCGACGCTATACATTACTACTGACTGCCAAATCATCATATTTGTTTTATACCAAATAGTTCAATTTAATTTGAATTTACGGTACAGTGTAGCCCGTACTTTGATTTCGTGACACTATCAGAGGAGTAGACATTCTTTTTTTAATCGCAGTAATTACGATTTAAGTATTCTATTGTTAAATTGTTATGACATAACTCAGCAATATTGATTACTAGTCTCAACTAGTCGTAAATAAAATCACGAAGCAATTTTTTTTTCTTTTTATAATAAAAATCCAACGCGTTTACATATTTAAGAAACCCAAATTTTGAAAAATCTCACGTGAGATTGGGGGACGGGGGAGGGGGCTGAATATAATCTCACGACATCTCACTAAGGGGGGAGGGAGGGACAGCAAATTAAAAAAAACACCTCACGTAATTTATGGACGCCCCCTAAGATAGCAAACAAGCAGATTGCTCTGCTGATGGAAAGAGACAACCATCGCCTATAGACACCAAAGATGTTAATGTTGTGTTGCTATCCTTGTGGCGAGGTTTATTGTTAGTAATAAACATAAGTTTACCGGATTCTTCAACCTCATAAACGAAACAGTGATTAGCACTGACGATATTGCGGAAGGTATAAGTAAGGCGGAACTAAAATCCAGGCGAGACATTGCAAAACTTTCCCACCTGGTATTCACAGTTCTACTCTTACCAACTGCCTGGCAGAACGGCAAGTAGTCTCTACTAAGGGATCTCGGATCAACACTGGGAAAGACTAAGACACTGTTTATTCTATATCTGAAGGATGGGGTCAATTTTTTTTATATCAAAAAATAGCAAACAAGCAGATGGGTCTCCTGATGGAAAGAGTCAACCACCGCCTATAGACACCAAAAATGTTAATTGTGCGTTGCTATCTTGTGGCGAGGTCTAATGCCACATGCATAAATTTACCAGCTACCTTCAGAGGCGTGCACAAAATAGAAGCACAAAAGCTCTGCTTTACCTATATTTTAATAAAAGGTTCATACGTTTTAGATGGCTTTAATTAATTATAAATAAATGAATAAACAAAATATAATAACTTAAAAACTCCTAATATTTTTAAATAGCACCTATTTGCAAGCACAGCACTCAAACATGTTTGCCAGGCGTTTATTAAACGATAAATAATATTGAACTAATGCCGCAAGCAATCTGCCTCACATTGTAAATGTGTGCGAGACATAATTACCTATCCGCACGTAATTGGCTCACTCACACAATCATGCTATTCTGTAGGGCAAGTAATGCGAGCTTGTTCTATAATCCGGGTAAAGATAATAGACGAAATATTATTGGCAAACAATATGATCACATTATGCATTTTTGTTTAGTAAGGTTTTATTTGTTTTAATAGCAGAAATGTTTTGTGTTTCGTGGGGGCCATTTGCTTTTTCGTGTGATAACTGTTAAGCATTGTTTATTATTTTGTTTGTGCCAGTATATTATATAAAGTTTTCATTTTAATATTTGAAAGTGTGTAGGTACATTTAATATATTATTACTGAGTTTCTATAATAATTGTAGTGATTTGCTTTTACTAGTGCATTTGTTGATTTTTTAAATGTTATTTGATTGTGAAGTTTGTGTTGAAAATGTGTGTATATTAAAAATTAAAAATGACAAGTTTTTTCTATTTTGTCATTCAGTGAAAAGATTCAAATCGTGTCTAAATGTAGGTGTGTACCCGAGTTACAATACACAGAAACACAAAATCAACGACTCACAGAGCTTTCCATGATTTCTATAGAAACGACATTAATGATAGAATTAAAACGCAATCCAACTTTCTATGACGATATCCTAAAATCATATTTAAAAAAGGATAGGCGCATAGATTTCACTACATAATATAAAACAAAGTAGCTTTCTCTGTCTGTCCCTATGTCCATATGCATGCTTAAATCTTTAAAACTACGCAACGGATTTTGATACGGTTTTTAATAGATAGATTGATTCTTGAGGAAGGTTTCAGTATATAAACCTTTCAGATATTCTTACGAGAACAAAAGCTACGCGGGTGAAACCGCGGGCAGGTCGCTAGTAATCTATAAATGAATGAGTGGTTTGTTTTTTTACTAACCCGTAATTTTATTATTAAGTTTATATTATATAAGGCCGTATCGGATATCTCGCAAGGGATGTGTTCTGTAACTATCACTCGCTTGGATAATATATTTGAAGTGGTCAAAATCTTGCGTTTATTTATACCGGTGTATAGTAATCTCAAGTAATCAGAACCTTCAGTGAAAATTGAAGCTGACTAGGTGAGTAGTTAGATATTAATTTAGCTTATTATTTTACTTATTTTATTACAATTTCATTCGTCGCGACGATTGAATGCTGTTTTGTTTGCGTTGCCGTAGAAGATGTACATGAATAGTAGTACATCTAAGACTTATTCTGTTGGCATGATTTCCGACTTAGAGATCCGTCGCGTGGCTGTAGCTATGCTACAAATCTATAAGAAAAAGTTTTTGTGATCGAGTACACAACTGCATACCCGGTGTCATAATTCTGTGCACGCCGCTGGCTACCTTACACTCCAAAATGGAACAAGACAGTGATAACCACTGACGCTATTGCGGCAGGAATAGGTAAAGCGGTAGTACCAAACCCGGGCGAGACAATGAAGAACTCTAGCCTCCTCTCAAGCCTCAATCCATCAAGTCATTGAGACAACTAAGTATGCCAAACGAAGAAAAAAGCAAGTGTTAAAGCACCACACTTCAAATTGCGATTTACATTTCTATCATGTGAAATTAACTATTAATATCTGGTTGACCGAGCTTTGCTCCATTTTTCACATACCCATATCTTGGGAACCGAGCTTTTTTTGGCCCTGGAACCTTGATAAATCGATTCCTATAGAAAAGATTTTTTTTTCTGTACCCGGTTGACCGAGCTTTGCTCGGTTTTTCACATACCCATATCTTAGGAACCGAACTTTTCTTGGACCTGGAACCTTGATAAATCGATTCCTTGACCCGAAAAACCCCTAATTTGTGACTTTCATGAAAATCGTTGAAGGTATTAGATATAATATGTGTACATTTCAATACAAAATCATCTTTAATATAAAAATATATATATTTCTTGTAATCTAAACGAGTACAAAATAAAGGTTCTCTTCGAACCCTATCGCTGAATTCCAACAACGGAATTTATATTTATCATAAGGATTCAAACTTGAGAGGCTGCTATAAATGATTACCGTATTTTTGGATTTTCTTGTTGTATTTTATATATCAGATATATTTTACTTGCTTAATATATATTTACGTGTATAGATATATAAGAATATTAACGTGTAAAATAAGATTTCTTAGATTTGATTGCACCTTTTTTTACATCATAAGATAGATTTTATATTATGGGTCTCCTGCTGGAAAGAGTCAACCATCGCCTATACATATAATCGCCTTAGATGTTCATGGTACGTTGTTTTCTTGTAGCGACGTATAATGCCACATGCTTAAGTTTACCGGCTACCTTTCCCTAGAAACGAGAACACGTCAGTGACTAGCACTGACGCTATTGCGGCGGGAATAGGTAAGGCGGTGATACCAGACCCGGGCGAACCAATGCAAAATTCTACCACCTAGTAGCCACGATGGTATTGACTCGCATCGGTCGCCTCTTACGACCTGCCTGGCAGAACGGCAGTTGGCCTATTCTAAATGAGCCCGGGACCAACACGGGGGAAAACGCCTTTCACCTTTATCGAATACTAAGTGATCCGTGCAGCTTCGCCCAATCGCTTCATCAATATCAGAAAATTTATACAACATATTGTTATTTTTTTATGGAAGAGAGGGCAAACGACCAGGAGGTGCACCTGATGTTGAGTGATCACCGCCGCCCATGGACATCTGCAATACCAGAGGCCTTGCAGTTGCGTTGCCGCCCTTTTAAAAATGAGTACGCTCTTTTCTTGAAGGTCCCCATGTCGTATTTGTTCGGAAAAACCCCTGCCGGTAATTGATTCCACAAAAGAGTAGTGCGAGGCAAAAAGTGCCGGGAGAACCGCACGGTTGTGGATTTCCAGACATCAAGATGGTGTGGGTGGAACTTCAAATTTTGACGCGATGTCCGATGATGGAAGTTAGCAGCAGGAATTAATCCAAACAACTCGTCGGAACACTCTCCATGATAGATACGATAAAAGACGCAGAGTGAGCTTACATCTCTGCGTAATTCCAAAGAGTCAAGCCGTTTCGTAATAGCCTGATCGTCAACGATTCGAACCCCTCTACGTTGAATGCGATCAAGTGGAAGAAGCTGGTACTGGGGAGCTCCGGCCCCGAGATGAGAGCAGTACTCCATGTGAGGCCGAATTTGCGCCTTATAAAGTTGGAGACGATGGGCCGGCAAGAAATACTGCCTCGCTCTGCTGAGCACACCGAGCTTTTTGGAGGCTAGTTTCGCCTTGCCTTCCAGATAACCGCGAAATTGAACGGTATTCGATATGTCGACTCCCAGGATTCCGACACTGGCTGAGGCTGTCAGGAGAGTATCCTCAAATCGAGGTGATATGACAAGGGGTGTCTTTTTTGCGGTGAACGCGCAAAGCTGTATCTTTTTGGGGTTAAATGTGACCAAGTTTTGACGACCCCATTCCGAGACATCAGTAAGTCGATTCTCGACTTCAGACTTCAAGCTTCTTTCGACTCTTTTCGACGTGTTCCCGAGAAATACCGCTATGGCCAGAGTATGTAGCATCACCAGTACTATCATCTGCATAGCAATTTATGTTACTAATTCGCAACATATCATTGATATGCAGAAGAAAAAGGGTCGGTGATAGTACGCAGCCTTGGGGAACACCAGCATTGACGGGTTTAAGGTCGGAGCATGCACCGTCGACTACGACCTTGATACTCCGATCAGCCAAAAAACTGGTTATCCACTTGCACAATTTCTCAGGAAGCCCGTAGGAAGGCAGCTTACATTACATAAAACATTACATAAAAAGCGAAGCGAAGACTATATTATTTACGGCTTTCGGTAGTCCAAAAAATACTTTTTAATATTGAAATCATTGCTTTTATTCAAAATTAGACATATCGTCTATATACTATTTCAACTACTACTGATTCAGCTTTTTAGGTATTGATTTTTGAAAAAATAGCTTATCTTTGACCGCGGCTCTTCAACTATCTCATGCTAAATTTCATCAAAATCAGAATCAACGGTTCAGACGTAAAAGCATAACAGATAGACAGATTCACGTATTTATAATATGAGTAAGTATAGACTAGTATCTATCTGTCTATCTATCTATACATATAATAAAAATGTAAGAGGTCGATTTCTGTACATTGAAGATATTTTAAAAATTTTTTTTGGAAGATACTCTCTAATCGATACTGAAGCGAAATATGTATTTTTTTTTGTCTGTGTGTCTGTTTGTCTGTCTGTCTGTCTGTATCAAGGCCGCGCATCACGCCGAATCTACTGAACGAAATCAAATATTTAGCATAATTAGAGTTCATACTCCGAAGAAGTTTATAGGATATTTTTTATCCCAAAATTCAGTACGGTTCCCGTGGGATAGGGGATGAAAACAAAAACGTATATTTAGCTTTAATTCATTAACCTGTAGTCCGAAATCCTTTATTATTTTTTTGTTCAAAAGTAAATACTATAAATTATCCCTTAAAAGTTTTAAGGTCATGAGTTAAAAGATTATCCCTTAAAAATTTTAAGGTCATGAGTTTTATAATTTAGAAGTTACAGACATCACAAGTTTCAACGGTTTCGGGTGGTAAGTCCAGTTGAACGTGACACCCGGAATGTATACAAAACCTTTGAACGCACGGCTCATTATGAGTTAGCGTTTTCATCAGTTCTAGAATGTGTACTTTTTTATTAAATGTTAGAAATGCAATTTTATTAAATATGTGTAAAATATAAATCTATACATTTTATTTATTTATATAAGAATAATTATAATATATTTGAAAATAAAATAGGTCATTTTTCAGGTTTTTGCTAATACCTATCTCAGAAAATATGCATCTAATCGAAATTGAGTATACTAATAGAATTTGTTCTTTATAAAACGTTTTAACGTAACGTAACGTAACGTTTTTTCGCCATGTTGGTCCCGGCCTCCTTTGTAGAATAGGCCAACTGCCGTTCTGCCAGGCAGGTCGTAAAAGGCGACCGATTGACTATCGAGTCACTACCATCGTGGCTACTAGGTGGTAGAGTTCTGCATTGTCTCGCCCGGGTCAGGTACCACCGCCTTACCTATTCCTGCCGCAATAGCGTCAGTGCTTGTCACTGTCGTGTTCCGGTTTGGAGGGTAAGGTAGCCGGTAAACTTATGCATGTGGCATTAGACCTCGCCACAAGATAGCAACGCACCATTAACATCTTTGGTGTCTATAGGCGATGGTTGACTCTTTCCATCAGGAGACCCATCTGCTTGTTTGCTATCTTATGACATAAAAAAAAAAAGGATAGGCTATTGCGAAAATTCACTATTTTTTTTACATTGCATAACGTAAAAAAGGGTAAAAGTATCTACACGCCCATACGTAGGCAGAGGTACAAGAAATGTACCCACGATTAGCCGAAAATGCTATCTCACACAGTGTGAAAGGTGGCAAGCCTATTGCCAACCGGGCCCTTTGTTTTATCAGAAAACTGAAAAAGCACATTTTGTTTTGCCTGACCCGGAAATCGGACCCGGACCTCATATGGTCAACAACGACACCGGACTGCCAGACAACACGGTAAATATTTCAAATCGGTTAACTTTTAAAATGAATGAAACTTCTGTAAAGTGTAGATGTTGAAGTGCCTAAGCTACTTAGTATACTCACTAAAGTCGGACTTCAAAATACTTTAAAAAAATTGTTAAGTAGAATATACGAACATATACTTATAAGTTTAATCCAGAATAAGATCACATCTTACAGAAAAACTTAAGACACATATAACTTCATCAAAACAAATTCAATCAAAAGATTAATATTCCTTTATTTGTGAGAGTCAAAAATCAAAAATGTGAGAAAAAAATACGTGGCGTTGTTGTTTTTTATTAAAGTATCATCACGCCCGATTCGCTTGCGGCGTAGGCAGAGTAAACCGACCGTCTATAGACTTTCCGGTTCACCGCGATTCACCGGTTTGTCGGTTGGTGAGATAAATGGTAATCCTCATCGCCGCATACACCAACACGTTAACGATTATCGACTATTTTTAGCGATTACTGGGAACGAAAGCTTTACGTACTCATCCGAGGTACGAGGGTGGAAATATATATACCACTCCGCCAGTTTCCGAGTTGCTACTGAGATTTTAAATTTTCGAGAAAATTCACGAAAATATATCAATAACATCTTTGCCCGACCTGGGGATCGAACCCGGGACCTCATGATCTGAGCCGAATAGGCTGTCCCTAGCCCACGAGGCAGAAAATTTGTTATAATAATAAAAAAACCCTTGACTCCTTCCTTATCTTGCTTATTGAAAACTAGCTGTTGCCTGCGACTTCGTCCGCGCGGACTTCGTTTACTTCGCACTGCTCCTCCCCGTAGGCGATAGCGTGATAATAAGTAGCCTATATGTTGACCCGACTTGTTAGTAATATTCATGCAAAATTTGAAGTAAATCCATGCAGTACTTTTTGAGTTTACCCCGGACATACATACAGACAAACAGATAAACAGACAAAAATTCTAAAACCTATATTTTTGGCTTCGATGTCGATTGTAGATCACGCCCCAAGAATTCTTTAAAAAAAATATTCAATGTACAGTTTTGACCTTCCTACGATTTTATTATATGTATAGATGCATTGATATAAAAAACCCAAGATGCACAGTCCCGAACAAAAATAAAATAAAAGAAATAAAATTAAGTGTCGCGACCAATGCGATTCTATTTGAAATGAGCGCACAATTTAAAATTGTGCACTCATTTTTGGAGAACGTTTTTGAGACTTTGTGTATCTTGGGTTTTTTATAGTAATGTATAGATGATACAAATTTAAATTAAAAATATATTTTAGAGAATAAAAATAATAATAAATTTAAGAAAAGTGCAACAAGATTTTTTTATTGCAAATTGTTTTCAATAAGCTTCTTAGTCAAAGGCTTCTTTTTTTATTAATAACAAACTACAAAGCCATGTGTTAATTAATTCATTTTTATCTTCCCGCTACGAAAATTGCCTTAAGTAAATAAACATTATTCAAAAAATTAACCTGAATAAATAACTTTTCATCTTTCTAATTAGGTATACATTTTTAACTTCCCGATACGTATCTAGATAAGGAAGTTACTAATTTTGCCCCGATTTTCGAAAATCGAGAGTTCACCAGATCTCCACGTTTTGAGGACCTAGGAACCTTTTCCGACTATTTTCACGATGACGTGTGTGTGTGTGTGCGTGAATGTGTATGTGTGTATGTAAACATTTCATAACTTTGAACGGCTTGACCGATTGAAACGTGGTTAATGGGATTCGATTGGATTCCACCCAACTTAGACTTCCTGAAAATTTTAACTAATTCAGACAGTTTTAACTAATTCAAGGAGATTTTGAGAAATTTTGGAAAACCTTACAAAGGTTTTTGTACGAAACAGTATTTTTTTTAATACAATTTCCAGATTAATGAACCGATATAGTACAAAATTTAACCAGCTTTACTTCTCAAAAAACTGCGTCCAATGCATAAATTGCATCAAAATTTATTTATCCGTTCAGGAGTTATAGTTGACGAAACATTTTGCAAACGTGTTTTTTCGATATAACTTCGAATTTTTTTAACTAATCATTTTTAATCTTCTGCAATATTTTAGTACTTACTAAAAAACTTCATTGAATTTCAAAAATCAAAATCGAGTCAAATTTTCAAAAGTTACAGCTTATCAAACATTAAAATTCGATTTTCAAAAATCGGGGTAAAATCAGTAACTTCCTTATCTACATACGTAGTGGGAAGTTAAAAAAATCCCACGCGGACGAAGTCGCGGGCACAGCTAGTCTTATAAAAAACCGTTACTGTGACTTCACTTAAGTATCATTGACCGAGCTGGCGTAGTACTAAAATATTAGTATATGAATTACATCGCATGTATTGACAGTAAAGAAATTGTGTAGATAAAATCTAAAGCAGCAATCATTTCCCGGTTAACTTACTTTTCAAATCGAAACGACACTGACAAGCACTGACGCTATTACGACAGAAACATTTTAAACAGAACAGTGTAAATGGTTAAGACGTTGCAGAACTCTGCCAATTAATAACATTTATTGAGTTATTTTTACGGTTTAAAATTCGCTCCATATTTCGTGTAATTTTACCGCTAGTCTCAATCTAAAATATAAATGGCTTATTTAATTAATGTCAAACGATAATACTAAAATGAGTAATGACTCCAATTTGAGACATTGCAAATTAATCAGAATCACGCTTTCATTTATCATGAGGAAATATAAATTATAGCAAACGTTTGTGGAAAGCCGACATCTGTCCTAACTCATAACTTAAGGCCTTTATGGATTAATTTTACGTGAGTGCGATTTAAATTTATATTATTATCTTTGTCGACATTTTATATGTGGACCTATATACTAAACAAACACGAACTATAAATAATTTACTCTACACATTATAACCTTAAACTTCTTACTACCCCTTAAACTTCTTACTACCCCAGTTTTCCCGTGAGAATTTATACCCGTGAGAATTTTAAATTCATAAGCATAATTGACATTTTAGCAAACAAATTTCAGCGAAGAATAATATAATTAAATTCCTTTTGCCAGCGTTTACCACATTTTAGTGCGAACGTTAAATTATATTCCCATGACACTAAATATAATTTGATATACGGACATTCGCAATAGTGACGTGAGAGGGAGATTAAAACTGAAAGCATCAGTGTAGAAATGAAAATGAGCTAACTCCGTGTTGTGTTACAGCCGCTGCTAATTCCAATTATCACAAAAATTTCAATGATACTTGGTACTTGATTGGTACTTGTATCTTCAGTACTATTCACCATCGTGTTTCGGTTCCGTGTGTGAAGTACTCGCAGCCAGTAAACGTGTGATTGAGGAGTTAGGTGTCTGCCACACGAACAGATACGTGCCATTTACACGTTTGGTGTCTACTTCTATAAAAAACAGCTAACAAATTAATAAATCTTGACGAAGCATTAAATTAATTGATTTGAGAATGAGAAAAGATGAGGGAACTATTGTGATATGCATTATTTGTACATTATAAATATGAATTAATTTAAAAAATAAAAAATTAGAAGCCTTCAATAGATTTTTTTATCATTAGACCTTTCTGTACATTTTTACAAAGCAAAACATGAAAAGAGCTAATAAAGATTTTTGGAAGAAAGGGTCAAATTTATCACGCATTGCAAAGTCGTTGAAGTAACAGAATACCGAAATTTTGTATTGATTAAGCATATGCATTACGTTTGATTCATTTTATTAAGTAAGAAAAGAGCAGGTGATTTTTAAACAGCTGAATCGATTTTATTGAATCTTAGCTAACAATGAACTCGAAAGACAGGGCTTTCGACTGCATTAAATCAGCCAACCTATTTAGGCCCTACACAGATACACATGTGTTGATCGGTGGTCCAGGTTCCTTTGGCAACTGCTGTTATGCCAAGCAGGTCGTTCAAGGCGGTACCGATTGGCTATATGCGTCACTGCCATCGTTACTACTAGGTGGTAGTGTTCCGCAACGTCTCGCATGGGTATTTGGTATCAACGGCTTACTTATTCTTGCCCCAATAGCGTCATTATCGTGTTCCGGTTTGGAGGGTATACTTTGCCTTGGAACTGATACCGCAGGGTAACTTATGTATGTGGCGTTGCCATTCCGCCACATGGATAGTAACACATCATTAACATCTTTGGTAACTATATATGATATATCTCTTTACAGGAGAATCATCTGCTAGTTTCTATCTTAAGACATAAACAAACACGTTACAGACACACAACTATAGGTACACGTTAAATTTATAACACCCCTAGAGTTTTGCATCGCGGGTTTAAAACAGTATTTTATGTAAAATATGCAGATACGTGGTCTCCACACACGTTGAATTCAAATGAATGCAGGTTACCTTGTTCTCTCAGTCAAATCCCTAGGTTACATCAAATGCGGGCAATTTCGCTGCAGTGACTTTTCAACTGCATCACTATAAATAGCGAAACATGAGAGGATAGGGTATTTTTATAATTGTACATGAATCTTTCTGCCTTTTTCAGAGTTGAAATTATATAATATTTTCCAATATGCTTTTAAGATAAATATCTTCACGTCCTTATTTTCGAGCAGGTAAACAAAGGTAGGTACACCTAGTGCAACCTAAAGTATTACATATTATAACTCCTTAAATTGCAAAATGCCGAAAGCGTATTAAGAACGAATTGCTCGGCTGGGGATTCGAACACACGATACAATTTGATTTGAAACACGCGATATTTATACCGAATCTAGTACTGCTAGCCTATTGTGGCAAGAAGTTTTATTTGAAATAGATACAATATTCATACCACAATAGAATAGAAGCATAAACGACTACAACATAATAAGAGAGGTGCTTGAACAATTTATAACTTAAGCCTAGGTTTTCACTGACTGAAAGATGAAATCAATATTCTTATTATAATATTGCATTACATATTTGCAAACTTGATATATTTTCTTAAAAATGTTATTGTAAGATAGGTCTCTTACTCGGTAAATACAAAATGAGGTCACTAATTGTACATGTATTTGCGCAGAATAATCTATATTAATACTTATTAGAAATACGAAAGTTTGGATGTTTGTATGTATGTATATATGGAAGGATGAATGCATAGACGGATGGATGGATGGATAGATGGATGGATGAATGGATGGACGGATGGACGGATGGATATTTGTTACTCGATCAAGCAAAAAATTGGCATACAGATAGATGATGACCTGGAATAGCACATAGGCTACTTTATCTCGGAGTAATTAGATGATTCCGCGGGATTCGCTAAAAACTATTATAATGCAACGGGCTGCACGCTGCAACTAGTTCTTCAATGAATGTATACGCTTTTAAGGACTGAGCACATTACGCTGGGGCGCAACGAGCCTTGGCATATCGCAAAAATCCGATTAGATTGCTTTCATACGTTTTATATGAACTAACGCACATTATGCTGGGACGCAGGGCGAATAATTTTGACGAATTACGTAGAGTGCGATACGGCCTGTACCGCCTCGCTGCGCCCTGACATAGTGTGCTATGACGAACGCAATCGAGGCGAGATCACAGATAAGAACATTAGGCATATATCCATATTTCATGTTTCCTTTTTATACGAAATTTTCGTTTGACATCGTCTTCAAATAATAGAAAAACAAAAAAGCTTTTCTTTGTGGAATATCATAACGTTGATCTTGCAAATCATATAGCTCCTTGGAGCTTTGAATTAAAAATATTAATCATTATTCATCCACAATTACGTAATTTTAGAAATTAATACTCATAACATAGAGGAACACGTGAATTAAGGATTCGACCAGCGGTTAATTATAAAAAATAACTTTATTGTAACTGACAGCCTAACTACATAGTTTCTTCTAATATAATGTTCAACACAATTAACTTAGGAACTACTATATATACTAATTACATATGTTTAGGTCAGCGCTACGGCGAGTTGAGCTGACGAAGCTAATATTGGTAGGGGCGACACACTTAACTCGTGCGCCTAGTTCCCCTGACCATAGCACACGTGTAACACGTAATTCAGCGGGGCCAGGCAAGGCCGCATGGCATTTACCAAAATCCGCCTCGCAAAAATCCGCTCCGATGTACCTCCTCGTAGTATGTCGATAGTTCATACAAAATGTGTAAAAGCTATCTCGGCGGTTTTTTGCGGTGTGACCCGTCCCGTTGCGGCTCGTCACAGTATGCTCTATTCTTTACACAAAGACACAGTGAGTGACAGTAGGTAGTTCATATCGTAGAACGGTAACTCGTCCCAACCGACATTTTCACAATTATATTTTGTACTGTGGCAAAAACCGTGTGCCAGTTAGTGCAATATATCTAGCTAAACATTCATTCGAACAACATAAAATTTAATATCCAAAATTCAATCTTATATGATTATAAATTCTTCTTAATGGTATTCACATATCTGATGACATCAGACACGTGAGAAGGCTTTGTGAAACAAAACTCAGAACAACATCAATATGTTGATTTCTGAAATAAGATCCTGAATTTGAAGAGTCTCTAGAATCGCGAAAGATAAAATTTTATTAAATCGAATTGAGTACTAAAATCGTTTTAAAAGCTGCGATTTTTTATATTGTAGGAAAACAAAAAAATCGATGGTTTTCCTGATAAAAAGAGATAAACTATTTTTTTAGCCTTTAGATTTCTTTTGACTTTGGGGTTAGCTTAGTGTAATTTGTCCAGTGACTTTTATTATTATAATTTATTACTATCTGACCCGGCAAACGTTGTTCTGCCTTTTTACTACTCTTATTTCTTTTCTATATATTCTCACCTTTTAAACCTTCCCTGGACTTCAACAATTAATTAAAAACCAAAATTAGCCAAATCGATTAAGCCGTTCTCGAATTTTAGCGAAACTAACGAACAGCAATTGATTTTTATATATATAGATAATCTGTATAGCGGCTACAAGTATAGGCTAAGTTTGTACTGTCTTCCATAAAACGGCAAGACAGTGGTACCAAATATGGACGTGATGTTGCAGAACTTTACCACCATTCCCTCACGATGTTAGTGGCACAATTAGCTCATTATTTGTCTTTTATTAACTGCCTGACAAGAATGCATATACATATTTTTCAGATAGGGCCCGGACAATGTAAATAATTCAAAATGATCCGGGCTGTATAATTAAACACACGCAATTTCGATTCCTTGAATGTAATCTAATATTCAATTACAATGCGGGTCTGTTAAAAATAATAAAGCACAATCGATAACGAACAAAACTATAGCAGACGACGTATGTAATGAGGTACTCCTAGAAGCGCAACACGGAGTATTCATGAGATATATGAAGGACAACCATTTTTAAGCACACCTAATGAAACCTGGAATAGCACATAGGCTAATTTTTTTCTGGAAAAATTATTTATTCTCGCTGGATTCACCAATAGCCTTTATAATCCAACGGACTGCAAGGTGCAGCTAGTAGGATATATATTTTAACTACTTAAATATGCTCTTCCCTATTTTTCATCATTAGTGCGCTTCAAGGAATAAAATTATAATATTATTAATTTACTTCGTTAGCGCAACTAAAATGTGCGCCTCAAGGAATAGTTTAGTTGTGCTGCTTCATTAGGTGCGCTTGAAAATGGTTGTGCTTCAAGGAATACCTTCGCATAATGACTACAGTGTTAATTTATGATTTACTAGCTGACCCGGCAAACGTTGTTTTGCCTTACATATTAGGAATCCATAGCGGACAAACAACGTGACACGTAATTTATATAAGACTAAGGGATTGTTCTTCCACGCAGCCAAAATGGCATTAAACTTTACATGGTGGTTAAGTATTCTTAAATTTTCTAATTATCCGCGCAATTTTCTTAATATTTTCTTTTATAAGAACCTTCTCCTTACAATTACAAACACAACAAAAAAAAAATTACCGAAATTGGTCCAGCCATTCAGGCGTTATGTCGTGGCCAAGGAAAATAGGGATATATATATATATATATATATATATATATATATATATATATATATATATATATATATATATATATATATATATATATATATATAATATAGATTACAAAGTTCAAGTAAAAAAAACAATCACTAAGTTTTAAGAGACGCACTCCATTATTTAGGTTGAGCTTCATAGAGTTAGGTGATTTACTGCCAACCACATATTCCCCCGTGTTGGTCCCCGTGCCAGGCGGGTCGTAAAAGGCGACCGATTGGCCATAGGTGTCACTACTACCGTGACTACTAGGTGGTAGAGTTTCGCAACGACTTGCCTGGATATTTGGTATCAACGCCTTACCTATTCCTGCCTCAATAGCGTCAATGCTGCTCATTGTCGTGTTCGGTTTGGAGGGTAAAGTAGCCGGTAGACTTATGCATGTAGCATTGCCACCCCGCCACACCTTTTAAACCTTCCCTGGACTTCAACAATTAATTTAAATCCAAAATTAGCCAAATCGATTCAGCCGTTCTCGAGTTTTAGCGAGACTAACGAACAACAATTGATTTTTATATATAAGAAGATAGTGAATATATATATAGTGAATTTTTTTACATATTAAAATCCTACCGTTTAGCTGTCAGAGGTGCAGGGGTGGGGACTTGACTCTAATAAAAGCGTAATATTTCAGAAACAGATCTTAAATCGAAAAATTGTTTTCACTAGCCTTTGGCGTTCGCGAGAAGAAAAATAAACGTCACCACATTACATTAAAAAGATTTTATTCTGTTACTTTTTCTGCGTGTATAATATGTTTATTTGGAACAAATTACATATTTCTAGTGTGAATAATCTTTGAACTAGGCTGCGGACAGACGGACGGACGGACACGGCGAAACTATTAGGTTGATAGTTGACCTCAGAACCTTAAAAACATGTAGATTGACATAAATTTTGAAAAGATCTTATTATTTACATAATGCTGATTTAGTATGAACCTTAACGAAATTCTAAAGATTCTTAAAAATTAAAATCAATCATATGGCGTCGTACTTCACTACCACTCAGATTGTGCTTACCATAATTCATTATTAAGTAGCGTTTTTATTGCCTATATATTTTCTCTTCTAATGCGTTTTATATTTACCAGTGAACGTTAATCCTTGCTTCGAAACACGATGTACGTTACGTTCGCGATGTCGTTCGTTTTTGAAGAGCGGTAGATAAAACCTTATATTTTATTTTCAGTTTCAAGTCAACGCTAATTCATAAAGTGTTATACGATGTATCGTTAAAATTAAGTTAACATTCGAAGCAAGGCACAACTTTTTATAAACAGTCAGTCCAGGAAAACACATTAGTGTTGATTACATCATTTATTATCCTCCATTTACATGCAATTATTCTCAATTCTTATTCAAGTAGTTTTCGATAGTTTCA
Organism: Apodemia mormo; assembly: GCA_036924255.1. Taxonomy (NCBI): domain Eukaryota; kingdom Metazoa; phylum Arthropoda; class Insecta; order Lepidoptera; family Riodinidae; genus Apodemia; species Apodemia mormo. The sequence goes on from JAUPFN010000007.1 coordinate 34,669,232, forward strand.
ACATAATCAAATATTCTTATCCATTGCATTATATTATATTCTAATCATACGAACTAATCTAACTCCAAAGTAAGTAAATAATTTACTTGTGTTATGGGTGTTAGTTAACGATACTAAAACATAGAAATACATATATAAATACTGTAGTATACGTAATAAGCACCAGAACCCAGACATACAAACAGCTATGCTTATCACATAAATGTTTGTCCTGTCGGGGATCAAACCCGAGCCCCATTCATTCGTGATTAGTTTCGCTAACCACTCGAAGATGGGGCGATCAAGTAGATGACCATCGCCTATAGACAAAAATGTTATTGGAACACACAAATAACATACCTATGGATGGCTATTAAAGTCTTAGGGCATAATGTAATTTGTTTTGCTTATATTTGTAAAAATAAAGTATCGTTGCACTCATCAGAGGGCCACATTAGCGAATTAGAGGTAAGAGAAGCTACCTAAGACATGTGTCGTGAAAAAATACCGGCTACTTTATATGCAAACTGGAAACCGATAGTAACACAGATTATGCAGCAGATTAGCTGGGAAAATTAAGGTAGTGGACGTGACTGTACCAAATTGATCGAGGCATTTTAGAACCCTGCCTTGTAGTAATCACGATGATAGTAACCCGTTTGATCAATCGAACTGCCTTTCAGGTAGGAACGTGGCCTGTTCTATAAACAGGCAACAAAGATAGACAAAACCTGGGGAATGTGAGCATTAAACTAGCAGTTACTTGTGACTTCATTCTCATGACCAAAAATCATTACTTCCTTTTGCTTGTTTGGGTATATATACGGGCTTTTTTAATATCGATAGGGAAGCGCTTGACCACGATCTCGCCTAATGGTAAGCTAAGATGTGGCCGAAGATGGAACGCACTTCCTAGAAAGAACCTGTTCACTCTTCTCTTGAAGATCCCCAGATTGTACGAAACTTTTATATCTAACTTTGGAAATGTGAAAGAATTTTTAAAATCAGTCGAGTACTTTTTAGAAAAACAAACAAAACTCAAATCTTTACTTTTTATAATATTAGTTTAAAGTACCTTTGTCCGTGAATAGGGTAACCTATCAATATAATCTGTCATTAAAACTTACATAACGTATTTCAACTCGTTAAGAGTTAATTTTAAAATGGTACCTATTTATGACCCAGGTCTTCAACTATCTCCTTGTCGAATTTTATTAATATAAGTTTAGCGGTTTAGGCGTGAAAGCATAACAGACAAACATACTTTCTCGTTTATCAGGGCGAGCGAAGCGAGCCCTACACTAGGCCACTTTCTATGCACTTTTGTGGTACATTTTCTGAAAAAATATCGCATTTTTAGGTTTGAGCTTCGACGTGGTAGTTTATATTCATGTCTAGATTTGTTATTTACCATAAAAATACCATTTTATAAAAATAAAAAAATAGAAGGTACAATTTGTATTAGAATCTTATTACTACTAACGCCATCTCTTATTAAATTAACGAGTTAAAATTGATAGAAGATACATTTTCTATTAGAATTTTTGAACTTATTAAGAGACTACCTACTTCATGAATTGTTTCTTCATATTTGACTGGCGGCGCGCGGTTATCGTGCCCTCGTATAAAGGCAAGGTTCAAGTATAAACTGCAATAGCTATAGGGCCATCAGTTTGATCAGTTTGGCATCGAAGGTGTATGATAAAATCATTGAAAGGAGAATGCAAGTGAAGTTCGAAGTAATATTGTGGGAGAATTTAGGTCTAGAGCAGGGATGTTTGCTGGGAACAGAGTAAATAGAGCGTTAGAGAGTTTCACAATATGCTTATTGAGAAACAGTACAGATGTATTAATTGATTTATATTGTATTGAGATCAATTCCCAATCTTAGCCCGAGGGCGAGGGTAAAAAGCTAAAAAAAGGTATATTTACGCCAGTATCCCCGAAGAGGTAAGCAGAAGTACAACGTGTGCATCCACGGTTAGCTGAAGATACTTAAGTCCCACAATGTGATAGGTGGCCAGCCTATCGCCAGTAGGGCACTTTTCCAATCCCGGGCAAAGTTGTTTTATCAGAAAACTGAAAAAACACATTTTTTCATTTGCCTGACTCTGGAATCGAACTCCGAGGGTTTCTCTGAGAGAGAAATTCGAAAAATGTATTCGCTGAGTGTCTACCGCCAATTCTTCGTGCCTGCGTAGTCCAAAAATTTTGAAGGTTTATTTAAATAAAACATATTTTGATTTTGATTTCGTAAATCGACGTAAAACCAAGAACTTCCTGATTTTAGAAAAAAAAACAATTATTTCAGCAAAATGTCAAAAATGTGTTTTTTATTGATCTTATAAAAAACACATTTTTGACATTTTGCTGAAATACCTTCATTTTTAATACATATTTTTCCTTAAAAATACCAACAAACAAAAACCAAATATTCTTAGTCCAAAGCCTGACGACACGGGCCTTTGATGCAAGTGTAATATTTAGGTGAAAATACGCTGAGTTTTTTAGGTTAGATAATTATAAATAAAGTCCATACATTAAAAGATGTAATTCTCATTAAAATACTTTTCTAACAATATTACTAGATAGTATAACTTTGCGAGCACTTACAAAGCTCTGCTTTTTGCTAGTTATATTAATATAATACACAAAAACCACAAGCTTATCAATTTCGGGATGTTAAATCTCTGTTCATAGTAAACATTGATATAAGCGTAAACCATCGTAGCTCAGCCAACCGCGCAATGTATTTTACCTCAATATAACTTCTTGGGAATTAGCTTGCGGTAGCCTTTACCCAGATTTACAGCGACAATTGTGGCAATAAGATTCGCAAGTCGTCCAATAAATTCGGTAGAATAGCTAGGAATAAGGTGCCACGAAATACAGAAATGCTTGTTGTTAATTCCGATTTGAAGTTAGCGCTGAGTTATGAGCGTGTTAATTATCGCTACATTATTACAAGGTTTTATTTAACTTGCAATGTTCATGTGTAAAATTTTTTTCAAATCATTGGGATTGGGAACTATCAAGGGATAGTTGATTTTGGGCTCGTTTTTTTTTGTTACTGGGAGTATTTTCTATTATTTTTCTTTGATGACAAAGGTTCATTTTTAAATGAAGGCAAAATTAACCGTGATACAAATATAACCACACAGGTTATATACTCAACACACTTTTTACTTCCTTACCGAAGTATCTTCAGAAAAGTCGAATAACACCACTTCACAAGCATTAATCGTTAATCGAGCGTAACTTCGGTGAAGTCCGTATGTTTCGGCTCGAAGTAATTCAATATTGGCTGAGCTATTCAAGGGATTGTTTCAAGATTCGGAGTTTCGACTAAAGGGTAGCTTAATAGAGGTAAATGTGCACTTGTGCTTCGCTAGGGTTAAATTGAAATAGTTTTCCTCAATCGAATCTCAATTCCAAAAATATGTTTGTCCCGGTACTCATTGACGTGTGTCCTAAAAAGTCTGCCATGACGGATTATTCGGAGTCTAAATTATCAATTTTTATTTCTATGCAGCAGGAACAGCGTAGGATACATTCCAGGATATTAGTAATGACAAGATTAGGTCAGCTGTACCACATGTACCTTTGACAACACCTCTAATTCTCTGATTAGCTAATAATCCCATTGTATAATTTTTAGGAAGGCCCATATGATTGAACCTTCAAAACAGCACTTATGTTATTTCCTATCAAAACCTTTGCTAGGTCCAAACTTACATCCAATTCGGCAGGTTCAGACAGTTAGACAACTTGTCGTAGATTGAATCGCCGAAATTCAACCTCATGTATCAACATAACTATATCTAAATGCATTCAATATCATTTTATATATTAGTAGAATATTTAAAATATAAAAGTTCTGTAGATGAGATAGAGATAGAGTAGCTGAAAATTTATTTTTTCAGTACACAGTCGGATTTAGAATGGCACACGCTTCTATTTCCATAACCAAGACAATTGTATGCGATTCACGTAGTAGAAAAATTTAAGTCTCATTCTAGAAAAATAATTAAAAATAAATGATAAAAAGTTAATCCTTTATCGCTTAATTCTTTTATTCACGCTCTTTCCCTATTTGCGTATAATATTACGATAGAATTGTAAGTTTGTGTATAATAGTTTAGAATATGATAGATACCATTTGGTCCGGTGATAGATTCCCCTTTGAAGAATGGACCGTCTGTCATTCTGCTAGGATGTGTGTAAAAGGCGAACGATTCGCTATACATGCTATAACCATCATAACTATTAGGTAGTTGAATTCCGCAACGTCTTCCCTGGGTATATGGTATCACCACCTTACCTATTCCTAACGTAATAGCGTTAATGTTTGTCATTGTTGTGTTTCGGTTTGGAGGGTAAAGTACCCGGTAAATTTATGGATATACATAGCATTGAATTGCAGTGCATCAGTAACTATACGAGTATCTTGTGTTTCTGTCACCTTGTGTTCATCGCCTATAAACACAGTATCTTGAGTGTACAGGCGATGGTTTCTTAAAAAATAATGTAGGTTATAAATATGAAATTGTACCGTTTTCATGTGACATTTCAGTTTTATTCAAATATATTTGTCATATTTTTACAACACTGCCATATTTTTACAACACTTTGCCATACTTATCACAAACAAGTTGACAAATATGGAAAAGTGACAGTGCAATTACGAAAGTGGTGCATTGGCTCAAAGTTAACAATCTATCATTATATTTTTATTTTCATTATTTCATAGGATAACATACAAGTTGATGGTTATCTGTTAAGAAATCGCATCGCTTACAGACATCAAAAATGCTTAGATTGCTTCTCCTTTCCATGTGGCGTGATTTAAATACTAGTATAAGTAACTACAGGTTACCCTCTAATTTGAAGCAAGATGTTGACAAGTTCCGACGCTATTGAGGCTGGAATTAGTATGGCAATAGTATCAAGCTCAGGCGCAACATTGCAGAACTCACTAAATCGAGTGTATTAAATTTTAGAATGCCTAATTCAAGGTATGCAGATACCAATTTAAAACTGGATTTTATAACATCAAAATATCAAAATTCTTTAAGGTTCCTCCAAACTTATAAGATTTGAGGCCATCAAGGAAGGCGAAAAAATACTTTCTAGAAAGATCGGCAACTAAAATATAAATCAACTTTAATGTAAACTTTAACAAATATTATTGGACGGTGGCACATCTGATGTTGTACTTACCATCAAGTGAGCTGCCTTCTCGTTATCTCTTTTTTAGAAAGACATAATCATCACCTATAGACACCTGAAATGTAGCGGAAGATGCAATATTTTACCGGCTATCTCGTACTGCAAACCAAAACACGACAAAGACCAGCATTAACACAATTACGGAAGAAATAGTTAAGGCAGTGGGAAACAAATCGGGCAGGACGTTGCTCTACCGCATAATAATCGCGATGATAATGTTTGCCAATCTTTGGCAAATATACTTGGCTCATTTGCCGATTGGCCCGGTCTCCATTAAAGAATAGGCTAACTGCCGTTCTGCCAGATACGTCGTAAAACGTAACCGATTGGCCGTAACCTTAGATATACACCGGTTATATCTAAGGTTATATAGTTTTATCAATTGATAAAGCATGTAATACGACAATATCGACGATATCGTTCATATAGCAAAGAAAAATTTCGCCACGTCAAGCCAGTCGCTACTAGCTCGGTGGTAGAGCAACCCAGCTTTAGGGAGACGGTCGCAGGTTCAATCCCTGCGTGTCGATATTTTTCTTTGTTGTTTTTAAAGTTTTTCCAAGCATGTAATAATTTATTTTTAGACAGTTGTTATACAACCCGCCATATCAAGGTATTGATTGCTGTAAAACTTCAAATAAATGAGTGCTTACGGTATATAATTGGTATTAATTTATTTCAGGAGCTGAAAGCGTCTCATCGTATTTATAAATTATTTATTGTAATGATTCATAGCAACGAGTTAGTTAATTGGCTATTATAAGGTTGAGTAGCTTCGCATCGATTCTAAGGATTCATTATCATAATACCTGGAACTTCGAACTGTTTTCAAGAATTGATTGTTGTTAATTATTAATCGAATTGACAACTGATTACACTTAATAAATTATTCAGACTGACTGTTTTAATAATTAGTAGCTTTAATTAAATTCAAGTTTTTTTTTTAGATTTCAAGAATTGATTTTTATTATATTTGGTAACTTTGCTCACCTCTGTGGCCTAATGTTCTGGTGTTGGTGTTGATTGCATGAGGCCTCGGATTGGGCCATTCAAAATGTGGTTTTTCAGTTTCCTGATAAAAATAACTTTATCCATGACCCTCCTATCACATTATGGTACTAATGGATAATTGCACTAACCTTGCCTTAACTTAGGATATTTTTAGTGACATGTCATATTCTTTTCATTTAAGACAAGAAGTGACAGCATGCTTTTTAGGATTGTCATATGCTATGACAATGTTAGTGGAATTGGCTATAAGTATCTTAAATTAATCGTAGGCGCACTTTTTGTACCTCTGCCCACCTCTTTGGGGATATGGACGTGAAGATACTGTTAACTTGGAATTTATTTAATGAGTTGATCGTTACCAAGAAGTGATACATAGTTGTTAAGTTTAATCATTCAAATCAAAAATGGCAGCTGTTGTTTATTTAAATTATCATTGGATAGCAAACAAGCACACGGATCTCCTTATGGAAAGAGACGAAAATCAACTAAAGACACACTAGAACAAAGAGTTACTGGTACTTCCCTACCCGTATGGTGAAATAGTGAATGGTAATTGGAAATGCATGCATGCATGATCTTTGAACAGTACACACATAAACACACACACTCATACACACACACAAGGACTTCATTATTAAAATATTGGAAAGGTTTCAAAACCTCAAAACGTGGATATCTTGTAAAATTTGATTTTCGAAAATCCGGGTATCAAAATCAGTAACTTCCTTGTACCTACTACTAACGTAGCGGAAAGGTAAAAGAAATATCACATGAACTAGATAACACTACCGTGCTCGAGCGACATTGCTGATAACAGCTAGAGCAGGATAAATAAATCATTATAATATTACAATGCAGGTTAATCTGTTTAGAAAGACGAAATTTGCTGGGTTTGCAAGCCTGAGACATCGTAAAAGAGCCATAAACCTTTCTCTCCTGCATTAGGTGTAAGCAACAAGATGACTTTCATCTAAATAATGTAGCAGTAATAAGATTTTTAATGTAAATTATTATGTTTCAGGTAATCGTTTAATTCCGATTCAAATAATTACTCAAATACTTTTTAAGAAATAAAAACTTTCTCATTCACGTGAAAATGAATAGAAAAATAATGTTACAAATTAATATCATAAAATTCAAAAAAACACAACATAGTAAAATCACATTTTAATAGTCGAATATTTAAAAATATTTCCTAAAAATATTAAAATAGACAATCCACAAATTGAAAATTATTAACGTCAAATATATTGTTAAATATAATCACACTGGTTCCCTTGCGGAAGTCAATGAAAATTACGATTCATTGTTTTCTCAGTAGGCAAATTAGTTGGTGATTCGCATTTCAGCATAACCACGTTAGCGTATACTATGCATTCTGAGAATAGGACTGCCAGAATGACATATTGCTCCGCATTTTGCAAAACTTCATTAGTGATGAGTAAGGTGTGCAAAAAGGTCCTAACAAATTCTTTAAAAAAATTATTTTCGTTCTAACTGGTATATTTTTTTAGATTCCCATCAGATCATGTTACCATGTTTTAAAAAAAGGTGTAAAATAACTAACACGACTTTTATATATACATATACTATATAGATGAATTGCCAGACTGATATATTTTACTATTTTTTATGATGAATACTATAGGGATAAGCTCACCTTTTGTGCATTATTTTAAATATAGTTTAATTTTTTGTCATTACAATAGTGTACAATAAAGTATTAAATAAATAAATAAATATTATATTTTAATACTTTTTAGCTTATTTTGTACAAAAACAACCCAAACCCACAAAAGTCGCAACAAAATTGGCCCCGTCGTTCTTGACTCATAAGTGGTGTAACCAACACGACTTTTTTATATGTTATATAAATAAACACCTAGACTGACGTTTTTTACTATTTTTTTTTTATTAATGAAAATAATATTATTAAATCGTTATTTATTCTTCAATAACTCAGCAATATTTTTTGAACAATTATTTTTTTGCTGACATTACTAATTTCACACTTTAGATTTGAAGTTGATAACATACTGATTTCACACTTGTGATATGAAGTTGATAATAAGCGCGATCCTATTTTCAGTTGGAACGCATAGTACGTTGAATGTACGCACCAACTGAAACGAGATTCGATACCCGAGAAGGGCAAGTATTTGTGTGATAAAAATGGAAGTTTTTATTTCTGGTTTGGAAGGTGTTGAATAAACATAGTTCAATATCGATATGTCTTTCTATGTACCCTACTATTTGTTAACTGCCACTTGCTGTGTGTTACGTAATATGTATTTTGATAATACTTGTTGCATAGTAGGTGCTCTATGAAATACGCTACCAGCTACGCGCTACTTGCTACGAGCTACGGGCTAAGCTACACGAGCTACGTGCTACGTGCTACCACCCAACATCATGTGTATTAGTATTTGTGTGGTCTGTGGTGGTAGCGAATAATGAGCAGAATGTACACTAATTCTGGAGCCGCACTTGCGTCTATCGTCACAAAGCTTCGTGCAATGAGACGATAAATGCAGATGTGACCTATTCAATACCGTGTTTACCATAAGGGCACTCCGGGCCAGTGCCCAGGGCCCCCATCCTCAAAGGGCCCCGAAGCACCGACATTTTCTCTCACATTTAAAATCAAAATATTATGGTCGGGCATTTTCGGAGCTTAAGAGAATAAAAAATGAATTGCGAACAACAATGTTACAAAAACGGCTAAGTAATTTGTCAATTATGAGCATAGAAAATGATATTCTTCAGAAAATTGAGTTTGAGAATTTAATGGAAGATTTTGCTCAATGGAAATCTCGAAAGAAACTACTATCGTAATTACAATAAAAAACAGCAACATATATACTATCATTAATAACATATTTTATTATTATAATATATTGGATTAATAAACCAGATCACAGTGAAAAAAAGTATAATTTGATTTCTTTACATTCCAAAAGGGCCCCGAATTCTTGTGTGCCCAAGGGCCCCAGCATAATCTAAGACGGCCTTGGACCTATTACAGTGTACTGGAGAATAACAGTAGCCAATCTACATACACGTGGTATTCGAGCAACGCACACATAGACACCTCCCATGGACGCGATATCTCGGAATGGCTCGGTACAGTTTGTTCCACACCAGTTCGAGATATCGCGTCCGTGAGAGGTATCTATGTGTGCTATGCTCGAATTTTACTTGTATGTAACATTGACTTCTGTTAGTCTCTAAGTATTCTGTGCCTACACATTTATCGTGTCACTGCACGAAGCTTTTGGATGATAGACTCAAGTGCGGCTCCAGCATTAGTGTACATCCTGCACATTATTCGCTACGACCACAGACCACACTAATACTAATACACACAATATTGGGCGGGGACCGTGTGGCCGCTCATATGAGCAAATAATTTTAATTATTAAACGCTTTTAGATATAATATGTAACATGGGCCATGTTTCTGAGATAAAAACCGTTGGAAAATTGTGTGGATTTTTTTGATTTTTGTGACAATTCTTTTACCTTAACTTTGTAAAATTTAATATATTTTAATACTCTACACTAGTTATTACTTACAAAGATTAAAACTTAAAGTAATGCACAAAATAATCAATGTGTTATGCTCCCCGTACCCCACAAAATAAATAGCTGGTTTGAGAGTTCTGCGGATGTGATGAGTCGGTGGCGTGAAAATAAAATAACACAAAAAAGGAACTGCCATCATAACTAGAACGTAAAAACGAGACACTTTCTAAACTTTTCGGTACCCTCCTTTATATGGGGTTCTGACGCGGAATGCCAACTTCTCAAAATGTCAACACGACGCAAAACGCTAACTTCGCGATATGCCAATTCCGCAAAACGCCAACTTCTCATAATGACAACTTCGCAAAATGCCAACTTCGCATAATGACAACTTCGCAGAATGCCAAATTCGCATAATAACAACTTCTCAAAACGTCAACTTCGCAAAATGACAACTTCGCAAAACTTTTGCTATTAAAATAAAAAGATAATTTCAAAGTCAGTCTGTATTAATAAACATAGACACAATATGCTTATGTCGTATAAATATCCCATGTTACACACACACACACATATTTTCACGCCAGATCCCTTACGGGATGGGCAGAGGGAACCGAGTGCCATGAATCACGATCCTTGCAGGCTTATCTCACTTCCTCCACATCCATTACTCTATACACACACGCCAGTTGTGAAGACTCTTGACACCACCTTCGGACAGTACTCAATCAATCTGATCATGGTATGACATACCTTCTCGGTCTCTTCCGGTACCTACATCCTTCCTTCAACATTCGCATTGTATATCTGTATTTTATTCTGCCGAATAAGAAGCCAAACCCTAAAAATACCTCCAAAATGATTTTACTTCATCACTAAGTCAGGATATAAAATTAGGCTAAACTGATAATTTGAGAAATTGCCTTGAAAGAAGTATCCAATTTATATAATATGTAAGAAACCTTATAATATCCAGGAACAGCTTATTAATGTTTACCTAACTAAGCAATGGAAATAATATTACTGGATAACTTCACAATTTAATGAAACCGCGCGTAACAGCTAATTATATCTTTACGTTCCGTCAACTGTGTTAGTTTTGGAATTTATAGGAACATTTCTCTTATATCTAGACTTATAACTTTACATAAAGCAATCTAATCCGCGCGTAACAACTAATTATATCTTTACGTTCCGTCAACTGTGTTAGATTTGGAATTTATAGGAACATTTCTCTTATATCTAGACTTATAACTTTACATAAAGCAATCTAATCGGCCACCTTTTACGACCTGCCTGGCAGAAGGGCAGATGGTCTATTCTTCAAAGGAGCCCGGAACCAACACGGGGATATTTTTATGGTATAATTGAGTCAAAATTTCAGTAACTTTTTTATTTATTCAGAATCAGAATCTAACTCGTATAATAACTTCTTTAGATTCTTATCCCTCCCCCTCTCCCAACCCTTTTCTTTTTCCTCCCTCCTTCTTTTTCTTGCTTTCCCCCCCCCCCCTTTCCTTCCCCTACTCCCTACCGCCCTTTCCGTTTTTCTTTTTCTCTAATCTTTGGCTCTTTAATTTTTCTTCCATTTTTCGTTACGACTTTTTTAAGAATTTTACTAGTTTCTCGTCTACATAAAAAAACGACTCGTGATGAAAAGTCGTGGCAGAAAATTCTTATATTTTTTTCGCCTAGCTCCCATCCGCCAAGTTCGTACTGTCCGTCGTTCTTAAGCATATCCATAGTTAACTTATAATTTCATGATCCTTTCGACACAACACTATATTTTAAGGCCCCGATTACACTTTTATTAGTGCGTGTGCGAAACTTTAATGCAGGTGCTTAGTATTAAGCAACAAATACGTGAAGACAGTAATTGATCAGTGCGAGTGATTAGTAATCAGCGTCTATTCACTTTTACTACGCTGATACTAATCACTCGCACTGATCAACGGGTGTCTTCACGTATTTTTAGCTTAATAAATTAAAGCCGTTGATTATTGCGAGTGATAAGCGTCACTTCACATTAACTACGCTGATTACTAATCACCCGTACTGATCAACGACTGTCTACCTATTTTTTGCTTAATACTAAGCACCTGCATTAAATACTCGCACTCGCACAAATCAAAGTGTATCGGGGCTCATACGGAAACTAACAGATACCTGAAACCCTTGTTATCCAAAGGACCTTTTTATACACCATTCACAATAAAAAGTGATTAAGAAATAATACTCCAGAGTGCTAAGTGTGAGTTTTTCTTTTCGCATTCGATCGTGAGCGCGTTTGGAATTTACTAGGAATTTGTATGTGATTTGTACAGCGCCACCTAGTGGTAAACGTGAGAAACCAGTTTACCACTAGGTGGCGCTGTACAAATCACATACAAATTTCTAGTAAACTCGAAACGCGCTCACGATCGAATACGAAAAGAAAAGCTCACACTTAGCACTCAGATGTAGGTATGGACCATAACATAGACCAGATGTTACTTTTATCAAAATATCTACCTTCAAATTGTTAAGTACAGTGACAACACATATTCAAAATGGATATATAATAATTTATTACAATTAAATGTTTTTTTTGTGACTCGTTTGGATAATACCTGATAGGTAGACGTTTTGTACTTCAAGGGCGATAATACGGGCATAAATCTGATTTTAGAAATTCGAAACAAACTGAGATGAAGTTGGGTACGAATGCGATTTACAACCTTAATTTACTAAAAATCTGCTTTGAAGCCTGGACAATGCCCGGTTATTTCTACAGTATGCACTAAAATACTTTAAGTCATGCAAAAGATAGTAATAGGTAATTCAAAAGATATAATAAAAAATATTATGAAATAGCAAATAAGCAAAATCGCCGTGTTAGTAGACCCAGGCTCCTTTGAAGAATAGGCCAACTATCGTTCTGCCAGGCAGGTCGTAAAAAGCGACCGATTGGCTATGCGAGTCACTAACATCATGGCTACTAGGTGGTGGAGTTCTGTATTTTCTCGCCCGGGTCTGGTACCATAGCAAACAAGCAGATGGGTCTCCTGATGGTAAGAGTCAACCATCGCCTATAGACACCAAAGATGTTAATGGTGCGTTGCTATCTTGTGGCGAGGTCTAATGCCACATGCATAAGTTTACCGGCTACCTTACCCTCCAAACCGGAATACGACAGTGAAAAGCACTGACGCTATTGCGGCAGGAATAGGTAAGGCGGAGGTACCAGACCCGGGCGAGTAAATGCAGAACTCTACCACCTAGTAGTCACGATGGTAGTGATTTGCATAGCCAATCGGTCGCCTTTTACGACCTGCCTGGCAGAACGGCAGTTGGTCAATTCTTCAAAGGAGCCCGGAACCAACACGGGGAAAGTTGTTTGCTATCTTATGATATAAAAAAAACAATTGACACTTTTATGGGTTGTTTTCTGGAACTCGCAAGTTTAATGCAACATCCCTAACCCATGGCTCTTTCTGAAATTGTTCTAAACAGAAAAACCCAATAATTAACATTTTTATGACCATGACCAGAGCTTCAAACCAAGGATTTTATTATCTAAAACCGAATAAATTAACCAATAGACTAGTGAAACAATTAATTTCACAAGCAATAATAACGTCAAGTTCACAAATCAATTACACAATCATACTGATTCATAAACAATCGTGAATTTCAGAAAAAACATATTTATTTGTACGCTCAATATATGTTTGGAAATAAAATCTCCATCTTGTCTACTGCCATGAAATTGCACAAGTTATACGAATGAGAAAGAAAGTTACTTGCTTTGTTAAACAACAGACTTGCTTCTTTTCGAAAGTTTTACGAAATCTACGAAAACGTTTTTTGTATTTGCATGAAATGTAGAAACCCGAAAAAGTTTTGTTAAAATAAGTGAAAAGTAACACAAAGAAATATTTCAAACGACAAAAAGTTTGCGAGAATACGAGAAACATGGAAATTGGGCCCGAGTTTTATGAAGAAGCCAACAAAACGACAAGAAAATCCTTTTTTATTTCAGTATTGAGTTGTGTTCGCTTATAACCAACTAGCTGAACCCGCGACTACGTCCGCGTGGAAGAATTTCGAAAAAAAGGGGCGTAAGTTACTTCCTGACACATCAGCAATATGCCAGTGAAAGTCCCGTCAAAATCGGTCCAGCCGTTCCAGAGATTAGCCGGAACATACAGACAGACAGATAGACAGACAGACAGGCAAAAATTGTGAAAAATGCTGTTTTGGTATATGTATCGTGTACACATCCATATGCATTTAGTAAAAAGCGGTTATTTTAATATTACAAACAGACACTCCAATTTTATTTATTTGTATGTATGTATGTATAGAAGATATTTGGTTAGTAAATGCGTAACTATACTTATTTTTTAAATATAATTTGATTTAAACACAAAAAAATACTTGTTTACCATAATACACTTTTAAATAAAGTTTATATCAGAGAACTGAAAAAAACGCATTTTAGATTTGCCCGACCTGGGAACCGAAGAACTCATGTGGTCAACACTGTCGATGTTGATCACATGAGTTGACCACTAGCGACCACTATTGTTGACCACACAGAGGCGACTATATTATAAAGTAGCAACACCTAGGTATATTTACTTTTATTAATAAGAATGTAACCCCATATTGGTCCGGGTCCCCTTTTAAGTATAGCTTAGTTCTAGCAGGCAGTTCGTAAGAGGCGAACGATTGGCTGAGCGAGTCACTACCATCGTGACTACTAGTTGGTAGAGTTCTGCATTAACTCGCCCGGGTCTGGTACCACCGCCTTATCTATTCCTGCCACAATAACGTCAATGCTTGTTATTGTTATGTTCCTCATTTATAATATTAGTATGGATTTTTATATTTATTTCTATGTACTAGCGTCGTCTATGATTAAAATTCGACCATAGACTAAATAATAAAATCTCTTTTGAGTTTGACAACTGACTTTAACCGTAAAGAGTGTGTAATGTTTATTTTTATTAATTTAATTGATTTCTAATGCTTTTTATTATTAATTTCACGTATTAGTGTATAGATTAGTATAGTTGACTAACACCCACGTCATAATCAAGTAATATACGTACCACGCGGTTAGATCATTTCGTGTAATTGGTCCAGAGTTTCTTCTTTATTATTTATTTATATATTTAACCGCCCCGTTGGTCGAGTGGCCACTTTCGACGGAGCTTGGGTGCGATCTCCGACGGGGACAAGCATTCGTTTGACGAACATAAACGTTTGTATTCTAGTATTTATAAATGTATTTGTATATATTAGTATTGTTGACTAACCCCCACAACACAAGCAAATAATTTGCTTGCTATATATATATATATATATATATATATATATATATATATATATATATATATATATATATATATATATATATATATATTAGGGTGAGCCAAAAAAACTAACCTATCGATTTTATGGGTTAAAATGAACCTATATATCGAAAAAAAAAAATCCCCTACAAGGAGAGATTTTTAGCTTAATTTTGAAAGGTGT
This sequence comes from Apodemia mormo, assembly GCA_036924255.1. Classification (NCBI taxonomy): domain Eukaryota; kingdom Metazoa; phylum Arthropoda; class Insecta; order Lepidoptera; family Riodinidae; genus Apodemia; species Apodemia mormo. The sequence goes on from JAUPFN010000007.1 coordinate 34,684,498, forward strand.
CGGTGAGCATTCAAAGTTTCCGATTTAAATAACACGTAAAAAAATCTTTTTTCATTAAAAATAATGTAACTTTTGAACCACTTGAGATAAAAATTTTTTGATGGCAGATTCTTGAAGAGCATTAAATTTCCTACAAAATTATACCTGGTTCCGTTTTTTAAAGTATAAAATTCATATATTTAATGGCCATGAAAATTAAACATGAAATCAAAATAAGCAATTTTAGGCATTTATTGTCAGAAATCTTTACATTTAAGGAAATAAATTAGTTTGAAATGAGATAAGGCATGTTAAAAACATTTATTTAGCTATTAATAAAATTTAACTTATTACAATTAGGATATTGCTGACGATGTAATTGTAAAGTAATTTAATTCTATAAATAAAAAGGATTCTGACAATAAATGCTTAAAATTGCTTATTTTGATTTTTTAAGTTTCATGGCCAGTAAATATATGAATTTATGACTTTAAAAAATGGAACCAGGTATGATTTTGTAGGAAATTTAGTGCCCTTCAAGAATCTGCCATCAAAAAATTTTTATCTCAAGTGTTTCAAAAGTTACATTATTTTTAATGAAAAAAGATTTTTTTACGTAACACGTAAAAAAATCTTTTTTTTAAATGGGAAACTTTGAATGCTCACCGACACCTTTCAAAATTAAGCTAAAAATCTCTCCTTGCAGGGGAATTTTTTTTTCGATATATAGGTTCATTTTAACCCATAAAATCGATAGGTGAGTTTTTTTGGCTCCAACCAACAAACCATTCATTAAATTACAAAATCATATTAGATGGGTCAAGCAAGCAGCCAACCGGCGACACCTGTGTAAAGAAAACCCGCAGAATCGATGCTAATGATATTACATTCATTATTACATTACAGCCTTGCGTAAAAGGTAAGTCCAAGGACGTATGAATGAATGAAACTCTTTATTGTGCACAAACTTAGAATTTAAAAATACATTTTTAGCATAATTAATTACTATACTCGTAGTACACAAAGGCGGTCTTATCGCCAAAAGAGCGATCTCTGCCAGACAACCTTTGTTGATAAGGATAACATTTAAAGATAGAGTAGGGTACCCATAACAGATATATATATATATATATATATATATATATATATATATATATATATATATATATATATATATATATATATATATATATATATATATATATATATATACACTATTATATTATCTTATGACTATATACCTATTTTACATCTATACATACAAATTATGCAATCACACATATAGACAAATCCGAGATCACAACATAAAAACACATTGATGCACAACAAAATGCACAAAAATCAAAATAGGACAAATATATATATATATATATATATATATATATATATATATATATATATATATTATTTATTCTGTAACACTTAAATTCAAATAATACGTTTTGACTAAATTTTTAAAAGTATTTAATGATTTCACACGTCTAATGTTATTAGGTAGCTTGTTCCACAGCTTAATAGCGTGAATCGTAAAGGAATGTTCATAAAAACATGAATTATGAACAGGCATACGCAAGGTAAGATTTTCACCTGAACGCAGTTTCATAACCTGACTGTCAAAAAATTCAAATTTTTCCTTTAAATATTCTGGAGTAATTGAATCAAACAGCACACAGTACAATAAGAAGAGAATATGAGCATCACGGCGAGCATCTTTGCAAAATACATAAAATAAATTATACAATGATAAAATAAAATAAATTTAAAAAATTATCTGACTTCTTACCTATAATGCAACTCGGTCCGTTACGTGCTTCGCTACGTATCGCCATTCTATGAATTAATTTCTTACAAAAAAACGTGATAAACGAAGAACCGATCTACCGATTTTGTGCAAACTTCACATAAACCATCTACTAAATAGTCCGAACAAAGCCTAAACATTTGGTTTGGATAGGTGAGCCTGTTCTTGAGTTATAAAATTACAACGAAAAGTGGCATTGATTATATATATAGATATGCATGTCAAAAACTATATCATATTTAAAAAACTACTAAACCGATTTTGAGAAACTTAAATTGTTGAGTACTGAGTTGGAGTATACCTGAACAGTAACATTTTACATGACAATAAATATACATAGAATAGGTATTGTAAAAACGGGAAAATATTCCTTTTAAGAGCTTTCGTAGCGTGCGCTGCGTAATCGATTGAAGTTACGCAAATCATGTACGTCGGAATTATTCCCATGTAAAAGTTCTAAAAAAAGTCTCCGATGACATATGTTCATATTTTAAGGTTTACTCATTATATCCGTATATGAATGCCGTTCAAATGATCAAATCATTGCGTTCAAAAGCCACAACTTTTCAAAAATTAAAATTATGCTGTTTTAAACATGCATAGCTTTTTAAACTCTTTCAGATTAAAATACTTTAACAGGAAATATGAGGGATGGCCTGCAGGGTCAGCCAGTTTACAGATTTTTTTTATTATTGTTCAACTCTTATACCTGGTTCCGATATCAGTAAAACGACTCGTTTTATAATAATACAATTTAGATCTTAAATTTCCTCCTAGCTGTTCCGCGCAGACTAAATCACGGGAAACAGTTGGTTTTAATATATTTTTATTGTTTACTTCTTTTCTTCAATTCTTACTATATTGTACTTCAATATCTACAATATTTTACTAGTTTTAATAGCCAAACTTACGCACGTGGTATTAGATAGCAAGTTTCATAAGTTGACGCGACGGTTGACTCTTTCCATCAGGAGACCCATCGGCTTGTTTGCTATCTTATGATATAAAAAGTCATGCCTGTAGATTAAAAGTCGAGATAATAATATTTTCATTCGTCGTAGCATGTAGGATGCTATGAATAATGCTATGAATACGATGACGACGACAATTTTTTTTATATCAAAGATAACAAGCAGATGGGACTCCTCGTATACATCGTTTTGGTCTGAGCACTCTTTCAAAAATAGACCATCTGCCATTCTGCCAGGCAGTTCACAAAAGACGAACGATTTGCCAAAGTTGTCACTACCATCGTGACCGCTAGGTGGTAGAGTTCCGCAACATCTCGCTTGGGTCTAGTACCACCGCCTTATCTATTCTTGCCTTATACCTCGAGTCGGTGTTGACCACATGAAGTCCCGAGTTCGATTCCTAGATCGGTTAAATCGAAAAATGTGTTTTTCAGTTTTCTGATAAAGACAACATTGCCCGGTATTGTATAAGTGCCCGGTTGGAGGTAGGTTTCTCACCTATCACATTATGGGACTATCTTTAACTTATCGTAGGTGTATTTGTTATACCTCTGCCTATCTCTTCAGAGATACGGGCGTGAAGATACTTCATAAAATGGAGGAAAGGAAATGTTTCCGAAAAACTGCCATTATGCGTCATTTTAAGAGCGGTAGAAGTTAAAATTCGGAAAGACCGCATCACATACAAAATCTAAAATATTTCAAAACTCCTGAAAACCTTCTCAGGAAACTTCCAAATGATTAGATAAAGAGATTAATATACATAATAACACCTATGTAAATGTGTTTATACTTTAAATGACTTAATAGTGAGATTAATATAAAAACGTATTTTTTATTGGTAATTTTATGACATTGCTTTAATTTCAATTTGATATTTTTGTATTATACTAGCAGTAGTAGTAGTAACTTATGATGTAGCGCGCTCTCAGAGTCGGAGAGACTCTGAGAGCGCGCTACATCATAAGTTTTTGGCGAATCTCGGGGATCCCTTAATTTTCCCGGGATAAAAAGTAGTCTATGTGTTATTTCAGGTCATCCTGTGTGCCAAATTTTATTCAAATCCGTTCAGTAGTTTTTGCGTGATTGAGTAACAAACATCCATCCATCCATCTAAACATCCAAACTTTCACATTTATACTATTAATGATTTCTTCTTTTACGGACTTATGTATTTGATTAATTAAATTTGGTACGAGTATGATGAAACTCAAAAGCCTTTTGAGTTACGTAGGTATTTACGACTTAACCTTAATCCCGGCATCCCAGCACGTCGTTGGTTACAGTCGCGATGTTCTTAGTTTTAGGAGAGGGGTGGGTAAAGCCTCATATTTTATTTCAGCTCGGGAAAGCTTTATGTCGACGTTCGCTCATGAAATGTTGAGAATTGTTAAATTTCAGTATAGTTTACGAGGCTTATTTATAAGCTTGCGTGTTACGTGCCTTAAATAAACACGCGTCTCGTTTCAATATTATATTAGATACTAAATAAATATATTATATAAACTAACTTTGTTTTTTTGTGTGTGTATCTGTTTGTACTACCGAGAACACATTGCGGAAAATTTTTTACATGTCTACACGGTGCTTCTTACTATTAACAAAAGTCGAAATACTTCAACCGTATTTTTACATGAACTGTTAATAATATAAAACATAGAATAAAACAGAAACAACAATTATTCTTAAAGTTATCGGTAGACTTAGTTGTATCACTGATGTTTCAATATTAATGTCACCGTACGCGTTAATGAATGTAACCAAATGTCCACACCCGGCAGGTATTATGAAAGATGATGTACATGTACCACTAATTGGGAAACATTAAGCTTGTCTATATATAAACTTGAACTAGGTACGCTAAATCCAATGCGGCGGCGTAGGACGGATCGGCGGAGAAGGGCGTACATCGCAAATTTCCCCCTCCACCAGGGGATCAATGAGTAGTGAATTGGGGCACTCACTACTTATTGCACAAAGGTTCCAGATACTGAGTTTCGAGTGAGCAATGTTCCAGCACATAGTGTCATAAGGTGTTAAAAGGGCTGGATCCGTGTCTGCGGATGACTGTTGAAAGGCCAGCGGTAGAATGGCTAAGCCAATCCCGAAGGGCTTCTGTTAACAACATAGAGGTAAACACCGTGGGGTTTAGTTGGTAAGGGCCTTCTTTCGAGGCAGTCCAATATAACCTGCCCAATCCCCAATTAGGGCAGGTACCCATGTGGGTTTTCCCCACAAATAAGAAAAGGTACGCTAAATCTCACAATTTAACGTATGATAAATGTTTTTCAAAAGGAACTGAACATTTCAATTTACATAATAATATTGATATGCTAATACGTAAATAAAATCGTCAAAATGGCAAATTCAGAGTCATACCTACTGTAATGATAAATGGCGACAAGTATAAAAATTGCTAAAGTAATTTATAATTCAATTTTCTATTTAATTGCCAAAATATTAAGCTGAAAACGGCTTCCAGAATCACTAATTGCCGAGTAAAAGTTTCGCAATTAGGCAGTTACGTGAGAAGAGGGTCTGTGCTATGTGGGATCCTTAATTAAACCTCACGTAAAGAACTTCAGCAAGAATTTATTGATACAAATTACAAAGGTTGTCTTTTTGGATCACTGAGTAATCTAGCCTTAGTATCTGATAAGTAGTCTAACTAAATTGACAATACGTTCTGTTTTGAATGGGACTGTCAAGATAGTATTCAAAGCACGTGATACTATCTCCCGAGCCGAAGGCTAGGGTGATAAAAATGCGTATTGCAATATCAGACTTTCCTCCCATGGTGCGTATACTATTAGAAAATAAGAGCCCTCCTTTTTCTAGGTGTCGTACATAAAGGCATACATAAAACCATGTTAAGTATATATATGTACATACATGAAACCAAGTTACAGTAAAAAAAACCGTATCTGTTCAGACTTCTATGAGTAATTGAAGAACACATATTACTTAAAGATTCGGAGGAGACCTTTGTCCTGCTTTTCAAATTGATTTAACATAGAATAGGTATAATACTTTCTGTATTATAGTAGTCCAAACAAATTCTACCGAAACAAAGACTACCTCACCTGCAGTGTCCTAACGAGGCAATGATTAATACTACTTATTCCTTGTTTACAAATATCAGATGGTAATCCGTAATCGCTCTATAAAATCATATGTAAATTTATTATGACCAGTTACAATAAAGGCTTGTGTTACCAATAAACGATGCAGCATATAAAATGTGTGGACCTAGGACTACAAAGTACGAACTTGTTATAAATATGATATTCTAGGTACCTTATTATAAATTTAGGGGTTTTAATATTATTATAAATAAATAAATATTGCTGGATAAGTCACACGAATCGATCTAACCCAAAAGTAAGCAAATTATTTTCTTGTGTTATGGGTGTTAGTCTACGATACCAATACATAGAAATCCACGTATAAGTACTGTAATATACTTACATAATCAACACCCAAATCCAGATAGACAAACATCTCTCTCTCTTCTCTTCATTTGTTACTATCGGCAATCGAACCCGAGCCTCATCAATTCGTAATTAGCGATAAATAGAATGCGAAAATGAGTGTTTGTTACACTTTCGCGGCTAAACTGCTGAACCGATTTTGATGAGTGTCCATAAAAGATTGCCTAGAATCCAACGAATATTAATATTTATGGTTATCATTTTACGATAAATTTGTCATTCGTCTGCAAAGTAAATCAGACGCGGATCCAGGATTTGGTTTAGAGGCGGCAAGCTTAGCTTAAAATATCTCAGACCGTTCCAATAATTTTAAGAATTGAACGTAACTCAGGGAGGGGGGCCTTCCTTCCTTGGATCCGCGCTTGACTATCGTGAATTGTTTTACACGCATCCACATCTAAAACACTTAGCTCTTACAGAAATTAGTACGCAATATTTTTAAAAGCTTACCCAACGATGATACCCAATACTATGGGATACGTGAGAAAAAATAATCAATCAGAAATCAGAAATTTATTCAATAAAACTTTTTACAAGTTATTTTGACGCGTCAACATTAACATTTTTTTCATATTTTTTTTTAAATAAGACATTACTTACATAATGTTTACTTTGTAAGTATTTAATTGTTACAGTAATAATAAAGATTGCCAATATGAGGAGCAGTTAATCCCATGCTTTGCTGTCATCTAAGTATTCCGATATTTTATAGTAACCTTTTTTACGCAGTTTTGTTTTAACACATTTTGTTAATTCGTTAACTGGTAAATCTCTAATACCTCTCAATGCAAATTATCATTATCAACAGTTTCTAATTTTAATGTGCAATAGTTTTATAACTGTACAAGGAAATCGAACTAACTCAGAATATCTAATAGGTATAAGAGAATCTTATCACTGACAAGCATAATGTGCAAAAGTTGGGAACTGCTGCGACAAGTTGGAACCCTAACTAAGCACAGTTTGTAAAGTTCATGTAGATATTTCATGTTACTTCCTGACAGTACACTGAAAACAAGTTTAATGAAAAACATTTTTCACTGTTTTCTTCAATGTGGTTAATTTAATAAAATAAATGAATTGCAAGCAGGTATTATGGTGTGTAAGGTGTACCTAAACATGAATGAAATGCATGTAGTAACGCATGCAATAAATGAAAATATTTTAAATAGGTATTCATATAATTATTTAATCTTATTTTTAACTTCCCGCTACATATATAGATAGATAAGGAAGTTACTGATTTTACCTCGATTTATTTATTTTATTTTTATCTATTTAAATTTTGCACACATACTTTTGCACAGGTAAACTTAACGCCCAAGAGCATTTTCTGCCAGTCAACCTCCAAAGAGTACAGAGAGGGCACACTAGTTGAACACACTAGTTATGTGAAAACATCTCATAACTTTTAAACGGCTGGACCAATCGAAACGCAGTTAATGGTATTCGATTGGATTCCACTCAGCTTAGACTTCCTGAAAATTTGATCCAAATTCGGCCCAGGAGATTTTGAACAATTTTAGAAAAACCCCAAAAAAAGTCTAGCAAAACATTATTTTTTTAATATATCTTCCAGACAAATGTACCGATTGAGTACAAAAACTTATCAGCTCTATAATTCCTCAAAAAACTACGTCTAATGTGTAAATAACATCAAAATCGGTTTATCCGCTCGGTTCGTCCGGTTGTGTCCAATCGGTTTATCTGGGAGTAATCGTTGACGAAAGATTTTGAATAAAAGTGTTTTTTCAACATAACTTCGAAATTTTTCAACCAATCATTTTGCTAGCATTCTACGATATTTAGAAACTACGTCGAATGTCGTTTCGAAAATCAAAATTGAATCTAGTTTTCAAAAGTTACAGCTTTTCAAATATTAAAGTTACGTTGTTTTTAGCAAACTTACTTAATATTTTTGATATAACTTTCAGCCTAATACACCAGTTGACTAAAAATCTTATCAGCTTTTGTTCCTTAAAAAATGCGTCAAATACCGTCATTTGGATCAAAATCGGTCAATTTGTTTAGGATTTATCAACGACGAAAATTTTTGAAAAAAATGTTTTTGACATTGCTTCGAAATTTTTCAACTTATCGATTATTTAGCTAAAGCAGTATTTTAGATCAAAAGATCAAAATTAATCATCGTTTCCAAAATGTAGCGCTTTTCAAAAATCAATATACTTTATTTTTAACAAAATAGATGTTTGAACTGAAAAAATCTATGCTTATAGTTTTTACTCTTTTGACCTTAAAATACCTTAATTTAGCAAGAAGTTGAAGGGATGGCCTGTAGGGTCAACGGTTTACACATTTTTTTTGGTGTTTTTACGATGTTCTTATAGATTAGACTTTATTCTACGCATTTCCTTATTATACCCAGGGCCTGATTAACCCTTAAGCTAATTAGGCTGCAGCCTAGGGTGTGAGGACCTGGGGGGCGCGCTGAAATCGTGTCTTCGAATACACTATTATGTAATCTAGCATAGTTGCATCTACCCTTCATATTTCAACTAGACTGAGACGAAACACTAAAATTAAATGCGCTTCGAACGAAAAAAAGCTTTGGAGTCTCTAATTTTAACAATAATATTATATATAATCCTTCACATTAATTCCTTGTACAGTTAATATATTATATAAAATCAGGGACTGGGAAAATTCTAATAGCTGATCATGACAATTCTCTGAATCATCGTAAATGTTTGGGACAATGTGTATGTAGAAAGTCTTCCACTTTTACAACAATTGGATACCCAAATAGTCAAACAATATAATGAAGAAATAACTTATTGGCGAAATCTGTTGCTACTTGTAATAGAAATAGTAATTAAGTTTTTAGCTTCTCCTGGGCTTCATTTCACGGTCAAAATGAAATAATTGGATCTGCACTAAATGAAAATATTCTTGGCTGTATTGAGCTTATATGATCATTTCATGGCCGAATATTGGATGAGATTTGGACAAAAAGGCAGAGGTGAGGAACTTCTCGTTGACGAAGTTCGACTTTCGATTAGAGGAGAAATAAAAAAGCAAAATATTATTCGATTAGCATTGATTCTACTCCAGATATTTCACATACCGATCAGTTGATATTTATAATTCGTTATATTTTGCCTCACGGGGTATCTGTCGAACGCTGTGTCACATTTTTATCCAATTGCAGTTATAAAGCTGAAGACATGGAAAAGGCTATTCTTGAAACAATTGATGATGACTAAAACTTTGGAACTTGATATTAAAGACTGTCTTGCCCAAAGTTATTATAATTCCAGCAATGTGTCTGGTTAATACAAAGGTTTTCAGTCAAGAATTAAAGCTGTGAATCCACTGGCTATTTTTGTTCCTTGTGCAGCGCATTCTCTCCAACTCGTAGGATCGTATGCAGTTGCAAAAATGTTTCATAACGGCAGAAGTGTAAAAATTTAAAAAATACTTAATAGTCGAAGCAACTTACACACTAGATGACCACGCTCATGATCCGTGGCCGCAACAACAAAGTTTTCTATAGAAACTAAGCCAATACAATTCATTCGGCCAAACACGACATGGATTTGGTCTCCTACTTGGTAGCCTGTAGTCACTTGTCATGATTTTGGTCGTATAATGCAGAAGGTGCTTTGCCTTTATATACGGTAAGCTAGAAAAATGGTTTGCCACTTTAGTGTGAATGAAAGTCGTGCAGAATAAAGGACAGCGTTAGTTTCGCTTGTAAATCGATCTGAAAACTTTTACAGGTAGTATGAACCATGTTAAAATTTTCACACTAATAAACAAAATCAAAACTAATATAGGTACTACTTTTTAGGCCGATCATAACTCACCTGGCTGGGGCGCGTCCTTCCAATTAGCCTAGGCCGATCTAACTCACCTGGCTGGGGTGCGACCTCATAATTAGCCTAGGGCAGTCGAAACTCTTAATCAGTCGTTGATTATACCGCTATAACATCATTGTACGTCGCTTTGATCTCTTCCTTATTGATGTAACCATGAAGTATTAGGTTTAGGTAAAGCTAGCACTCATACTAATCAATTGAAACAAATATTTACGTTATATCTCTGTGTATGAGGCCTACCCATTTCTTTTTATATAGCTGTGTTAGAAAGAGAGAGTAAGACCTCAGAAGATGACAGCAGTATTAAAAATTTTGTTTCAAGTAGGTATTAGAAGTGTTGCGTCCAAATATAATACAGCTTCATGGATGTAACGGATCTTAATATTTCTTGGTACCTATATCCAACGAATTCTATAGCGCCTATAGATATTATCTCTTTTCATCAGGCGAAGCTTGTTATTGTTTGCTATCTATGCTCACAACAAGTGAGCTTACACACGAGTAAACTCTAAACATCTTGTGCCGTAATTAACATTAAGAGAACCATTTCTTTGTGTACCATTAAATCCGACCAGGTCAGAGGATAATTTTCGGCATTTTAATCAACTTCAATAGAATAAAGTGGTTGATAATTAGCAGAGGCGTATACACAGAAAACGTAATTCCGTGAGCGTATGTAAGGGTGGGGGGATTAGGAGGTCTGAAACACCCCTTAGTGAAAAAAAAACGTATACGCGATATAGATATTTACTATTCGTATGGGATAGGATATCCGTGTTTACCTATATATAACATTTAATTATATTACACACATTTTTAACAAGTCACCCCGCATAACAAAGCTATAGCTTGGACAATTATAACTCTTGAGCCCCTCCATTACAAGGCTATAGTTACAGTCACCATCCATGTAGGATTACCATCTGACAGGCTTTTGCCGCATGAACATTAATTATGATTAAGTAGATTATAGTATGTATTTGCACACCGGCATTGGCGGTAGATTATGGCGATCTGAAAAAATGTAAGACCTATTCATTGTAACCCATATTCATGCAAATAAAATATATTCTATTCTATTCTATTCTATTTGACAGGCATTTTGAGGTTTAGACAGGGGTTATACATAAAACCTTCAACCATGTCAATTAGTATAGTTTAGTAGTATATTCTTAATGATTGTTACCTTAGCCCGCTTAGAATACCTGCGCAAAAAATGTTGTCTCTTCAACGAAGCAACTATCAAAGACCTACAAAAATAATATTATTTTTAAAATATATAGGTATGTATATTTTTCGTAGGTCTTTGGCCACTATCTATATAGTTTGTCTACTGCTCCTAACATAGGCGCACAACGTAAAAAGTCGAAATAATAATTATATTAATTTATCAGTGATAAGATAAACACGTTTCCAATGAGCCATGACATGCCTGTCATCAATCTGTCACAGGCAAATCCAATTAAATCTTTCCAATTAAATCTTTAAAAAAAGATAGTTTGAGACTCAAGAGAGGACATAGGATAGTTTTTATCTCGGAAATCCCACAGGAACAGGAACTATGCGGGAAAAACCCCGTGTCATGTTTACCTTTCAAACTACGGTAATATGGAATAACTTGGACTACTTTTGAATTTCTTTCACGCGAACGAAGTTGAAGCCTGCAGGCACAGCCAGTAGGTACATATGTACATACCTATGACATTTACCGCCGCCGTTAACATATTGCCGCGGCATATTATTAAAATTATTCTTATGTAAACGGGTTCTTCATTTAGATTTTTTCCCCGTGTTGGTCCCGGGTTCCTTTTAAGAATAGACCAACTGCCATTCTGCCAAGCAGGTCATAAAAGGCGACAGATTGGCTATACGAGTCACTACCATCGTGGCTACGAGGTGGTAGAGTTCTGCATTGTCTCGCCGGGGTCTGGTACCACCGCCTTACCTATTCCTGCCGCAATAGCGTCAGTGCTTGTCAATGTCGTGTTCCGGTTTGGAGGGTAAGGTAGCCGATAAACTTATGCATGTGGCATTAGACCTCGCCACAAGATAGCAACACACCATTAACATCTTTGGTGTCTATAGGCGATGGTTGACTCTTTCCATCAGGAGACCCATCTGCTTGTTTGCTATCTTATGATATAAAAAAAAGTGCAATTGACTTCTTGATTTTCCAGTTTCCGTGAAACTGTGCATCCAATTTTATCAACCGACTTTGTTTAATAAAAGAGGAGAATCTGAATAAATCGTATTCGAATGAATAATTCGTATAATACAGGAAATTAAAACCTGTTGCTACAGTTTCACTGCGTTCAAATTATATGGGATCACTTTTCCACTAAACATAAAATTATATAGTCTGTGACATAGAGCGCTGTAAAAAAGGAAATGGGTCGGTCGGCGTGGCCACGTGAAGAAACATCTGACGACCGGATGGATTGGTTCACATTCTTCATATTTGGTTCCACCAAAATCAAAATAATAAGGCAATAGAAATGCTATCTACTGTTAACTGTATTTTAATACTGGGACCACATGTCGCCGGGTCGCAGCTACCAACACATCTAGATTCGAGACTAACAATAAATGCACAATTACGCCTACACTGTGCAACAAAAACTAAACTTTAAAACTAATAAAACTTTAAAACTAATAAACTTTGCATTTAAATTATGTAAAAATATCCCACTGAAACTGATTATGAACTCGCGGATACAACGGTTACAAAATAAAATAAAATTTCAATATGAAAAAAATAATTTATTCTTTAACTAAGTATAAAAATATTGCAAGATAGCATCACAATAATATTATACATATTATCACTCGATTTTATAAACATAATTACTAAATACTTAAATGAAGGAGTATTTTTATTAGACGGACATTCTAAGGCTGTTATTGGTGTTTTGTACCTTGACCAATATTGAATTACGCTTGAACAAGAAAAACCCGCAAAATATGATATCAAAACAAGTGATGATCATGCAAACCAAAGAATGGCGTGCGGACTAGCGCGTGTACCGTATTTCCTAGGATCGTAAATGATTCCGACGGGCTGTAATAGAAGTCTTCAACGTTTCTCTTTTCTAAAATGATCCTATAATCAACGATCTGTAATTCATAGCAGTAACCATTACCAACCAATGCAATAGCAACGATGCGTTACAAATGTTGTTTAAACATTTTTTATATCTTAAGATAGCAAACAAGCGGTGGGTCTCCTGATGGAAAGATTCAACCATCAGACACCAAAGAATTTAATGGTGCGTTGCTATCTTGTGGCAAGGTCTAATGCTACATGCATAACTTTACTGACTATCTTACCCTCCAAACCGGAACACGTCAATGCTTTGCTATTGCGGCAAAAATAGGTAAGGCAGTGGTGTCTAGACCTGGGTGAGACAATGCAGAACTCCACCACCTTTTAGTCACGATGGTAGTGACTCGCATAGCCAATCGGTCGCCTTTTACGACCTGCTTGGCAGAACCGCAGTTGGTCTATTCTTCAAAGGAGCCCGAAACCTGAGTTTTAGCCAAGGATTTATAACGTTATAATTTCGATATTTTTACTGTTTCGTGATTGGTTCCCTGCGTTTGATGCTGTTTCGTGATTGGTTCGCCAACTAGCGCTAGAAGACAACGTCATAATATCATATACCATAACCAATCACATATATCGAATCATAACGTTTTAAATCCTTGGTTTTAGCTTATGTCTCGTAGAAATTGTTAGCACTCATACCTAAAACTAAAACGAGTTGTTTTACTGATATAGTAAGAAGGCATAAGTAACTAACTACCTTTGCTACCGACGCGTGTTCAAATAAGTCACTTTTCTTGTGTTTTTTTTTTGTATTTAAAACACTTAATAAAATTATAATCGAAAAAAAGTGCACGAAAAAGACTTTAAAACATGGATATAGTAGTTAGGCTGTTCAAATATATACTTGGTAACCTTCAATACAAAACACCAAATACAAACCATTATTACACATATTAATGTATAATATATAGGGTGTGAAAGATTTATTCTTTTTGCGACATAATATTTATCTATTTTGTTTTAAAATATGTAGCTATTAAAGATTCATTTTACACTTAGGTACTTTTACTTTTAAACGCTCTTTACCTAAAATATTCAAAACTGCAGAATAATAATCATTTACATGCGCTTCTTTGTTATTATTAAAATATATATTTTCATTCGAACGAGTGCTTGATAAAAACAAATATAATTTATAACTTTAATATTTTTTTGACTATTTATCATAAAATTTGACCTCGTCATCACATTTCACTCGTAAAGGTGTCAATTTACTACGCAGTTCACAAACGCTTAAACTTTTTCGTATGCTTATTTTAGACCTAAGCACATATAGTTAAATGCTACTTAAAATACCACAAATATGTTTACCATTTTTTTATATCATAAGATAGCAAACAAGCAGATGGGTCTCCTGATGGTAAGAGTCAACCGTCGCCTATAGACACCAAAGATGTTAATGGTGCGTTGCTATCTTGTGGCGAGGTCTAATGCCACATGCATAAGTTTACCGGCTACCTTACCCTCCAAACCGGAATACGACAGTGAAAAGCACTGACGCTATTGCGGCGGGAATAGGTAAGGCGGTGGTACCAGACCCGGGCGAGACAATGCAGAACTCTACCATGTTTAAAACGATATGTTTCATAAAATTTATTTAATATTGAAGGAGTATTTAACTATAAATGCGAAGGAATACAACATAAATGTTACATCTGAGAATGGTTTCAAATTACAATTTATACAAATTGTTTATAATGGATCAACATTTCAATCAGTAAAGCATACTGATAAAAAAGTTGATCCATTGATGGATTTGCACATACTTTTGTGTAGAAGCCTCTTATTAACGATTTCCTAACTTATGCATTTGTTTTTCAAAATGCGTGGCTTTTACAACGGAGTCCATTGATCAAATGTATTATCAGCTTTAGTGTTAAAACATTCATTAACAAATCTCGATAAGAAAATGTTCACAAACTTTACTGCTGCTTATAAAACATAACGAAAATGAAATGTTTAAATATTCCATAGGAAATGTTTAATATATCTCATGTCATTCGTATTATTTTAAGTAACATAAATAAAAAGTATTGCATCTATTTGCCCAAATACATATTATACAACTTTTAACTTCAATATAATGTAACAAGTTATATGCAGGTACTATGTATATAAAGTAAAGCCACCATAGAATTTACATTTAAGACTCAATAAGGTAATTCCTGAATCGAACCACATAATTTTAAGTATTAAGCTACATAAGCTTAAGTATTACTTATTAAAATGACCTCCCCACAAGTTGCCAGTTGGTAATGTAAATATATTTTACCATACACTTTATTTTGTAAAAAGAATTAAAATTGATTATATATCTCATCTAAAGATATATAATACTATTAAGTTTTTATTTTTATTTTATACTGCCAATTTAAGAGAAAGATATATTAAGTCTAATGACAAAATTATCTTAGTCATCCGTCGAAATTTACATTTTAGTGACAGGTACGACAGTTATTGATGTTCTATCAGTAAAATATTTTTATCTATTTATTACAGTACTGTATCTATATGTAAACGAATAAAATGACTGCTTTAACAAATTTTGAAATGTATACTTTCCATTGTCGGCACTCGGTGAAACTATTACAAATAAACTCACTTGTACTCCTAGTTCACTTTTTATATTATTTTATATATCCAACCGGTTTCGCTAATTATATCATCATCAGGGATTTTTTACTAGTTACAACGTTTTACGCAATTTTTAATAATTACAAATATATTTTGTATATTTAACAAATTATAGGTGAACGTTGCGGTTTACGTATATAACAAAACATCTTCAGGTGATGATTTCTACGTCAAAATGTTTTATTATAAAAGAGGAATTTTAACAAGCAGTATTTGCTAATTAAAAACAATCTACATTCACACTTAACAATATATTGGCACATCTACTTTTTCATATTTTACAGTAACTAGAATTAAATATTGTGCAAATGTTTGAAACGAAGCTGTTAGTTCTATTACTGTTCTATACTGTTCTAAGCTATTTTATAGTAAACGAAGCTGTATACTATAAAATGTGTAATATATAGTATACCGTAGTAGATATTTAGGGATATACATATCCGCTACAGGTTTTAGACTACTTTCATACACTTCGATCATCAAAACTCAATATCGCATTTTTGTAGATGTGCTTATATATTGCTACATGTGCGTTTATATACAAATTGCCCATAACCAAATACATAACTAATATACAATTCAAAAATTTTCCATCATCCCTAAGCAATAAATAAGTTCACTCATACTTCGTCCTTGTAAATTACATTGCATTATTTGTGTGATTGTGTGCATAGCTGCCTTTAAGTTTTAATATTATTTATGTTGTGGCTTAGCACACCACAATATACATTAGAGGATTCCGGTGTGCGGGGCGCGGGCGCAGGCCAGCGGCGAGCCGTCCGCAACGCACGCCGCACAGCACTTGCCGCCAACAATCCACACGAACAACAGGCTACGGTCGCACATTTATAATCGTCATAATTACTTTGGCTATCGCGCATTTGAGACCACCAGCGATTCTTCTTGTATCTTCATACTTTCTCGCCGCGCTTTACATTTTGGTTTGGTAACATCGTACATTTTGGTCCAACTCGCCGAGAAATTACTAGAAGAAAAAACTGGACTTCGGACTCAACGCATCGCGCATCTTTGCCATTCTACGAATTGAAGGTCTTCAAAAGGGAGAGGATCGTAACAGTGAGATCGTTTCAATTTTCTTACTTCCTTTATCCCACGCTTTCAATTTCCTAAATAATTACATTTTTTATTTAATTTTAATCCTACCATAATTTTTCGCCTTAAATTGAATTGTGCACGTAGCTATATCATTTCGTTTCTTTAAAAACGTTGTAATATTCTTATTCAATATAATAATGTACATATTTTATGCTTGCACACTTCCAAAAAACCGGTTAGCCCGAATACCGAGCGGCCGGCTGCTATTGTTCGAACGCAAGTACTTAGGTACATCGCTTATCGCTGTACATTGAATGAACTACCTTGCTTTACTTTAAAACCATAATTTTAATTTCGATTACATTTATTTACTTTTTTTACCTTTCAAATATTATCATTGTTTCATCTAAGTGCTAATATCTTAAAAATGACTGATCGCTTAATAAAACAACGAAGCTCAATGAAAGCCAAGCTTACAACTTTCAATAATTATTTAGAAGTGCTTAAAAGTTGTGAACAGTTGTCTGATTTACAACGCATCGAACTAAAAGGCCGCCTTAGTAAATTTGAAAATCTTTATGGTGAATTCGATCGATTACAGATGGAGATCGAAATACTAGCAGACAAACCCGAAGAAGCCTACGCAGTGAGGGCCCAGTTTGAAGAGCTGTATCATTCGCATTTGGCGGTGGCGCGAAGCTTGCTGACCCCGGTGGACAACAGACGTCGTGACTCTGCAGGTTTCGTAACGGGCTCCGAAAGGTCTGATTCAGGTGGGAACCAGAATAATTTTGTGCGCTTGCCTAAAATAGATTTGCCTCATTTTAGTGGTAGTTATCAGCACTGGCTAGAATTTCGCGATACATTCATATCATTGATTCATAATAATAATTCTATAGACGACATCAATAAGTTCCATTACCTGCGCGCTTCCCTACAGGGTGCCGCAGCAGAAATTATTAAAAATATCGATTTTAATAGCGAAAATTATCGTATAGCATGGGACTTATTATGTGAGCGCTATAACAACAATCGCCTTCTCATTAATAATCATGTACAAGCTTTATTTAACATAAGTCCAATTTTGCATGAATCTCATATAGCATTGCGTCACTTAATTGACGTAACAAATAAAAACCTTAGGGCACTTCATTCGTTAAAAGAACCCACCGATCATTGGGATACATTAATTATTCATCTCATGTCATCAAAGTTAGATAGTATTACTAGTAGAAATTGGGAGGAATACCGCAATAATTTAAGTAAATCACCTACTTTATCTCAGTTTTGTACATTCATAAGAAACAAGGCAGATTTACTTGAAATGTTGGGGGAAACTGAAAAAATTAATACAAATAAAAATGATTCATCAAAATATCATAATCGAAACATTTCACACTCAAACAATAATAATTATCATTCTAGTAATCATCAGTGGCTTAAAAATAATCATAATAATACACACTCATCTCATAAAAATTCATTATCATGCCCATTATGTACAAAAAATCATCATCTTTTTAATTGTGATAATTTTAGAAACTTGCCTGTAGAAAATAGAATAGCAAAAGCAAAAAGGTTAAATGTGTGCATGAATTGCTTACGTTTAGGTCACGCAGAAAAAAGTTGTAAGCTTTCGCATTGTAAATACTGTAAACATAGACATAACACGCTTTTGCACTTAGAAAACTATAACCCACTTCCGCAAGATCCTATGCCCAACGCAGCTGACAATGTAGTATTGTCTGCTAATTCTTCCTTTTTACAGCCTACTACTCATTCTCAAATCTTACTGTCCACAGCGCTTGTGCGAGCAGTGAGTAGCAGCGGTCAGCTGTTTAACGCACGCGTGCTACTGGATAACGGCAGCACTGCGAACTTCATTAGTGAGAGCCTCTGCGACAAATTGGGTTTGTCTCGACGCGGTGCGTACTCCACGGTATCAGGTATTAACAATCAATTTTCTCAAAGCACACAATCTTGCAGCCTTACCATCTTAGCCCACAGTAGTCAGCATAAAATTGACTTAAATTGTCTGATTTTGCCTGAGATCACGAAATCTTTGCCTGTTTCATACATAGATCCTCAAAGCATTAAAATACCTAAGCACGTTAAACTGGCTGACCCTACTTTTTACAAACCGTCACCAGTCGATATTTTGGTAGGCGCGGAAGTGTTTTGGGAAATATTAGGTAATTCTTCCATAAGGCTAGGTAGAAATCAACCGATTTTGTATGTAACGAAATTAGGTTGGATTGCGTCAGGGTATGTAGCACAAATAAATACACAAGATATTCAGTGTAATTTTTCAAAAAACGAATTCAACCCAGATTTAACGAAATTTTGGGAATTAGATAGCATACATCCAAAACATCATTTATCGGCCGAAGAACATGCTTGTGAACAAAGCTTTTTATTAAATACAACGCGTGATAAAGATGGCTCTTTTATAGTCACCATTCCACTTAAAGCTTGTCCAACCGAATTAGGTGACTCTTACAATATAGCTAGGAATCGGTTATTATCTTTAGAACGTCGTTTTAAACGCGACAAAATTTATAAAGAAAGATACATTGACTTTATGCGTGAATATGAGCGATTGGGTCATATGAGCTTAAACACAAACCCAAATTCTTCTAATAATCATAACGTAAAGCACAATTATTTACCTCATTTTGGTGTAGTACGTGAATCAAGTACTACAACGAAACTGCGCACTGTTTTTTGATGGTTCGGTTAAAACAAGTTCCGGAAAATCCTTTAACGACATACAAATGGTAGGTCCAGTTGTGCAAAATGATTTGTTTTCCATTTTACTAAGATTTAGGCAACATAAATACGTTATTTCAGGTGACATAGAAAAAATGTACAGATCTATATACATAAACCCATCACAAAGACATCTACAACAGATTTTGTTTAGGTTCTCTGCCAACAATTCAGAGCCAATAAAAATGTACACTTTAAATACTCTCACTTACGGGACAGCATCTGCACCGTACTTGGCTACAAAATGTCTAGTAAGCTTAGCATCTGAAGCTTCAAATAGTGCAGTAAAATATTCAATTGAAAATGATTTTTTCGTTGATGATTATCTTAGCGGTTGCGATAATATTACAGATACAATCGAACTTTGCAAAGAGGTGAAATCAATATTATCTAAAGCTAATTTCAATTTAAGAAAGTTTCAGTCAAATAGTCCTGAAATAATAAAACACATAGTCAGTGAAAATGATTTTTCAGAAAATTACTTAGAATTTTCCCGTAGTGACATTAACATTTGTGCAAAAACATTAGGTTTAAATTGGTTCTGTCAATCCGATACTCTATCATTTTCAATCAATATAATAAATCATAATAAAATCACTAAACGTCACATTTTATCAGTAATTAGCCAAATTTTTGACCCATTAGGTTTGGTAGGTCCATGTACTATGGAAGCAAAATTAATTATGCAAAAGCTATGGATAGATAAACTTGATTGGGATACTAAAGTTTCTCACGAAATTCAAAAAAATATGGCATGACCTTGTTAGTACTTTACATTTGTTAAATAATTTAAAAATACCTAGGTGGATCTTGTGTGATAATTCCATCATTAAGGAAATCCATGTATTTACAGATGCATCTGAAAAGGCATATGGTGCATGTCTGTATGTGCGCTCCATCAGTAGCTCTAAAGAAGTCAAAGTTCAAATCTTAACTTCGAAAAATCGTATTGCCCCAATCAAACCCATGAGTATCCCACGTCTAGAACTTTGTGGAGCCTTACTGGGTGCAAGATTGTGTGCAAAGGTAATGGATGCTCTCTCTTTAACCATAAATAGAATTTGTTTCTGGTGCGATTCCACGATTGTGCTGGGATGGTTATCTATGCCCTCTACGCAACTTAAACCTTTTGTTAGAAATCGTATTCATGAAATAAAAGAGAGTACTATTACGGGGTGGTTCAGGTTTGGCTTTTTAAAAATAAACCTTAATTAACACTTTAAAGAATTTATTACTTGAATTTTATTATAAGAGAGAGACCTGCACCCGACGAATGTCCAATTCAATCTGATTTTAAAACTCGTTAATAGAATTGAGGAAACAACAGAAGTTTCCGATTACATTACGTAGAATGCAAATGGAAACTTAGCATATTTAATACACATATTAACCCATTCGACTTTGGCTATAACAACCCCCCCGTTAAGATCGATCATCACATCTCAAAGTGATGAGAGATTAAAACAAAACTAACACGAGATATTGGACTTCCGTTTGGAGTATACAAAAGAAGCTAAATTACAAAAATTATTTAATATATCGAATTCTATTCAATTATATCTTTAAAAGTAAAAATAGTTTTCATCTAAATCTAAATCATACATATAACTTTAAGATTTCTTTTTTATTTTCCGCATAATTCAAAACAATTGAAAATTAATTTACGTGCTAACGTATAGCGGAATAGGCGATTAAACAACTAGATATAAGACCTTTGTAATACTATTTCTTGAAACGAATTATTACTATTATTATTATATTACGTATTTAACTAACATAAGTATTTTAAAATACAAAATTACATAAACATGAAATTATAAAAGACAAAAATTATAATAGACAAAAGTATTGTTAAACGTAGAAATTATTATATTAAGTTTACCTTGACAACATGAATTTAAATCATTTGATATTAGGATTAGATACATTTTATGCTATAACGTTACATTTCGTGATCTTTTACTGGATTTGTTAACACAACATTTCTTTTTAAAGGAGTCGGTGTGTTTATAAAATTATCATCCACTGTAGAGTCACTTTTACTACTGCTATTTTCCTTAAATACGACAAGAGATGTCGGATGATCACTACGAGACTTTGAATTGTGACACTGATTAAATATTTGTATACAACAAGGACTTTTATGATTGGTTATATTTTTTTCGGCATTTATACAGAAGATATATTATAAATATAATGCTACTAAATAGACTTAAAGACATATAATGAATGCCGTATGTGTCAAAATGCGATGGGTTTTCTATATTCGATAACTCATCTTCCATAGATCGAAGATGGATGCTGGCATGTAACAAAGAATCAAAATTGCCAATATTTTTTAAGTTTGAATGTGGAAGCTTAGTAAACGTTTTATTAATTTTTGAATGTTCACAACAATCGTCTAATAGAATGTTAAAATTTGAAATTACATTAGTTACATTACCCAGTGACGTTTCGTCAACTGCGGTGAACTGCAAAGTTTTATAAAATGCTTTACAATGTTTAGGTAAGGTCAAGACGCCAGTGCCGAATAATATAACATCTGAATTTACATCTGATTTTTCACAAGTAATATGGCATTTTCCTGGCTCTGACTGAACGAATATCCAACGATTAAAACTAAGTTTATGGAATACATCTATAGAACCATGGATAATTTTAACTACACAGGAATCAGGGAGTTTTGTAACGACTTCACTTAATAACGTTGTTTCACACGTAGGATTGGCAACGACTGAAAACAAATCGGCGAGCACACACACATAACACTTTTCACTTATTAGTTTGCACTTGTCAATGTCCCTTAATAGTGAATAGAACATGCGATCACCTGTTACTGCCACATATGAGCTAGTTGGCTCTATTAGAATATAAGTGTCTGGTTTCGATATGTCGTATGGGACAGGTAATGGTATTATGTTATAAAGGTTATAGGTTTGAGGTAGGACTAAAGGAATGTGAAGGACGAATATTATTTTATTTTGATGATAGTAGCAAACTAACGTAGAAATATCTGTTAATTCCTGTATATTTTGTAGCGTTAATGGTACAGGCAAATCGTAATGGCTAGGGAGTCTATTTCTATGTTTATCTAATTCATTATATAACTGATAGGGGCTAAGTACAGTCGGGTGTAAAATATTAAGTTTCGCAAATAAAATAGCATTGTTTATGTCATCGATATCAAATGATGACGTCAATATTATAGCTTCTAAAGAGTTAGATAAGGAATTAATTTGAGTTTTTAAACTAAGCTTATCATTAGTATTCGAAACTGAATCAAGTATCTTATGTATCATTTCCATATTTTCTAAAAGATGTTTTTCGTTTAAATTAACCTTAGACATAGAATTATTAAACGATGAAATAGTTGATTGTATAACGTGAATGTTATCTTTCATCAGATGAGCGAGTTGTTTCTCGTCTGTCTGGACATTTTGTATAGCTTCCGAATATTTGACAGCATCTTCGGCATCCAATGTACCGAAGATAGTTTTCAAGATAGAACCTCCTAAGTCAATAAGGCCTCTTTTAAGACGTTGTTTTGTATTATCACTATGAAGCAAATACGAAACCGAAGAAAACTTGTTAACATTAATAAGATGCTGATTTTTCAGCGCTGAAAGCGAATTTATGCATTCCGACTGTATCTTTGATGACGTAAGAGAGTTACAAAATATATTTAATTTTTCTAATAAAAATTCTATTTTATCTAGATTAGGTTGTACATGACTTATATCTAAGTAGGCTAAAACTTTCCAATTATTGTTAGTAAACTTAAGATCTAAGAGCTTATCGAAATAAAGGCCCGGACTACGAACAATAGGTGATACGTAATCTGATATCGTTAGCGTCGAGAGCGCGCATCTGAAATAGAACGGAGGAACTTATGTTATGATTGTTATGTTATACTTACTAGGTATATAGCTACTAGTAACTTACTGACCTAGAACACTATAAGTTATGACGTGTCGTCATTTGCCGGTTTTATTTCGTCGAAATGATGACGAACGTGCTTACGATTAATTAATAACGTAACCGTATGATTACCATTGAGTTTTATAATTTTATAAGGACCTTTCCACACTGGAGATAAGGCCTTATTTTGCTTGTGGTGGCAACGGACATACACCGTATCGCCAGCATTATACGTAATAGGCTTTGTTCGATTATCATAATAATTTTTTGACTTTTCTTTAGATGCTTGTATGTTTTGCAAAGCCTTTTGACGGCTATAATAAAGACGGTGATTAAGAGCTCGAATATAATCTGTATATGTGTTGTTATCAAGGACGTCTATGCTAGACGGTAAATAGGGCTTAAAGCCGAATAAAAGTTCTAAAGGGGAGTAACCCGTTGTACTATGTACATTTGAATTATAAGCTATCATGGCGCTTGGGATGTAGAGGTCCCAAGTGTTTTGATTTTCGCCTATATAGGATCTTAAATATTCTTTGAGAGTGGAGTGACTCCTTTCAAGAGCTCCACAAGTTTGAGGATGGTATGGTGAGGCAAAAATATGCTTTATACTAAATAATTTACCTAATTGTTTAAAAAGATCTGAACAAAAGTTCGTGCCTTGGTCTGAGATTATCATTTTAGGTATTCCTATATGCGAAATATAGTTTATAAAAGTTTTGGCCGTGTCTTCCGCTGAACATGATTGCATAGGATAGGCCTGTGAATACTTGGTAAGATCGTCTTGCACGGTAAGTAAAAATTTATATTTATATTCATATGTTTCAGGTAATGGACCGACGAGATCTAAATAAATTTTTTCATTAGGTCGCGATGCTGTGGAGGTGATTATCATCGGAGCCCGATTGGTTTGACGTAAGGGCTTATTAATTTGACAAGAGCGACAATTTTTAACATAGTCTTCGATGTCTTGCCTCATATTTTTCCACCAAAATTGAGATTTAATTCTTTCTAGCATACGAGAGATACCTGGATGTCCGGCTATAGGTGAGTCGTGATTATCTTTCAATATTTGCTTGACTTCGCTAGGTGTAGGATATTTAATACAATTATGATAGATGTGAATTTTAATGTTAGTCGTATGGAAAAGAAACGAAATGATGTTATATATTTTTGTAAAAGAAAGCTTAGAGAAGGGGTCTGTAAAATCTGATATTGCTATCTCTTTCTCTTCGGAATACCAGTATTTTATCATATCTCGATATTCACGAAGGGAATTAAATATGTCTTTGTAAGTCATTTCGTCAAAATGATTTAATTTAATAAACAAATGTGTGAATACATGGTTATCATTAGAAGTTGAATAATACGTATGAAGTTCACGCTCAATATTTCGAATATTAGGCTCACTAGTAGATGCGTCTATGATTTCGCTACAATAGGGAATTGAATCGTCTAAATCGATTGATGTTGGGTACGCGATTAATTTTATTTTAGTTTTTAATAAACTTTCGTTGTGCTCTTGAATTTCGGTGTCAAAAGTAACACCGGGTTGTTTTAAAATTTGAAGAAATTGTTCATAAGTTTCAGATATTGACGGAAGATTGTAAGAATCGATGTCACTTCCGGGTGACAGTGTAGGATTAGGTAATATAGAATCATCAGTTGTATTTTCATCTAAGGCGAGTACTGGATAGCGAGATAAAGCGTCGGCGTTTGCGTTTAATTTTCCCTTTTTATACACAATTTCGTAATCATATTCCTCTAGTTTAAGGCGCCATCTAATAAGTCTAGATCCGGGATCTTTAACGCTAAACAGCCACACTAATGGCTTGTGGTCTGTTATGATTTTAAACTTACGGCCATATAGATAGGGACGGAATGTTTTTACTCCGAATAAAATAGCTAAAAGTTCTTTCTCTATGGTAGAGTAATTGCCTTCGGCTTTATTTAGAGTTCGTGACGCATATGAGATAGGTTTATCTTTGCCTATGTCTCCTTGCGATAGTACGGCACCTACCGCGTAATTAGAAGCGTCGGTAGTTAATAAGAAAGGTTGATTAAAGTCTGGATATTGAAGTAAAGGCGCTGACGTTAATTTATCTTTAAGATTTGTAAAGGCTAATTCTTGCTCGTGAGACCATTTAAATATTGCGTCCTTTTTCAAAAGAGATGTTAAAGGCTTTGTGATTTTTGAAAAGTTATTAATAAAACGTCGGTAGTAGCCGACTAAGCCTAAGAAGGATTTTATATCCTTTGGATTTTTAGGGGTTGGAAATTGAGTTACGGCCTTGATTTTATCTGGATTTGGGCAGACACCCTTGTCTGTGATTATATGGCCTAAATAACCGACTTCGCGTCTAAGAAACTCACATTTATCGGGCTGTAGTTTTAAGTTAAATTTTCGGAAACGATCAAAGACTAATTTAAGTTTTGAAATATGACTTGGAAGGTCGAGACTATAGATTATTGTGTCATCGAGATACGTATACGCATGCAACCCTTGAAGACCCGAAAGAACTGTATTCATCAGTCTCTGGAATGTAGCAGGGGCATTTTTCAGCCCAAAAGGCATCCTAGTGAATTCGTAGTGCCCAGAGACACTTGAATTTGTATTAATAGTAAATCCCGTTTTCGGGGCGTCCTTTGGACTCATTTTGGCCTGATGGAAGCCACTAGCTAGGTCGAGGGTGCTGAAGTATTTACAATGTCCTAACTGATCTAAAATATCTGTGATGAGAGGTAGTGGATAGCTTTCTGATACAGTGACATCATTTAACCTACGGTAATCTATAACTATTCGCCACTTCTTTTTACCTGAAGCGTCCATTTTCTTAGGGACGACCCATACTGGAGCACTCCAAGGTGAAACAGAAGGACGTATGATATTTTGGTCCAGCATTTTACGAATCTGTGAATCTACCTCTTCTTTGTGGCACTCTGGGAAACGGTATGATTTTACATGAATAGGAGGCGCGTCTCCTGTATCTATAGTATGTTCAATCGCGCTTGTGAATGTTAGAGGTTCACCTTCCATATGAAAAATATCTGTATAATGTGAGCAGCATTCTAAAAGAGTTTCCTTTTCTTCTTGATTTAAATGTGAGCAGCGAATGAGATCAAGAACCTTTTGAATTCTATCTGAGCTAGAATAGGATAAAGAGTTTACGGATTGTGACGGAATATTATTTGAAATATTTTCTTGATTGAAAGGACTTAGTTTTACGGCATAATCCTTGATTTCGATTGCCGAGTCAGTAGTATTTAAAATTGAAACATTAATTCTTTTGTTAGATTTTATTGTGACAATACAGTTAGCGAAATAAATACCATCCTTTAAAGTATGATCTAATAATAAGCCTTGGTTGTTAGGATAGCGTTCAGGTGTGTAATTAGACACCGCACATTCAATAACAGCTTCAGAGCGAGCGGGAACTATATAAGTCGGCTGAACATAGTTCATATCCATGGTTTGCCCGCAGATATTAATTGTTTTAGAATCATAATTAATATTAGCTTTAAAATGACCAAGAAAATCGCTACCTATGATACCGTCATATTCTAGACTTACATCGTCATTAAAGATATGGAATTTATAATTATAAGTATTATTTGATAAATAAAAATTAATTTGAGATGTACCTAAAGACTCGGAGCATTGCTCGACATTGTTTATTCCTTTTATTTTAACGATTTCACAGGACAAGATATATTTATTACTTAAGCTAGATTTTTTTATAAGACTTATACTCGCACCGGTATCTATAAGAAAGCGTAATGGTCGCGTAGAAGATTCAGTTTTTAATTCTATGTGAGGCAATGATATTTTTGTAAAAAATGACTTTATCTCATATATTGGAGTATTAGACTCGATTTGATTTTTATTATTATTAATATTAGATTGGACACTTATTTGGGGCTGGCTACCCGTGTGGCGGTCCAACGATTTAGAATTATGGACACATCTTTGGGACTGGTTACCCGCGTCGCTGTCCATGGATTTTTGATTTTGGACACATCTTTGGGGCTGGTTACCCGTGTCGCTGTCCATTATTTTTTGATTTTGGACACATCTTTGGGGCTGGTTACCCGTGTCGCTGTCCATTATTTTTTGATTTTGGACACATCTTTGGGGCTGGTTACCCGTGTCGCTGTCCATTATTTTTTGATTTTGGACACATCTTTGGGGCTGGTTACCCGTGTCGCTGTCCAATAATTTTTGATTTTGGACACATCTTTGGGGCTGGTTACCCGTGTCGCTGTCCAATATTTTTTGATTTTGGACACATCTTTGGGGCTGGTTACCCGTGTCTTGGTCCATTGATTTTGTAATATGCTAAACGATTTAGTATTTCCTAAAGAAGTATGTTGAGATGAATTATTATTATATTTTGATTTAAAATTAGAATAAGTAGATTTAATATTGGATTTTGTAAAAACAGATTTTGTAGAAAATTTTACTGTGCCTAAGTTACTCGGAAAACGGCGGCACTTATTCGTAATCCGATCATTTAGTTTAAAGCATTGTCACCGACATTTTCACACGGAATTTTATAAGGTGTTGGTGACGATGGCAACGGCGGCTCGTATGTAATATGATGCGCGTTTGCGGACTTGTTATAATTACTAGAATGATTACGCTTTTCATTATTATATTTCCTTCTATAACAGTCTTTTATGTCATGACCATCTTTTTTGCAATATCTACAAAAAGCATGGGAATTGGAATGATTATTATAATTTTTATTAAAAGGTTTTGGATTTTGGAATTTCGAAAAATCACGTGGCGGATATGAACGCCTATCTTTATTAAAACATTCGGATTCCGTATGTCCTGTTTTTCCGCACGTTTTACACTTGGATGTGGCAAGATTCGATTTATATAAAAAGTTTTGTATTTTCTCTTCTTCGAGAGCAATATTGATAGCGTCATTTAGATTTTTAGGACTTCTACATCTTACATTATTACTTAAACGCGAATGTAACCCTAAGGAGAATGAAAATAGTGCTAAATCTTCTGTCATAGCGATTCGACCAGATATATCCTTCTTTAAGGAATCAGAATTATAAATTTCGGACTGTAAATCAGTAAGACAACCTTCAACACGCAAGGCAAATTGTGAGACGGATTCATTTAATTGTTGCTTACATGACTGTAGATCTAGTAATAAATGATTGTAATGTTTTCTTTCGCCGAAATTTTGTTTAAGGAAACATTTTAATTGGTTAAAATCTTCAAAAATTTTATGTGAGCACGCAATTTGGGCCTTGCCTTCTAGACGTGATAAAATATATTTGTTTAATAATGTTTTTTGAGACGGCGATGCTAAATCTAAGGCATTTTGGCAATTAGTAAGAAAGGCTGTGAGAGTTTCACGATCTCCTTTATAGGGGCTAATAAAATTGCATAATACATTAATAGGAAATTGTTCGCTTAGTGAAATTTCTACCTTTTTGCTTTCGGTCGACATTTTAAAATTAATTTAAAGAACTACTAGATTATTTGATTCCTAGGTTAGTATGTAAGTATATTATTTGCCTGATATTTATAGATAATTATATTTGTATGCTCTAAGGATAAGAAATTGGCAAGGAATAGGTATGTTGAACGACACTAATTAAATATAGCTGAAATGTAGCAATAACAGATAATTTACTCACAGGGACAGGAACACTAGGAACTTGAGCGGCATAGCAGCAACGATGAGCATCAGCAGGCAGTTGCGGCGCGTTTCCAAACGCAACCAATGTCAGGAACAACAGGAACGGCAGCGGAGCAGTAGCAGAACAATGTCAGGAACGATGGCAGAAACGGCAGCTGTGCGTATTTTACACGCGCGAGATTGTCGTGATGCAGGAGTGCAGGATACAGAACTGGTCTGCAGGCTTACGAAGTAAGGCTGACTGTCGAGACGCAGTCTATGCACTTGAGTTTTTACGAAGTGGCTACAGGACACGAGATCACACTCCGGAGACGAATTGGTTCATAAAGTTATTTTATTCATGGAGTTTTTATTTTATCCCGATTTTTATTTTTCGCGAACCGTTATGGAATACCAGCGGAACGATATACGGAACCGGATTTTCAACGCTGGTATCCCACTTCTGACACCACTATTACGGGGTGGTTCAGGTTTGGCTTTTTAAAAATAAACCTTAATTAACACTTTAAAGAATTTATTACTTGAATTTTATTATAAGAGAGAGACCTGCACCCGACGAATGTCCAATTCAATCTGATTTTAAAACTCGTTAATAGAATTGAGGAAACAACAGAAGTTTCCGATTACATTACGTAGAATGCAAATGGAAACTTAGCATATTTAATACACATATTAACCCATTCGACTTTGGCTATAACAGTACCCATGGATGTACCGGGAACTACGTGCCGTCTCGATTTAACCCGGCTGATCTTGTTTCACGTGGTCTAAAAGCTGACGTTATTAACGAGTCCAAATTATGGTGGACTGGCCCTCCATTTCTTCTACAAGATGAGCTTAACTGGCCTAAGCCTGTTACAAATAAAATGAAACAAGATCTGCCAGACACATTGTCGCATTTTACTGATTTTAATTTGTCTTATTTTAATCACGATTACAATAATTACATGTCTATAATTCATAATTTAATCTTAAAATATTCTAATTTGTCACGTTTAAAAAATATAGTTGCTTATATATACAGATTTATTTACAATTTAAAACACAAAACTTGCAAAAAGGTAGGTACACTTTCCACTACAGAATTAGAAAACGCATTAACACATATATTACACGCTACACAAATTAATACATTTCCAAATGAATACAAAACCCTCAAATCTGGAAAGTCCTTACCCAAAAAACATCGGTTATTATCTCTTACTCCATTTTTAGACAATAATAATATCATTCGTGTGGGCGGCAGGCTTGGTAACTCGCCATACGAGTATAATATTAAACACTCTATACTTCTGTGTAGTAAACATCATTTAACAAAAATAATTTTCGAAACTCTACATAAAACTTTACTTCATGCAGGACCACAACTATTATTAGCTCATATACGACAACTTTACTGGCCCTTAGGTGGTAAAAACTTAAGTAAACATATTGTAAATAAATGCATTAAGTGTTTTAGATACAGAGCACAAAATGCGCAACCTATAATGGGGCAACTCCCTTCCTCTAGAAGTAGTCTTGAGTATCCATTTCTTAATAGCTCCGTCGATTATGCCGGCCCAGTGTTGATAGCTGACCGCAAAGGTCGAGGATGTAAGCTCATCAAAGCTTATATTTGCATTTTCGTATGTCTCTCTATAAAGGCAGTGCACTTGGAGCTCGTTACAGATCTCACTAAAGAGGCTTTTAGGGCTGCTCTTAATAGATTTATTTCCCGTCGTGGTAAACCGCGAAGTTTGTTGTCAGACAACGCTACTACTTTCATAGGCGCTTGTAATGACCTTAAATCATTTTTAAAGAAATCAAACATTCAAGCAGATCTAGCGCAGGTAGGAATAGAGTTTATCTTCTCACCAGCCTATTCTCCTCATTTTAATGGTGTAGCGGAGGCAGCTGTAAAATCGACTAAACATCACTTAAAACGACTTTTGCAGCTGACTCACTTTACATACGAAGAGATGGCTACATGTTTGGTTCAAATTGAGGCTGTTTTAAATTCTCGTCCTATTACCCCTCTTTCATCTGATCCCTTGGATTACTCTGCTCTTACTCCTTCCCACTTCCTCATTGGGCGCTCATTGTTACTGACTCCACATCCACCATTGTTAGAAGAAAACATTACTTGCCTTAAAAGATACCAAAGAATTGAAAAGATAAAGCAGCATTTTTGGCATCGCTTTAGCATAGAATACGTGTCTTTACTTCAACAAAAGACAAAGTGGAGAGCAACTACTAGTTCCATAGTTGAAGGGGCCTTGGTCTTAGTGAAAGACAAAACACAGCCACCACTCTTCTGGCTACTTGGAAGAATATCAAAGATTTTTCCAGGTGGTGATGGCGTAGTACGGGTGGCAGAAATAAAAACCAAAAAAGGGACCATCCGTAGAGCCTTTAATAACATCTGCCCACTTCCAGAATTTTGAAGATACCTTCAACGGGGGGGAGCATGTTGTGGCTTAGCACACCACAATATACATTAGAGGATTCCGGTGTGCGGGGCGCGGGCGCAGGCCAGCGGCGAGCCGTCCGCAACGCACGCCGCACAGCACTTGCCGCCAACAATCCACACGAACAACAGGCTACGGTCGCACATTTATAATCGTCATAATTACTTTGGCTATCGCGCATTTGAAACCACCAGCTAGTTCTTCCTAGTATTATACCAGCGGAGGAATAAAACATACAGTCCACTATAAAGAGAGTTTTAATTTCGATGTACAACAACCACACATCGTACAATTTATTCTTTAAAAAAAATACAGGGAATGTGAGTATTATACATTCTTTAAATATTTTGGCATACCGGTATTAAATAACTTGATTATTAGCGAATTTTACTTCAGAAAAACTATATATTTTGTTACTTCATAGAAAAACACTACGTATTTAAAAAAAACTATATTGCATATGAATACTTTCTGTGATATTATGTCCATTGTCCAACCTTTAATTTATGTACTTATAGGTAAATAATACGTAAAGCGAAAAGCTCCAATACATTTTTAAGAACAATTAAATTTTATATGCTGAAAAGCTGGCAGAAAACTAAAATTTTATCAAAATTTTTAAATTACGTAAAAGTTGCTTTCAACCATTGAGCGACCATAAACTTGAGTTTTATTAGATTCTTTGATTACGGTTGTATTTTGATGGACAATACAGACTAGACTAGAGATAGAAATTATATCTAAAACCAGAATCATAATAACATAAGGAAAGCGGGGAATCACATTAACAACCCGATATTGCTTAAATCGTAATAACTGCTAGGAAATCATCAATCATACATAATTATTCTTTCGGGACAATTATAATTTAACTAAATAATTTTTGACACATTTACCTATCATATATTCGACTGAACTAAAGGCGTAATTGTAATACAAAGTTTAATTTTGTATATTTACTATGGATCAAGTACGTACATACTTTAAGTGTATTATATTAAATTATATAAATACATATTTTTGACAGAGTATTATGTTTTATTATATTTTAATGATAATTTATATTTATGTCACAATATGTTAAATGTAACATTGCTGCACTAATGACTTAACTTTATACAATAAGTATATCAAATATAACATTTTAGGTATTTGTAGTAGTTTTATCTTACACTGCTGTATAATTTTATTGTGTTGTCTAAAATAAATATATTAAAATTAAAAATGTTATGTAAGGTTTAATGACTGGCCAATTAATTAAAAAAATATGTTGATTACTACAATAATCAAAGGTTTTGCCTAATACAAGACTGATAGATAATAATAAAAATTGTATTTAAACATAATCAGTCGCAGAACTATTGCTACATTAGTATCGTGTTTACTATAGCAGACTAAACAAAGGCTTTAAATTAAATCCATAGAAGATTTCACGGAAGGAAAGCTGATAAGCATGACAGTTGTGTTTTATATTTGATTACCATTGCTTGAAAATGTGTATACATTAATTATTACAATACATACAACACATGGTTTTTATTCTGATGGTATAAAACACATATGAAAAAAAAATAGAATCATACAGTTCTCGAAAACGAACCGGATAGTGAAAATGGTACACTCTTAAAGCTGTAACAAAAAGTGTATTCAAGCCTGTATTCCGGAAGAAGTAGGCAGAGTTACAACTAGTATACTCACGAGTAGCCGAAGTTACTTAGTCCCACAATGTGATTAGGTGGCAAGCCTATCGCCAACCGGGCAATTATGCAATTCTAGGCAACTTTGTTTTCATCAGAAAGCTGAAACACATTTTTGATATGCTAGATCCGGGAACCAAACCCGGGATCTCATCTGTTCATTACCAATAGCGGATCACTAGACCACAGGAGCGCTTAAGCTATAACGTTTTTACATAAGGATTACTAGGTATCAAAATATCGGGAAAATAATTTAAAACTAATCACGGTAAGACCAGGGGTCTTTACAGACACTTTCCATTGAATAGCTAATAATCCTCTAGTTAATAGTGCACTTTCAAAATTAAACAAATATGTTACATTTATTACAATAAATGATACACCGCCTACGGTCGACCCACAGGCCGCATAAATACTAATAGATACAATATTGGGTGGGGAACATGTAGCCGCTCATACGAGCAAATACTTGCCACTTTCAAACGCTTATATATATATATATATATATATATATATATATATATATATATATATATATATATATATATATATATATATATATATATATATATATATATATTATATCGTAAAAAGTATGCCATATTGTTCTGTTTTATTATGCAAAATCAGAACTTAAAACTTAAAAAATATCCCAGAAGTGATTTTACTGCATCGGTAAGGTTTACTGCATTTACATCCAGAAGTACAAATCTGTATTTCTGGATGTAAATGCAAGCTACACTAATAACTTAAGAAGTTGTCTTAAGAGGCTGACAAGACCTAATTTGTTGAAATTGATGTTATTTAAGCAGCTTTTTAAGAAAAAACTATTTGTTATAGAACATCACAAAAAATATATGTTAATATTCATCATAATATTCATTCATTCATCAAGTATTACGTATGAGCTGAAGGGGGGTGGGTAGGGTCTTCCCTTTGCTCATTTTTGATTACAAGTGGGATGGGAATGGTCCAGATGGTGATTAGGTCAGCAAAATTCATTTTTTTACTTTTCGAGTTTTCTATATATTTACTGCTTGCTACATTAAATATTTGCGTTAACTCTTTTATCTTACCTACAGCTACTGATAAAATCTGCTACTCATGAATCAATCACAAATCTGAGGAACAGATTTGTGAGTGAAAAAATAAATTTACAAAGGTTTACGTAAGCAAGGGGGGACAGGGCAAGTGCATTGCTTACTTTTGCTGACATTAAATTAAATTAAAAAATCTGCTTACTTAATACTTGAACGGCCCCAAAGACCGTGGCCGGACTCGATACATAATTGAACAAAATTGAGTCGATAGAAAATAATTGCGAACATTGG
The DNA here is from genome assembly GCA_036924255.1 of Apodemia mormo. Classification (NCBI taxonomy): domain Eukaryota; kingdom Metazoa; phylum Arthropoda; class Insecta; order Lepidoptera; family Riodinidae; genus Apodemia; species Apodemia mormo. The sequence goes on from JAUPFN010000007.1 coordinate 34,719,200, forward strand.
TCTTAAAATCATCATAAACGGTGCTTTATCTGTATTTTTTTTACGTATGGGTCTGCAGTTAAAAACATGCGAGTCGTCATATTCATACCTAAACCGCTAACGAATCATATTTGACAAATAATCTACACTTTTTTTATTTCAATATTTATTTATTACAAGACCTGGCCGCCCAGTTACACTGACAGTGGGCTCTCGTTTACTCCGATAGAAATAGACAAAGCGCGCGTTTTTAGTGTTGACAGCGTCTTAAAATGCGTATCCAGTTTGATCCGTGGGTCAAGCATTAATGAATTATACAATTGGACGTAGTTACACGAAACGGAACCAATCCACACAAAATCACTTTAGAAATATTGAAGTTTGAAATTGGATATTTTTTAATTTTTTATTGTGCCTTACATGGGGCTAGTTCTGACGTTGAATAAAGTAATACAGAGTTATTTTTGCTTAAATGTTTTTACTGGCATAGTATTGATGTTTAGCATCAGTTTGGTGCGCTTAACTCATTTTGACCATATTGTGGATTGGATCCTTTTCGTTTAACTACGTCAAATTACACTTATACAAATATAAGTTGGCAGACAGCAAATAATCAACTATCTAATAGAAAACGTACATGACGTTCATTGATAAATATATCAATTTTTTTTTATTTGAGTAACAAATAAAACAGAAGCATTAAGCAGATGCATTTTTACAAAACATATAATAAAACGCATATATTAAGTGTACAATGTAGAAGTGGTGTCGCAATAACCAAATTATACTTGCCGTACATTGCCTACATTCCAGATATATAAGCATAACATAAAATTTACACAAATTATGTCAGAGCTAGGTTGAATCACGCTCTTGCAACAGAAGCCGTAGGTTACTTAATCCATCACAGAATATAAAATTTACTACTGTTTTACCATATTAAACGCTGCAACTTCTTTCAGTAGATTGTAAAACGCACTGCAAGGTGGCTTGGCACTAGGCATGGCACATTTCACGCATCACTAGTTATATCACTCGTTATTTGTCACACCAGTTATATGTATTGAAACCGTCTGTTATATATAACGCGAGCGTGATTTAATTTCACTCGGGTCAAGCTAATACTGAAGCTTATAATTCGCAGAAATCTATCGTGCGAAAGAGACAAATCAACAACATTTTAGCAACACCGTGCCACCAGCTAGAAGCGAGAATTTGTTTAATATATTATTTCACTTTACTAATCACTTAGAAATTGTAATCACAGAGCGGAGATGTAACATACGGAATAAAATGCACCCACTGTGACAATAATCGTTACTAATAAAATATAACGGTCCTGATTTATCACCCGTGATATAACAGTTACAAAAAACAAATAACTTCACGACGTGATATTGAAATAAAGTAGCTATAATTCCCATGCCTACTTGACAAGTACCTGTCAGTATAAATTACTTCCACAAAAATTCGCTTTTATCCTTACGTGAAATTGACTCTACCTATAAGTAAGGCCATATCTAGTAGCCACTTGTGGGGTGTGAGTCGTGGCAATCGCTAATAATAGGGGAACGTCATTGATGTCGATGTTCAGTGATTTTGTAAGGGTGGCAATATCACAGAAGTCTGTCGACATGAGCAAGTCTGCCAAAGTCTTTGATAGAACGCAGAATTCCCGGAGTTTACTTTCTAGAAAGAGAATACACTGAAAAGGAAAAAATAGGATATATTAAATATTGTTTGTTTTTCCAACTGTTGGATTTGTTACTTTTTAGTCAACGCCCTTTGAAAAATGGCCGTTTTGCCAGGCAGTTAAAAAAGCCAAACATGTCATGCCTAACATCTTGACTAATAGATAGTGGATTTCCGCAAACGTTTAGCCCACAGGGCTTGGTATCACTACCCCACCTATTCCTGCAAATAGTGTCAATGTTAGTGACTCGTGTTCGGTTTGGAGGGTAGGGTAGCGTATAAACTTATCCACGTGGCATTTCAACCCTGCCACACAGATAGCAATGCACCATTAACATCTTTGGTACATATAGGCAATGGATGCCTCTTTCCATCAGGAGAGTCATCTGCTTGTTTGCTAAAGTATAAAAAACTTTTATAAAGAATGGACTATCTGCGTCAGGCTGCCTAACTGATTAAGGCAGCTCTTTTTCAAAGATCAAGGCTAAGCATTGCAATCACACGACTACTATATCGTAGAATAATGTGACGTCTCGTCGAGATTGGACAGTGATAAAGGTGATATTAGACGATTCATTTTTCGATCCTCTTTGCCTTTCATTCGGTGCCTTTCACTCGAAATGAAGTTTCTAAACACAAAATGAAGGAAAAAGCCCCGAATGAATTCACTATGATTCGATCTAACAATTTTGGATATTTTCCCACCCACATTCTTGCTAATAAATGAATTTATTATTTATTATTATTATTATTATTATTATTTTGGCACACGGCATCATTCACATTCTTTCTGATGAATGATAGTTGCGTGTAAATTAATCTTACTTTTCAGCAAATACACAACATTTCTAAAAACCCACTCGAACCAATTGGATAGCCAAAAAATAGAATACTTAAATTTTGAAATTTTAACATTTTCATACTGACAAAAAAATTAAGTTTTATTAAAATAAACAAAATGAGTCGAATATATATATATATATATATATATATATATATATATATATATATATATATATATATATATATATATATATATATAAATATATATATATAAATTAAAACTAAATTTACTTGAAACCCGGCAAATATAATTTAAGAAAAAGAGCAGACAAAAAAGATTTATTATAAAAGATCTACAAATCAAAACATAAGGAAAAACAAAACATGCAGTGGTGGTAGTCAAACCACCGAAAATTAAGAAAAGCAAATTACCTGTTGTGCGGGAACTCTCGCTTGCCGCATGATTGGTATAGCATCTAACATGTTGCCAACTAGCGGCGATAAACCACCGTATCCACATTCTCGCATCAAGAGACGCACGTCCCTAAAACAAAATTTATTGAGAAGGATTCGGACAAAATGACACTAATCCACTACTAATGACAACTACAACATTCATTATAGGTAGTATTATATTTACATAAGATCCTTCTAAAATAGGTGATCATATTTCAACACAGCGTTCAGTATATCTAACCAAAGATTCCCACCCGAAAAATAGCGTCATTCAGGGGCTAAAACTTTTTAATTTTTACGGACATAATTTTTTCTCATAACGATTTAAGCCTTTTTGCATAAAATAATCCACTTTGTGATTATTTACCACTTCCTTCTCACTCTTGCGTTAAGAGTGGAATATTTAATGCAAAAAAGCGTAAATCGTTATGACAAAAAATTATTTTGTTTGTAAAACATCATAAAAGTTTAAGTCCCTTGAATCACATTCTTTTTTGGCTGAATTTTTTTGGTTAGACGTACTAAACGGTGTGTTAAAATATGTTCACCTATTTTGGAAGGACCTTATATACATAGATAGGTGGTTGATTTCGGCGTCGATTCACCCAGGTACGATGTCACTGTCTTATTTTTTCTTTAGCGCCATAGCGCACTACTATTACTACTGCTACGGTCATGTGTTTTCGCCGTGTTGGTCCCGGCCTCCTTTGTAGAATAGGCCAACTGCCGTTCTGCCAGGCAGGTCGTAAAAGGCGACCGAATGGCTATCGAGTCACTACCATCGTGGCTACTAGGTGGTAGAGTTCTGCATTGTCTCGCCCGGGTCAGGTACCACCGCCTTGCCTATTCCTGCCGCAATAGCGTCAGTGCTTGTCGCTGTCGTGTTCCGGTTTTGAGGGTAAGGTAGCCGGTAAACTTATGCATGTGGCATTAGACCTCGCCACAAGATAGCAACGCACCATTAACATCTTTGGTGTCTATAGGCGATTGTTGACTCTTTCCATCAGGAGACTCATCTGCTTGTTTGCTATCTTATGATATAAAAAAAAATGTACCAGTTTAAAGTACAAGGTACCCCAGTAAATTTGCGCTCCGAGGATAGTAACCCATAATTAACACATTCCATGTCTACATATATATGGCAGATATATCCTTTACTGGCTGACCCGGCGAACGATGTTCTGCCTTTTATACTACTCTTTTTTTTCTATATTTTCTCACCTTTCAAACCTTCCCTAGATTTCAACAATTAATTCAAAATCAAAATTAGCCGAATCGGTTTAGCTGTTCTCGAGTTTTGCGAAACTAAGGAACAGCAATTGATTTATATATATATATATATATATATATATATATATATATAGATCGCACGGAAATCCATCTGTTTTCTAGAATTGTTACTAGTTATTATCTAACCATTGTTTTCTAGAATTATTAATAGGTATTATCTAACCTATGTATGTTTCCTAGAATTGTAACTAGTAATTAGTAATTATCTAAAATACGACATAAACACTTACCAGTTATTCGTGTCGCCTATAATAGCAATACTTTGAACAGGTGAACCTAAACATTTGTTGAGATGCGATGTTAAGTCTAAATCTCTCCGTAGATCTGCTTCGAAAGAATTGACGCTTGCGCTTGTTCCTACAAAAACAGTTTCCGTTTATAACACATATTATTTTTACAACACTTTTCATTAATATTAAAAGGTTTTATAATAAAAGATGAAATTTGAGCATTTCCTGAAATTATTACCCCATGTTGTAACTGGTAAAGTTGCGTATTTGGTATTAAATCTCTACCACACTGATTACACCATGCACCCATATCAAAAGTTTTGATGTCTATGTGCTATGGTTATATATTTTCATCAGGAGAGTACTTGTTTAATATTGCGTGATGTATACAAAGTCCGTTGTCATGTCAACGGAATTACTCCACGTGTCACCGGTGGTCAGCTTATTGACAAGTAATAATGGAATTTTTTTTTAAAAAAAACTCTCTTGTCAAAGGTTTTGAACAAGATAGAAAGCCAAGATATAAAAGCCATAATTTAAAGCGAGCGTTTGCAAAGCTGCAAAAAAATTTAGAAAAAAAGCCAATATAATATGTATATTGTATATACAGTGCGAAAATAAAAACCTGTCCGACCCAAAAAGTGCATATAAAAAGGTCGATGACATTATCAAAGAAAATCAATGATTTTATTTATAAAATTAAAAATATTAAGGTATTTTGAAATTCTTGTATTTAACCTTCAATTTTGCTAAAATTTAACGAAATTTCAAACTGTATAATCACCTCTGTGATCCAGCGTTGGCCTTGGCCACATGAGGTCATGGTTGGCCATTTAAAAACTTTGTATTTTTTCAGTTTTCTGATGAAAAAAACAATGTTGCCCGGATTGGAAAGTGCCACGGCGATAGGCTTGCAAACTATCACTTTTCTGGGACCCAGTAACTTCGGCTAATCGTGTGTGCAAGTGGGTGCACGTGTACCTCTGCCTATCTTGTCGGATATACGGGTGTGAAGATACTTTTAGTATAACACTCCGTCGAAGGAGCGTGCGCGGCCACAAAGTCACGTCTGTGTCTGTCACCATTTTTGTCCGTAATTTTGTGTGGCCAAACCTAATATTCGAAAAACCATCTAAGATTATTTTGATCAGTGAAAGTTTATCTATATAATACTAGCTGACCCGGCAAACGTTGTTCTGCCTTTTTAACTACTCTTATTTTTCTCTATATTTTCTCAACTTTTAAACCTTCCCTGGACTTCAACAATTAATTCAAAACCAAAATTAGCCAAATCGGTCCAGCCGTTCTCGAGTTTTTGATTTGCAATGAGCAATTGATTTTTATATATATAGATATCTGCAACATAATAGCAAATATATGATTTTATTGGGCTACCAAATGACTGCGGATCGGATAGATTTTTTCTTACACGCCATATAAATATTCAACCAAGCCTTAATATTACTGCACAAGTAAAAATAATGGTATATGAGGCAGTAAATTAAAAAACCTATTGACAAATCATGTATACATTCAGTCATAGATTAAACTGGATCCGCCTTTCAAGGCAATTTCTTAGGATGTCAATGTCACTTGCATTTACACCCAGAAATACAGTTATAATACTTACCGATAAAATAAAATTCATAAACTATTGATATTTAAGAAATTTAAAAAAAGATTCGAAAAGAGGAGGAAATTTTCAAAAAAATACTCTTCTGTGTGGTCTATGCATCCAGTCATGTATTATGTTCAATCTAAACTTAATAAAAAACCAATCAGGGACTTTACAATTACAAGGTAGGTGAGGAAATATGTGTTTAATATAATTAAAATACTACAACGACGCGAAAACCTTACCTTGTAAAATTAAATCAGGTACATAGTGATCAGTAAATGATCCCAACAGCGAGGCATCGTATCCAGGTGGCCCATGTGTTGATTGCACTGAACAACTCAACCGAGGCAATGGAAATTCTATAACCTGCCGTACTTTCAAGTCATTCTGAGAAACACTTTCACTAACATTCACTTTATCTTCTAAAACACTACCGGATTTAGGCTTCGGACAGTTTTCCTTCACATTAACGATTATTGTATTCTCTTGATGTTTTCTAACAAAAGTTTTCGGTGACATCTCACGCTTGTTTGGTTCTTCTACAATTGTCTCTTTTGCGTATTGAGGTTCAAGTTGACGTGGCATATCATTCATATACTCCATTTCCGAAGCATTAGTAGGCGTTTGTAATAGCGACTCCATTAACTGACATTTTGTACACGAATCACACTTTTCATCTTGTATTGGAGGAACAACAGTAGGGTCAAATTGGAAATTATCTAATTTTAAATTACCCGGTTTCCCTATATAATGTCTATCTAAAATCTCTAAATTTTTACTCTTCATATAATTAGTGACTATTTGCGGATACTTGTCGAACTCAAACTTAAAACCGGAATGTTTTATTGGTATGGAATGTTGAAGTGTTTGCTTGCAGCATTGATTTGGTGTTTCAGGATTGTTAGGCTTTTCATTACAAGTTTCTTTATCACAGATACCTTTTTCTTCCACTGCATCTAAATCAACGGATTCAATATGCACTTTGGAAGTCTTTTTCACACTTTTACCGCCATTTGACTTATTCTTCAACCCAACTAACTTTTCATTATCACCCAGTACGAAAACAACCTTATTATCTGTCTCATAGTCTTCAGTAGATGATATACTTAGACTAGAGTCAGATGAATCTTTTAAAGTCATCATTGTAGGATTTCTTCGAAAATTCTTGTTTAAGTTACTACCGCTGCTACCATCTATGGCGAATCCCGAAATAGAGAGCTTTGAATTTAAATCGGCAAGTGTTGATGATTTTCTGAGACTGACTTGGCTGGAAACTAACGTGTTATTACTACTGCTGCCACTAACATTCACAGACGGCACTTTTAAACCTTCCTTCGAACTACCTTGTTGTACACTTATATTTGTTGCGGTCCGTTTTTCTACACCATCATTCACATTTACAATTTTAGCCTCACTAAATAAACATTCTTGGTACACAAAGTCATTTTTCTTGACATTGCCACATCGAACAAAGTATGTTAGCACTGATAAAAGTTTATGAACAAACTGAATATTTTTTGATCCAACTATAATTGTTCTGGACGCACGAGGAGGGTATCCGATACTACCACAGAGATCTGTCAATTGTGCCCACAGAGCATTGTACGGTCGATGAATTTGTTCCTTATGTAATGAATATTTCTGGAGATCAACAGTGTCGTACGGACTGACCGATGTTACCCATCCTAAATGATGCGTGAGAACGTACGTTAGAAGTGTGCTGATGAAGCTGAAACAATAGATTAAATTTTTAAAAAGTTAACTTCAAAAGATTAAACAAGAAAAGCTTACACAGGAATAAAAAATGGAAGGTTATTAAAAAGAATGATTTTAAAACGTAGGAAAGCAAAGATAAACGGTGAAAATAAACGACGCATATCTGCGTTGTTATCAGCGTTGTGTAGATGGCGAACCTGACTATGCAAGCGATGAGGCCCGGGATCGATTCCCGACTGGGACAAACATTTGTATGATGAGCATAAGTGTTTATATTTCTGGGCGTGGGTGTTTATTAATTATATTACAATATTTATACGTGTATTTCTATATATTAACATCACTTACTAATACCCAGATCCCAAGCAAATAATTTGCTTACTTTGAGATTAATTTAATTCGTGTAATTTGTCCAGGGATTTTATTTATTTATTACTAGCTGACCAGGCAAATGTTGCTCTGCCTTTTCGACTACTCTTATTTTTTTTAAAACAACAAAGATAAATATCGACACGCAGGGATTGAACCTGCGACTGTCTCCCTAAAGCCGGGACGCTCTTCCGGGAGCACGGGATGAGTGCTATAACCCAAAAATATAAATAATACTCTTATTTTTTCTATATTTTCTCACATTTTAAACCTTCCCTGGACTTCAACAATTAATTCCAAACCAAAATTAGCCAAATCGGTTCAGCCGTTCTCGAGTTTTAGCAAGACTAACGAACAGCAAGTGATTTTTATATATATAGATAGATTAACAAACTACCGGCCAGCATTTCCTCCAAGACCAAACAAGACTGTGACCGGTACAGTCATTACAGTGGTTGAGCTCTACTTCCTAGTCATATTTTTGCAAATAAATACTTTTCATTTAATTTATTTTTTAACTTTATTGAAATTGGAATTTCGCGCCATTACTACACATGCTGCAATAGCTCGCAGCGCCTTTCGAAATGCAACCCAAATAATCTTGTTCTGAATGAAGTTCAAATACTCGACAACAGATGGCGCCACTACATTTAATTTCCAAGTTCAAGAGTTGGAAAAGCCCTTATATCTTTAAAAACACGCTCTTTAGGTTAAAACGGGAACTTTCTTGTTCGAGGGGGGATAAAGGGCTATCACACTATATAAGTCCCTTTATCGTGCCGAGACTCATTTTTAGGTTTTATCGGCACGCATATTTTATCAACTTAGTTTAATTATATATAACGATGATGCATTTCTTTTCTGCCATAGAGATGCCAAACTACGAATAACATCTTTGATATCTGGGGGCTCTATCTCTTTCTGTGAGAGTCATATGGTTAATTACTTTTCAATTAACTACAAAACTTATTTAGAGCAAATTGTCTGACCCGAGATTTAAATCTATGCTGTAATACTGAAGCCGAATTCGAATTATTAAAAACTAGCTGTGCCCGTCTCCGCGTCGTCGTCCGCGTATATACATTTCTAAAATAAAAACTCGCATAGTTCCTGTTCCCGTGGTATTTCCGGGCTAAAAACTATACTATGTCCTTTCTCGGGTCTCCAAATATGTACCAAAGTTCATCCAAATCGATTCAGTGGTTGGGGCGTGAAGAAGAGACATATAGACAGACATACAGACAGTCAGAGGCAGTTACTTTCGCATTTATAATATTGGTATGGATAGAATAAAACTCAATAAAAAAACATTAAAAAGAACGGAATCAAATTGATAGTGTATCTTATATTTAACAGATTAAAAATACTTTGGAGCATTCGTTTTTTAGGAATATTGCGCAAAAACATGATGTAAATATAATACCTAGACGGCATTAAGAATATTTCTGCATGCATTAACGAATTAATATTTTTACTTTCTTTCTTAAGCAAATTCTTGTGTGATTGTATATAATTATAAAACGAAAACAGTTACTGTTATTGTAGCGCTGCCAAGACATAACGTGCAAGTTTTTATTAGATACTTTTTGTTTAATAAGTCGTCATGCTTGACGTCAACGGATATCTTTAAATATAAAAAAAAAAACAATTAACATTTTTCAAATAAATGCAAGGTACAACCGGCCCGCCCCCGCAACATTTGCGTAACTAATTTGCAAGTTACTTTGAAAGGGATCACGTGAAAATAACGTAAACAGAATACGTAAAATGACCAAAAATACATTTGGCAATAAAAATAACGAAAAATCGGACAATTCTCCATTCACACTTCTTTGTGAAGTCAAGTACAATGTCAGAGAAATGATGTTTTGAAACATTCGATTGGCGCGAGTTGGAAACGATCCAAAGAGATGCCACAAACTTGTTAATGTTGTACTCAGATTAATTGTATGAGATTAATCGGTCGTTAAAACAAGTTTATATTTATCCGACTAGTATTAAGTTGTTAAAGCGCAGTCCGTATCATCGTAACAAATATACAACAAATATCGTATATATCAGCATTTCCCATTTGCAGGGTCGCGACCCGGTACCGGGCCATCAAAATAAAATACTGGGTCGCAAAATTCCCGCCTTGTTTTAAAAATATTAACAACTAACGATCGCATCGCCGCTGGCTGATAAAAGAACGCGACATACGACAGGGAGGTGAAAAACGAAAAACGAAAACCTTTTTACTATTAATAATTAGGTGGTAGAGACATTGTCTCGCCCGGGTCTTGTACCACCGCCTTACCTATTCCTGCCGCAGTAGTGTCAGCGCTTGTCACTGTCGTGTTCCGGTTTTGAGGGTAAGGTAGCGGGTAACTTACACATGTGACATTAAGACCCCGCCACAAGGTTAGCAACACATCATTAACATCTTTGGTATCTATAGGCGATGGTTTTCTCTTTCCATCAGGATAATTCTTATCATCAGGAAAGCCGTCTGCTTGATTACTATTTTATGATTTTAAAAAAAGTGTATTATTTACCTAATGGCTTAGCCAAAACTAAACTAGCTTGGAAACTAGCTTGAGTTTAAAAATATTAAGTAGATCACGTAGGAGCAGTGTGTAAATTACCGGGTCACGGTAGAACAGTGTGTGAGAAACACTGGTATATATTAATACGTGATTCAAAGATAGTCGCAAAAATATGTACACTTTGTACATATTTTTGCGACTATTACCCAAACGGTGAAGTATGAAATTCGGCACAGCTAAAGTTTAATTATTTTTGTGTTATAGCACTCACCCTGTGCTTGGGAAAACTTGAGAAATTTTATATAAAAATATTAGGTTTCCACACTTCTCCGCAATGTAAGCTTAAGCTTGAAAAACTTTAAAAACAACAAAGAAAAATATCGATACGCAGGGATTAAACCTACGACCGTCTCCCTAAAGCCGGGACGCTCTACCACTGATAGAGCGTCCCGGCTTTAGGAAGATGGTCGCAGGTTCAATCCCTGCGTATCGATATTTTTCTTCGTTGTTTTTAAAGTTTTTCAAGCTTAAGCTTACATTGCGGAGGAGTGTGGAAACCTAATATTTTTATATAATATGCATTATATATATATATATATATATATATATATATATATATATATATATATATATATATATATATATATATATATATATATATATATATATATATATATATATATATATATATATATATATATATATATATATATATATATATATATATATATATGTATATATATATATATATATATATATATATATATATATATATATATATATATATATATATATATACACACATCAAAATAAATCGTCAAATGTTTGTACGCACATTACTTTTGAATTAATGCACCAAATTGTATAATTACTTTTTTTGTGTTTTTATTGTCATAAAAATAACCGAAATAAATCTTTTATATAAGGTTTGAAAAAAGAAAATGTTAAAAATCGTACTAGAAATTTTTGAATCTAACCCATACGAAAACGGTGCAGGCAGCTAGTTTTATATGAAATTCATCATTACACACACTACGTTCGTTTGACATACATCCTAATATACACTTATACTGTTATATCTATGGCTAAAGTCGGTTGACAAACTTATATTGTTAAGATAAGACATTATTTATTTGCCAGAATAAGGTACAAATTATACATTTGGTCAAATATAATTCTAACAAGATCAAACTTATTCTACTCATTGCGTGTGCAAATAAATGTCTAAAATTTACATTTAATTGCACACTTACAACATTACAACAATTATTATATTTTATCCTAGCTAAAATTAGAAATTAAAAATATTAATAGAGTATTTCAAATAGTCCCGAAAAGTTTTTTAGTCTATAGTCGAATTTTGTCCATAGGACGATCGCTATTATACTTAATATATAGGTATAAAGTTCTCAACGGTACAGAAGTTTTTTCATATTATAAGATAGCAAACAAGCAGATGGCTCTCCTAATGGAAAGTAACAATTATCGCCTATTGGCACCACAGAATATCTGTGATGCTACAGGCGATAGTGGAGTCTCTTGGTGCGCTGCTATCCGTGTAGCGGGACGGTAATGACACTTGCCTTAGTTTACCGACTTCCTACGATGGTAGTGACACGTATTGAAAATCTTCTACCTTTTACGAACTGCCGGGCAGAATGACAGAAGTCTATTCTTCAAAGGAGTTCCGGACTAAAACGGGGATAAATGATATAAAACCTCGGAATAAGTACATTTCTCAAATATATCTCTCGTATTTCATAAGGTCAAAACTCAACTGGTACTTAATAATGACATGGATAGAAATAATGCGCTACTAATATTTCCTGATTACGACATTTCAGTTATTATTTTCTTTTAATTCTAGTAAGTGCATATTTTTAAACTTAGTGTACAATGAAGTACATATTTTTGAACTTATTGTACAATCAAGTACTTATTTTTAACTTAGTGTACAATCAAGTACAATTTATGAACTGTTATTTATGTTATACTGAACATACCATGTCACTTTACTGCCAGAAAATATGACACATATAATTGTACAATCTACAAAGTATAACAGCAGCATATATATTATAATGCATATCCCGCCCGGTCCCGGGCTCCTGTGAAGAATAGACCAACTGCCGTTCTGCCAGGCAGGCCGTAAAAGTCGACCGTGGCTACTAGATGGTAGAGTTCTGCATTACCTCGCCCGGGTCTGATACCACCGCCTTACCTATTCCTGGCGCATAGCGTCAGTGCTTGTCGCTGTCGTGTTCCGGTTTGGAGGGTAATTTAAGGTGGCATTAGACCTTGCCGCAAGATAGCAACTCACTATTAACATATTTGGTGTCTGTACTTTTAAAATTACTCATTACGCCTGATGATTGTATTTGAAAGTACCTGTGGGTACAAATTCAAGTAATTTTTCTCCCATGGTAAAGAACAAGTAAGAGCCTACATCTTTTTTAAGGCTAAGACCTCTTTATCAAATTAGAGTATTTGATATTCGACAATATCCAAAAGTGTACAAGAACTTCCCAGTTTTGAGGTTATTTCTGTTAATGCAGCAAATAGCGTTTATCGATTTTAAACATAAATTGCAAAAACATGGTCTTTTAACTGTATTCCGAATTTGATTTGACATAATGCACATATTATTTATGCCCGAAATGAAATTATTCAGATAAATTTCAAGAAAATTAATAAGAATCAAATTACGACTAATACTTTGAGAAGAAAAAGTATAATTATTTGAAATGGATAATATGATTGTATCATAGAAAGCTCATTTGTAGATAAAATCTTAGACATAAAATCATAAGCTATAGCGGTACAATATTATTTTATATTACGCAGTAAAATATTTATGTTATTTTACTATATATATATATATATATATATATATATATATATATATATATATATATATATATATATATATATATATATATATATATATATATTCGTTCGTTAGTACAGATTTTTAGTACTACTTTTAGTTTTGAATTAATTGTTGAAGTCCAGGGAAGGTTTAAAAGAAAAAAAATAGAGTAGTTAAAAAGGCAGAACAACGTTTGCCGGGTCAGCTAGTTTTAAATAAAAATAACATACAAATATTAAAATGTTTTAATATGTACTAAATCTATTCGCAAATATTGTTGTTTATAGAAGATAAAATGTGGTTCAGAGCGATAATATCTTAAATAATAGCCATATAAAATGTGCTAAATGTTTTTGTAAATTCATTTTATGTCGTACAATTGACTTTGCCTTAAAGTCATGTGATTTTTTCCACCGAGAGTTATGCAAATGTAATAAAATAAACGCGTCATAGACTAACGGCATAATATATTCCTGTTACAAGGAGGATATTTTTATCACCTGCCTAAATCACGTGGATTCTCGAATTAACATTTACGAGTTTCCTATCTGACGACGCTTATCCGAAGTGATTTGTCATTTCTTAGCTGTGTTTAGACAGACATTTATTATGCGGACAATTTACATAAATCCGTTAAGCTTTATTTAATATTTATATAGACGTTTAATGTATGCACCTCGTGTCCATACTTAATATTATAAATGCGAAATGTCCGTTACACTTTCATGAGTCAACCGCTGAATAGATTTCGATGAATTTTAGCACGAAAGTTGTTTAAAACCCGGTGTCAAACATAGGCCTATTTTTGTTAAATATCGACCCATAAGGGTCCAAAGTAGGATGAAAATTCATCTCGCGGGTGAAGCTAAAAGGGCCAGCTAGATATAAACTACCTTGGCTTGCCTGTTGGGTTCAGATCATAAACCTCAGATCATCATCCGTGTTGGACAAAGTGTTGTTTCTTTTCCTAATTAAAAAAAACTTAGCAGCTGTTTTTTCTAATGAAAAAATGTATAAACGGTTGTCCCTACGGGCCATCCCTGAAACTTCGTACTAAATTTAGGTATTTTAAGCTCAAAAGAGTAAAAAATATAAGCACAGATTTTTCAATTCAAACATCAATTTTGTTAAAAATGGCAGTATTTTAATTTTTGAAAAGCTGTATATTTGAAAACGATGATGGCATTCAACTCAATTTTTGAGATCTAAAATATTGCTGTAGCACTAAATAATCGATAGGTTAAAAATTTCGATGCTATGTCAAAAATCATTTTATTTTAAATTTTCTTCATTGATAAATCCCAAACAAATTGACCAACTTAGATTAAATTAACGGTATTTGACGCAGTTTTTAAAGGAAAAAAGCTGATGAGATTAAGTCTATCGGTGAATTGACTTGAGTTATTTTAATATAATTAAATAACTTTGCTAAAACAACGTAATTTTAACATTTGAAAAGCTATAGGTAAGTTTTGAGAATTAGATTCGATTTTGATTTTTGAAACGGCATTTGACGTAGTTTTTTTAGTACTAAAATATCGTAGAACACCTAAAAATGATTGGTTAAATAAATTTCGAAGCTATGTCGAAAAACACTTTTTTCAAAATTTTTTGTCGACGATTACTCCCAAACGGATAAATCGATTTTGATGCAATTTATGCATTAGGCGTAGTTTTTTGAGGAATAAGGCTGATTAGTTTTTGTACTCAATCGGTACATAGATCTGGAAGTTATATTAAAAAAATACTGTTTCGTCAAATTTTTTTTGTTTTTTTTTTTAAATTTCTCTAAATCTCCTTGCCCGATTTGGTTGAAATTTTCAGTTGAGTAGAATACAATCGAATGCCATCAACAGCGTTTCGATCGGTGAAGCCGTTCAAAAGTTATGAGATGTTCACACACACACACACGCGCACGCGCACGCGCACGCGCACGCGCACGCGCACGCACACACACACACACACACACACACACACACACACACATACACACACACATACACACATACATACATACATACATACATACATACAGATATACTGACGTCATCGTTAAAATAGTCGGAAAAGTTTCCTAAGACCTTAAAACGTGGACATCTGGTGAAAAGTCGATTTTCGAAAATCGGGGTAAAATCAGTAACTTCCTTATCTACATACGTAATGGGAAGTTAACAAAACTTAGTAGCTGCACGGCATTTATTGGTGGGTTAACAATCCGTGCTACGAAAAAGATCGTTAAACAGGAGTTTTTAAATTTATTTATAATCAAAAATAAACAGTGTATTACATTGTTCAAAATTTCACCAAACTGCGTTGAAAATTATTGGCGAAGTTGGTCACCGGATATCCGAATGTTCGCTAAAATTGACAAATGCTGGAAAAAATGTGGTTAGTGAATCCTGTCTACCAGCCCATATATATATCAACTTTTGAATCGGAAAAACCAGAAATGCCTTCGTGAATTCGGCTCACTCTGCCTTAAATCATCAAGGCAATCTTATGAGTTATCATGCACAAAACATTCTTAATTAAAAGAGATCCAAAGTGTTCGATTTAATCACACGCACGCACGCATACACATACCTACATATACTCACATGCACCTACACACACGGAGCACGCATGCACGCACGGACGCACGCAGAATAATATTTAATGTACTTACAAATTCGTGCTCTTCGTATCCGCTACAGTGAGTATAGAACAGATATCAGCAACTAAGTTTTCAGCTATTTTGTTCGCAGTGCGTGGCTCACTTGTGACTAGACTCAACCAGAGCGGTGTTAAGCGCGGTCCGTACATAAGGTCCGACAACCTGAAAATAACACCTAATAAGATCAATAATTTGTTAATACGAATATGCGGAGAGTATGTCAGATGAAGGATTCAACTAAACCTATAACTTAGTATTTTTAGCATCGGGCGCTCCCGACCATGAAGATACTACATTATAACATTAAATCTGGAGACGGCATTTCTAATACCTACTTGAAACACAAAACGCCAAATTGCTGTCACCTTCTGAGGTCTCTACCCTCTCTTTCTTTCATTTTAGTAAGAAAGAGAAGATGAGACCTCAGAGAGAGAGACGCAGAGACGTTAAATGCTTCGGTATATGTTTCGAATGACTATTAAGTGTTAACTCCGGTATACCTAGTACTTCATGCTCCCTCCCGACAACAACATTTATAAGTGAAAAAAACTTTTAGTTTTGTTTTTGTTATTTCAAACTTATATTAAAAAGAACATCTTCCTTTATGCCAGCCAGTTAGGAAAAGTTTATATTTGTGTTTTAGCACCCACCCCGTGCTTGGGGAAACTTGAAAAACTTTAAAAACAACAAAGAAAAAAATGTTGACACGTAGGGTTCGAACCTACAAACCAGCGTCGTGAACGTTGCCTACATATGATTTAGACTTTGCACACATTTATAATTTTTGTATGTGTGTATCGTTCATCAATACCAACCATAAATATTCTAGGACAATTAAAATTACCTGACCACACTGCTTATCTGAAATCCGCCAATCACCGCTCACAACCAGTCGGAGCCGACACCAGTCGGCCGCCATTGGCTAAACGTTTGCTATAGATTAATGGATGTATTCTGAACAACAGCTAACATAAGACATCTTACTCAGACCTGATAAAGTTAACAAAATTATATTCTGAGCTTAATTGAAATGAAATAAAAAATATTTACTTGCAAAAATATGAGTTTTACAAGTTATTAAAATAATCAAAAGTTACCATCGTATTTTACCATAGTATGGTGTGCAAATGTTTAAAACTTGTCACATTCTATGTGATTCAATAATGTATATACTACTTATTTACATATTTCTTATTATTATTTACATTAATAATTTTATGTATTGAATTGAAATTTTATAAAATCAATTTTATTTACATAGAAATATGGAGGTATATTTAACCAATTCAAGAAATATTTTGATATTAATTTTGACTAGTCGATATTTTAGATTAAGATCCGGTGGAGACTCAGCGGGTTGTCTCGGTTTTCTTATGATTTACAAATTGTATATGTTGTTCAATCAAAATGTTTACGTTTACTTTTTTTAATTACAATATAATAAGAGGTTTTTAGTAAACATTATAACCTAGCAAAAACACTCAAATTATATAATACTGTCGTCGCTGCTCCTGACAAGTTCCATTATGCGATATTTGTATGGTTTTGCGAAACAACAAAAAACGTATTATTAAATTAACAAATAGTCTGTTTGTTATTTAATCACAAATAATAAATTATAAATTACTAGTCTATGTGTTAATTTAGTGTTATTAAATATTTATTAGTGTCATTAAGTAAACTAATAGTCTTTTTAGTTAATTTAATAACACGTTTTTTGTTTTTTCCCAAAATCTTAAAATATCACAAAAAATTGAACTTTGCAGGTGCAATATGTTATTTCTATTATTAAATCAAATAACTTTTTGCGAAATTTATTAAAGATATTGATTTAAGACTATAAGGAATGTGACTGAATATATTAATTGCCATACAAAATGCATTTTTGTATAAACATTGAGTTTTTGGCAAGGCCCATTTAACTTTCTACTATTTCTAAAGCATATGTTTTTTCTGTCTCTAATAATTGTCAAAACCTATAGAAAAGTTATTAGAATCATACAATGGCGCCTTGTCTTACAAAATAAAAGCCAGCATTAGAATATGTCTTGGATCTATAGAGGGCCCTGTCTTCTTCAGAATTCTGTTAGTCTGACTTAGATTTCTAAGGTAAGCGGTTGTACTGAATACACCCATAGTCTACATCTGTGGTCTACAGGTAGCCATTTTTATTTTTTAATAATTGTTCTTGTGAAGTACTTTATGTTACGACTTACGATAATTATTTACTTAAACTGTATTAGGCGATCATAATTGTAATTTAAAGATTATAAAAGCTGCAGTAAAGTTTTGAATTATCGTTTGACTATATTATACATAATTTTCACATGTTACATAAGGACATATATAGTGTCGTGAGGCCAGGGCGTTTTCTATCTTAAAGTGAGGCGTAAAAGTTAAAAAGACATATTATCCTAGAATTCCAACGTTAAATAAGTTTTGAACTTTTACTCAAGTGCATATAATTTCCAAATTTTGTACGGAAGGACATTTTAAGCTACACCACGACATTTTGTGTGTTTAGTATTCAGAGACATTTCTATCAAATTAGCAAAAAGCGAACAAGTAAAGAAAATGTGCAAAGTGTGGTAAAACATGCGCTGAAGACTTTGCCGTGGCTTATCACAGGTTTCATTAATCAAGAATTAATAATATTATAAAGTGAGTAAAAAATAACAGCAACGTTTGAGTGCTTTTTATACGTATAAAAAGATACATAAGAAAATGAAGGATGAAGAAAAAAGAAAGGTTTTTATAAGAAAAATAAAAGTTTTAATAAATAAACATATGATCACAAAATATGTTCTGTTTTACTTGTTGCTTTTTTAACTAATGTAGTTTCCTTATTCAATATTTATAAGAAGTTGCTTTGCCCCTAAAATACGCAAGTATTTTAGGGGCAAAGCAACTCCTTATCAATAAAAAGATATTTTATCTAAATTTCAAAAATCCCGCCCATATTTGTCCCCCTCGCTGTGAGTAGCGCTCCCTCCTGTGAGTAGCCGCCCTCCCCTCTGTAAGTAGCCCTCCCCCCTATAAGTTTCTACTGCTAATCCGCCATGGCACTACTGCCGTGTAGGTGTGTAAGGTTGTGTTTGCATTTTTGATCTATGAAGGTTCACTTCTTTTCCGTTAGGAGTATATTGTTCTGTGCTATAAAGCTAAGGAAACTCCCGGCTTGAGGGAACGTCGTAAGTTCGAACCCTACGTGTCGAAATTTTTCATTGTAATTTTTTTAAGTATGGTATAATAATGGAGTCATTCGATATAGAAATAAGGTATTTTGATTTTTTGTTTTTTTTTAGTTTTTTAGGAAAAGTATTTCATTGGGTTTATTAGAGTTCTACAATGGCCGAGTTTCTTAACCTTTTTCTGCTCCAATAGTGGCAGAGGTTGTAACTATAGTGAGTTGTGTTTCGCAAGATGACCATCCTACAAAATGAGACACGCGTAAAACACAGCATAAGTCAACTAACTCGACCAAAACGAGAAGTTTACACTTGTTTAGTCGGTTAACCAGTGGTGCGTGGTGGGAAGCGCTTTGTTCGAGAAAATAGAACTAAATCGATAGACTTGACTAAAATATACCTACACTAATCCACTCGACTAAAATTTTGGCGTTCAGACAGACAACGTTTCGATCGTTCAAGCCGTTCAAGTTATGAAATGTTTACATACACACATATACACATACATACACACATACTGACGCCATCATGCAAATAGTCGGCAAAAGGGCCCTAGGACCTCAAAACGAGGCAAAATCAGTAAACTTTGTTATCTACATGCGTAGCGGGAACTTAAAAATGATTATGTTTATAATGACACCATCTTATGCAATTATGGTATTTGCACGATGATAGAACTAAAAAGTACTGTACCTGAGTAAGTTACAACTAAAACAATATATGCAATTCACACATGCACTTCGATCACCCATTATGTAAATACTAAAACACTATTCTTCGAAAGTAAGGTGATTGGATCTTTGCGAAGATCGTGTAAAAATAGCTTATGTGGGAGTACTCATATGTTAACGCAATTGTTAAAACCAAAAAAAACTATAAACATTTTCTTTGTCATTGAAACTCCAATTTGTATTTAAAATGTAGTCAGAAAAGAAATTGTTTAAATAAATGGCAGTATATTATAATAATAATAATATCGCTGGACAAATTTCATGAATTGATCTAACCCCAAAGAAAGCAAATTATTTGCTTGCGTTCTGATTGTTAGTCACCGATACTAATACATAGAAATACATATATAAACACTGTTACGTACATAATATACACCCAGACTTAGAAATACAAACATCTATGCTCACCACAGAAATGTTTGTCCCTGTTGGGAATCGAACCCAAGCCTCACCGACTCAACTAATGAGGTGGTCAAAATTGTATTACTTACCATCTCTCAGCATCTTCCGAAGCTTTGTGCAAAGTTGATACAAAGGCAGTTCCAGTACCCGCAACTAAAGTCGCCATACGCAATCGACCAACCAAAGCTTGCAACTGTGGTGAATGTTCCACACACCGTCGAACTATATCCCTGAATAAATTAAATGCGTAAGTAGGGATGCAAACGATATATCGATTTTTTCAAACATTGATATATCGTCCATAAACATCAATGTTTTAACATCGATGTTGAAACCCCAAACATCGACGATACATCGTTCTTCAGCGATGTTTTATGAACGAGGTTTTATAATAGTACCACCTTCCTCTCGCTCTCAAATACCCCAACAAAATATTCAATACAAGTAATTTGTATGACAAAACATCGACATCAATGTATCGTTCATAAACTCCGATGTGATTAATATCGATATTTTACTCAAAAAAACATCGATGTCCTGATATCGTTGTTTTTTATGTTTGATGTTGCATCCCCATGTGTAAGACCACTACTTTATACCACACTACGAAAATACCCTCCCCCCTCCCTCTTCGTGTTGGTCCGAGCGTTCTTTGAAAAATAAACCGTCTGCCATTCTGCCAGGCAGTGCGCAAAAAGCGAACGATTGGCTATGCAAGTCACTACAATCGTGGCTACTAGGTGGTAGAGTTTTGCATTGTCTCGCCCGGGTCTGGTACCAGTGCCTAACCTATTCCTGCTGCAAAAGCGTCATTGCTTGCCAATGCCTTGTTCCTTTTGGAAGGGCGAGGTAGCCGATAATGCATACATAGCATGCATAGAGCATCAAAATCCCGCCACAGGGCTAGCAAAAAACCATTAACATCTTTAGTGTCTATAGGATGATAGATGATGCGATAATTGATTGATAATGATGATGATTCTCTTTACATCTGCTTGTTTGCTATCTTATGATATAAGAAAAAGAATACTCCGTATTGGTCCAGGCTACCTTTAAAGAAAAGACCAACTGTCGTCCTACCAGGTAGTTAGTGAGAGCGAAAGATTGGCTATGCGAATACTACTATCGTGGTTACTAGGTGTCAGATTTTTGCATTGTCTCGAGTCTGGTACCAGCGCCTTACGTATTCCTGCTGCAATAGCGTCAGTGCATGTCTTTGTCGTGATCCGATTTGGAGTCACAGGTAGCCGGTAAATATATACATGTGGCATTAACACCCTGCCACGCGAATAACAACAAATCATTTACATCTTTAGTGTCTAGATGCGATGCTAATTTCTTTCCATCAGGAGAACGGTTTGCTTGTTTACTATTTTATGGTGTAAAAAAGATATCTGTGGTCTCCCTCTGTGGTCTAGTGGTCCAGCGTTGGCGTTGACCACATGAGGTCCCGGGTTCGATTCCCAGGTCGGGCACTTTAAAAAAAAGTGTTTTTTCAGTTTTCTGAGAAACACAAAGTTGCCCGGGATTGGAAAGTGCCCGGTTGGCGATAGGCTTGCCACCTATCACATTTGTGGGACCAAGTATCTTCGGCTAATCGTGGGTGCACTTGTTGTACCTCTGCCTACCCCTTCGGGGATACGGGCGTGAAGATACTTTTAAAAAAGATAAGTCAATGCCGGCGACTTATTTATATGAATACTACTTACGCATCAGCATTCTCAGCCACAGTGATGAGGAGTGCGAGACCTAGCCTGGTCTTCCTGGAGGAGATAGAAAAGTTGCTGCTCAAGCTATCTGTTGTTCCACTTGTTACGCTATTGCTGTATACCTAATGTGTACAAAAATATATGATCATTGAGCCCATACTTCTTCGAGTTATATAATTTATCGAGTTGTTACTTCTAAGGGATTTGGGGACAGCATTGGGTTCGATTCCGACAGAGGCAGGTATTTGTGTGATAAGCATGGATGTTTTTATTCCTGGGTATTGTTGTTTATGTAGTAAGTACACATTATATTGATGGTGTTGATAAACGTTTTTCAGAATTTTACACGAATTTGTCTATGCAGAAGAAAGAAGAAGAAGCTGACTAACGCGGACATCGCAATCAAATAAGGGGCCATCCATAAATTACGTCACACGTTAAGGAGAAGGGAGGGGGTCAAAAGGTGTGACATTGTGTGAAAAGTGGTAGGGAGGGGCCCAAAATTTTGTGACATCACATTTTTCAAAATATAATACCTGTAGAGATAAAAAAATAATCGAAGATCATTATTCCAATGTAAAATTGTAAAACATGTGACATCACACTAGGTAGGAGGGGGGTTACACAAATGTGACCAGCGAAAGGACGGGGGAGGGGTTAAAAAATCATGAAATTCGTGGGACATAATTTATGGATGACCCCTAATATGCTTTACTAGGTGGTAGAGTTCTGCATTGTCTTGCCCGAGTCTGTTACCGCCGCCTTACCTATTCCTGCTACAATAGCGTTAGTGCTACCGCTACCGGTAACCGCAAACCTGAATCACACGAATAGCAAGGCACCATTATCATATTTGGTTTCTATAGGCTATGGTTGTCTTTTTCCATCAGGAGAGCCATCTGTTTGCTATCTTATAAAAAACCGTAACTCCGAAGGCATTTGCAACAACTTTTGCAACGATAAGATACTTATACGTCATATATCAAAAGCAACTCAATCACTCATGTGACATATCACGAGGGTTGCGTTGATAACGCCGACAATGTGATCGTAAACACATATCTAGGTAATTTATATCCAATTATAAACCCAGTTTACAAATAATTTATAATTCCTGCATTAGCCACGTTATCAGACATCGAGACTATTTACTTGCAACATATTGTGAGCTTGGACTTATAATGTGGCTAAATAAGTTTTGAATCTTAGGGCTAACGTAAATTACAAAAAATGGCCAAATCTCACTTGTAAAGAGAATGTTTTGGTGTCTATTCTCGGCGATTTATATGTTGGCTATTCACTAAAATGCCGACAACGCAACTGAAAGACCTCTGGTATTGCGGATGTTCGTGGGCGGAGATCACTTACCATCAGAGTGCTAAATGTGAGTTTTTCTTTTCGCATTCGATCGTGAGCGCGTTTCGAGTTTACTAGGAATTTGTATGTGATTTGTACAGCGCCACCTAGTGGTAAACTGGTTTCTCACGTTTACCACTAGGTGGCGCTGTACAAATGCGAAAAGAAAAACTCACACTTGGCACTCAGGTATTCTACCTGATCGGCCCCTTTTTTATTAAAAACTAGCTGTGCCCGCGAATTCGTCCGCGTGGGATTTTTTATAAAAGTAGCCTAAGTTACTCCTTATTACATCAGCTATCTACCAATGAAAGTCACGTCAAAATCGGTCCAGTGTTCAAGAGATTAGCCGGAACAGACAGACAGACGGACAGACAGACAGACAAAAATCGTAAAAAGTGTTATTTTGGTATGTGCAACGTATATACGTCCATATGCATTTAGTTTAAACCGGTTATTTTTATATTACAAACAGACATTCAATTTTATTTATTTGTATAGAAGACGTCCTTATAGGTTAATTTGAATAAAACATTTTTGATAATTAAATCAAAAATGTTTTATTTACTTTTACTTAATTTTATATCACTGTAATCCAAGAGAAGATAAGGAGTAAGGACTTGGCAATTTGCATTAATTTCGATCAGCAATTAAAATTATATAACAGCATGCATTCCGACGCTGAATATATATTTTATGTATGTTTAACAAGTTCGAACTTTGATAATAGACAAAGCTACAAAAATTTTGTCAGTGCTCTAATTTTAAATCATTTATGAAAATAACGCCTCAAATAGCTTGCTACCGATTCGCCATTACTGTGGCACGCTGTCAATCACTTCATAGTATAAAACAAAGTCACTTTCCGCTGTCTGTCCCTAATCCTTATGTATGCTTAGATCTTTAAAACTATGCAATGTATTTTGACGCGGTTTTTTTAATACATAGACTGATTCAAGACGAAGGTTTATATGTATAATAACATCCATTATATAGTAGAGAAATACTGTTATAAATATATTTAGCAAAACAATGTTTGCCGGGTCAGCTAGTGTATAATAAAACGTCAAAATGTGATGCTTGTTCTCGTAAATATTTACCGATTTTAATTAAATTATTGCAGTTTACAATAATTGTGGTGTGTACCTTAAATATAAACGTGAAAAATAATTAAAGAAAGATATTGTCTAATTGGAACATTATAGGATGTAGAACGAATAAGATAACGAAATTACCAAATATATCACTGTATGTATTGTTCAAATGTATTTGTTACTTAAATAAAACGTCTTCGAGTTCCGCTTTTAACCTGTGTGTGTACATCACTACTTGACAAACGTAAATTATTAGACTAAAATAATGTACTTCTAGGCTATTACATTGTCAAATATTTCTTTTGCGTAAATAGGAGAATAAATTAGGGCTATGTTAAGTAATAATGAGTTCGAAATCATTGCTAAAGACTTAAAAAGGTGCATCAAACATTTGTATAAAAAACGTTTAACCTTAACATCTTTGGTGTTTATAGGCGATGGTCACTCTTTCTATTTCATTTTCAGCAGAGCCGTCGGCTTGTTTGCTATCTTATAATATGAAAAAAAATTAAACTAGTATCAGTCAGAAACAACATTATATTCAACTTATGATGTTTTAATACATGGGACACACTAAAAGTTTTGCACTTCTAGCTAATCGGAACTATTTGAATTTCGAATGTTATATTTTTAAAACGTTGCAACCATTTTAGTATTAAAAAAAAACAAATGGCGGGAAATGATTTGTCAATTGTTTTTTTTATCACACATCAAAGTTCTACGTACGCAACGAAAATGGAATTAAGTCGAAAAGATTTTAGAGCGATGATTTTTTATGATTTTAAAAGTTCTCTTTCTCCACAAGACGGTGCCGCTCGTTTTCAAAATGCTTTTGGGAGAGAAGCACCTTGTTTAGCACCATGAGGCGATGGTTTGCTAAATTTGAGAGAGGTCGAGTTTCTTAACATGACGAATTTCGTGAAAGGCGACCTTCAACTGCAGTCAACGAAAATAATGTGGCTACTGTTAAGCGGTTAATTGAAGAAAACCCCCGGATTACCTATGAGACAATTCAAGGACTATTGGGGATTGGTATGAGCCAAATTCAGAAAATTTTACATGAAGAATTGAAAGTTCGGAAACTTTACTGTCGTTGGATCCCTCATGAACTGACAGCGGAGCAGAAGCGTGCTCGCGTGGAATGGTGCTGACAGATGCTACTGAAGTACGACCACGGACATTCTAATGCTGTTTATGACATTGTCACAGGAGAAGAAACGTGCATTTATTGTTTTGAACCCGAAAAAAACAGCAATCTTGTGAATGGGTGTTTGAAAATGGGAACAGGCCAACAAAAGTGAGACAGGCGAGAAACGTTGGTAAAAAAATGATCGCGTTTTTTTCTGGCTACGGGTCCCATCTGTACAGTGTACAATTCTACTTGAAGATCAAAAGAGAGTTAATGCTGAGTGGTATAGTGGTAATGGTCTACACTGATAATGTTTACGTTGGGTAAACAAATGGTAGACCATTTGTTTACCCAGGGTGTTAGAAAAAGTTCGCGAACGACGACTCAAAAGCCGCTTTCTCCTACACCATGATAACGCTTCTTCACACACGGCCAATAAAACAAAGTCATTTTTAGCTTCCGAAGAAGTACATCTCGTCAGTCATCCTGCGCATAGCCCCGACCTAGCACCCTGTGATTTCTGCATTTTCCCCAAAATCAAAGATTTGATGAGAGGTTTTACTTTTACCAACTCCGAAGAGGCAGTGATTGCGTTCAATCAGCACGAAGAAAACACGCCTTCAGATCTGTAGTCCTGTTTTAAAAAATGGTTCAATCGCATGAAAAAAAGTTTAAAATGTAAAGGAGATTGTTTTGAAAAGCAATAAACATAATATTTTGGTTATAACATGTTGCTTTTTTAAGTTACGCAAAACTTATAGTGTGACCTACGTACATGTTCATTTGTTTAACACACATTAAGTTTTGTTTTTAAATTTTTTTATGTTAGTGAGATAGGCAAACTGGCAGACGTGCCACCTGATGGTAAGTTGTCGACGTCGTCAATGAACATAAATGGTATACCTGGGTTAGAACTAGCCCAGGCATCCCATTCATGTGTTGGTTATCCTGAGACATAAGATGTTAAGTCTCGGTGCCAGTAATTACACTGCCTGTCTTCCCTTCTGGCCGAAACACAGCAAACCTGTTTCACGGGAGAAATAGTCAAGATGGTGGTACCCATGCAGCCGGGAGCGCGGCACAGTGCATCCCTCCCACCGGTAAAAAAGAATTTATGAGATTATGTTTGTCTTAATTTCACATTACGATTTGCGAGATGAGGAAATGGGACACCTACCGTTATACCCGTAGCTTAACTTAATTGCTACAAAGTTTGATAAGCATAATCTAAAATTGTACATGCATATACCAAAATATATTTTTTTTACAATTTTTATCTGCCTGTTTGTTCCGGATTATCTCTGAAACGGCTGGACCGATTTTGACAGGACTCACTGGTAGACAGCTGATGTAATAAGGAGTAACTTGGGCTATTTTTATTTTAGAAAATATTTATATATATATATATATATATATATATATATATATATATATATATATATATATATATATATATATATATATATATATATATATATATATATATATAGAAAATCATCTAGTCTCTTATAATATTAGTGTAGATATCTAAATAAACAGATCCTTTAGTACACACGTGAAAATAATTATACTAGCTGACCCACATAGCTTCGCTCGCAAGCTTAAAAAAACAATTGACAATAAAATTTTAAATTTAATGACAGAATTAAGAAATAAAACAGCTTTTATCATAAAAATGATAACAATCATTAAAAGTTTAAACTATTCTCAAACACGCTGAATAGAATGGCACAAATTTCATGTCGAAATATTCAGCAGTTTTTTCGTGACGCGCGCTATAAAAGCGCTATATTTTTATAGATACTGATAATTAAATTTTTTCGGGTAGACTTGAAATAGTTGCAAGTGTATTTTTGTGCTCTCATATGTTTAATTGTTTAAATTA
Source organism: Apodemia mormo (assembly GCA_036924255.1). NCBI lineage: Eukaryota > Metazoa > Arthropoda > Insecta > Lepidoptera > Riodinidae > Apodemia > Apodemia mormo. The sequence goes on from JAUPFN010000007.1 coordinate 34,746,874, forward strand.
ATTATCTTATTACTTACCTATGTATTAAGTCTTTTTGGCACATTTATAACACTCCTAAGCCTTTTCTCAATTAATTTTTCCCTCTTCACACTTTACTTCATATCAGTTATGGATCTGTCATCACAGTCAACTGTTAACTTTGGTGAGATTATGAAAATGATTGAGAGTAGGATGAATGACTACGATGACAAATTGCAAAAGCTTTGTCCTACTACTCCTGAGAAGCAGATGGATGTGGCGGCACTGTCACAGGACTTTGCGGAGTTTAAGGCATCAGTCTGGAAAATGTTTTCTTTAATGAAATCTCAAATGGAACTTCTTTCCCTGGGTCTGGACCGTCATGAAACATATGTAAGAAGAAAAGTAGTACTACTTCATGGTATTCCTGAAGACTCCAAAGAAAATGTTGCAGTCACAGTCTTGAACACAATTAACAGTAAGATGAGTATATCCAATATTTCAAGTAAGGATATAATGACTTGCCATCGTCTGGGGCTAAATAGAGGTAAGCCAAGACCTATTTTAGTACGGTTTAACGAATACCAGCATCGTCACCTTGTCTGGAGTAATAAAACTACACTAAAGGGCTCTGGCATTACTATTTCTGAATTTCTGACTGTGCCTCGTCATCGTCTCTTTATAGAGGCGCGTAAACATTTCGGAATTAGTAATTGCTGGACTACTGATGGCAAAATCTTCATCATTCTTCCGGATAAAAGTCGTCGCAGAATCGAAGTACAGTCGGATCTTCATAAGGTCATTACTCAGTTTCCAACGCTTGAGAAGCCTAAAGAAACTCACAAGGTCCCTGAACAAGCTCCTGTGATGACTACAAGGCTAAGACGCAGATAATTATCACAGTTAATTATGTTATTTCTTTTTGTCTTAACATTCTTTCACAATCCTATAGTTTTACAAAAGAAACAGGGTAGAATTACCATGCATTGTTTAAATTTATCTTTATTTGCACAGTACCTACTTGTTAACGTTGAAATAGGCTCACTTTTACAGTTACCTTAAATTGCTAACTGTTTTTATAATTTTTATTTTAATATTCTTGTTCAATACGATACTTTGTTTACATATGTCATAACCAAGGAACTTATATACGATAAGTGGAATTACTACGAAGCAATATTTGAAAAATAAAAATGTACTTTATTTCGTAACTAATAAAGTTGACATTTGTTTCTTACTTAACAGAGGGGAAAAACGTTCTGAGCAAGACAACGACAAGAGTGGACGTTGTCCCTTTCTTGCAATTGCCAGTGTAAATAAAACTATCTAAATGGTAGATTTTTATATATTCGGTAATCGTTATTTTTTTTATTCATACACGTCGATAAATAAATTAGCATTAAATGTATTGTAATTAACATAGTGAGTTCTAAAATGTGCTTATTTTAATTTTTACGTAATTACTTATGCAATGTAAAAACTGTTTCTCAAATTAGTAGAATTCCTTAGTAGTAATTTGCAAACTACGCATGGCCACACTTATATATGGCGATTGGCGCTTTATCTAGTAGAAAGAGACACACTCCACTCATGTCGTGGTACTCTTCGGAACGATTTTGAAGTACGTGTAAGCATTCCGGGTAGAATATAACTTCCTTGGTCATAACTCATAATGAATGAAGTGACGTTTGGCTACAACACTGACGTTTGACAGTGGCAGTTGTTGATCTGAATTCTTGTATATTTGTCATTGTCACGATATAATTGAAAATAACTGTTCAAAAGTTTTTTTTTTTTTATTATTATTGTTTGCAATTATTTGGATATAATATTATACTCAACGCATTAATGTCTATATAAATTATAATACTGATGTCTGTGAATATTTTTATGTCGTAGTTTATATAATATGTATTTTAATTTAGTCTCTCATTGTCTTAGGATCAATGTTTTTTTTTTTTTTCTTCTTCTTGTACAATTATTTGCGTTAATGAACTTTGTAGTATTCATGGCTGGTATTGTAAAAAAGATTTACATGGTTGTGGACTTTTTTTTTTCTTTACCATTTTTTTACGTATTTGTCAACTTGGGGGTTTATTTCACTAAAATTCTATAAGGATAAATAGGTGTGCCATATATTATAATAAAATAAATATAATATTATATATTCTTTAGTAGAATTAATTATACCAAAATAGATTTTCGATAAAATTTTAAATTTATAGCATACGTTTTAGTTAATTTTTTTTTTATTAAGTTTTGTTATGATTAGTGAAAATATTATTGATGATAAGTATTTCTCTTGTTCTTCTGACGATGATTTTTGTAGTGTTGGTAGTGACGATTCTCCCGGGCAGTCGTTGCATGATCAAATTAATTCAATATTTTCTCCTATATCGAAAAATTTCAATTTAGTACACATTAACGCACAGAGTATTCCTGCTCACTATTCTGACCTTCTCTCAACCTTTAGTGACGTTCCTATTGATGCCATCTTGATTTCCGAAACTTTTCTTAAGCCTTCCTTGTCTCCTTACCAGTTTTCTTTACCCGGCTTTAAGTTGATTCGGAATGATAGAATCGGGAAAGGTGGAGGTGGTGTGGCTATATACATTCGATCTGAGTACTCCCATAAAATTGTTTTACTATCTCCAAATCCCTATAGTGCATCTGCTGAATATATATTTATTGAAATTTCCCTCGGCTATACGAAAGTTCTTGTAGCAGTATTTTACAGTCCTTCCCTCCTTATTGATTACTTTCCCACCCTGGATGATGAAATTAATAACTTGCGCCCTCTTTACGATCACATTATCCTTTTAGGTGATTTCAATACATGTCTCATAAAAAATGACCACCGTAGTAATAAACTAATCGATGTTCTTAACTCTGTGAATCTTCATATTCTCCCTCTCTCTCCGACTCACCATTTTCCTAATGCCACTCCTTCACTTCTCGACTTGATCATTGTTTCACGCCCTGAGTGCGTCAGTACTCATGGACAGCTACCAGCTTGCTTTTCCTATCACGACCTTATATTTCTGTCATATAAAGTCCGTACGATGAAGAGGAGAAAGGTCTATGTTTTGCGTCGTTGCTATAAAAATATAGACCTGCAAGTGTTGCGAGGCGATGTCAATTCAATTGATTGGTCTGCTGTGACTAACTGCTTAGATATTAATGATAAAATAGCTAACTTCAATAGCATTATATTAGATCTTTATAATAAACATGCTCCGATGAGAAAAGTTAGATTAAAACATCACCCTGCTCCATGGATTACTGACGGTATTAAGCTTTTTATGAGAAGAAGAGACAAGGCCAATCGCCATTACAGGAAGTTTCCGACGGTTGAAAACCTAACTGCTTATAAACTGTTGCGTAATCGGTGTAATCAGCTGTGTCGTCATGCTAAGCGCCGCTATATTCACGAAACCATTATATCGTCTGGCTCTGATTCTGGCAAGGTTTGGAACATTTTAAGATCCCTTGGCGTTGGTCATTCATCAGTTCCTAGTGAGTGTAGTGTTGATCTAAATGACCTTAATGTTCATTTTTCTACTCCACCTGTAGTTCTAGACAGTGTAACTAAGGCGTTCACTATAGCGAGCTTAGCCTCCAATCCGCTTCCCTCGTGCCCTACCTTCAACTTTCAACCAGTCAATGAATTAGATGTCAAAAAGCACGTACTTTCCATTTCGTCCGCGGCTATTGGTTGTGACGGTGTGTGCTCACGTATGATTGTCCCTATTCTCTCTGAACTTATTCCAATACTCGTTCATATATTCAATTTTTCCTTAACGTCAAGTTCCTTTCCGGTAGCTTGGAAAATGGCACATATTAGGCCACTTCCAAAGATTCCGAATGCTTCTTCTCCTTTGCACTTTCGTCCCATTTCAATTCTACCATTCCTTTCTAAGGTATTAGAGCACATAGTTCACTCACAGCTAAGTGTCTTTCTGAGAAGAAATTGCCTTCTACATCCTCTTCAGTCAGGTTTTCGACCAGGACATAGCACCGTCACTGCTCTGATCCGGGTAACTGATGATATCCGTCAAGCTATTGATGATAAAAAGCTTACTTTACTTGTCCTTTTGGATTTTAGCAATGCTTTTAATTCAGTAGACTTTGACGTGCTAATAAGAGTACTTGCTTCTCTTAATATATCTCCATCTGCTCTTGACTGGTTTCAATCTTATCTCCGAGACCGATCTCAATGTACTGTTTCTGGCGAACATAGATCTGACTGGATTGACTTATATGCAGGCGTTCCGCAAGGTGGAGTCCTTTCTCCTCTTCTATTTTCGGCATTTATCAACACTATTACTTCCATTATTAAATCAAAATTCCATCTTTATGCTGATGACCTACAGATTTACCGCCACTTTAGCGTCACGAATATAGCGGAGGCAATCAGAGACATGAATGACGATTTAGATGGGATTTATGAGTGGACCAAATCCTTTGGTCTATCAGTAAATCCAATCAAATCACAAGCATTAATTCTTGGTAGTCGTCCTATGAAGAAATTGATCAATGACAGTCACATTCCTACATTAACGTATAACAATACGCCTATACCTTTCTCCTCTTCCGCTACTAATCTGGGAGTAACTTTTAATTCTGACTTTTCTTGGAACGCTCACATTAATAATCTAAGCCGTAAAGTGCATTTTGCATTCCACTCTCTTAAACCACTTCAAAATTTTTTACCTGTTAAAACAAAAATATTTTTAATGCACTCCCTTATTCTCCCAATAATAGATTACGCTGACTCCTGTTATCTGGATGCTACAGAAGAGCTATTAAATAAGCTTGAAAGATTGCAGAATCTTTGTATTCGCTTCATCTATGGCATAAAAAAGTATGATCACGTTTCTAATTTCCGAGCTGAACTTCGGTGGCTTCCTATTAGACAGCGGAGAAAAACTCATATCCTTTGCTTGCTATACAAGATCCTTTTCAATCCTATAGCCCCTAAATATCTCCGTGACTCTTTTAGTTTTTTGCACTCTCCTGATACCCCGTGTCGCTCTAACGTTAGAACCTTGTTGCGCTTTCCTCCTAGTAACTCTGCTGCCTACTCGCATTCCTTTGCGGTACATGCAGTAAGTTTGTGGAACTCTCTGCCTAGTGAGATTCGCCTCTGCCAGACTTTTGATTCTTTTAAAAAACGCGTCAAAGAACACTTTCTAACAGAATTGTAATTTTTCCTTATACCGTATGTATTTTTTTTCTCTTGTATTTTCATTAATATATATATATTTAGTTTAGTTATGTAACCGTAATATCTATTTTTTTTTTTTGTACATCAAGTCTACTTTATTTGATTTCTTTTTTATCTCCTTTATCGGGTTGGCTGGAAGAAATCTTTTTAAGTAGAGATAAGCTCGCCCATTGTACTTATGTTGTGTTTATATATTTTTATTCTAATTGTTCTATGTACAATAAAGTATTAAATAAATTAAATAAATAAGGTTATAAAAAACATACCTGAGAATCAGAACTAGACATGGTGCTTATTCTTGGAACCTTCAAGAAGTTCGAACTCTGTCCAAGATCAAACCTCGTCGCCAGGCTCTGGAAAGTTCTTCTTTGCCAGCTACCGTTGCTACAAATGCTCAAATTTCGACCAGGCGGTGCTATTGAGCAAACCCTAGTATTAATATAGTTAAGACTAAGAACTTGCACACATAAAAAGATTGGTTACAGATGTTATACATCAAATATTTCATACTAGAATCTATACAAATAAATAAAATTTGGGTGTCTGTTTGTAATATTAAAATAACCACTTTGTACTAAATGCTTAGAAATGTATACACGGTACATATACCAAAATAGCATTTTTTACAATTTTTCTGTCTGTCTGTTTGTTCCAACTAATCTCTGGAACGGCTGGACCGATTTTGACGGGGCTTTCACTGGCAGATAGCTGATGTGATAGGGCGTAAGTCAGGCTACTTTTTTTTTCGAAAATTTTCCACGCGGACGAAGTCGCGGGCGCAGCTAGTATTTCATATAAGAAGTGCCAGACACGGCATCTACTTTATTGTGACTGCGTCTTGGGAATATTTTTTAAGTAACTCTTTTATGTGACAATGTATACGCTTTTACAATAACTTCCCGAAACTGTAAGAGTTGTAAGTTAAAACAAAACTGAGTAAACAACGATATTATAAAATCTCAGATTATTTAGAAGACAAAAAAGCCTGGGATTAATTGCTCCTCATAACGATCTCAATGTATTTTTTTTAAATTGTTGATATGATAAAAAATTGATGATATGAAAAAAAGACAAGCCCGCTGAGTTTCATCCGCCAGGTCTTCTCAGTGTGTGGCCGCGTTTCCGATTCGGTAGTAGTTTTCAAAAAATATGTTGGCGTGTCAATATAACTTGTAAAAAGTTTTATTGAATAAAGTACTTCTGATTTCTGATTTAGAACGTACACCAACATACCAACGTTTCAATAGTTCAGACATATCCTGTGTCTTTGAATTTCATAAGTTTAACATAAACTGTATATATTTTGTTTACTAAACGTTAAAATTTTGTTGTGATCCAGTCATTTAGAATTTTGTACTACGTCGAATCAAACAATGAGATTGTAAACATAACAATAATAATTAATTAATACCATTGTCAACTTAATTATTGTCCAATCAACTATTCTATGCGCAAGTTGTAATAGCTGCCAAAAAGATTAGGGACTATTGGATACAGGCTGCAACATATCTGACGCGTGACGCCATGACCATGCCGCACATTTCGGTGACGCGAACGCATAAGTTTTTCCCCTACCAAAAACGCTCAACGCGACTAAGGTTTTACTCCAAGAAACCTATGACTCGATTCGCTTAACCCATTTGGCGCAAATATTTATTTATCAAAAGTAAACAACGCAGTGATACTCAACTATTGTGTCTAACTTGTGAAAAGCATTATTTCTAGAAAGTCGAGTCGATTGTCCATATTGTAATTATAAGGTGGTAAAGTTAAGTAATATTCTTAAATCCCGAGTTTTGCGGCGTTGCCTTCTTTTCCAACCACAATAGCTTCTGCGCTTGTTATTGTCACGTTCCAGTTTGAAGTTACGGTAGCAAACTTATTTTGCCACTTTGCCACGTTTCATATCCCAAGCAAGAATTCAATTCACACCACAATAAAACTACAGTCGCCACCGATATATCCAGTCGTGTCAAAATTTTTCTTTCTTTCTTTAGCGTGCTTGGAATATATATTTATATACTTTCAAAATTCAACCATAACATATTTAAATTTTTTCCTCGTGTTGATCTGGGATAACGTGTTTCGATTTGGAGGGTAAGGTAGCCTAAGAGATAAACTTATGCATATGGCACTACTATCCCGCCACACGGACAGCAACGTACCATTAAAATCTTTGATGTTTATAAAAGCACTGAATTTTTATAACACTTTTTTAAAACATTTTTTTAAACACTTTATTTTTTATGTTAGTCCGTGTTCCCGGGCGAGTACAATCTGGGGATCTTCAAGAGAAGAGTGAACAGGGGAAGCGCGTTCCATCTTAGGCCTCATCTTAGCTTACCATCAGGCGAGATCAAGGTCAAGCGCTTACCTATCGATAATAAAAAAAAAACACCTAAGATTTTAATGGTAATGATTCCTCTTTCTGTCAGGAGAGCAATTTGCTTGTTTTAGCAAACGAAGATATAAAAAAAATAATATACTTAAACTTTTTTTTTTTAATCTATTTTGTTTTAAGGGGCATTTTTATTCCTAGGAACATGTCAGTCCCATCGTATCCTATACTAATAAATTTACTCATAAGCGTTATTGGTGCAGAAATATGCCCATTAAAGGTTTTGCAATTTTGGAAGTTGGGTTATACTTATACTTACTTTGAAATATATGTTCTTCGTTGTTGTCCCAATCGCACATTGAAAAATAATCAAAACTGGATCCCACGCTGCTATATGGAGACTGATCACCACAAAAACCTAAAACAGTGATTATGGTTAATATACTTATACTAATATTATAGAAATTTATCTTTGATAGCATAACTTAAAAACATATAAGAATTAAAGACGGTAGAACTTAAAAACCGACTTTCAAACTTTTGTGTCTTTGGAACCCTGGATCAGATGTTCACCAAACAAATATTGGCAAAATAGGAAGATAACCCAGATAAAAAAAATGTAGCCGATTGAGAACCTTCTCCATTTCGAGAAATCGATTGAAAATAGTAAAATAGCAAGTGATATAACGAGAAACAATAATAATATCAGTTTTTTTATATTATAAGACAGCAAACAAGCACAGACGTTATTGCAGCAGAATAGGTAAGGCGGTGTTACCAGACCCAGGCAAGACAATGCAGAACTCTACCAGCTAGTAGCCACGATGGTAATGACTTGCATAGCAAATTGGTCGCCTTTTAATACCTGCCATGCAGAACGGAATTTTGCCTATTCTTCAAATGAGCCCAAACCAACACGGGGAAAAATTACACGAATTGATATAACACCGAATAAAGCAATATATTTGCTTGTGATACGTGTGTTAGTCAACCAAACTAATATATAGAAACACATAATATATAAATACTGGAATATATTTAATAAATACCCAAACCCAGAAATAGAAACATCTACGCTTATCATACAAATAGCTGTCCCTGACGGGAATCGAACCCTAGCTAGCCGCATTGTTTGCGCATTCAAAGTCGCTAAACACTCGATCCAAAAAAACGGTAATGTCAGAAATATAATTGTAAAATAACGAGAAACATAATCTATACATAATATAATAAAATCGTAGGAAAGCAAAACTGTACATTGAATATTAAAAGAATTTTTAAAAGAATACTTGGGGCGTGATCTACAATCGACATCGAAGCCAAAAATATAGTTTTTAGAATTATTGTCTGTTTATCTGTTTGTCTGTTTGTCTGTATGTATGTCCGGGGTAAACTCAAAAAGTACTACATGGATTTACTTCAAATTTTGCATGAATATTATTTATAGGTCGGGTCAACATATAGGCTACATATTATCACGCTATCACCTACGGGGGAGGAGCTGTGCGGAGTAAACGAAGTCCGCGTGGACGAAGTCGTGGGCAACAGCTAGTTATAAATAAATTTATAATTAGATAAACAATTATTTTTCCGTAACACGAGTTATGTTCTTTCAAACTCCAGGTAAAAAGAAATGACCTACAATAATCCATACTTACACCACAAAAGCTATTAATGATAGAAGAAAATAATGTAATAAGAAAACTGAAGTCCTAGTATCTGAAAAAGAAGCAATCAGAACGGATATAAAAGTCGTGGTCGTTGATGTAGTGTTGGAAAAAGTTGATGAGTCTGTACATCTTGGATGTGCTTTTAGCAGGGATGGAAGGTACACCCCTGAAAGTCTGCAAGAAACAAGACAAATCTGCAAGAATCATGACATACGGCACTCAATTCTGTCTGCCCACCCCGTGAGGGATCTGACATGAAGATATCAAGGCGGGGTATGGCAAAAATAATGTAATACAGTTTTATATAACTTATCAATATCTAAGTTCACAATACCGTATATGCCTAACTCATATGATTGTTACTAATTATCGCGTTTAAAAAATTTATAAAATGCAAGTGAATGTTAACAGTTAGACCAAGGCTGTCGTCATACGTCGGTAGTAATCCTTAATCAAATGAATCCATTTGTATTCAAGAGTGTTTCAATACATATCCATAGTAATATTATAAATGCGAAAGTAACTCTGTCTGTCTGTCTTTTCTTCACGCCTAAACCACTGAACCGATTTGGGAGAAATTTAGTACAAAGATAGTTTAGGACCCGGGAAAGGATATAGGATAGTTTAGGACCCGGGAAAGGATATATGATAGTTTAGGACCCGGGAAAGGATATAGGATAGTTTTTATCACGGAACGTAACTATGCGAACGTAACGCACGGGGACTATGCGGCTTTTTATTTTAGTTTTTTTTTTCACGCGCACGAAGTCGCGCACACAGTTAGTTTGTATATATGGAAGTGGCATTACACCCTGCCACACGGATGACAACGAATCAAAACATCTTTAGTGTCTATAGGCGATGGTTATCTCGCTCCATCAGGAGATCAATCTGCTTGGAGCTGCTGCTAGTCATAAAAAATAAGGTATACCACTATTAAATACCTACCAGAATCTCCTCGGTCTATGGAGAAGCTCAATGACACTCCCTCTTCCTTATATTGAGGCACACACAGCGGCTTTGAACCGTTTGATGATATCCTACTACTTTTAGATCCATCGGCTTTACGATCAATTCGGCTGATGCGACGGCCTTCAGGCACGGTGAATATTTTCGTACACAATAACCTACAGAAAGATAGCCATGTTGAATAAATAAAATAAATAAATATCACGCCGGAAACAGGCAAAAGGCCCAGCCTTCACCCTTAAAGCATCTGACACGAATCCATATAATATAGACCCTGCATGGCATACCAAGTCTTGTCAGTAAAAATAATATTTGACCAATCTGATATATGTTTGGTTATGTATATAACCAAATATATATATATATATATATATATATATATATATATATATATATATATATATATATATATATATATATATAGTACCAAATACCCAGGAGACGTATACCAAATACGTTGCGGAACTCTACCACCCGGTAGTCAAGATTTTAGTAACTGGTATAGCCAATCAGTCACCTTTTACGACCTGCCTGTCAGAACGGCAGTTGGTAGGTATATTCTTCAAAAGAGCCCGGACCTACACAGGTGACAATTCAGTTGCGGGCGAATATGCTCGGGTCAGCATTACTACTATAATTATTATATTCTTAATATTATTTTTAATGAAAAAACTTAATAATAATATTATTCTTAACATTATTATTAAGTTTTCCCTATCACGGGATGAGCGCTAAAACCAAGGATTTAATACGTTATCAGATAACAGAACTTATTTTACGATACTTAACGTTATTTCTGTAACGATACCTCAGTAACAAAATTATTTTCAAACATTTATATGTATCGCTACTCAAATAACAGAACGAAATTGTTAACGCTAATGCTAATGCGATATGTAGGCACGTTTCATGCTGTTTCGTGATTAATTCGCCTGCTAGCGCTAGAAGACAACGCCATAATACCATATACCGTAACGTTAGTTCATAGTGTGTAACAGAGCGTAATGAATAACGTTATTAAACAATAACAAATTCTGTCTCATTTTTGGATAACGCTTTGCCTGAAAATAACCTTATGTCATGCCGCAAGCAATAACGTTACCACAAAATACCGATATTTAAATACTTGGCTAAAACACAAATACAATTAGAAACACGAAAATATTGATTAATAATATTATAAACGTGAATTCCATCTGTAACGATGAATTCATTTAATGATTTAACTAATTATACGTATGTATATCTAGCGATCATTATCGTACCAGCAATCGACAGAATCGATCACTTAGCAAAGAAGAATTTCACCACATTGAACTACTCGACACTCGCGCAGTTGGTTTGAGCGCCTCGGCTCGAAGGAAAGTCGCAGATTCAAATTCTAGCGTGCCGAAATATTTCTTTGTTGCTTTTAATTTTTTAAGTTTGTCCAAGCAATGGGTGAGTGCTAATACACAAACATAATTATATCTATAAGTTTCTACTCTGTTTTGTATAAAACACGGTGTGCTGTATACGCGAGCAGAAACCGGTTCAAATATAAAATCACTCCAATAAATTGGATTTACAATATTACGAATTGTTGCTAATCAAGACGTCGGCATGTTTCATTATTTCTTTGTGATGGTATGAATTTATTGCTAATGGCGGCACTGTTAATGGACTCAGCCAGTAAAAGCCACTTGCAGGCAGAAAATTATGATCGCAATTTGCGACGATAAGTAACATCACCGCTATTAATATTCAAGGTAAACGGTAAATATTTGTTATATCAAACAAGCAAATGGATTTTCTAATGGAAAAAGATTACCGTTACCTAAACACCTAAATCAAAGATAATAACGGTGTGTTATCCGTGTGGCAAAGACATAATGGCATAAGTTTACTGGCTACCTTACATTCCAAAGAAAGACAGTAACAAACACATTGGGGCGGAAAAATTTAACATAGTGATACGAAATCAATGTGAGTCGTTTTAGAACTCCACCGCTTAGTAGTCAAGATGTCAGGCATGCGATTACCATTTCACGAAAGTAGCTACTTGTATAATCAAAAAATAAAAATAAAGACATGGTGTTGTGCGCAAAATGCGTAGCCGCTCATATGAGCAAATGTATGTAAATGTCAAACGCTTGTAGATATATTATATCGTAAAAAATAGAGATATGCCATATTGTGCTATTTTATCGTGTCGAATAAAAAGCTAAGGCTTAAGGAGTACCTCTGAAGAGATTTCGTAACTCTGTATTTCTCTGTGTAAATGCAAGCGACATTGACAACCTAAGAAATTAACTTGAATGGCGTATCCAGTATAATCCGTGGTGCAACTGCTCTTAATGTATAATATCAAAAAATGTTCTCTACTGTTAATCGTTAGTCGTGATTATGCGTTAATACTCAGAATCAGTAGATTTATAAACAATTGAAAAATTATATATAACATATTGTGAAACCAGTAAGTGTTTTGTAATTAAAATCAATATCAAGTTTTTTTTTTGAAGTGATAAAAAAACAGTTCCTTGATGTGCTTACCAAAAAATCTCTTATCCCAGCCATCAGCGTTGCAACTCTAGTTTTGGGCCTATTTTAATTTCGTTAAAATATAAAAGTACCTTTTTGGGTCATTCGTGATGTGTATCTTCAAGGAAACGCTCTTGCAGTTCATTGTGACCGCGCCGAATATCATCTCACCGAGTAAGCTTGCATCTGCTGCCTGGCCTTTATACTGTGGACAAGCAAACCATTTAGTAACAAATTTAATGGCCACCCGCCATGTGTACGAGGCATACACTCAAGCCAATTTTTAAATAAGTAAGTGTATCATCACTTTAGTAGCTACTTTAATTTTTTAACTTCCCACTACGTATGTAGGTAAGGAAGTTACTGATTTTACCCCGATTTTCGAAAATGGTGTTTTCACCAGATGTCTGTGTTTTAAGGTCCTAGGAACCTTTTCCGACTATTTTAACGATGACGTCAGTATATCTGTATGTATGTATGTATGTATGTGTGTGTGTATGTGTATGTGTGTGTGTGTGTGTGTGTGTGTGTGTGTGTAAACATCTCATAACTTTTGAACGGCTTGACCGATCGAAACGCTGTTGATGGCATTCGATTGTATTCTACTCAACTGAAAATTTGAACCAAATCGGGCAAGGAGATTTAGAGCAATTTAAAAAAAAAAACAAAAAAAAATTTGGCGAAACAGTATTTTTTTAATGTAACTTCCAGATTAATGTACCGATTGAGTACAAAAACTAATCAGCTCTATTCCTCAAATAACTACGTCTAATGAATAAATTGCATCAAAATCGGTTTATCCGTTTGGGAGAAATCGTTGAAAAATTTTGAAAAAAGTGTTTTTCGACATAACTTCGAAATTTTTCAATCAATCATTTTTTGGTTTTCTACGATATTTTTGTACTAAAAAAGCTACGTCGAATTCCGTTCCTAAAATTAAAATCAAATTTAATTTTCAAAAGTTACAGCTTTTCAAATATCAAAGTTACGTTGTTTTTAGCAAACATACTTAATAATTTGACCGCCCCGTTGGTCGAGCGGTTAGCGACCCTAACTACGCAATCAACGGGGCTCGAATTCAATCCCCAACTGGGACAAGCATAAATGTTTGTATTTCCGGGTTTGGGTGTTTATTATATATATTCTAGTATTTATATATGTATTTCTATGTATTAGTATCGTTGACTAACACCCATAACACAAGCAAATAATTTGCTTACTTTGGGGTTAAATCAGTAAGTGTAATTTGTCCCGTGAATACTTCTTTATTATTATTATTATTATTTTGAAATAACTTTCAGGCTAATTGGACACCGATTGGCTTTAAAATCTTATCAGCTTTTTTCCTTTAATAACTGCGTCAAATACCGTTTCAAATTGGATCAAAATCGGTTAATCGGTTTGACATTTATCTATTACGAAAGTTATTGAAAACATGTTTTTTTGACATTTCTTCGAAATTTTTCAACCCTTCGATTATTTAGCTAAAGCAATATTTTTGAACTCAAAAATTGAGTTGAATGCCATTCGAAAGATCAAATTCGATCATCGTTTCCAAAATATACAGCTTTCCAAAAATCAATATACTGCCATTTTAATAAAATAGATGTTTTAACTGAAAAATTATATGCTTACAGTTTTTACTCTTATGAGCTCAAAATAACCTTAATTTAGCGGAAGTTTCAGGGATAGCCTGTAGGGTCAACCGTTTACACATTTTTTTTTTTTGATAATGTCATTGAAATACTTTTATGCCTCTGTGGGGTCGGTCAGGGTCGTATTTACTATAGCTTATAAAAAACCCTGTCTGATCACAAATACTCGACGTTTCGTTCGAAATTTTCCAATAGACGTCGTATACTTACTACTGTGTATACGGCGTATATATTAATAAGTAATATTTTTTTTTTTAATTTAAAAAAAACAAGCCCTTTGAGTTTCTTCCGTCGGATCTTCTTAGTGTGTAGCCGTGTTTCCGATTAGATAGTAGTTTAAAAAATTGTTGACGCATCAAAACAACTTGTAAAAAGTTTTATAGAATAAATTGAAGTATTTTATTTTCTGATTACGACCTATAAACAAAAATTGAAAATCGAACAGGCAATTACCAGATCAACGGATCGACGACGCAATATTTATAGGTAAGCATTTACAAACAACAAATATATATCTTATCAAACTACTCCAAACACTTTACATTATATATTCATAGGTACTTATAATATTGTATCGCGCTTGAGTCATCTCCAAAATCACGTGATTTGAAATCTGGCTAAACAAATATACCGACGTTCAACTATCAAGGTCGACATGCATTTCAATTCACTTGTTATGCATATGTTACATCACTTCATATCAAAAGCGATTTTTAGCAGCTTTCCTGTATACGAATACATAATCACTCACAAGTTTACCAGCTATCTTCCCTCCAAACCGACAAATTTGGATAGTTTAGAAAAGCATAAGTAGGTACATGTTGTCATGGGTTTTTACAAAAAAAAACTATAAATCGGTTGATCCTGCAGGCCATACCTGAATTTTCCCGCTAAATTGAGGTATTTTAAACTTCAAGGTACAAAATCTATGCTAAGATTTTTTGCAGATTTCATCAATCTAAATTTTGTTATAAATGACAGTAATTTTATCTTTGAAAATTTTTCGAATGGTATTCAACGCAGTTTTTTAGCTCTAAAATGTTTTTTTAGCTACATAATTTATAGGTTGAAATATGTGTAAATAATGTCAAACAACTTTATTTCAAAATTTTGTCATTGACAAGTCCCAAATAAATCAACTGATTTTGATCGAATTTATAGTTGTTGACGCAGTTTTTTAACGAGGTAATCTGATTTGAATTTTAAATCAATCGGTATATAAGCCTAAAAAATATTTTAAAACTATTAAGTTAGTTTGCTGTAAACAACAAAATAATAATATTTGAAAAGCCAAACTTTTAAAATCTTGATTCTATTTTGATTTTTGGAGCTGCATTTTTTGTCGTAGTTTTTTAAGTACTGAAATATTGTAGAAGATCAAAAAATGATAGGTTAAAAAATCTCGAAGTTGTGTCGAAAAAACACTTTTTTCAAAATTTTTCGTCAACGATTACTCCCGAAAGGATGAATCGATTTTTATGTAATTTATGCATCGGACGTAGTTTTTTGAGGAAAAGAGTTGATGAGATATTGTACTCAATCGGTACATTAATCTGGAAATTATTTTAAAAAATTACAGTTTTACCAATTTTTTTTTAAGTTTTTCCAAACATTTCAAAATCTCCTGAAGCAAATTGGTTCAAATAACACTCATACATACACACACACACACTCACTCACATACACACATACATACATACACACACGCGCACGCACACGCTCACGCGCACGCGCACACGCACACGCACGGGCACACGCACACGCACACACACACACACGCACACACATACATACATATATACATACATACATACATACATACATACATACATACAGATATACTGACATTGGGAAAATAATCGGAAAAGGTTTCTAGGACCTCAAAACGTGGCGATCTGGTGAAAACTCGATTTTCAAAAATCGGGGCAAAATCAGTAACTTCCTTATCTACATAGGTACCTACGTAGCAGGAAGTTCAAAACACAGATTTCGATGCTAATGGCCTTTAGTTTATACTATCTAGGTATAAAGTAAATGTCATCAAAACTAGCCGTTTTCGCGTAATTACAAAAATCCGAACACAAACATCCAAAGAAAGTTTGAGTAACTTTCTCCAATATTATATTAATGTGTATGATTATCACAATATATGTGGCACAAGCTGTGTATTGTGACGAAGTTTTAGAAAGCAGGGAATACGTGAGTCGAAAGAGTTCACGTGACTTGTAATTCAGGGCCTTAAGATTTCTAAGCTTAAAAACAATGTTTTAGTAATGGCATAATAGTTGCTATTGTAAATAGGTGAAAATCTTTTTTTAACAATTAGATATGTATGTATGCCATACTGTCCCGCTACGAATATCTTTCTTTATGGAATAAGCCAATCACGTCAAAAAAGTATAGGTATTAATGTTGTTTTTAAACTAGTTTCCAATGTACCCCTCAAGAAAATTGAGCTGAAGACAAATGCGTACATACTACTTTACGACCTTTGCTTTTCTTAAGTTCGCTTTTAGGAACATTTTAACATAAGTATTTGAATGCATGTTCATGGAGCGACCTCAAATTATATTAGTTATGTCAACATGAACTAGAAATACAAATTCATACAACAACCGATCCCCAATCTCCTGTATTTCATGAAAACTGCATCAGATTTTCCCAATAAAACAAATTACCCATACAAAACAAGAAGGAAAAAAAAACAAGAAGGCGTCTTTGACAATCGGGAAACTTATATAAAAAGTTTCCGATTAATTCGTCTCAACCTTCTCCTTTTTTGAATCAGTTAAAAATGACCACTCTACAGTTAACCTTGAGGCCAAGCAAATGCAAAATGCTCAGCCCAAGTTTAAAACCAAATTAAGGCTAACCTAACAACCGCGCTAAAGGCTTATTCATTTCAAACAGAACGTCTGCTTAATACGGCATTTTGCTTTACTATGAAAGAAAAGCCGTGGAATTGTTCTACGTTTTATGCGCGGGAGAGAAAAGATGTACTCACTGTCGTTGGCGACGGCGGTCGTAATGTATATAGTATTGGCATTATGGGTTAATCGGGATAGAAAATCAAGTAATAGTCTTTGGAAACTGAAAACAACGATGAACCAAGTCGCGGGTAATAGCTTATTAATTATACAATGCCACTAATATCAACAGACATAAGCATGATTATAATGGCATAGACAACAGAATAAGTGAAACAAACAATATCATGTCTCACAATAGGCAAGACTCAGGGTACAGAAAACACTAACGCAACTTAGTTTAATAATGATGATGTTTTGATTGTTGAAGTCACAATTACAAGTTACAACAAAGATAATAATATATACATACAGACACATATTCAGACCAAATCGTTTAACAGACAAGCAGTAAGAGGGAGTCAGTCATAGAGACCTATTATACCATTCTAGAGGAACTGTAACTTTCTTTAATTAACCCACGAACCACTTGAAAACTAATGAAACAAACAATCATAGCTACAGTGCTATTTAAAGCCAGGACAGTTTTTACCTATGTCTGCTGTTTGTAGGTACATTCATTTGAAGTTTGATTATGTTTTCTTAATATCTACAGCAAGAGTATAACAAGCCTATTAGGTATATAGTCATTCCACTGTGATCATGTTCAGTAAGACTGAAACTATAATAAAAAATGACACGGGAACATCCATAATAATATTATAAATTATAAAGTAACTCTGTCTGTCTGTGTGTCTCTTCTTTACCACCACTGAACCGATTTAGATGAAATTTGGTACAGAAATCCCACAGGAACGAAGTCGCGGGCACAGCTAGTGAGTAATAAAGGAACATTGGGTAACACAACTGGGGTGTCAATCGATATATAGATTACGCTATCTCATTGAAGGTTACTTCAATACTATTATTACTCGCCGCCAATATTGCCCTTTAACACATATTTAAACGTCTTTGTTTTCTACTTAGACTATATACGCCATGCTATCTCGCAGAGCAGGCTACCGTCTGACCTCGCTACCATGCATTTTCCCCACGCACACAAGCCTCGCGCGGTGCTTGACAATAATATCATACCTTAATACTGTGATATCTCCTGAGTTATTGGTTAAAATCTAATGAATCAAAGGGCGATTTCATTCAAAATTAAATACTTGTGATGAATAATTTATTCAAATAAAGATTAATGTTTTGTAATTGTTTATTAATTTCTTATTGTGTTGTTGTTTATTAAAACACCGTCGCAAATAATGCATTATTTTAGAACAATTTTGATTACCATAAACGGGTCATAACATGTGAATCTTAATAGATAGATGTACACTACAGGTTTTAGCAGGTGGTAGAGTTCTGCATTGTCTCGCCCGGGTCTGGTACCACCGCCTTACCTATTTCTGCCGCAATAGCGTCAGTGTTTGTCACTGTCGTGTTCCGGTTTGGAGGTTAAGGTAGCCGGTAAACTTATGCATGTGGCATAAGAGCACCCCACAAGATAGCAACGCACCATTAACACATTTGATGTCAATAGGCGATGGTTGACTGTTTCCATCAGAAGACCAAGCAACTATAAAAAAAACACCATCGTGGACTTCTTTTTACAACTTTTTAAGATGGACAATTCAATCATACATGATTTTTGCGTAACTTTAACCGTTAACGCAGCGCACGCCAGGAAAGCTCTCAAAAGGAAAATTATCCCCGTTTAGACCACATTTTTCTTTAATACCTACTCCGATCTTGGTTGTAGCGTGATGTTATATGGCCTATAACCTTCCTCGATAAACAGGCTATCCAACTCTAAAAGAATTATTCAAATCGGTTCGGCAGTTTTCGAGATTAGCGCGTACAACCAAACAAACTCTACAATTTTATAATATTACTAGCGACCTGCCCGCGGTTTCACCCGCGTAGCTTTTGTTCCTGTGGGAATATCGAAAAGGTTTATATATTAAAACCTTCCTCAAGAATCAATCTATCTATTAAAAAAACCGCATCAAAATCCGTTGCGTAGTTTTAAAGATTCAAGCATACATAGGGACATAAGAACATAGGGACAGACAGAGAAAGCGACTTTATTTTATACTATGTAGTGAAGTATAGATTAATCGTGTTCCGGTTTGGAGGTTAAGAGGTAGCTGGCAGACTTATACATGTGGCATTACCATCCCGAAACTCGGATAGCGACGCACCATTACCATCTTTGGTGTCTATAGACGATGGTTTCTCATTCCGCCAGGAGAACCATCTGCTTGTTTGCTATCTAATGATATAAATAAATGTGGGCACCGGCGGGACAATATCGTCAAAAAAAATTGTTGTTCGTTTTAATACAGAAAGTATCTATCATGATAGCAAGCAGACGGTGATTCTAATGGAATAAAGCTACAGACACCCAAGATATTTATGTTGCTAGTGCTATTGCTAGCATGAGTGCAAAATCCGTGGGTTATGTAATGCAAAAACCGTAAACTATAAACTAGAACACGAAATAGAAAAACAAAGACGATGGTGCCAAACCTGGGCAAAACGTAACAGATCTCTACTAACTACAAGTCTCGATAGTAGCGACATGTTTGGCCTTAGTTCCTTAGGCCTTTTTAAGAAATTTGTGACGAACTGACCACAGGAACTGTCCAACACTAGTAAATTTATCATATTTGGGTTTTGGGGTATTAACTTATAAACATGAATTCTTAATGAGTCGTAATGTATGCATAAAGAATCTTAGCCTTAGACTTGATTTTGCAATTCAAGCTAATTTACCAAATCGTATCCTCCATTACATTTAATTAGGAATTTAGTTTAAGCCTGCGCCGAGCTAATTTTGACAGAAATGCGTTCGGTACATCCCTTGCAATATCGTTTAAAGATTTAGCTATGCAATTCATAAGTAAGATACTAAAGGATTCACGCCATAAATGTTATAACTTAGAAACATGATAACCTGTAGTTTTCTCGACAGAAAAAAAAACCAAAGTTACCTCTGAACAAAAAGGAAAATTCTTAGTATGGCGAAAATACTTAACGAAAGGTCATTAGTTTTTAAATAATAGCAAATCAAGATGTTTATTCCATAACCTATACATTTTATATTTTTAAAATGTGTATTAAATTAAGCGATAACAAAGAAATACACTAAATCCACACTAGTATAGTCAGTACAATCACGCTTCCTCCCTGTCCGAATAGAAGGCCAAAATATCGATTCGCTCTAAAAGCTCGGTGCTCTCTTAACAACATTTTAGAATAGATAAGAAATTTGTTACGGTACGTTAAAAGTCTAGATGTTATAGGTTAAAAATGTAAGAAATCCCTTACGCTACTATTTTCAAAATATATATATTTAATATCATAAACGCAACTGTAAGTACATAAAAAAACTAATTCCGAGGTCATCACGTTATTAGCGATTCGACGCGAAGAGGCCACCTCCATAACCCCGCAGCTACAACATCGGGATACATCAAGATTCGCGTTGCTGCAATGTGTGTGGCCCACCCTTTCGCTGAATCGTAAATCATTTTAAGAGCTAACAAAAAGGCTTCGGGCTTCTGTCGGTTTTCTACCGCACATCAAAAGCTTTTATGGAAACAACTAGAAGTACAACATTTTTCGAACTTTTCCATTGGTGTGCACCGTAAGCTGAAAATACTACGTGTGTTTTACGAACATATATTCGCCCTGGCGACTAAGTACATGTGGCCACGTAGTTTATCATAGCACGAACACGAGAATTTATAGCAAAAGATCGCTAAAATCTTCTCGCCAATAAGTTCATCTTGCTTTTGCATCAGTGCACATCGCAAGATAGATTATTGTCGGCAAATACTCTATTCCGCGGGACATGTCACTGTTTATTAAATGATAAATAGAAACTTGAAATTTTTTGAGGGGCTTTCTTTTTGTGACTACCAAATTTTCTCTCTACGGCTTTTTTGGAAACAACGCAGCAAAGGACTTTTTCGAAAACTATGACCACTTGATAACATTAACAATTCAGCAAAAATGAATACGTCCCATCTTCTTCGTCATCTTATCCCCATTATATATTACTCAAAACAAAATAGGGCCCACGTTGATTTCCGCCTTTAAAATGAAAATGCATATTTTTTGTAGTTTTTATGGATAGATAAAGTTAGACAGTAAAGTTTTATTAATTATTCAAACAAAGTAAATGATTAAAAAAATTATACACATAAAAATGAAAAAATAAAATTCAAAATCATTTTTTGTGTAAAAATCGGGGTGGGCCAATTATATTCTATTAACAAATTAGAATATCATTGGGGTGAGCCCTATATTGTTTTGATTAGCATATATTATACTGTCCCATGTAAATAGGGCATAATCGTGGCGGTGGCTCCGACAAGCTCATCGTTGCAGTGTTTATTTCGGAGAAAACATTTTTTCGTTAAAATTTCTTGTAAATACATTAGAAAGTTAATATTATGTAATCATCAAGGAAAACAATCATGAATTTGAAATTTGAAAAACGCAGCGCTTTCAAATAAGTCGTAGCGTGAAAGTTTAGAAGACTTGCCAAAGGAAAGCCAGAAACTCACGAAGTTTCAATTTTGTATTTATAACTGACAAGAGTGTGTTGTTCCGCGAATTACTTCATATGTGGCTATCAAGTTTGCCGTAGCACAACCATGAAGTTTTATTGTGACAACACACCATGAATCTTCGGACAATAATGTGGCCCCGGCATAAAGAGGAGCATAACGAATGTATTATGTATGTCTGACCTTTAAGAGAATGTGTACCAGGATGGTGATAATTGAACGAGATGTGCAAAAAATTTTGTATACATTTTGATGTAAGACGAAAACATACAGAAAATAGAATATGAAAATATTTAGTTTAGTAATAATACTAATTACAATATCAACACATCGTGTTTCTATTAAATAAACATCACGATACATTCCTAACACCAATGACAAATTGACCTAATAGCTTATCTAGATTTTTATGTAAATTGCTACTTTTTAAAGTTCCGTACCCCATAAGAAAAATCGTTATAGAGTTCCGTTTTCAGGATCAATTCGTTGTCCATCTGTCCGTCTGTCAAGACCTTTTTTCTCAGGAACGCGTAAAGATATCGAGCTGAAATTTATTTCAAATACTCAGGTCTATAGTCCCTCTCAGCTATGAATAAACCAAACTTGTAAGTCAAAGCAATCAAAAGATAAAGATATATTTATTAGTTACATCGCAAAAAAACCGGTTGACCCTGCAGGCCATCCCTGATACTTCCCGCTAAATTGAGGTATTTTATGTTGATATTTTTTTTTTATGTCATAAGATAGCAAACAAGCAGATGGGTCTCCTGATGGAAAGAGTCAACCATCGCCTATAGACATCAAAGATGTCAATGGTGCGTTGCTATCTTGTGGCGAGGTCTAATGCCACATGCATAAGTTTACCGGCTACCTTACCCTCCAAACCGGAACACGACAGCGACAAGCACTGACGCTATTGCGGCAGGAATAGGTAAGGCGGTGGTAGCAGACCCGGGCGAGACAATGCAGAACTCTACCACCTAGTAGCCACGATGGTAGTGACTCGATAGCCAATCGGTCGCCTTTTACGACCTGCCTGGCAGAACGGCAGTTGGCCTATTCTTCAAAGGAGGCCGGGACCAACACGGCGAAACACGGCGATAGGAAGAGAAACTGTAGGTACCTAAGCATAGACTTTTTTCAGAGTTAAAAATCTTAATTTTGTTACAAATGATAGTAATTTCATTTCGAAAACCTGTAAATTTTGTTTGTGTAGTGTTCTATAACAATATAACACGAGATTTTTGTATATTAGATTATTTGTATTATATTCAATCTTTACATAACTACAACTTATTACTAGTCAAAAAAAGATAGTATTATAGTAATAATAGTCCACGGTACATCACTATGTTTTTTATAAAATAATGAACACACATTAAATAATGAACACACATAATTGAAACATTGAGTAGCTTCCTTTTGGCAAGTTTTTTTTTTCAAAAGCGCAGTGTTTTCCAAATAAGCATGATCTAAACATACCGAATCCATAAGTTTTTCGGCCTTAATGGTTATTGGTTATATACTATGTATACAGTTTTAATGCATTTACAAGATAATTTAATAATTAATTCAAAAAAATTTTAACTCTTCTCTTCTGCAAGAATAAACCGTGAATATGCCTTGTATATGCATTTGGGTTAAGGACAGAAATCATCACATACATAATTCAATTTGGCTGAAATGTTTAATAATTATTAATGTTATTAAGTGGTCGAAGTGTCGAACAAATTTTTATGCCGCGTAGTTTCAGACTGATAGGTCTGAAACCGACCGATATGGTGTCAATACGGTATTTCTGTTTCGCAGCACCTTCGAAAAAAGTCGTAAAAAGAAAGTTTGTTCGCCTCGCCAAACGAAAGTCACTCACGAAGTTTCAAGCATGTATTCACCATCATCATATCTTCAAGCAAAATCCCTTATGAGGTAAGCAGATATGATTGAGTGCAATATGACACGGTCCACACAGACTTGGCTTGCTTCCTGCACATTCATACTCTCTCCATGCAAACACGCCGGTTTCGAAAACTCATGTAGGTTTTGTATGTAATCATAATTCAACAAACAGTGTGATGTCCCGAGGACTAAAAGTTTAGAATTATTAAACATCTAATAAAAGTGTTAAATGGCTAGCTGGTAGTTATAATAAACGATCGCATTTTTTAAGACTGCGCCTATACAAGAGAACCCTTATTAGAAGTTTAAATTTTTTTTTATATATTTCATAAGAATATCATAAGATAGCAAACAATCAGATGAGTCTCCTTATGAAAAGACCTTTTAGTGTGATAGTTGGTAGCAACCTCCGCCTATAGACACCAAAGATGTTAATGATGCGTTGCTATCTTGTGGCGGGGTCTAATGCCACATGCATAAGTTTACTGGCTAACTTACCCTAACACGACAGTGACAAGCACTGACGCCATTGCGGCAGGAATATGTAAGGCGGGCGGTGGTACCACTTGACAGAAAAACAATGCAGACTCTACCACCTAGTAGCCACGATAGTAGTGACTGGCATAGCCAATCAGTTGCCTTTTACGGCTTGCCGGGCAGAATGGCAGTTGGCCTATTCTTCAAATACTTATATTATAGTAAGACGAGCAAATACCGCGATTTAATTATTTATTTATTTGTTACATACTACTTTCCAATAGATATTTTTGTTACATACTATTTTATACCAATACAACTGCGAACTATATATTTTTTATACAAATAGGACGAGATAAATACTTTATTGTTTAAAAGCAAAAAGCTTTTTTAATGAAAAAATAAAAGCGTAGCTTATTGATTTTGTGGATATAGTGATTTCTAATTCGTTGCAAGTATGTACAATAGGTACAAGCGTTATTTTACCGGCTAACATACCCTCCACGTTAGAATATACAAGTGATAAGTGAGCAGTAATTTCTTCACACCCGTATCCTCGAAGAGGTAGGCAAAAGTACAACCAGTGTACGCACAATTAGCCGAAGATACGTAGTTCCACAATGTGATAGGTGGCAAACCTAACGCCAACCGGGCACTTTATCCAATCCCGGGCAACTTTATTTTTATCAGAAAACTGAAAATCACATTTTTTTAATCACCCGACCCGGGCATCGACACTGTTCCTCTAGACCACAAAGGCGATAACAGTAACTTACTGCGGAAAATTGTATATGTCACTTTCATCATGATTACTAAGCTGCTATTATTATAATTAACTCTCCTCCATGCTCCATGGAAGGAAGTAATATATATATATATATATATATATATATATATATATATATATATATATATATATATATATATATATATATATATATATATATATATATATATATATATATATATATATATATATATATATATATATATATTAGGCTGATTCAAAAAAAATCGACTATTTTTTTTTTCGATACTGAAACTCAAAAACCTTCGGAAAGGTGTAAAAAAACGCCTGTAAAAATCTGAGCTCTTAATATTAATATTTAAGGGTCGCGCACTGCGAATTTCTATTTCCTATCTAAATAACACAGGCAAAATTTTTTACAAACTTTAGAATTTTATCACTTCCGAGTGGCTTGCTGGACGGCTAAGATTATAGCTGATTCTTGTAGAGAATTTGACGCTCTATAAAAAAGGTCTCTTGTAAATTTTCGATTATTCGACTCTTTTAAAAGATATTCAAAGTCAAAGATAAACCTAGAAAAAATTAAAGGTTTTTTTCTACTTTTTGGTTGATCTACCAGACTTTTTATAAAATTTTGCTTTTAGCGATATTTTCTGAAGCATTTTTGTAATTCTGAGATTATCCTTAGTCCATTTCATTTGTGGTTTTGTATAGACGCTTTTTTTGACATGATTTAAGCCAAGTCGCATTATTTAATAGAAAATTACCAACAGTAGTGTATTAGGGGAGTAGTGCTCTTTTTTATCGATATAACCAAAAAAATATTTGTTATTACTTCACTTGTCACTGTGCCGCTTTGTTCTGAACTATCTTTCTTAATCTTACCTTGAATATTTATTATAATTTATAGTTCAATTCTGTAGATTCATAGTTGTGTTTTAGTTGTGTTGAAAAAAACCTTTAATTTTTTCTAGGTTTATCTTTGACTTTGAATATCTTTTAAAAGAGTCGAATAATCGAAAATTTACAAGAGACCTTTTTTGTAGAGCGTCAAATTCTCTACAAGAATCAGCTATAATCTTAGCCGTCCAGCAAGCCACTCGGAAGTGATAAAATTCTAAAGTTTGTAAAAAATTTTGCCTGTGTTATTTAGATAGGAAATAGAAATTCGCAGTGCGCGACCCTTAAATATTAATATTAAGAGCTCAGATTTTTACAGGCGTTTTTTTTACACCTTTCCGAAGGTTTTTGAGTTTCAGTATCGAAAAAAAAAAATAGTCGATTTTTTTGAATCAGCCTAATATATATATATATATATATATATATATATATATATATATATATATATATATATATATATATATATATATATATATAAAAAATTTTGCCTGTGTTATTTAGATAGGAAATAGAAATTCGCAGTGCGCGACCCTTAAATATTAATATTAAGAGCTCAGATTTTTACAGGCGTTTTTTTTACACCTTTCCGAAGGTTTTTGAGTTTCAGTATCGAAAAAAAAAATAGTCGATTTTTTTGAATCAGCCTAATATATATATATATATATATATATATATATATATATATATATATATATATCTTTATATTTGTCCTTTTTTATTTTAGTGACTTATAATAAGTATTAACAGATTTCTCCAAAATAAAACATTACATAATCATTCGATTCTTCTAGAATCATCCATCTTCCATATTTAGATATCACGAGAACGCTTATTGACGGCGCAAGTGAATGTTATAAAGTATGAAATGATTAAACATTCAGAGAAGACGTAGGTACTAATTGAACAACCCATATATAGAACATCATAGCTATTTTAAGCAATAAAGTTGTCAGGCACTTAACATCTAGTGAAATAGAATATAACCATTCAATTGTAGATACTATAAAACCACGTGATACTTATCCATTAATTAGCAGGACGCTAAATGCCAATAAACGACATGGTTCGTTAGACCCATTTATATCTGCTCTTTATAATCGAAAAGACAAACTTTATATGCTATAAATAGAATAAAGTGGTGCGAATAAAACCATGAATTGGATGTCTTGTGACGTAACAAGTGTGTATTTATAAACTGTGACAGTTTGTTACTATAGCCGACTGCCAACTATACCGCTCCGTAGGTCGAGTGGTTAGCGGCCCTGACTACGCAATCGACGGGGCTCGGGTTCGATCCCCGACGGGGACAAGCATTTGCGTGATGAGCATAAATGTTTGTATTTCCGGGTTTGGATGTTTATTAAATATATTCCAGTATTTATATATGTATTTCTATGTATTAGTATCGTTGACTAACACCCATTACACAAGCAAATAATTTGCTTGTTTTAGCAAACACGTTGCAGTCAGTGATCAAATATTGTGCCTGTTATCTAATGATTTAGATAACATTTTCGTCACTGATAAAATGTTGATTGTATTGTTAAAACAAGACTTAAAACATCTGAAATCAATACATATTTTGATATGAGAAACCATATATTTTAACTAGGCATGGATCATTTAACAGTTAACGTTAAATTTCGTACTAATTTTTTTTAACAATTAACAACTGTTATTTATATTAGCAAATACTGTTAAAAGTAATTTTTATGCATCACTAAAATTACCAATAACTTGATATATGATAATAATGTTATTAAAAATATTTCGAGAGACCGTGATAATAATAACTGTTAAAAGTTATTAAAACTATTCAAGAGGACCTTTTTTTGTTAGCTTCGTGTTTTTACTGCTTCTAATACTTATTATACATAGGCTACTGATATAACATAAATAAATAACTGTTGAATATTAATTAACTTTAACAACATAACAGTTAATCTAATTTAACAATAATTTCCATGCCTAATATTAACAATAAGTGAAACCGTTGCACCACTTTTTACGAAAATCACGTGGAGGAGGCTGAAATTTGGCACAGTTAAGAAGTGCAAAACTTTATGATAAGCATGGAAAAATAAATTAAATTAATAAAAACGCTACACTAAAAGGCGGCTATCAATAGACAGAAGATGGAATTTCCTAAATTCTTAACTTTATTTGAAATGGTAAAGACTGGTCTACTCCTTCAAAAAGAAGTTCGATGTGATTGAGAAAACTTAATTCATATTTTTCCTATCATGTTCTCTACTAAGAAGGAATAGATGCTTTTTATATTAGAGAATGTTTTTAATTTTATGTTATTCTATTTTACAAACTAATTAACTTGTTTATTCAAGTTAAATCTAGTCGATCATTTAAAATTCCCTGGTACAATAAGTTTTGATTGAATATGTAATGTATTTTTTGTCGGCTACTATTTACTGCTACTGACTGTGTCATGTAAATTTCCTTCGTCTTATATCACAAAAACGAAGCAGCTTTAATTTATAATAGGGAAAAGATAATCTGATAATAAATTAGGAACAATCTGCAGGCATACGAGCAAGCGCCTGCTGGAAAGCATTCACCACTGCCCATGAACATTTGCAACACAAAAGGTTAGATGGCAATGCAATGTTGGCTTCTGAGAATGTTATTGACCCTCCTATTAAAAATGCCAATACCAAAGCTACTCGAAAAAAGCCGTGTAAGGTAAGCTGTTACATAGTTTAACTGTTCGTATAAAGAAGGTTTTAGTAAATCAAACATTGGTGGATGACTATTCGTTAATATGGTGTGGGTGTATAATCGCTAACTAGGCGGCGTGTAGAGAGGTATTCCGTCCACACCATATTGATGATTGATATTGACAATAAAACGGATAGGCTTAAGTGTTCTGGAGAAAAATGATACGAGGTTTCGCTCGCCCCACGCGGACACCCGCTCCAGAGATGTCTCAGTTTCAGACACGAGTCTATTCCGAATCTTATCTTTACTCGCGAAAGATTTACACGGCCAGTGAAAAATAATTATTCGCGTAGTATTATAATTTAAGTAAGCGTAATTTACCGTTGTACCGTTTCAGGATTTCGAAGTAAAAAAGGAACTCTTATTGTTTCGCTCTGTACGTCCATCCGTCCACAGTCTAGCTCAGAAATACTTAGTACTTGAAAGCTGTAATTTCGTATGAATATGCATATTAATTCCGGCAACAAAGCGGTTACATAAAATCTTGAAAAAACACCCTAAAAAATGGCAACTCCGTTACATGTAAAGTGGGGATGTTAATTTTATTTTCTCGTGTACCCCATGGTGTGGGGTATCTCTGAATAGGTGTGTAAAAAATATTGTAGATTTGTGGAAAATATTTTTCGATTAAGAGACTCGTTTGTGAAATTTTATTTTCTCGTGTACCCCATGGTGTGGGGTATCGCTGAATTAGGTGTGTAAAAAATATTGTAGATTTGTGAAAACATTTTTCGATTAAGAGACTCGTTTGTGAAATATTATATATATTATAGCTATAAATTGCTAATTTTTGTTAGAGTCGTGTGTATTCCTCTTCCTATTGCAAAAAATTGTTGTATTTTACTGTTACAAAAAATATGTACATATTTTTTGAAACAGTAAAATAAAAAAGTTAAAAAATTGGTTGAATGGCTATACTATTCGGCATAGAACATGAGGCCCCGATACCAAAACCTGGATCAAGAAATTGGGGGTTTCTTTCCTTAATAATGTTTAAAAATGACGCAGCCCTGACTCTGTTGATACTGATTATCTATATAAATAAAAATGAATCACCAAATGCGTTGCCAAGAGCAAAACACAAGAACGTCCGTACCATTTTTCAAATATTTGTGATGTCCGAGGAAGGTTTATATAAAGCAAAAAAATGGGAAAATTGTAAGAAAAATTTTGGGATCAATAAAAATTGACGATGAAAAAAGAAATTTCATTACTTCTGACGACTTACAAATTTGAGGATTGCCTCAGAACTCAATAACTTCTGAGGCAATCCTCAAATTTGAGTGACTATAAAATAAATCAAGGATTAGTAAGCAAATATATAATATAAACTAGCCTAATAATCAGTATTGAATCTGTGCCATATATTATTTAAAAAATAATTTACTTACAATATATTTATGTCCATCCGACACTTCCAAAATGCAAGGAAATTTCTCTGCATGTTTAAAATTTGGCTTATCGTTCTTATCAGCAGGTAATCTTTCTATAGTTGAAGAGTCAAACAACACTTTTCTTCCTCTTATATCACACTCTTTATAAAGTAGCAGTCGCACTTGTTGCAAAGCTATCTCACAGCACCTGTTATTGAACAAAAAATAATGCATTTTAAAGTATAACTTATAATTTCAATACAAATAAAAAGTGGCTGGGGTTTAATTCTTCGGTTCTAGTGCAAGCCATGCCATATAGCCATGGAAAGTTGTCACTGCTACAACCTTGCAAAATTGTCTGTTTCTATTTTACTATACATGATGATGAATTGAAAATGCACCCTTAAACCAGATCACAACAGTGACAAACGTTGACACAGGAATAGATGAGTACCAAACCTAAGTGAAATATTTTAGAACTCTACCACTTAGTAATCACGACGGCAGTGACACGTATAATCAATAGCTCATCTTTTACAAACTGTTTGTCTGCCTGGGGAGAAACATTCTAAATACTAGCTCTAGACTTGCAATGCTATCAAAGCATTAAAACAAAATAGCAAAATGTCAACACGTACATAAAAAAATTAGCTATTATATGTATATAGGCATTTCTTTTATAAGAGAGATAGCAAAGAGATAGTTCGCCAGATGGCAAAAGATGACCAATAATATAGACATGTCCTAATTTCAATGTATGTGTACAATGTAATATTTTCGTTCGCTCAACTTAATTCTAACAATAAATAAGACTTACTTTATTATTAGAATAAGAAAATCAACAAGCATAACATACAAAATTTGAACAGTTACGTTTTTAAAAAGGTGAAAATTACCAAAATTGTTATAAAGTCATTCTGTTTTATGAGGTAATCAGAATAAGGACTGAAAAAAGTGAAATTCTCTCATTTTTTAAGATGACCAATAATTATTTTAAATTAATTCTAAACTCTTATAATGATTCAGTGCAACATTTTATATTATTTTAAAAATAAGGATAAATTAATAGTTATTTATATAAATATAAATATATAAATATTTGCCCCCAAAGAAAGCAACTTATTTGCTTGTGTTATGGGTGTTAGTCAACGATACTAATACATAGAAATATATATATAAGTACTTTTACATACATAATAAACACCCAAGCCCGGAAATACAAACATGCTCATCACACAAATGTTTGTCCCCGTCGGGAATCGAACCCGAGCCCATGACGATTGCATAGTCAGGGTCGCTAACCACTCAACCAATGGGGCGGTCGAAATAATATTATAATAAATAGCATTTAGTTAAAGATATATGGTGATTTCTACAACTGGAATAATCAATAAGTACTACTAATATAATAACTATGTTTTATTAATATTAAAAAAATAATAATTACAAAATCTTTTTAACTGTATTAAAAAGATTTGTTCATTATACAGTGTGTAAAGAAAACCCTGTTCGATCCGAAAGAGGCATATACATTGGTTAAAGGCATTACTGAAAAAAATATTCAAATAACTTTATTTCAAAAAATAAAAAAGATATCATTTTTTTAATATTATTTGTATTTTTACTTATATTTCCCTAGCGTTAAGCAAATATTTTAAAAATGACAACACTTTGTCACTGCTTGTTTCATTGTTTGGTTTTGGCAGTTTTCGCACAACCACCACGTCAAGGTGCGGTCGTCGTGTTTCGGCTTTTTATAAAGGAATTTTAAACGCGCCGCGTGACTTTCGGTAGCATATGACTTACGCGGCATTGTTTGATAGTAGAATTTACTTATTTGTAGGTATTGTCATACTTAATGTATGAAAATACCATTTAAGATTACTTTTTTTTATTGGGAAAACTAATTAATTAATATCCACAAAATAATTACACATATGTAGCCGTATTATGGTACCAAATAACACCTTTAATTATCCGACAGGGTTTTCTTTACACACTGTATAACTAAAAATAATAAAAAAAACGTAAAAAAATTGTAACAAATAAGTTCTAAATTTATTATTTGTAAAATTTTAGACGAAAAATACAACATCCTTACAATTATAAAATGTATTCATAACTGTAATAAGTTTTCCCCCATTGTCAGTTTTTTTGTTTACTAAACTTACATATTACTTTTTATTAATACAAGATGTCAATAATTTGATAGAAAAATTTGTCCATACTACTTTATTCGATATTACTTTAAAAATACTTAACAAATTATGTTATTTCTTGATCAATCCTATTTTCAAGCTTAAAAATAAATCCAAACATCATTAAAAGAATTCTTTAAATGATATTTTAGCTAAGAAACATCCACTATCTCAGCGGAGAACAAAAAAATTAGGATGAAAGTTTGATCCTATAAGATGTTTTTCAAGATAAAAGACTATAGAGCAGGCTTTAGTAATAGTTAACACTATTGACAGACCATTAACAGTTATAAAATCTAACTACTACTAAGAACTATGTCTATATTCCAAAAGCAGCTTCCTAAAATAAAGCAATTCATGCTGTATATAAATAGTAATAAATCTATATTAATATTATAAATGTGAAAGTTTGGATGTTTAGATGGATGGATGTTTGTTAATCAAGCAAAAACTACTAAACGAATTTGAATTAAATTTGGCACACAGGTACCTGATGACCTGGAATAGCACAAAGGTTGCTTTTTATCCCAGAAAAATTAGAATTTGCCAAAAACTTTTATAATACAGCAGACTGTACGCTGCAGCTAGTATATTATTATTACTTATATACAGCATGAATTATATTTGAGTATGGTAACGGTTAAGTGGTAAAAGACTTTACATACTGAAGTACGGTGTTCAGTACTTGATTCTGAGACCAAATACATAAAAAATAGGTACTTAAATTCTGATGAATACCCACACATAGAAATGCATTATTTACAAACAGTGAAAAACTACAAAAATCCATATGATTGAAAAGTGCATTAAATTTGTATAAGACATAAGAAATATTTGTTAAAAACATTAATGTCCATTTTTCTTTATTTATTTTAAACTAGCTATTTAAACTAGCTTAATAAAATAGAATCCAAATTTTTTTAAAAATGAACAGTTTTGCTTTCCCTGTCATGTTTAACAGAAATTTCCTTTATAAATCTTCAAATATAATCTCCCATCATGCTTTCAGTGTACTGCCCTTGGTAACATCTCTCAAATTTCAATTTGTCTTGATGGAAACATTCCTATTGTTCATCTGAAGCAGCCCCTATTTTATCCTTAATTTAATCCTTTTTAATCTAAATGAAAATTTTACATGTGTATGTTTAGAGGAAACCTACGTCCCACAATAAAAAAATTCAAAATCATGTCTGTAATTAGGTCATCATAATTTTTGGCTGTGGTTTCTATAGAAACCATGAACTGTTGCCTAAATCTGTTCCAGGACTCTTTCTCCTCCTTTCTAAATAACCGCCGAAAAATATCACAATCCCTATCTTTAAATTTTTACTTTGAAAGCTTTGGACTCATGATTAAGAGGCTTTACAATTTTAATATTAAAACCTAATTTAACATGCAATAACGGCATTAATATATTTTGAGGATCGACAACTACTTTCCATTTAAAATTGTATTCACTATGGTCAAACAGAAATAAAATTAAAAATAAGCAACTATATTTCCTGTTCAATAGCACTATTTTTTCTTTTAAAACCAAGTATTTTTGATGTTTAATAGCCTTTTTTATATATTTTTGTTTAAACAGTCAAAATTATTTGAAGTAAATCCCAACCGCAAGAAATTTTCATTTTTTTTTTCTTGATGTAGTGATTAGTATGTATTCAGATACATATAACAGCAAAAAATAAAAAAAAACAAAATTTGTCACCTCTTTCAAACACACAAATATTAATGTAAACATATTATAAGTAATATTGTTTAAAAAATTTCCTTCACATTTAGACAGATCTTTAATTTAAGAACTTATCATAATTATTATTAAACTATATTTTTAATACATAAAAGAAATAAACTTCACTAAGACAAAAAAAGAACTCACCTAAATTTCATTATTTCATATTTGGTTGTTAAACTTTTACAGCTGTTCAACAATGGCCAAATAAACCATTTCTCGAAATAAAAAAAAAATATTCCACATACACTTAGTGCACAATCAAAGGCAATACAAGTAATCTTACACTTTAAATGCACTTTATAGACCGAAGGCACCAGACTGCCCGGTTGCCGTGGAATGTGCGAATTGCGAATGTAGTAACGACTAACGCGTACTGGCTAGTTTCTCGCGTGTAAACATTGATTGAAGCGGACGCCCCTCTTCCTGAATGACGTGATCGAGCAGTCACCTACTCTGTCCCCGCGCAACCCGCGCTTATCACATGTTTTGTCATTGCGCCTTCACCCGCTTGTAATGCAAACTTAAATCTAGTACAAGTTTTTAAGATCATGGTAATGCTAGCGTCGCAATTGCAGTAAACCAATATTAATACCTTATTCGGCAGTTATGAATTTCTAAACTCAGTATCAGTGTAACTTTTTGATATATTCACTAAAAAATTATAAATGAAATACTTAAATATGACGTACCTTACTCTGTTTCGTGATTTCCAATAATTTTCAAAATCCAAGTCAAGTTTTCTAAATGTAGAAGCGACTTTATTCATCAATGCCATCATATTAAACATAAAATTTTATTACATTTTTAAAGTTTAACTTTATAATCATTTTAAATATTACACATTAATAAAATAGCAAATAAGATTTGTTTAAATTTATCTAAAAAACAAGTAACATTAAATAATAAATATTGACAAGTCACGTGCGAAGTCATATGATTAGCCATAGACAAAATTTTTCCTTTCAAAAGGTCAAGGTCGTGGTTGACATATATTATGATGATTTTTGATACCACATGAAAAAACAATATCGATACCAAGGAAGTTACATTCTACACGGAATGCTTACACGCGTTTCAAAATCGTTCCGAAGAGTACCACGACATGGGTGGAGTGTGTTTCTTTCTACTAAATAAAGCGCCAATCGCCATATATAAGTGAGGCCATGCGTAGTTTGCAAGTTACTACTAAGTAATTCTACTAATTTGGGAAACAGTTTTTTCATTGCATAAGTAATTACGTAATAATTAAAAGAAGCACATTTTAGAACTCACTATATTAATAACAATACATTTAATGCTAATGTATTTATCGATGAGTATGAATAAAAAGTATTTAGTGACTACCGAATATATAAAAATCTACCATCAGATAGTTTTATTTACACTGGCAATTGCAAGAAAGGGACAACATCTACTCTTGTCATTGTCTTGCTCAGAACGTTTTTCCCCTCTGTTAAGTAAGAAACAAATGCCAACTTTATATGTAACTAAATAAAGTACATTTTTATTTTTCAAATATTGCTTCGTAATAATTCCAGTTATCGTATATAAGTTCCTTAGTCGGTACCTAACACGGCTGTGTATGGTAAAATAGGTAAAGGCATAGAACAATAATACTCTCCTGATGGAGCACCACACGGAGTAGGTATATAATCCGCCATGTTTTGTTACATAGGTATGCACGTTTTTTTCGTAAGTATGGCCGTTCCATAGGTTTCCTTATTCAGAGCACTCAACAGTTAACATTGCAAGTGACGTGAATTGTGAAACCAAAGAGCAGTGCAGCTAACTCTAAGTCGCTTGTTGAGTGTAAACTAAGGAAGTTACATTCTACCCGAAATGTTCACACGCGTTTCAAAATCGTTCTGAAGAGTACCACGACATGGGTGGAGTGTGTCTCTTTCTACTTAATAAAGCGCCAATTGCCATATATAAGTGCGGCCATGCGTAGTTTGCAAACTACTTCTAAGTAATTCTACTAATTTGAAAATCAGTTTTTGCATTGCATAAGTAATTCCGTAATAATTAAAATGCACATTTTAGAACTTACTGTGTTAATTACAATACATTTTATGTTAATGTATTTATCGACGTGTATGAATAAAAGGAATTTAACGATTACCGAATATATAAAAATCTACCATCAGATAGTTTTATTTACACTGGCAATTGCAAGAAAGGGACAACATCCACTCTTGTCATTGTCTTGCTCAGAACGTTTTTCCCCTCTGTTAAGTAAAAAACAAATGTCAACTTTATTAGTGACGAAATAAAGTACATTTTTATTTTTCAAATATTGCTTCGTAGTAATTCCAGTTATCGTATATAAGTTCCTTGGTGTAAACTGTTACGTGCCAAAACCAAAAGAAGAAGAAGACTAGTGACTACTACAATTGGTAAATAAACAAAATATTTGATGAACAAAATTAAAAATGATTGTATAATGTATCATAATTACTACGAAATTATTTGCAATGCAACTTTAAAACAAAGAAATTTTGAAGAAATAAGTAAATGAGTTATATTTTCTAACATTTGATTAAAGATGATATACCTAATTGGTTGTCGTGATGTATATTGTATTACCATTCGTAGTGATTAGATACTAAATGCTCATAGAATTTTGTTCTGAGCAGTGAACATTCATAAACGAAACAAGTAACAAACCAATGTGCAGTTTGATTCAAAATTGAAAAACATATTTTGTAATAAATAGAAAAACTAATATTCAATTAGTAATTATTTTAAACTTAAAACCATGTCTTCCAAGAATGTGTATGAAAAAATAAAGGAATACAAATCTAGAGTCTTGTCTTGTGTTAAAGAAATATCAGAGGGTGATCCAAGCTGTAAATCATTAATTGTACGCTATCTAGAAAACACTAGTTGTATAGATAAGGATGCTATTATTAAGATTCAAGCTGTCATTGATTATATGTATGAGCAGGTAAATATTGGCAATTGGAAAGAAGTGAGAGATTTTCTTAGAAAAACAATAACAATATCTTCTTATCTTCGATTAGTGGCCCATTTAAAGTTAAATCACGAAATAACAGACAATGCAATTAAAGAATCCTTTAAGATAATAGACTTTGGCATATTGTTTGGTTGCCCTTTAACTGGAGAACCTCAGTTATTGCAAGATTGTGCATCCTGTCTTAACTCACTTAGAATACAAAATGATAATTTGACAGGACTCTTAGTAAACAATCCTATAACTGTTATTGATAATAATGAAAATAACTGTTCTATAGATCTAGTGGATTGTCCTAGTATGGAACAATTTTTGAGAAATTATATTTCAGTGGACAAACCTGTTATACTGACCAACTGCATGAATCACTGGCCGGCTCTGACAAAATGGCAAGACCAAACCTACTTTATTAATTTAGCAGGTTTGAGAACAGTTTCAGTTGAGTTAGGAAGAGCATATACAGATTCTGATTGGACTCAAAAACTAATGACATTGGAGGAGTTTATCACTAATCATATTTATCGAACAAATGGACCTACTGGGTATCTTGCTCAATATCAACTCTTTGATCAGATACCAGAACTTAAAAATGACATTATTGAGCCTGAGTACTGTTGTTTTTCTAACACAAACGAACCAGTTGACATCATGGCTTGGTATGGTCCCAAAGGCACCGTATCACCTATTCATCATGATCCAAAAAGAAACTTGCTGGCACAGGTTGTTGGAGAAAAACAAATATATTTATTTTCACCAAAGGATTCTGAATTCTTATATCCTCATGATCATGAATTGCTAAATAACACTGCAAGAGTGGACCCTAGATTCCCTGATTTAGAGAAATATCCACTGTATAAAAATGCCACACCATATTATTGTGTATTACGACAGGGTCAAATGTTATATATTCCCCCAAAATGGTGGCACTTTGTGGAGTCCTTGTCAGTGAGCTTTTCTGTAAGTTTTTGGTGGGAATAAATAGAGGTTAAATAACAGACATGTATGATTTGTTTTGAATATTATCACTTATATTCATTGTTTATTGTTCTACCAATTAACATCCTACGTATTTCTGAAGTACCAGCTCCAATTTCATAAAGTTTTGCATCCCTTAGTATTCTGCCTGTTGGATAGTCATTTATGTAACCATTTCCACCTGCAATAACAAACTACAATTAAAAATTTGTTCAACCAATTTTACAAGCTCTTATTTAAAATAAAATATACATTATAATGTATACATAAAATAAAACTTTATCATTTTTGACTTAGATCATAAGATCGTAGGTCGAACAAAGGTTATTTGCATTTTTTCAGGGTGTCATTCTACTAGTGCTGGTGTGCTAGCACCCTCAATACATTACCGGTGGGAGGGATATGTTGTGCCACACTCCTAGCTGCATGTGTACCACTGTCTCGCTTGTTTGCATGTGAGGTCGAATTAGACCTTGGCATGGCTTTATCACAAGACATAAGTAGGTCAATGACATTATCAAGATAAAAAAATGATGTGGTGTCGCGGGACACCAGGTAGGAACGAACTTCCTTCGGCTAAACGGCACTACTCGCTTGTGTACGCGACTGTCGCGCCTGCGCACGTCTCATTTAACGCTTTTATTCCACGCATTTTTCTTACGGTTTTACTATCACATTTTTTTCAGTTCGGTCGCGCAGCAAAATCCCTATCCCCTCCAAGCCTGCCGTAAGGAACTTCGTTCCAAAAATATTTTTAGGGTTAAACCATCACTGAGTTCACCTAGTAGAATGTAGTCATACCTAGTATTTGGATAGCATCCAGTGCAATTCTTGTTGCATTTTCTGCACAGTACAATATTACCCCAGCACAGTCTTTGCTGTTGGCATGCCCTTCATCACATGCTCTTGCTACATTATACAAGTAAGATCTACTGGCACTAAGTGTTGTATACATGTCCGCCATTTTACCCTAAAATTATAAAAATAAACATAAAATTATGTTGTTAAGATTAGGTTAGAGAGCTAGGAAGCTCTTTTTCACTGAGTTAGTGTACTTGCTACAAAATTGCCTTTGTGCAGAAATACGTTAGTTAAATATTTACCCAAGGGAGTCCGAGGATCGAACGCGATGCCCATTGATATCGAAGTCGGGGTGGCTAATCACTCGACCATCGGGGTGCTCAACTTAATCCTAACACATTAAATTTAGAAACAGTAGACCAGAGCATTTCGTTTTCGTGTCCAGCAGCATACAATACCGATCAGATTAAATCTAAAATTATAATACATACCTACGTAGTACATACTTCCATACTAATATTGCATATGCGAAAGTAACTCTGTCTGTCTCATGTTCACGCCTAAACCACGAGTTTGATCCCGGAATCCCACGAGAACGGGAACTATTCTAGTAAACCCCCGAGACTATTATTTTTGAAACTTTTTTACATGGAGAAAGTCGCGTGCACAGCTATTTCAAAAGGTACACGCGTTATTTAAAAAACAACGAAAAATTTTAGAAGTTTCTAGAGGGATAGTCCATGAAATATAATATATGAACATTAGCTCCCTTGCTGCATGTACTATAGTAATGTGAAAATCTAAAAACACGGTTACGAATCTAAATCAATTCACCAATTTCTTAGTTGGCGAGAGGTACTCGTCACAGGACTTTGCCAATCTTAATATTTAAATAACTAGCTGTTACCAGCGACTTCGTCAGCGCGGACTTCGTTTACTCTGCACTGCTACTCCCCCGTAGGTGATAGCGTGATAATATGTAGCCTATATTTTGACTCGACCTGTTAGTAATATTCATGCAAAATTCGAAGTAAATCCATGCAGTAATTTTTGAGTTTACCCCGAACATACATACAGACAAACAGACAAAAATTCTAAAAACTATATTTTTGGCTTCGATATCTATTGTAGGTCACGCCCCAAGTATTCTTTTAAAAAAATATTCAATGTACAGTTTGACTTTCCTACGATTTTATTATATGTATAGATAAACATTCACGGGACAAATTACTCTTACTGATCTAACCCTAAAGTAAACAAATTGTTTGCTTGTGTTATGGGTGTTAGTCAACGATACTAATACATAGAAATACATATATAAATACTGGAATATATTTAATAAACACCCAAACCTGGAAATACAAACATTTATGCTCATCACACAAATGCTTTTCCCCGCCGGGAATCAAACCCGAGCCCCGTCGATTGCGTAGTCAGGGTCGCTAACCACTTAACCAACGGAGCGGTCAAATATAATTAATAAAGATTACTAGATACAAGGTAGCAAAGTGAACCAAGTCTTTCTTTTCGACCATGTTGGTCTTGGCTCTTTTTGAAGAATAATCTATCTACCTTTTAACGGGCAGTTCGTAAAAGCACAAAAAGGCTGCAGTAATGCGCACGATGCGGCCAAACCTGTCACTATCGTCGTGACTTCTTGGTGGCAAAGTTCTGTAATGTTTCGCTCGAGTTTATTACTACCTTCTTGCTTGCATTAGTATCTGTCCTTGTCACTGTCGTGTTCCATTTTGGAGGGTAAGGTAGCCGGTAAACTTTTTTTTATAGGGCAATGGGCCTACCTCTCGTTCCCACCACTGTAACTTATGTAAACCAGAATCAACAGCGGCAACCGTCCTGATAACCTCTGAGTTGCGAACTCAGGGTGCCCTGGGGAAAAGCTAAGCTGTCTTGGATCCCGCAACGAAATTAATCAGAAGTATATAGGAGGAGTAGGAAAATACATCCTGTTTCCCTCCCTTTTTAGCAGGAGACAGCAAAATGTTAAAAGCATAAAAATGCTACGAAATGAGACTTTTTAGCCGGTAAACTTATGCATTTGGCAATTTACCCCGCTACACGGATACCAACGAACCATTAACATCTTTGGTGTCTATATGCGCTGGATATCTTTTACCACCAAGAGAGCGATCTGTTAGATATATTCTATATTCTGTAATATAAAAAAGTCCATAGATGCTTCTGGGTGAGTTGTGATACCCATGTTGTGTGATACCCATTATACGTATTTAACAACTATCGCTTATTCCCAGTGAAAGCACGGATACGACGGATTTATTCTTTCAGGCTTGCCGAGACTCCTACATCACCATTAGACTCGAGACTTATACTGACATTTTTCCCCGAAATAATATCTATGACATTTTTTCCTGAATCTAATCAGGAATCGAATTCAGGACTTCGATATGTGACCCGAATAATTTGACTATGACTGTCAACCTTATGATACATTCTTACCTGTAAAAGTTGAAATTCTCCAATATTTCGACCAAACTGCTTTCTTGTATGGGCATAATTAAATGAGACATCAACAGCAGCCTGCATGAGCCCTACAGGCCCTGCAGCTAACACTAATCGTTCATAATCGAGGCCAGACATTAACACATAAACACCTTTGTTTTCTTCTCCTAAGATATTCGCTGCTGGTACCTAAAATAAATTTTGTTAATATTCATGTATTCCAGGTAAGGTCCAGGTACCTTAGGCTGAATACCGAAAATGCAGCAAAGTAGCACTAGTACTTTCAGTAATTGAATTTTCGAAGCATTCGAAACTTTCATTACCTACTTATTATCACAGACTGTGTTGGTCTTGGGTTCCTATGAAGAATAGGTCAACTGCCGTTCTGCCAGGCAGGTCGTAAAAGGCGGCCGATTAGCTATCCGAGTCACTACCATCGTGGCTGCTAGGTGATAGAATTCTGCATTTTCTCGCCCAGGTCTGGTGCCACCGCCTTATCTATTCCGCGTTCCGGTTTGGAGGGTAAAATAGCCGGTAAACTTATGCATGTGGCATTAGACCTCGCCACAAGATAGCAACGCTCCATTAACACCTTTGGTGTCTATAGGCGATAGTTGACTCTTTCCATCAGAAGACCCATCTGTTTGTTTGCAATCTTATAAATATATACCTATAAAATAAAAAAAGACCACGCGAATGTATCTATACTGTCATTGGCATATTATTACTATGGACATCGGATCTCATACTGTGTAATCTAGCGAAAAAAATATCCCCATGAAAAGAATAGACATGTTAACAAGGTAATTTAATCACTAAATCAATATATCAAAGTGTAATTTCGACTAACGTGGAATTGTAGCTTTTTTGCGTTTTGTAGCTCATTTGCCTCGGACATTTTTTATCGCGGACCCGACGTCCATACTCCATAGTAATAATATGTCAATGTATAGAGTAAATACTCGCTAAAGCAATAGTATGCGTCGCGCTACGTGATCTTTGTAGCTCACGTATCACACGGCATCGTCTCCGCCTGTTATGGACGCCGCTGCTGGCCGCTGCCAATTTAGGTGTGATTCCAGGAGCCTAGCGACCACCGTTATTATAAAATATATATTTTTTTCATAGTATTAGACAGCAAACAAGCAGATGTCTCTCTGATGTAAGAGAAATCATCGCCTATAGATACCAAAGATGTTAATGGTGCGTTGCTACCCGTATGGCAGGGTGGCAATGCCACATGCGTAAGTCTACCGGCTACCTTACCCTCCAATCCAGAACACAATAATGATAAGCATTGACGCTGTTGTGGCAGGAATAGGTAAGGCGGTGGTACCAAATACCTGGGCGAGACGTTGCGGAGCTCTCCCTCCTAATATTCACGATGGTAGTAACACGTATAGTCAATTATAGCTAATCGTTCACCTTTTACGATTTGCCTGGCATAATGGCAGTTGGTCTATTCTTCAAAGGAGCCCCTATCGACACGGAGGAAGTATATTTAGTATAGATTTTTGAGATAGAAGAAAACCGATTTTGATCTGATTTACAGCATTTAACGCAGTTTTTGAAAGAATAAATCTGGTCAGATATTGGAATCAATCTATTCATTAGTCTGAAAACTATTTGAAAATCTGAAATACTGCGATTTTAAGTAATTTCTTTGACACTCCATTCACTCTTTTCTCGAAACTAAATTCTTGCATTAAATCAAAATAATTGTACAGGTAGTAAGTATAAAGGATAAGCCCCTAATATTATATACTAGTCTATGGGATAAGCTCCGATGGTTCGGACATGTAGGGAGAATGGCAGATGTAAGTTTAACAATACAGATAGGTATAGGTACAATGTGAATGTGTGAGGATTTAGATATCGTGGAAGATCAAGACCGACAGATTATGATAAAATTGACTGGGTTACGCGGGCTGCCCAAATACAGTATCAAGAGTTTTCGCATCCTGCATATTTGTATGACGAGAATAATGAATGTGAAGGAAGCAAGACAGATCTGCAAGGATCGTAACGTATGGCATTTAGTTCTCTGTACCCCAATCCGTAAGGTTTCTGACATGGAGATATTTATATGATATATGGCGTATGTTTTGGTTTTTATTTTTGTAGAACATCTCAATCCTTCGTTTGGGCCCCTCAACAAATTTTACACATGATACGCCCCTAACACTGAACACATGATATGCCCCTGGTGATTACTATAGATAGAACCAATTATACAACATTGAAATCCATATAGCCTGCTTTTGATCATATGTGTGATGCTACACAAGACAGAGATTCACCTTGAAAGCAATTCTCCGTAGGTTTGAACATGTAGAATATATATATTTTTATATCGTAATTGCTTCCTTATGATATGAAAAGCAGAGACACCATGTTAATGGTGCGTTTCTATCTTCTGGCGAGGTTTAATACCACATCTATAAGTTTACCGGCTACCTTACCCTCCAAACCGGAACACGGCAGGGACAAGTATTGACGTTATGGCGGAAGGAAAAGGTATGGCGGGGTTACCAGACCCGGGCAATACAATGCAGAACTCTAACATCTAGTAAATTAGATGTCTGTCGGTGATGGTAATCTTTATTTTCGTTAGGTGAACCATCTGCTTGTTTGCTTCTTTCTATGTATAAAAAAATAAAAAAATGTTTCGATTTGATCCTGTTTTAAAAAATGATTCGATCGCATGAAAAAATGTTTTAAATGTTTGTTGTTTTAAAA
This sequence comes from Apodemia mormo, assembly GCA_036924255.1. Taxonomy (NCBI): domain Eukaryota; kingdom Metazoa; phylum Arthropoda; class Insecta; order Lepidoptera; family Riodinidae; genus Apodemia; species Apodemia mormo. Next base: position 34,790,787 of record JAUPFN010000007.1, read on the forward strand.
TAATCTCCTTTACATTTAAAACATTTTTTCATTTGATTGAATCATTTTTTAAAACAGAAGGACCACAGATCTGAAGGCATGTATGTATTCTACGTGTTGATTGAACGCTGTCACTGCCTCATCGGAGTTGGTAAAAGTAAAACCTCTCACTAAATCTTTGGGGAAAATACAAAAATCACAGGGGGTTTACTCACTAAGTCGGGGTTATGCGCAGGATGAGTGACGAGATGTACTTTTTTGGAAGCTAAAAATGACTTTGTTTTGTTGGCCGTGTGTGAAGAAGCGTTATCATGATGTAGGAGAATGCGGCTTTTGGGTCGTCTTTCGCGAACTTTTTCTTACACCCTGGGTAAACAAATGGTAGAATACCACTCGGCATTAACACTCTTTTGATCTTCAAGTGGAATTAATTGTACAGATGGGAACCGTAGCTGAGAAAAAAACGCAATCATGTTTTTACCAACGTATCTCGCCTGTCTCACTTTTGTTGGCCTGTTCTCATTTTCAAACACCCATTCACAAGATTGCTGTTTTTTTTCGGTTTCAAAACAATAAATCCACGTTTCGTCTCCTGTGACAATATCATAAACAGCGTTAGAATGTTTGTGGTCGTACTTCAGTAACATCTGTCAGCACCATTCCACGCAAGCCCGCTTCTGCTCCGCTGTCAGCTCATGAGGGATCCAACGACAACAAAGTTTCCAAACTTTCAATTCTTCGTGTAAAATTTTCTGAATTTGGCTGATACCAATCATCAATAGTCCTCGAATTGTCTCATAGGTAATCCGGTGGGTTTTTTCAATTAACCGCTCAACAGTAGCCACATTATTTTCGTTGACGGCAGCTAGGGCCGCCCTTCACGAAATTCGTCATGTAAAGAAACTCGACCTCTCTCAAATTCAGCAAACCATCGCCTCACAGTGCTCAAACAAGGTGCTTCTCTCCCAAAAGCATTTTAAAGACGAGCGGCACAGTCTTGCGGAGAAAGAGAACTTTTAAAATCATAAAAAATCTTTTCGACTTAATTCCATTTTCGTTGCGCACGTAGAATTTGATGTGTGATAAAAAAACAATTAACAAATCATTTCCCGTCTATTGTTTTTTTTATTACTAAGAAGGTTACAACGTTTTAAAAATGTAACATTCGAAATTCAAATAGTTCCGATTAGCTAGAAGTGCAAAACTTTTAGTGTGCCCCATGTACCTGTTTCAGGAGGCATCATGATTCCTGTGATACTCGCGATCAGAGTGGTCGGGTCCTCTCCGAGGATGGTGTCATGAGTCTCCGAAACTTGGCTGTTTGTATGAAGAGTCATGAATGTGGAGGAAACATGATAAGTTTGTCTGCACCGTTATTTACGCAGTTAGTTCTTTCTGCCTATCCTGTGAGAGATTTCATGAAACATATGTATGTATGGGCAAAGCCGATAGTACCGATCTTTAAAAAATTACCATATTTATATACACAACCATATAGATAATGATCAAATGAGGGGATCCCGAACGTCAACAGCTTATTTTCAAATAGCCTTAACTTTCATGCTAACAAATGTATTTTTTGGACTTTTTCTGGTGCCCCTATATGTGATGCCCTAAGCAATAGCTTAATTTGCTTATGGGCTAATCCAGCATTGTGTATGTTTGATCCACAGATCACTTACTCCGTGGTTTGATCATACAATTATTGAAATTGTATTTGTTGTGATTTATAGGAGCTATACATGTTTCTGCCCCAATTCAGGTAAAATATCCATAAAAATATATATGGATATTAACAGGGATACCAGGGAAGTGTCTTGGATCATTAGTTTAGAGGAACATATCTTGGAATAAACGCATAGGTCCTGGATGCGAGCCCAAGGTCAGGTTCATCTTTTTACGCATTTAAAAATTCATTCTGTTTGCAGCTTTTTCTGCAGAAATAATTTGCTCAACACTCAAGATCATATCTGGCTTATTGTTCGATTCGTCACTTAGCTATACATGTCCCTATCATCGTGACTAGTAGGTGGGAGAGTTCTGCAATGGCTCACTAGGGTATTTAGTACCGCCGCCTTACCTATTCTTGCCGCAATAGTGTGAGTGCTTGTCATTGTCGTCTTCCAGTTTGCAGAGTAAGGTAGGTGGCCGATAAATTTATGCAATGGCATGAATACCACGGCAGACGAATAGTAACGCACCATTAGCATATTAATTGGTGTCTACAGGCAATGGTTGCCGCTTTCCATCAGAAAAGCCTGTTGCTTTGCTGTTTGTTGTCATACGATATGTAAAACCGCTCCATTGGTAACCACTTATAACCCGCGGGTTAGCGAACCTAACAACGATTCGGTAGGGCTCTGGTTCAATTCTCGACTGGGACAAACATTTGTGTGATGAACATAGATGTTCTTTATTTCTGGTTTTATGTATTTATTATGTATAACATACCTATATGTATTTTTATGTATTATTATCATCAATGACTAACATCCATAACACAAGCAAATAATTTGCTTACTTGATCGATTTGTGTAATTTGTCCAATAATATTGTTAACTATATTAATATTATAAATGTGAAAGTTTGGATGTTTGGATGGATGGATGTTTGGTACTCAATCACGCCAAAGCTACTGAACGGATTTGGATGAAATCACACACATGTAGATGACTTGGAATAGCACACAGGCTATTTTGTATCCCGGAAAAATTAGGCGTTCTGCAGGATTCGCCAAAATTGTTATAGCGGCCTGCACGCTACAGCTAGTAGTATTATTTAAAAAAAATGCGCATAGGTACCACGCCGCGTATATCGAGCTTATTGCAACTGATGCAAGTTTCGTTAACGGTTTCTTACCTTGCAGTCTTCAAATACGAGTTCACACGTGTTAGATCCTCTCATTCCCAGTTTATCTAACTTTTGTGCCGTAGAGAATCCTGGAAAACCTTTTTCTATCAAGAAAGCTGTAATTCCATGTTGAGGTTTGCTTGTTTGACTGGTTCTGGCGTAAACCTAAAAATATGCTTCATTCAGTCGTTTATTGCAACTAACATGCGTAGGTGTTACATTGTTGATAACATTGATAGTCAAAAAAAAGACCTGTCCAGCCTCGATCCTAAGACTGTAACAAAACAACATGCTGTATATGTACATTCTTATCTCTGATTAGATGCGCTCGCGACTTCGTCCTCGTGGAAAAATTTCAAAAAATGTAACCTGAGTTACTCCCTGTCACATCAGCTATCTGCCAGTGAAAGTCCCGTCAAAATCAGTTCAGCCATTCCAGAGATAAGCCAGAACAAACAGACAGACAGACAAAAATTGTAAAAATGTTATTTTGGTATATGTACAATACCAAAATAACATTGGTATTGTACATATACCAAGTTTTTACTAATTGCATATGGATGTGTATATACATCCATATGCAATTAGTAAAAAGCGGTTATTTTAATATTACAAACAGACACTCCAATTTTATTTATTTGTATAGATTTGAAAACCGGTTTACTCGCTCGGCTGGACCTCGACCACAGCCTGGATTGTGTCACAAAAAAATTATTAAAATAATAAATTAATTCACACTTTAATTTTTCATTCTGATATGGGTACGAGTATAATAATAAAAGAGATCAGTGTGAGTTGGTGTGAGTTACTCCGATGACAAAGTTGACATGGATAAATTCTTTTTTACTCGGATTTTATACAAATTGTGGCAAAATTCGGGATGTGGAAAAGCGACTTAAAGTTATTGACTTTAAAAATGATTATAAGTCTATATAAATGAATTTTTATTAAGATAGTAATAACCATGTGACTATGGGCGGTGACGAACACCTACTTCAGGTAAGCTTCTTTCTCGTTTAGTCCTTCTTTAATAAAAATTAAGGAAAAATATTCTCAGAGGTGACTTTATTACCGCCTACAGGTGCCCCAGGGCGGCACTAGGGTTAAATCCGGTCCTGTTTATATTAGATTTCCAGATAACAAAACTTACATATGGTTTTATAGAGTGAGAGACTCTTAAGATAACTTGTTAAACTTACCACCAAGACGTCAGCGTCTGGACCATTTGTTATCCAGAACTTGTTTCCGTTTAGAATGTAGTAGTCTCCTTTTTTCTCTGCTCGTAATTTCATTGAGGTCACGTCACTGCCTGATCCTGGTTCTGACATAGCGAGGGCTCCAAAATGTTCACCAGAACACAGCTGAAATTTTAACAATATACCTGTTGTATACAGTAGAATGGGTATTAATATGGACAGATATTATATATACCTATTAGATAGATATTCTTCAATAGGAATACCTATAGACATACCTATTGAATAATAGATGATAAAAGTATCTTCACGCCTGTATCGTCGAAGAGGTAGGCAGAGGTACAACAAGTGCACATACGATTAGTCGAAAATACTTAGTCCAACAATTTGATGGGTGGCAAGTCTATCGCCAACCAGACACCTATCCAGTCCCGGGCAACGTTGTTTTTATTAGAAAACCTCATGTGGTCAAATCCGACATCGGACTACCAGACGCACGACAGAGGCGAATAAAGTATCTTCACGCCCATATAACAATGTAGGTATGTACAACAAGTATACCCACGATTAGCCGAAGATACTTGGTCCCACAAATGTGATAGGTGGCAAGCCTATCGCCAACCGGACACTTTCCAATCCCGGGCAACTTTATGTTTATCAGAAAACTGAAAAAACACTTTTTATATGCCCGACCCGGGAATCGAACTCGGGACCTCATGTGGTCAACGCCAACGCTGGACCACTAGACCACAGAGGCGAACAATCTGTATTAATTAATTAATTATTATTTAATATTATAAATGCGAAAGTTTGGATGTTTGGATGGATGTTTGTTACACAATCACGCAAAAACTACTGAACGGATTTGAATGAAATTTGATACACGGGTAGATAATAACCTGGAATAGCACATAGGCTACTTTTATTCCGGAAAAGAATTGGTGATCCCGCGGGATTCACAAGAAACTGTTATAGTGCAGCGGGCTGCACGCTGCAGCTAGTAGATAATAATAATAATATCACTGGATAAATTATTTATATCAATGATTATACGCATATAGAAAAATCCAGCTTCTAATAGAAATTTCATTTTTATTCTTCGTGTTATTAAAAGATCTATAAAAGTGGATTGATTTTCATAAGTAAACCAAAAACTACATTTTTTAAATTACGACATCTTAAGTAGGACCCGTCGAAATGCTTGTTAATGTCGGGAATCGAACCCGAGCACCATCGATTGCACAGTCAGAGTAACGTGTTACGTGGTAGAGTTCTGCAACGTCTTGCCCTACCCGCTTATGATTTACTAGCTGTTGCCCGCGACTTCGTCTGCTCGGGCTTCGTTTACTCCGCACAACTCCTCCCCCGTAGGTGATAGCGTGATAATATGTAGCCTATATGTTGACCCGACCTGTTAGTAATATTCATGCAAGATTTGAAGTAAATCCATGCAGTAGTTTTTGAGTTTACCCCGGACATACATTGACTTTCCTACGATTTTATTATATGTATATAGATTAACATTAATCTGTATATTATATTACGATTAATCCTTAAGCAACCCATTATCTGTGCGTAATCTCTAGCCATAAGTAAATTAGTATCGGTTAAAAAAAAATGAAAGTATTGTCGTAATATTTTCATTTTTTTAAGAGCCGATCTTCAAGCAGCCTTCATGTGCAGGCAAATATTTTTCTAGCGCTGTTTTTGGTGCTCTAACCCACGTCCCCAAGACGTGATGCTCTCACCCTTTGCTTAATTTGCTTATGAACTAATCCGGCACTAGATAATATGTCGCCCCTGTTGGTCGTGGCATTATACCTATAAAAACCTATATCTACTTGAGATAAAGTTTTTATAGGTCAAACCTCTCTATAATCACACACAGTTTATCCTAAGCGAGGTGCCTGGCTACATTTTAATTAATATTATATATATAAAAAATAGGGTTCCGTAGCGAACGATCTACTGAGTGACCGCCAACACGGGTTTCGCCGAAATCGGTCCACTGGGGATCTTCTAGCGTATGCCACTTACATTTTGAGCTCGGCCATCGAGAAGCATGGTGAGGCATTAACTGTCTCCCTTGATATCTCGAAGGCCTTTGACAGGGTCTGGCATGATAGTCTTATTGGTAAGCTTCCATCGTATGGTCTGCCTACTGGTCTCTGCGCCTGGATCTCAGATTTTCTGAGTGGCCGGTCGATCAGAGTAGTTGTCGACGGCTGCTCATCCGACCAAATGGCTATAAATGCCGGAGTCCCTCAGGGATCAGTTCTCTCCGCAACTCTATTCCTGCTACACATTAACTATTTGCTGAAGCCCGGTATCTATGCGTACGCAGATGATAGCACTGTTGTGGAGAGTTACGTATTCAATGCGCGGGCCAGTACGGCACAGATCCGATCTCTCAGAGAAGCAATGGTCGATCGTATGAACCTGTCCTTACAGGCAGTGTCCGATTGGGGCGATGCTAATCTGGTCAAGTTTAATGCAACTAAGCGCCCAGGCGTGTCCATTCTCCGCTAAACGGAGTCCGCTCCATCTATCTCCGTCTTTCCAGGGTGTGGCCGTGCCGATAAATGACCACCTCAAGATCCTTGGTATCACGTTAACGCCTACTCTCAACTTTGGTTCGTACATCGAATCTAAAGTCCAAGTTGCCTCAAAAAAGCTTGGTATTCTGGTGAAGGTGAGACAGTATTTCAGTCCAGGACAGTTGTTCAACCTTTATCAAGCACAAGTCTTTCGTGCATGGAATACTGCTCTCATCTCTGGGATGGATTCGCTAAATACCAGCTGGAGACATCGAGAGGCGTGCCAAGAGGCTCATAAACGACGATGATCTGGTAAGCAAAAAACTCCAAAGCCTCGCAAATTGCTGCAGAGTGGTTTATCGGTTTTTTATCGAATACACTTTGGAGAGTGCGCTGCGGAATTGCACGACTTAATTCCGCCATCCCCGTTTTTCTATCGATCGTCCAGGTGCACAGAATCTAGGCATCGTTATATGGTGGAAGTTCCACGTACCCGGACAAAGCGGTTCGACTCAACATTCTTCATTCGAACCGCAAAGGACTGGAACATGATTCCTGAGTCTTTATTCTCGGACGAGTACAATCTGGAGATCTTCAAGAGAAGAGTGAACAGGTACCTTCTAAGGAAGCGCGTTCCATCTTAGGGCTCATCTTAGCTTACCATCAGGCGAGATCGAGGTCAAGCGCTTACCTATCGATAATAATAAAAAAAAAGATATTTGGGTTTTTCGGACACAAGGTGTAAAAAATCAACCAGAAAAGTTACTTATTTTGCGTACGCTGCCTAAACTATAAAAGGTAGAACCATAAAATGTTGTGATTAATTGTAGATTTTATAAATATCTACAAAAAAAGTCTGCGACACACTATATCTATCTATGTCGTGTGAGGCACAACAACCATTTTATTATTTAAAAATCTTGAATTTTTTTTGGACTATATTTAGCATTTATTTTACGCATTTATTTTACTTATTCTATGAATCCTATGAATCCTTATCAAAATAAATTATTTCATCACTAAGTACAGTTTATATAGATAATATTTGGTCTTTGAATGATTAAAATTGGACGTTTGGTTTTGAAGTTATGATGGGATGAATGCACCATGAGTCATAGAGCTCATGTGGAGGCCGTGGACTGTACTTTATGGTGGTGGTGGTATGGTGGTATCACTTTTGTATTTGATGGAGTTTTCCGACAAACGCTTCCAGTCGTCAACAGAGGTACGCGAGCTGATATTATGAAGACTTGTTTAAAATCGTTTCACCTTTGGACATCTGTTTAAACAATTGAATTTGCGCACCAATATGAGAGTTCATCTACATGTAAATACGCATAGCAATTTTCCACAACAGCTGCTGAAACTTATATAGTTTAAAGTGCCTCATTTTAGTACTAAAATTGAGCAACTTCCCCTTAAATCAAGTAAATATTTTGAAAATTTATGTATCAATATCCAAAAAATAATGTCATAGATATGTTTGTATTACGCTACCAAATAATGCCTTTGACGATCGGTGTGTGCGCGCATTGTAATATCAGTTAACTTCAAATCGCTGGTTGCCGAGTGTGCGTGCATCGTATCTAATATCACCTAACGTTATCTTGTCCTTTTTTGGCTGTCGGGTGTTTAATTTAATTTAATTTATTTTTTAATTTGTAAGAATTTTATTTTTATCATTTTATCATTTTCTCCGAACGTCCCAAAAGAAGTATAACTTCAAAATTAACATATTTATTAAAACGAAGTTAATGAAAATAATTATATTCTCGTTTCAATAAATATGTTCAATTTTGCAGTGTTATGTCTAGTGCCCAAGATTTGATGCCCAAGCGATTGGTTAATTTGCTTATGGGTTTAATCCGACATTGATATTATTCTGTCGCTTTTCGTCAATGTATGATGTAAGATAAATACCTAAGTCATTTTGTACTTACTTTAGGTAAATATTTACTTTTCTGCTCATGAGTTCCATTTCTATTGATCTGATTGACACATAAATTTGAATGTGCACCGTAAGATAACGCTATGGCACCAGACGCTCTGAAAAATTATATATCACAATTGAGAAGCGTAATTTCAAAAGCGTAATTTTATTATGTACCTTACGAATATTAAAAATATACCAAAAAACCAAAATCTAACATTTTAACCATGAATGCATTAAAAATGTTAATATCCTTTTTATAAAATTTTATAACTTGCGCCTTCCTTTTGCTCAGTAGAGTATTTCACTTCTGGATAGTTGAGCTTTTTAATGGTAAAAAAAATATTAAGAAAATATTTTTTAAATAATTAATAAGTAACGTTAAACGAAATAACCAATCCAATCATTTTTGGATTTATTCGTTACAAAGATAAAGTTTCCTCTTATAATATTAGTACAGATTATGGAAAGATAAAGTTTCCTCTTATAATATTAGTACATTACGCAATTGATAAGGCTCGGGTTCGATCTTCTATGAAAACATATACGTAAGTTTTATTTATTTTATATTCCAGAGTTTTCGGTGATGTCGATAAACTAGAAAACTTGGGCCGCTACTTAAATCCTTCGCCGTAGAGCTTCCGCTCCGTAGAGTGTGTACATTTAAATAGACGCTTAGGCACAGAATATATAATAGTACAAGTAGCTTAGGTTCTACACTTCTACACGAGTCACGATTCACCGGTTTTATGATTAGTGCCACCAGAGCCACTAACGCCATGAGTGGTGATCCCCATTGCCTAATTTTAGCGACGTATAAAGACTTCCTATTGCTTCTTTATATAGACGGAGTTTACAGATCAGGAAATATTATTGTTAAATATTTTTTTTACAAAATGTTATTCTGCGCTTTGTGCTCTTCTTTACTGTTTTTACCATGTATCTGTGTGTTTTCACGTTTTAATTTCCGTTTTGTTTATCTTTTGTGCACAGTGTAGTGTATAGATACAACATAGGTATAAAGACATAAATGTATTGTAATAGCACGTCATCTTCATGTGGTCTGTGGGTACATCTGTTAAGGATATCCTATTCTATCTTAAAATCTAATCCTTGTAAACAAGGGTTGTCTGGTACAGATGGCTATTTTGGTGATAAGTCCACCTTTGTGTACAAAGAGTTTTGTGATTTATTGTACCTACTTGGTAAGCATCTATTTTTAACCTGTAAGTTTGTCTATACAAAAAAGTTAGCATAGCACGCCATCAGAAGTCAATGTTACATACAAGTAATATTCGAGCATAGCACACATATGGTGCGGAACAAACTGTCCCGAACCATTCCGAGATATCGCGTCCGTGAGAGGTATCTATGTGTGCGTTGCTCGAATATCACATGTATGTAGATTGATTACTGTTAGTCTCCATTATACTGTGCCATCAGTACCGAACTACCTACATACCTACTTAGATTTTTCTTAACAAAACCCTTAAAAAAATTTAACATCCGAGTTACACCACATATTTTTTGTCTCACTCTAGACTTTCTATTTCGATTCTGTTTTCATGATATTTCTGACAAACCCAACAATCTTACACTAAGTAAATAGAATAGCATGTTACCTGGATATTTCTTCCATAATAACGCAATGGTCTGAGTATGTACCACCGGTACCCCCATAATCAGGATTAGCAGTTATACCTGAAAAAAGTAATATTTTAAAGAAACAAGTCACACTCATTCAAAGAAATTTAAACTTAAAAATATTATTAGTAATTGATGGTAAAGTCTGTCATGTCTAAGCCGGATTTTCCGCCTTCGCATTTCGTTAGTCAACGACACCGATATATATATAAATACTGCAATATGTACCTATATTTAATGAACATTCAAACTCAGAAATACTAGTATTTATGTTTGTCCCCGTGGGGAATCAAACCCAAGCCCTATTAATTTCGTAGTCAGAGTGGCTAATTACACAACCAACATTCATTTTTAAAAAAAAATTAAACGCTAGATCGGATCGGCCGAAAGTCAATCTATTGGGCATCCATGCACAAGATCATTGATGTGATAAATATTTATTTGCTCACCTAAAAGTCCAAGATTTCCAAGCTTTTTCCAAAACTCACGCAGCTCCTTGAAATTATTCTCCCTATCGATCTCCGCGGCTTTAGGTGCTAGTTCTTTTTGTGAAAAATCGAAAACAGTTTGTCGCAGCTGTAGACATGCAAATATAAAGTTTTTATGTTAGTCGAAATTATAGAAAAATATAACTGTTTCATCTATCTATCGAGCGAGGAGATCATGTTGTTTTTTTTGTTTTTACAAAATATACATTACTCAAAATGAAAAAAATGTTTACCTTACTGACATATCTGTAGAATTTCCTTAAATTGCCAAACCATATCTTAATTTAGACTCTATAGATTCGTGAAATAAGGTTAACACTATACTTTCTTCAGATATTGTCTTAAAGAGCATAAACGAAAGAATTTACATTATTACTCTTTCAATGTTATTAAAGTGTTTATCTCTACGGTCATATCTCATAATAAGTCACGAATACGATGTGACCAAGGTGTGACTTGCTGTTACTATAATAGATATATAATCTGCGTAAAGGTAGCATGTATTATAATTTCAGGCAGATCATTTATCCCTAGGATGAAAAAGATGGGACCTAAAATGCTACCTTGTGGCACACCATATTTAACTGTTATAAATGTTTGTTTTCAATTTCTTCTTTCAGAACATTGAATGTCACAAATTGTTTCTTTTTTTATAACATTAGAATAGCTATTTTTTTATATCATTAGATAAAAAAGGAGATGGCCCACCTGATGGAAAGAGAAGCCATCGCTTGTAGATACCAAAGATGTTATTGGTACGTTGTTGGTGTGTGGTAGGATAGCATTGCCACATGAATAAGTCTACCGGCTACCCTACTCTTTAAACCAGAACACGACAATAACAAGCATCGATCCTATTGCGGCAGGAATAGGTAAGGCGGTGGTACCAAATACCCGGGCAAGGCGTTGCGGTACTCTACCAACTAGTAGTCACTATGGTAGTGACACGTTTAGTCAATCGGTCACCTTTTACGACCTGCCTGACAGACCGGCAGTAGGTCTATTCTTCAAAGGAGCCCGTACCAACACGGAGAAAACATTATCTCCTTTCCCTTAAATCGAACTTTTTTAAGTTGACAGTAATTCTGAATATAGCACTAAACAAGCACTACTCAATTTGACAGAAAAAAGGAACCCAATTCATGTGAGACGTTACAGAACTTTTCACCACCACAACCACGATGGTAGCGACACGTTCGGCCAATTGTTCATTTATTTGTCTATTCAAAATATTCTCCAAAAAAGGTCCAGACCAACCCGCATTTTTTTATATTATAAGGTAGCGAACAAGCAGATGGGTCCCCTGATGGAAAGAGTCAACCATCGCCTATAGACACCAAAGGTGTTAATGGTGCGTTACTATCTCGTGGCGAGGTCTTACCACATGCATAAATTTACCGGCTACCCTGCTCTCCAAATCGGAACACGACAGTGACAAGCACTGACGCTATTTCGGCAGGAATAAACCACTGACACCGTTAGTCCGCGCGGTTTTGTGAACCCGTTGCTCCTTTCGTTGATTAGACCGTATTGATGACAATGAAAACTAAATCAAAATCCGTTGCGTTATTGCGTATATCGTGCTGGTCCCTTTGAAGAATAGTGCAAATGCCGTTCTGCCAGGCAGGTTGTTAAATGCGACCGATTGGCTATACGAGTCACTAACATCGTGGCTACTTGGTGGTTGGTTGGTGAGTTGTGCATTGTCTTGCCCGGGTCTTGTACCACCGTCTTACCTATTTCTGCCGCAATAGCGCCAGTATTATAATCGAGAATCAGTTTAACCGAATAAAACACTTAAATCATTTTTACACGCACAGTATAATTTTTGGGCAAAGTAACGCCTTTGAGAAGCGATAGAATTACAATGCCCCGAAAAATCTTATCCTCGCCTATTTAAACGATCCTTATTTATATTTGTCCATTGTTGTTAATAATGACGTCATCTCACAATCTCAGCTGCATAAATCACACAAGTGCGCCACACCTGGCCGTCTAGTGGCTGTCGTTAAGCGCAGTTCCTAACACTAAATAGTGCCTAGACACGGATCGACACCATCAGATGTCCCGCTATAATGGTAAGGGACCGTGTCCATTTTCCACCATTATCAGTATAAGCTGAGGAATAGTAGAGACAGAAGAATACAACAGTATCAGCTTAAAAGCTGATAGCTTAATAGCTAAAAGGAGTGATCTTAATAAGAACATTCGTTTTAAATTTAGCTATTCCCCTTATTGGTCCAGGTTCCTTTGAATAATAGACCAATTGCCTTTATGCCAGGCAGGTCGTAAAAGACGACCGATTGGCTTAGCCATATTAATCTGATCATGGTATGTCAGTCTTAGTTTTCCCTAATCAATCAATAGTAATGTGAATTAACTTAATTTCAACTTATAATTTTCAATGTGAGATTCACACACTTGGCGTATTGTTTTTAATTAAAATTAATTACGTCTAGCGATTTAATTACTTGAAATTACGTCTAATCTTGGAGCAAACATTTAAAACTAAGTAAAAACTAAATTTAAAACCAACATCTTATGACTTAACAATGCCGTGACTTGCAGCATACCTAGATAGGAACACAACATTTTAATACTCAGAGAGGAAGTTTCGGAGACGGCTATCGTGCCACCTAATATCTACTAGCATTATTTGTGTTTGTAAATAAAATAATAATATAAAAACAGTATCGTTTTACGCATTGTATGATTAATTCAAAATCAATGCATTATTTATAGGATATACAATCGATAAAATGGCATAAAATAACATTGGACAAAGAGCAAGTTATTCAATAATTAGGTAATTTACGCAAGCGATTGCTTTTTGTTTTCGTTTAATTACCTACCTGTTGCTGTTCACTGCTAAGTCCAAATATATTTTCATCAATTGGATAATACGACATACATCTTGAACTTAATTTTGCCTGGCGAATCAATCGACTCACGTGCACCAATCTTAAACTCATCGTAAAGACAGGCGTCTTCCCTATTCGATGTACACTTATACACTAATGTGAACTGTTATCCGTATATTATACTGGTGAAGTGAGAGTCATTATAATTATAATTAAACATTGTGTAGATAAGAATTAACAAATATGACGATACCAACGTTTGTTCCCTTTTCAACGTCAGTGTTGTTTACGTGTTTTATCAAAAACAATGATTGGTTTATCTATTTTATATTTTAGTAGCGACAAAGCATTAGGTTTAGGCAAAAGTTGTATTTAAGTGTGTTTTTATGTCAAAGGATATCAAACAAGCAAATATTTCGTATAATGAAAAGATACAATTATCGCCTATAAATTTATTAAATACCAGAGATGTTAATGGTGCGTTGCATTCCTTGTGGCTATGCGTACTCATCAAGTCCATAACCTTGTGATAATGCCACATGCATAAGTTTACCGACTACCTTGCTCTCTTAACCGAAACTCAACAGTGACGACTGACGAGCATTAACATTTAAAGTTATTACGATAGGAACAAGGAAAGCAGTAGTACGAACCCAGGCGATACGTAGCAAGACACTCCATCTAGTAGTCATGATGATTGTGGTTACTTTTTGCCAATCGTTCGCCTTTTACGAATTGCCTGGCGGAAAGGCAAAATGTATTGTTCAAAGGGGTCCCGACTGTAACGGGGAAGATCCAATAATTAATTGTGTCAGTTTCACTCTTTAGTATTCATGTGGTCTGTGGTTTCACTAGATGTAAAAGTGTAAATATAGACGGAGTCTATTTCTACTTCGTACTGCATAGAAATCTTTAGTTTCTGGGTGTGTTTTGGTATATGAGTATGCGATAAAATAATGCGGGTAGGGAGGGGCAGCTGCCCCCCCCCTGGAATTTATTTACCTCTCTATTAACTATAGACTGTTGTAGATAAAAATATAGTCTTAAAATGTTACAGCTGCCCCTCCTGGCCCAGAACCTGGGTACGCCCATGTATAGGTATAGTGAATTTGGCTTTTCGATAAACGCTTTAACGAATTAAGTTGATAAATGTTTTCACAGGATTTTATGACACAAGTATACGGTTTATAAGTTTTAATTTTATTTATTTCTAGCAATTTCAATTTAAATACTTTCTGTTGATAAGTAGATCAATGTACCTAATATTAAAAAAAATATTTTAACAAAACTTAACACGACATAATTTTACAACCATACGATTTGGCTAAGCTAGCGTTATTAGGGTTTTTATCACCAGGGATATTTTTTGTTTCACAGCAAAGAAAATCAAAAATCTTAATATGAATCTTTATTAACATAAAATATGGCTAATTATTACTAGTAACTTGTTTTTTGTATGTAATGTACAATTCACCTGCTCTGTGTGAAAAAGTGTGAAGTGTGTACGCTGGGCTATCCAGCCCTGGGGTAGAGCTAGAAGAGCGGTTGCTCTAGGGCAAAAGCCAGCTCTAGGTTAACTGGCAAAGGACGTGAAAATGCTAAATCTGAAAAATAGTTCGATTTTCCCCGTGTTGGATCCGGGCTCCTTTGAAGAATAGACCGACTACCGTTCTACCAGGCAGGTCGTAAAAGGCGACCGATTGGCTACGCGAGTCACTACCATCGTCACTACTAGGCGGTAGAGTTCTGCATTGTCTCGCCCGGGTCTGGTACCACCGCCTTACCTATTCCTGCCGCAGTAGCGTCAGTGCTTGTCGCTGTCGTGTTCCGGTTTGGAGGGTAAGGTAGCCGGTAAACTTATGCATGTAGCATTAGACCTCGTCACAAGATAGAAACGCACCATTAACATCTTTGGTGTCTATAGGTGATGGTTGACTCTTTCCATCAGGAGACCCATCTGTTTGTTTGCTATCTAATAATATATATAAAAAAAAGATTAATAACAGGTGATTGCGATTTTAGAAAAGCGCTCGTGATCGCGTAATTAGGAAAACGTTAGACTTTATTAGAGGCGCGACGAAGTACTTACACTGGCGTTGTTTGTAACTTGTAAAATCGTCTAAACTAGTAAAACCAAAACGAACGACAATCTTCCGTTAGTTACCTAAATGTGGCTGAGATATAACTATGTCAGTCATGCAGCAAGCTTACTATGCCGTAACTTGACAACGCTTCAGTGTATGGTCGGGAATAAGCAAGCACTCGATACTTTGAATTAGATAAAGATGTGAACAACGTTTGTTCTTGAGGATCAACTAATGTTTCAAGTAACCGAAGACCTTTGGTTAAAAGTGGACCAAGTTAAATATGGAAGTTAGGTCTAGTCGGAATCAGTGCTAGCCTACTATACAGGTACTACTTACATCATAAAACACAGTTAATTCATTTTCTCGCCGTGGAAGCCTTAAATATCAACTATAACATCTTTAGAGATAAGCAACTGTAACATCTCTAAATATCAACTGTAACATCTCTAAATATCAACTGTAACATAGGTACATGGTTGCACATTTTATTATGATTCGACATATATCAAAAGGCGAGATTATATCAATGTTTCTTTGCCGTATCGTCCTCTAAAAAAAAACATTTTTCGCATGCATGATAAGATAAGCAAGTAGATGCATAAATCGAGACGAGATCAACACATCTCACGCTACATATCCTAAGTGGACAAGAATGATATTATGCCAGTAATCATATTGTTAATTATTGCCTTGAAGCTTTTAAATCTTATGACAAAATTAGTTGACCTAGACTGCCTTCTGATCTAGGGGTAAACTATTCGGCTCAGATCATGAGGCCCGGGCGTCGATTCCCAAGTCGAGCAAAGGTTATCGAGGTTTATCTCGAAAATCTAAAATCTCAGTAATAGCTCGAATTCTGGCGGAGTAGTGTATTACCACTCCCGTGCCTCGAATGAGCACGTAAAACTACAGGTCCAGGTTATCGCTAGAAATAATCGATAATCGTCAATATGTCGGTAATTGCGGTGATGGGAATTACCACTTATCTCGCCAACCGACAAACCGGTGAACCGGAATGTCTATAGACGTTCGGTTTTATCTGCCTTCCTCGCAAGGGAAACGGGCATAACGATACTTTTTTTCGGTTTAATTAGGCAATGAAATTTCTCCTTGTGATTCTCTAAACTCTAGTAGTTAACATGTTGGGTTAAGAGCATGAGGTTACGGGTTCAATATCCGGGTTGAGCGTTTAAAAATTATCTTCACACCGTATCCCCGAACAGGTAGACAGAGGTACAATAAGTGCACCCACGATTAGCCGAAGATGTAAAAAAGTATCTTCACACCGTATCCCCGAACAGGTTGGTAGAGGTACAGTAAGTGCACCCACGATCAGCCGAAGATGTGTAAGTCAAAGACAACCAAATGGTAATTCTATTTTCAAACCCAATGGCTTGGTCATATTCACGGCTAACGGTAGGCACCATGGCAAGGGGGCCATCAGCCCCCTTTCTTTACTAGGTCTTCACATATTCTCCTACAGAGGAGGTGTGAAGAGCTACATTGAAGATGCGTAGTCCGACGATGTGATAGGTGGCAATCCTATCACCAACCGGTCCCATTTGTAGATTTTTACATTCTAAACATTTCGGTAAACAGCGTGAAGTCAGATGGTGTGATAATGCCACTATTCATAAGAAAAACACATAAAATGTGAAGGGCCCAATTACATTGTACACGTTGTTAGTCCCAATTATCGCAAATAATAAGCGAGAATCAGTAATAGCTGGCCAATGTTAACATGACGTCCACCACGTACCGCCATTCCTAGCCGATAAACTGGTTTGAGTGTTTATTGACGATCGATAAATTCGGCCAAATAAATAAATTACAACTAGGTGTTGTAAACCTTTTTCTGGAAAGTAACTTGTACTGATTCACAATAAGTCTTTGTTTCTTTCAGCAACCCTATTTTGCAAGGTGAAATAATATTTAACTAATATTAAGTTTCTTAGGAAATGACCTTGAAGGTAAGGTAATACGCCATTTTATGTCTTAATTTTCCTCATAGTGTCAGCACGTGATCCATAACTTTATTAAATAAAAATCTCAAAATTTATTTGAAAGTAGGTATCTATAAAATTTATATGGCAATACAAAATCTCAAGGGCAAGCATTTTATACACAACATTACAAAGAAGAAAGATTTGATAAACCTTCTGTTTAAAAATTAATATTATAAAGAAGAAAGACTCGATTTTTTGTTTGTTACGATTGGGCTCATAAACTACTTCAATGATTTTAAAAATTATTGTGACTTTTCTAAAGTTCTACATTATCCAGGAGTGGTATAGGCTACTTTTTTTACCCAACAGAGCAAAAAAAGTAATGATTTTGGGTCATGCGAATGAAGTCGCGAGTAACAACAATTCAAAAATTATTTTAAAACAGATTTATAAATTATTTTCCCTATATAAAACTACTTTATTCCGAACTAACACAGGCTACTATTTACCTAATTACAGCTTTGCATAAAAGAGTAAAAAATGATTGAGGTCGCCACTATCATTTACATAATATGGTTCACATACTCGTATACTGCATAATTGGTTTTGATGCTTCGAAGTTTAATTACAACACAATGACACCGTTTACGTTGTTGAAACAGTAGGTTTAAATACTCTACAAGAAGGAAATATTTTTTTATCAGTCATCCCCAAGAGCGATGTCTATATACTAATAATATTAAAGAGGAAAGATTTGATTGTTTTTTTTCATTGAATAAGCTCCAAAACTACTAGACTAAAATTATGATAAAAATATGAAAATATCGGAAAGTAAACAAATAAACAAGAAACAATTGACGCTTATGACTCGAATCTCGATAACTTTAGTGTTGCCATAACTAGTGTATTTTAGTTTAATCTGTCACCGCAACACACTCTTTTTTGCCAAGCTGTAAGTGCAAAGAAGTAATGTTTTTGGGTCACGCTAACGAAAACAAGGATTATATAGGACTAGCTGTTGCCCGCGACTTCGTCCGCGCGGACTTCGTTTACTCCGCACAGCTCCTCCCCCGTAGGTGATAGTGTGATAATATGTAGCATATAGCCCGACCTGTTAGTAATATTCATGCAAAATTTGAAGTAAATCCATGCATTACTTTTTGAATTTACCCCGGACATACATACAAACAGACAAAAATTCTAAAAACTATATTTTTGGCTTCGATATTGATTGTAGATCATGCCCCAAATATTCTTTTATTTAAAAAAATATTCAATGTACAGTTTTGACTTTTCTACGTACATTAATGCTTCGCAGCTGCACACGGTAACAATCGCACCGCACTATACGGTTGTTTATAATTCTGCTGTCAAATATGTACTAAACTTTCAGCACGACTTTGTTCGCGTTGAATTTGCTTTAACATCTGAAAACATTTTCTGGCATCCAATTCAAATTACTTAAAGTTATATCTTGCTTTAAACCAAGTAGCCAGATTAAAACCTGGATAGTTATATCAGCGATGTGTGCTAACTAAACCACATTCGTACCGCAGAAGCGTCAGTGCTGATCACTATCTTGACCTGATTTGGAAAGAAGAACCTTATTAATGTGGTTTATTATTTGCCATACGGATAGCAAAGTACTAAAGATGTTAATCTTTGTTGTCAATAGGCGATGCTCGTTTCTTTCAATGAGCCATTGCTATCGCGCTACCTTGATATTAAAATCAGTCAAGTGTGACTCAGACCCGTAGAATTTCGTCCTACCGAGCAATATTAACTTTTTAATTTTCCGCAAAATTGAGGGAAAGTTATTTTCATCTAGATTTTGAAAAATTGATTCTATTTTTTTATATCACAAGATAACAATCAAGCAGGTGGACCTCCTGATGGAAAGAGTCAACCATCGCCTATTGACACCAAAGATGTTAATGATGCACTGCTATCTTGTGGCGGGTCTAATGCCACATACATTAGTTTACCGGCTACCATGGTACCAGATTTGGGCGAGACAATTCAGAACTGTACCAACTAGTAAACATGATGGTAGTGGCACGCATAGCCAATCGGTGCCTTTCACTTCCTGGAGAACGGCAGTTGGCCTATTCTTTAAAGGAGCCCGAACCAACACAGGGGGTTCTAATCGGATTTAGATCAGTTTGAGGTGCTATGAAACCTTTTGGGCTATTCGAGTCAGACCTTTACCATCTTATTGGAACGAAGTTCCTTATCGCGCGTTGTGAAAGGGGGCTAGAAAAAATTCTTACGAAAAGTTGTCACGACACTTTTTGCTATAGTAAACTATTGTAAGCTGTGCGGCGTGCGCATATTTCTCTGTCTGTCTCTCTCTCTCTCTTATAGAAAGCAAGCCAGATTTACATTTCATTACAATTTAAAATTTTATTACAATTCCTTCACTAATAATAATAATATACTTTATTGCACACAACACACATCATTTACAATAGAAAATAACACTAACACTAATTAATCGAAAGGAACTTCGTTCCATCCGTGTGTCCCTTGACACCTCTCAAGTTTTTTATTTAACATTATCTAATTAAGGTCATAATAATAGTTTCGTTTATAGAATATCACGTTTGCTGTTAATGTGTATTAATATGTAGTAGTACACAAATAAAACACTATATTAAATGTAAAATAATATATTTTGATTTAATAAGCAATAAGCACCATTCGATTGTTACTTTAACAATACAACATTGGATTTCATAAATCACTAAAATATACAATAATATAACAAAACCTAAGTTGATTATAAAACAATAATAGTTTATTTGCAAAAATAAATACATTTTAAATAAAATTTCATCACTCACTAATTATTTTATGTACATAATTTTAATTCAAAGAACTTCATTTATAAATAAAACTCGCGCGAGTTAACATGACACCTGGCTTAGTACTTGATACTCCCGTCGCTGCCTCGCGCGGCGCCTCGTCGTCGCCGTGCGAGGGCAGTAACGACAGCATCTCTATTACCTTTGTAGTTTGTATTAGAGTCTGTATACCCCGATTAGTACAATCTGGGGATCTTCAAGAGAAGAGTGAACGGGTACCTTCTAGGGAAGCGCGTTCCATCTTAGGCCGCATCTTAGCTTCAGCATCAGGCGAAATCATGGCAAGCGCTTCCGTATCGATATTAAAATAAATAAACCTTTTTGGCACACAGTACGAAAGGTAGTGTGTGCAAAACAAGCAACGGTAATATGAGCCAGGTGTCATGTTAACACGTGCGAGTTTCAAATTACACGGCGTGTACCAAAAACCCTGTACGATCGTCAAATTCATCGTTTGATAGCTTAACAAAATAATATATTACACGCTATTATTTTGTGGATATTTACTGATAGACAAATTTTCCCCGATCAAAATAATTAATTTTAAATTATTACCTTGACAACAAAAAATGTTGGCCGATGCATAGGAAAAACGGTGTGCGGCTGTTCAAAATTTGACTGTTCGTATATAGAAGGTACGAGCAAATCGAACGGTCGTGGATTACCAATCGTCAATATGGTGTGGATGGAATCTTTCACTACGGCGTTGAAGTGTTATTGACCTACAAAATTTGTAGGTCATATTTAATATGCAACTTTGAGCTCGGATAGGATTTTTGTTATTAATTGAATTCTCCATTTCAATTAAAAAAAAAACAAATTTTCTATAACGATATGTTTACGTGTGTTCAATTAACCGTGATAACTGATAATAAATTACTTATTTGCGACAATGTCGAGACTTCTCAAAAACAAAAACATTATTTTACAAGAGAGGCATTACTATCGCAAGTTACCAAAACGAAAGATACAATAGTGTAATGGCATAAGTATGTAATAATTTTCTATCTTAATTACTATATAGTATAAAGAAATTACGTTTTCAACAGTAAACGAAACACTATTTTTCTACATGACTATATCATTAGCTCAAAAAATTTTAATTTTGAGATATTTCAAAATTTTACCTAATTAGTGTTGCGTCTGTGAATAATCTTTAAAAAATCGCCACGTAATTTACCACGTAGTACCGCCAATTATATATTAATCAGCTTTAATACCACTTAGCCTATATTTAAATATGGGATACTTGGTTAGAATCCCGGCAATTAATACTTAATAAGGTTTTCAGTTTTTCTAAAAAAAAAAATGTCCGAGACTGGATATGTACCCGAATTGTCGATAGGTCGACCGCCTCACACATTTTGGGGCTTAATACTGTTGATTAATGGTGGATGAACTAGACGCATCTCTGCCTGCCTCTTTGAAGATATAGGCGTGACGTTATTTATATTAGAATAAATAGGCATTGGTTTCTTTATTGCAGCGCACAAATGGCAATAATGACGTAAGTTGTAAAGTTACACGTACTTAAACATTTAACTTTATTAGTACATTACGATTCGTGTGATTTAAGTGGTCTATAATCGCAGACAACTTCACTCAGATGTATTGTATTTTATTTTATAGCTTGTATGCTATAAACCTGCAATTAAGCCACGATTTTCGAGTTAAAACAGACTATTTAGGTCACGGAAAAGCGTGTCTAAAGTGCAGGTTTAGAAAACATAGTGCTATAAAATAAATTAACGTCAATGATAACTGTTACGAAAATCGGATCGGATCTCTACTAATACATCCCACAATCTGATTTTTTAAAATTTGATAGTAAATAAGCCGGCTCTCACGATGGAAAGAGAAACCAATGCCTATAGACACTAAATTAAATATGTTAATGGTGCACTTTTGTTTAAACGATCACAGCATGTTAAAAGTAAGCACATAGCTGAAATTGTTTCCTTGCCTCATACTCCAACTTGACCTTGTCATTTAACTAGGTATTTTGATACGAAATTTTTATTTCCAGTTATTATCCTCGATATTAAAGTTAAGGAATACTTGAATCATGTTGTTTGAAATTATTACACAATTACAACAATTTTCTAAACAATATGTATACAAATTGAATGCAGGCCTATATTATAATTAACCCAACACGAGCGACGCTGTTTTCACTGTCGATAGGGAAGCGCTTGACCAAGATCTCGCCTGATGGTAAGCTAAGATGCGATCTAAGATGGAACGCGTTTCCCTAGAAGGTACCTGTTCCCTCTTCTCTTGAAGATCCCCAGGTTATACCCGACGCTAGCGTGGAATAACAATATCCATATAGATAATATATTAATAGACTGTTAAAACAAGCTTTGCTTTATGTAGTCAGATAAATATAAACTCTTTTAACATATTTAGAAAGTAACTTGCTCAGTTCATTAGTTGCAATAGTGTTCAAAATAAAAATAACACGTTAAAAGGCCTTTTTTATAATTAGTGTAAATTGATTTTATTCGATGCAATAATACATAATACTATTTATAAAGTGCGATGACGAACTATATATAATATAAATTCTCATGTAAGTGACAGTGATGCCTTTTTTGAGAATAAATTGTCCTTAAAACTATACAGAATAAAAATATTAAATAATTCTGATAAATTTATCTACAATAATTATCGAAGTTTGTTAACCAATAAGTAATTATAAATTACAATATTTGAAAAATTTAAATAAAAACAACATATATACAGTATAAAAATATGAAATAATGCTGCTAATTTATCTAAAGTAATAATTTATTGAAATTTGCTAACTAATAAGTCAATAAAATATTAATATTTGAAATAATTTAAGTAAAAACAACAGACTCGGCAATAAATCTATTCCTGTTTTTTTTTATCAAAGGAAAAAATTAAGGTCTTTAATATTGATGTACCTAATCAATATAGATAAAGTAAGCGAAAATTTCATCGGGTCTTAAGTGCCAACGCATAACTCATTCGGGTATGAGGTTGACGGCGCTGTCACCAAAGGTTGTTTGTTCCGCGATCTTATATACAGTAGGGCTACTCTTGAAACCGATTTCGTACTCTGTACTCTGTGTATTTCGTACTCTGGACAACCATACTCAATTATTGGATTCGGAAATAGCGCCACATAGCCATTTGAATTTTTTTGGAATTACTCATTATTCCTTTTATTCGTTATTTTGTATAAAACGGTACTCTTGACGCACTTTTGACATCCAATGTTGGATTTAGAACTTGGTTAATTATTTAATCTATCCATACTAATATTATAAATGCGAAAGTAACTCTGTCTGTCTGTCTGTCTGTCTGTCTGTCTGTCTGTTACGCTTTCACGGCCAAACCACTAAACCGATTTGGATAAAATTTGGTACAAATTTAGTTTGAGACCCAAGAAAGGACATAGGATAGTTCTTATCCCGGAAATCCCACGGGGACGGGAACTATGCGGGTTTTTATTTTAGAATTTTTTCCACGCGAACGAAGTCGCGGGCACAGCTAGTTTCCAATAATTAGGTCGTTACTATACTGAATCAATGTGGGTAAAATTGGTTTCAAGAGTACCTACCGTTTGTTTGACGATATTTGATAATTATTGTTTTTCTAAAAATTGGTTATAGATTTATATTGGTTTCAAGAGTAGGCCTGCAGGTCTTGCAACGTAGCCCAATTACAATGGTGAGAAATTTTCTTTCGCGTGAACGTCGCTGTACGTTATTGCTATCGATGTGTGCGCTCGCCTGCGTTTCGTATGATAGTGAAAGAGACGGAATGCTATGCTATCTTCGTTGCACAGCACATCCATCTATCATCATGCCTCTAGCGGCTGTGAATTAAAACAAAAAGCGCAACCATTAAGGCGACGTTGCTATAAGACCAGTGTATATAAGACCGTGGTTTGTGTCTATAAGTGTATATAAGACGCATTCCTAGATTGTGTCAATTTTTTTTCTTCTCTAACGAATATCCAAAAAGTTTTTGTTAACAATGTATATAAATTTAATGTAGAAAAAAAATATTTTGATAAAAATAAAGACTCATTGTTAACACCCACACACTATCATATTAACAAGCTACCAGAAGAACCCTTTATTACCAACATGAAAAAAAAATTAGATAATTATAACAAATATCATTTGTTCTTTTATTTCGCTTTTCATTTACAAATATTTCTTTAAATACATTAGCCGACCGGTTTTGATTTTTTAGCCTCTTGAAAATATACTGATATGGTATTGAAGAGAAATAAGAATGCTTTTTTATATTTTATTTACCTTATACTAATATAACTTTACAAAGCGATGACGATGGTAAGTGTAAAATGTATATATGTATTGTTATTTATCGTACATATTACATGGAGTTACTATAGCCATATTCATAATATAAATAAAAAGTTTATGTGTATACGTTTGTTACGCGATGATATAACAAATATATAGGTTCAATTTAAATCTTTCTAGCCTCAACAACTATTTTAAATTAAATTTTACATAAAGATATGGATAAATATATATGATATCGATAACCATTAAATTATCTCCCAAAAATATTTTGGTTCCGTGGGATTTAGAATAAAATTATGACGTATTAGGCTGCACGGCGAACGTACATTATTTACAATTTCGATTATCAACATTTGGTAAAATTGTATAACATTGATTGTTTTATATTTGGAATATAGATATACAAGTCGCAAATCTTTTATACACACATTTATTAAAGTGCGGATAAAATATGTATCACTCATTGGTCGAACATGTGCGTGTAATAAATCCGAAAGATTTATTCCTTAAAATCGGCATTAAAAGTATGAGTGTTTTTGTAGTTCTAATTTACTAGCGTTGTATTATGCTATTTATAAAGTGCCAATTTACCTAAATCGTATACAACAGAGCAAACACGCATCGTTTATACAGACAAAAAAAAATAGAAATGCTTAAATAATCACTGGAATGTGTAGCTAAATAAACTTGTAGATACAATGGAATGTAGAGGAAATATTGTAAGCACTTTTTTATCTAAACTAGACGAATACAGTTTTAAAAAGAATCCATACTAATATTATAAATGCGAAATGCGAAAATGCATCTGTCTGTCAGACAGAATCTGTTACGCTTTCACGGCTAAACCGCTAGACCGATTTTCATGAAATTTGGCATGCATATAGTTGAAGATCCGGGATCAAACATAGGCTAATTTTTTTTTCAAAAATCAGTCCCTGGAGGGCTAAAATAGGGGATGGAATTTTTATTAAAAGCTATTTAGACGACTTATAAATTTACTCGCGGGCGAAGCTGCGCGGGTCAGCTAGTAAACTATAAACAGACCTATTTCATAGAACAATTGAATATAATAACACTCCAATAAAGGATGTGAGTTAAAGTTATGATGAGAAAAAAATATACGACTTTTTAAGTTAATTTTAAATAGAAATGAGTTAATTTTAGAAAATATAAAACCAATGCAACAAGTAAAAATACCTCAGGGCTTAGTTCTTCACAAAAAAAGATATAGATAAGGAGCTGTTTGCTCACCTTAATACATTCTTAAATCTCTGAAATTAGCTGAGTTGGCAAGAATACTGTTGTCTAAATGAGATGAAAACACATGCGAAAAAAAACGCGCCAATGAAAATACTTTATTCGTGACGAGCTGAAAATATCTGTACAATCACAACTCGTGTAATAATGATATAAGATAATAATGATATATTTTATATAAGGATTTCTTATCTGTATTTAGCAATAATTAATAGTTCCTTAGTCACCCAAAATATAAAAGGGGATTTAGGCCTGCAATTGTGTGATTAAATATTAACATTATAATAATAAATTAATTTATCTCCATTTTAGACTTCAACGACTGGTAATATTCCGATAGAACCTTCCACGCTGTGGGAGCCATGAAACCTTTAGGTGGTTCCTTTCCTGTTCTGGCAAATTCTGGAATAAAAATTAATATAATTTTAACTCGCAATCCAAAAAACATTGATACATTAAAAAGGGGAGGATATGTTTCCTAGTCACAGCGCTCGGTCCTACAAAACTACACAGTCACAATCGATCACGCGCGGGACATCATATCTTACGCTTTATACTTTCTGTCTTCACCATTAAATACGCATCAAAATGCCTTCTTGTGTATTCAACCAGTGTTACAATGACTCAAGGAAAAAAATAAGATACACGGGATTACTTTCTATTCGCAAGTAAAATAAGGTTAAATTATTGTTTGGTTCGCCATGTTTGTGAGAGTGAGATAGTATACTGTATACAAGGAACTTATATACGATAACTGGAATTACTACGAAGCAATATTTGAAAAATAAAAATGTACTTTATTTCGACCCAATAAAGTTGACATTTCTTTCTTACATAACAGAGGGGAAAAACGTTCTGAGCAAGACAACGACATGAGTGGATGTTGTCCCTTTCTTGCAATTGCCAGTGTAAATAAAACTTTCGGATGGTAGATTTTTATATTTTCTTTAATCGTTAAATCCCTTTTATTCATTCACGTCGATAGATACATTAGCATAAAATGTATTGTAATAATCATAGTGAGTTCTAAAATGTTTTTATTTTAATTATTACGTAGTAACTTATGCAATGCAAAGTGTTTCTGAAATTAGTAGAATTACTTAGTAGTAATTTGCAAACTACGCATGGCCACACTTATATATGGCGATTGGCGTTTTATTTAGTAGAAAGAGACACACACCACTCATGTCGTGGTACTCTTCGGAACGATTTTGAAGCGCGTGTAAGCATTCCGGGTAGAATGTAACTTCCTTGACTGTATAATACAAAAGTAAGTGAGAGAAATGTTTGTCGAATAACTTTGCGCTCGGCAGCCCGAGCCTAGGTTTAGCAATTGCTATGTTAGAGCGTAACGTATCTTCCCTTTTTAATATATTAATGCCAAAAAACTAAATATTGGTAAAGGTTTTCTAGGTGATCGGGAAGTGCCTCAAAAATCGGTTTGATTTGCCCAACCCGGGAATCGGACCCAGAACCTCATCTGGTCAATATCGACACTGGACCACAATATATTGCTTTGCAGAATATTATTGTTAAGCAATATTCTTTTTTTATTATTATTATTAGCTATTATTAGCTAAGTACTAATCGTAGAATGTAATAATAGTGAAAAATGTATCTATTCATGTTAATCTTATATATAAAAAATGTATTTACCCTTATAACCAATTTGACTTAATATGATTTAATATAAAGTAAACGCATTTTTTTATTGTTTGCACAGTTAGTTACTGTATAACATAGTAAGTAAGAAAATAAAATAAACGAATACTTTTTTTTAAATTTTTTGTGTAGGATAGTGATGAGATGTAAGAGATATATATATATGTAAGATTATTTGATTAATAAACGCAGTATTCATTCGGAAGTCAGTTGTTTCACTAGTCCAACACCCGACCATATATTATTGTCTACTAGCGACCTGCCCGCGGTTTCACCCGCGTAGCTTTTTTTCCCGTGGGAATGTCGGAAAGGTTTATATACTAAAACCTTCCTTGAGAATCAATCTATCTATTAAAAAAAACCGCATCAAAATCCGTTGCGTAGTTTTAAAGATTTAAGCATACATAGGGACATGGGGACAGACAGAGAAAGCGAATTTGTTTTATACTATGTAGTGATTTATGACTTAACTATCACTTCAATATGTACAGTCTTTTACCAATCAACCTGTACATTATCTCTTCAATTACGCAATAAATTACAAGAGATTAATTACTAGTAATAATTAAAATGCAAACCTCGCATTCGTGTTCCCGATATGAAGTCAAAGTCTTCCTTGCGTGTAGGGTCGAAGAAAGCCATTTTGCCGACGGACGAATCGTATGCAGCCACGCGGAAGGGTATAATCTGTTAATGGCACAAGGAAATATAGAGTGATATAAGACTGATTTCCGAACAAATGTAGTGGTTTTGTAATCTGGGGATCTTCAAGAGTAGAGTGAACAGGTACCTTCTAGTGAAGCGCATTACATCTTACGCCGTATCTTAGCTTACCATTATACATGATCGTGGCCAAGCGCTTCCCTATCGATAGCAAAAAATAATACATAAGGATAAAAAATATGAGAGATATTTCACAACGATAATAATAATAGTAATAATCTTTATTTTCTTCCTTTTTTTATAACGTACATTCAGTAAAATATTAGTAAGCGTAGGATTGTTTGGAGAGACAGGAGTCCAAACTGAGTTGTTTATTTTTTATTTATTTATTTATTTTATGTCATAAGATAGCAAACAAGCAGATGGGTCTCCTGATGGAAAGAGTCAACCATCGCCTATAGACACCAAAGATGTTAATGGTGCGTTGCTATCTTGTGGCGAGGTATAATGCCACATGCATAAGTTTACCGGCTACCTTACCCTCCAAACCGGAACACGACAGCGACAAGCACTGACGCTATTGCGGCAGGAATAGGTAAGGCGGTGGTACCAGACTCGGGCGAGACAATGCAGAACTCTACCACCTAGTAGCCACGATGGTAGTGACTCGATAGCCAATCGGTCGCCTTTTACGACCTGCCTGGCAGAACGGCAGTTGGCCTATTCTACAAAGGAGGCCGGGACCAACACGTTGTACCCGTATTATGAATCTCCTAGCCTCCGCCTCTCAAATAGGTACAATATTTTTGAATACATTTAAATTACAAATTGAAAGATACAAAAGAATCATGGCATTAAATAAGTTTTAAACGCACGCAAACGTGTGTGGTGTGTATATCTATCTATGTTATGTGAATGTGTGTGCGGTGTATTTTTTTCTTTTTTTTTTGAAGGGCAATGGGCGGTCTATGTGTGTGTGTGTGTGTGTGTATGTGCGGTGTGTGTGTGTGTGTGTGATAATACTTCTACTCAGTGGCTAAATATACTATCCCGAAGGTACGCGATCGAAATTACGTGGTTGATTTCACGATCCAATGTATTAATACATAAGTGTCGAACTTACGTGGCAGAATTTCAGTTGCGCAACTTTGCTTGTATTTAGTGCCTAGAGCGCTATCGTGGCATCATATCGTGCTATCAAAATAGCCGACAGACAGACGCAAAACAAAGTGATCCCTGACACTAAGATACTTTGTAACGTATATAAATGCGTTTCACAGATGGAGCACCGTCTGTAGGCTTTGTGCGAATAGACAAATAATGATTTTATTGGCAAAGGGCCACACGCGTGACATCGTATGAATTTCTTTCACACCACCTCGGCAGAAGTAATCTTAAAAATGCTTGCGCTGGGATTCGATGTTTCTCACCGATCCCGATGATCCAATAACTCTGACCAACGGAACACACGATAACACGACTACTACAAAAGCGATATCGTCGTCGTTGGTGGTGACAAGGGCTCTTAAGGACAGGACAATACAATGCCACTAATTCTCGCACCGTAAATCATGACCCTCCTTCTTAAACCCTCACACGCACACGCACACACACACACACACACACGCATGCATGCATACGCACGCACACATGCACACACACACACGTACGCACATATTCGCGCACATATAAATATGCACGCACACATGCACACACACACGCACTCACACACACACACACACACACACACACACATACACACACACACTCGCACGCACATATACACGCGTGTCCTGACCTCCAGTTCGGCGAGTCCGGGCGCGACCTTGAGCAGCATGGCGCCGTGTCTGGGGTCGTAGAGGTCGCCGGCGGCCGCGGGGTGCGGCAGGCCGGCGGGGTCGCGGCCCACGATGTAGTGGTGCGCGCCCGCGTTCATGCGGCACTTCGCGTGCCACTGCACCTGCGCACAACACACACACACACACACGTTACACGGTACACTTACCTTCGCATACGCTATAAGTCATTAAAAAATATTAAACCGACCTCAAATATCTGTCTTATCTCTACAACTAATGGTTGATATAACGTATAACGCCATATTACAGCGCGCTCAACGTAAAAATTACACTATATAGATTCCCATTAGACGCTATAAAACACGTAGCGACTAGCGTAGGCCGTAGTTATAACTTTATAACGTCATACAGCAAGCGCTAACGCGCGGTGATTAAGCAACCTAATGGTGTGGCTACATATATCGGACTAAGGCGAAGATTCGCGCTAACACAATGTATCGGCCTATCGCGCAACTGCATCGTGAAGGGCCTTAACGCGTCATTGAATTAAACGTCAAACTGCGGTCCGCAGGTGATATTTTTGCGACACACGACAAAAAACTATAATATTATTACGATAAAAAATAATAACTATAATTTAACCATCATAAGTTCGTAATCTTTGGGCAAATTAAATACAGTACACAGTAGCATAAAATTAAAGAATTTAAGGAACGAATGTACATATATTCAAAATTTGAGAAGATTAGGAATGTTACAATATTATTTTTTGCTTTGTCGTTGGCCGCACAAATATCATGAGCAGGCCGCACAAATATAACTTGCCGGCCGCGGTTTTATAACCAGTGATAATACGACGTTATTATGAGGTGAGCAGTTGTCGCGATGTAGTTCGTGGCAACATCGTGCTAGCGCGAACCTTCGCCGTAGGCCGATATATGTAGCCGCGGGGTAGGCGTATAAACTATAAACTGTTATAAATTATAACATCTAGCGTTTACGGTTTATGACGTTTCAATCATTGCTCGTTAGGTTGCGTAAGTCATAACTTCCAGTTATGTCATGATATAGTCCGTACCTAAAAGGTAAAACGGAACCCTAATACTAAGTCTCCGCTGTCTGTTTGTCCGTCTGTCTGTCTGTCACCAGGCTGTATCTCATAAACCGTGATAGTTAAAAAGCTGAAATTCTCAAAAATTGTGTTTCCGTTGCCGCTATAGCAACAAATACTAAAAATAAAAAAATGAAAATATTAAGGGGTTCCCCATACAATAAACGTGTTTTTTTTTGCTATGATGGTCCGGAACCCTTTGTGCGCGAGTCCGACTCGCACTTGGCCGGTTTTTATATAATATAGCAAACGAACAGATGTCTCTCTTGATGTAAAAGGGAAACCATCGCCTATAGACACCTAAGATGTTAATAGTGCGTTGCTATCTGCGTGGCGGAATGGCAATGCTACACGCATAATTCTACCGGCTAACTTTTTCTTCAAACCGGAACATGACAATGAAAAGCATTGACCCTATTACGGCAGGAATAGGTAGTTTGGTTTTCAGCTTTAAAACACGATAAGGCACAATTATTTTCAACTGACGAAAAAACGGAGGTTATCAGTTTGACATAATATATGCATGTACCTATATAATTTTTGAGATTGAATATTATTTGAGTATGTTTTGGAATGCTGTTTAGGTGTCCAAGCGCATGTATTTGTATGTTTATATGTTTGTCCACAAACTTGCCGGGAACTAAAAGTTATATCGAGATAATTCTTTTTGATTTAAATTAAGTTCAATCAATATTCCAACTTAGGGAACTGTTCAAATTTTATCAAAATCGGCTTAGTAGTTTTTGAGATATGGGGATTCTATAGTTGACAGATATATGAAGTCGGTTTATTTTTTAAATTCATTTTAGTTACTGTTCGATATTGATTTGAAATCTAAAAACTAAAAAAGTTATAAATTTTTCTTATTTTTTTTACTTCGGTTGTAATTTGTACTTTGGGTTTTGTAAAATTTCTTACCAGCAGCATTGAAATTTTAATATTTAATAATAGGTAAGTGGTAGAAATTATTTAGTTCTTAAGATTATTTTTTAACAAAAAAATATTCTTCATATTTATATTGTTTATATTAAGTTTATAGTAAGAGTGTAGCTTCGTCGATAGAGTTTGAGTTTGAGTTTGAGAGTTAGTGTTATACTTAAGTATAACGCTAACTCTCAAACCACGGAAGCCAATTGCCGCGCTCGGCATCCGCATGTGTGCAGGATGTAGCGATCAGTCGCGGCAACATGCAACTCGATGGCCGCGATCCTCGTTTGCAAGTGGTCGCTGCATTTAGCTACTAAAAGCAACTGAATCGCGGATCGCCGACGCTAAAAGTAGCATGTGTGCCCTCTCTCTTATAAAATTCACATCAATTTATCGAATTATTATTTTCTTCCCCATGATTTTACCATATACTTAATAATACATAATTCTACGCTAATCAAGTTGATGGGTCTTTAGCTAGTGCAATCATATACAAGTACCTTTCACCAAGGAAGTTACATACTATCTGGAATGTTCACGTGCGCTTCAAATTCCGAAGAGTACAACGACATTGGTGGTGTGTCTCTTTCTGCTCAGTAAAGAGCCACATATATAAGTGTGGCCGTGCGTAGTTTGCAAATTACGACTAATTCAGCTAATTCTACTAATTTGAGAAAACATTTTTTGCACTGCATAAATAATTACGTAGTAATTAAAATAAGCACATTTATAGAACTCAATGTGTTAATTACAATACATTTTATGCCAATTTATCTACCAACGTGTATAAATAAAAAGAATATAACGGTTACCGAATATATAAAAATCTACCATTCGATAGTTTTATTTATACTGGTAATTATAAGAAAGGGACAACATCCACCGTTGTCTTTGTCTCGCTAAGAACATTTTCCCCCCTTTTTAAGTAAGAAACAAATGTCAACTTTATTGGGATGAAATAAAGTACATTTTTATTTTTTAAATATTGCTTCGTAATAATTCCAGTTCTCGTATATAAGTTCCTTTCCTTACACATATACAAAAATACAAAGACCAGTCTAATAAAACACCCTTATTATTTATCGTTTTAAAATAGTTTATTAGTTACATTTATATTAATATAATAAATGCGAAATTTGGATGGATGTTTATTACTCAATTACACCAAAGCTACAGAATGGGTTTGAATGAAATTTGGCACACAGGTATATGATAATCTGGAATAGCACATATGTTATTTTTATCCCGCAAAAACGCGTTTTTCCCGCGACATTCATCAAAAACGTTTATAATGTAGCGGGCTACACGTTGCAACTAGTAACATAATAAATGTTCAAACTTCAAATACCTCAGTAGGTCCGGCGTACATCATGGGAGACGGGAATATTGCCAGGACAGTAGACTGCGGATCTAAAACACCCTCATTTAACACCGCTTTGTGCTGGTTTATCCGCACTTCCAACGGCACATCGTCATCTTTTGTTAGACCACCTAATTAAAAAAAATCATAAAATCTAATACCTTTAAACGAGCAATTCTTGTATATATATAATTGGAATCTCGGAATCGGTTCCAACGATTTTCATGAAAGTTACAAATTAGGGGTTTTTCGGGTCAAGGAATCGATTTATCAAGGTTCCAGGTCCAAGAAAAGCTCGGTTCCCAAGATATGGGTATGTGAAAAACCGAGCAAAGCTCAGTCAACCAGATATTATTTTTTTATACATAAAAATAAGCAAACAAGCAGGTGGCTCACCTAATGTAAAGAGAGATCACCATCACTTATAGACACCTAATTTACTAGATGTTAGAGTTCTGCATTGTATTGCCCGGGTCTGGTAACACCGCCATATCTTTTCCTGCCGTAATAGCGTCAGTGCTTGTCACTGTCGTGTTCCGGTTTGGAGGGTAAGGTAGCCGGTAACCTTATGCATTTGGCATTTGCACATCCACAAGATAGCAACGCACCATTAACACCTTTGGTGTCTATAGATGATAACGACTCTTTCCATCCGCGGACCCATCTGCTTGTTTACTATCTTTATGATATTAAAAAACCTAAAGATGTTAATGGTGCGTTGCCATTTGTGAAGCAGGAATATAAAGACACTTGAATAAGTTTACCGGCTATCTTACGCAACAAACCAAGACATTTTTGTTATGCTATATCTATATTAATCTATAATTTATTTATTAAAATATTAATATATAATAATATATAATAATAATTATAAGTTTAATTTTTTTTGTCATTATATAAGTGTACAATAAAGTATTAAATAAATAAATAAATAAAATATCATAATGCCATTGATATAAAAAACTCAAGTTGCACAGTGCCGAACAAATCTGATACTCAAAAGTGTCGCTAATTTCATTTAAGTAGTTATAGATATGGGAAAAATATTAGTCTTTGCATATCCAACCTTAAGTGCAAGACTTATAGTTGATTTTACAAACCAATGTACAAAATTAATAAAATTGACAGTAACGCGATCGACGCGATTCTATTTGAAATGAGCGCACAATTTCAAATTGTGCGCTCATTTTTGGAGGACGTTTTTGAGACACTGATTGTGTATCTTGGTTTTTTATATCAATTATAAATGCGGAAATATTTGTTACTCAATCACGCAAAAACTACTGAACGGATTTAAATGAAATTTGGCTCAAAGGTAGATGTTGACTTGGAATAGGACATAGACTTCATTTTATCCCGGAAAAATTAGGTGATCCCGCGGGATTCGCCATAACTTTTGCAGCGGGCTGCACGGTGTAGCTATTATTCAACGTAGTGTCGAATTGTACTGTATCGTGTTACAGAAAGCATTTACCTAGAGGATGCAACAAAAGAACCGGCTTCTTGAATCCTCTCTCAAGTAACTGACGATGGGTATCTTGCATCAGGAGAGCGTGTCCGTTGTGGATGGGGTTACGTAACTGAAAAATACAAAGATTAAATTATAATAATAATATAGCTGGATAAATAAAATGAATTGAGCTAACACCAAAGCAAACAAACAATTTGCTTGTGATATGGGTATTTTTTTCTTTTTATATCATAAAATAGCAAAAACTCCCTCCTGATGGAAAGAGACAATCATCGCCTTTAGACACAAAAGGTGTTAATGGTGCTTTGATATCTGAGTGGCGAGGTGATGGCACTTGTGTAAGTTATCTTACCCTCCAAACCGGAATACGACAGTGATCAGCACCGACGATTGTCTTTTGTTTTGATGCTTTGATATTTATACGGGACCGGCACTGAGAGATCATGCATAAATGCGTACTTAAAAAATTGAAACAACTCTTATCAGTGATGAGTTTGCCATTTGTACTGTTTTCGTTTGTAATTTTCTCTTACGTCATTTTTTGTGTACAATAAAGTGTGACAATTTTTTCTTGAGTATAATTTAGCTGAAATAAATACTTGGAAGGCAAAAACGGCATCAGCGTTGAGCTCCTTGAATTTCTTCCTCAGTTCGTTGGGCGTCAGTCTGTACACGTCAAGCCCGTCGTTCCAGCGAATACGCTCCAACACTTCCAAGTTACCGCCCACTAACCAATCTCCAGATTCTTCTATCATCTGGAAAAAAATCAATTATATTTTTGTAATGGAGTTAAGGAATGTAGTTCATTATCGCACGTTAATGGTTGCGGGCTGAGGGGCTATATAGAGAAATGTGTAACAGAAAAAACGACACCAAATTACATACAAAAACCGACCATTTTGTAGTTACTTTTGAGGAACTTCCCAATCAATTAGAAAACAAACTATTTTCAATCGACTCAGTTTGCCGTTAATTTTGAGGATATGCAAAAATAATTTACAAATTAAATTTTTACTACACTTTAATTAATATAAGTATTATAAGTATATATTAATAATCACGAATTATTACTACACAACGAGGGTCGAGGGTAAAACCTCGGTTTTCGGATTACTTGACAGGCAATATAAGTTAAAGTTGAAATATTCGGCCATGGCAAACTATGAATCACAGTGAATGTAGCGGTTGAAGAGATCTACAAACAGAGGATCTTTCTATTCCCCTTCCTTATCCTTGTGTGACGTCATCAACCTCCACAGTTATGACACAGTATACAGACTAACAGTAGTCAATCTACATACATGTGATATTCGAACAACGCACACATAGACATACTCTCACGGACGCGATATCTCGGAATGGTTCGGTACAGTTTGTACCGCACCAGTCGGGAGATATCGCGTCCGTGAGAGGTATCTATGTGTGCTATGCTCAAATAATACTTGTATGTAACATTGACTTCTGGTAGTCTCTAAGTATTCTGTGGTTATGACGTCACCCTGACAATAGTTAGTCCATTGGTTCCGCCGCTAATTTCTCTACTGGTATCGACCCGTGCCGCCACAATGAACGTGAGCTTTCGGTTCCCTTTAGCTATCCTGCAATGGAGCCCGTATATTTATTTATTTTTGAAATGAAACTTCATTAGAACCGTTTTGGTTTAAATTTTAAAAAACGAATTTGAAATAAACACATAAATCCTATACGAATTAAGCCGACGAGATGATATTCTAAATTAAAAATATGTAATTCACATTACACAGTATGTTAAATTTAGAATATCATCCATACTTTAATATTATAAATGGGATGTGTATGTGTGTGTTTGTTTGTCCGTCTTTCACGGCAAAACGAAGCGACGAATTAACGTGATTTTTTTAGGGGAGATAGTTGAATGGATGGGGAGTTGCATCTGGCTACTTTTTGTCTCTTTCTAACTCCCCACTTCCCTAAAATCGGAGATAAATGTTTGTATGGACCGTTCCGCAATTTTTAAGGTAAGGAAAGCTAAACATTGGTATGCGGGCTATTTATGACTAACAAAAAAAAATTATGCGTAATTTTTTTTGGAAATCTGCCCCAACCCCTTAAAAGAGGGAGTGAAATTTTATATACATCAATTTAATGCAAGCAAAGCCGCGAGCAAAAGCTAATCTATTCAATAGTTCCAAAACCAGCCAAATACAAAAAGTACAACTTAAAATATTTCACTGCAACTTTTTACTTCTAAAATACGAAAAATCTTTTTCCCCGACTCTTTCAAGTTAAAGATGTCTTTCGTCCTTTCCTACTGCAGTCAAAAATTTTAATTCGAGTTGTAAGCTCGCACTCGATTTCTTTATAAATCTTAACTTGTTCTAAGCCTAAATTAAAACATTTCAACTTTTATATAAGGTTTTTGAAATAACTTTTAAACAAAACAAATACAAAAATACTTTAATATAACATACCTTAATATAAGGGTGTCCAGTGTGGTGTATTCCGAATTGTCGACAGCATCGCTCATGTTTTCTGTGGGGGAAGAATTCGGGCGCGCGCAAAATGGCAACCGGCCTACCGCTGTACCGAAGCACTATCGCCGCACAACCGGACAAACGCTCTTTGGCTTCTGACGTCACTGGCAGCACTATGGGGATGGACTGGTTGACCAGCGAGCCGTCGGGTAATGTTAGGCAGTTTGAATGGAGCGCCTAAAAATTTAAAGATACTATAACGAGCCATATTTGTGTAGGTACATTGCACAGAGAGATCTTAATTTATTTACAAACTATTTTTCTAGTTTACTGAATGTAGTTCAGAGTCACATCACATCAGAGTACTTAAAATTCGTACGTAAAATTCGATTTTGTCACTCGATAATGAGGATTAAATTATAAATTCAACATATTCATATTTGTTATTACACATATAAGCTGACAATCAATAGGTTTATACTACTGTATACGTGAGTATCTGTAACTGGCTTAACATTGCTATATATATGTGTATATATATATATATATATATATATACAAATTGCTATTATTTTTAATGTATTAGCTGTTGGTTCTCCTATAAATAAATAAATAAAAATATTTATAGACATTTCTTAATTATTCGTTCGAATGACAATAACAGAAGCTTGGACATATAAATTATTTACGATTTTTAAAACATTTTATGGATTATACAACATTATACAACCAACATACAAAATAAAAAAGATGTTAAGTACCAATAAAATTATTAAAACTTTCGTGAGACATTACAAACTAAATAATTAATTAAAAAAAGGCTACATTCACGTAGGTTCCGACAAGTTTCGGACCTATATGAGGTCTTTCCTCGACGATGCCGATGATCATTGAAATTCTGTGCACACTTAAATTCCAATGATGATGATTCGAGCGTTTCGAGCGTCGGCCCGCAGTTCGAGACGGGACGCTCTCAACTCAAACTGAAGTCGTCAAACTCACCCTGAGGAAGGACCATATACAGGTCCGAAATCTACACCGATTAATATGATACTTGAGTGGAGCCGTTTTTTAATTAATTATTAAGTACAAAATTCTTTAATAAATATGGATAAATATAAACCTTGAAGGGGGTAATAAGGTATCTGATTTTCATTCCAAATAAATAAAAATACGAAAATACCCTTAAATTTTAACCTAATCTATACATATAACAAAAACCTTAGGAAAGTCAAAATTGAATATTTTTTTAAAAGAATACTTGGGGCGTAATCTACAATCGATATCGAAGCCAAAAATATAGTTTTTAGCATTTTTGTCTGTTTGTCTGTATGTATATCCGGGGTAAACTCAAAAAGTACTGCATGGATTTACTTCAAATTTTGCACGAATATTACTAACAGGTCGGGTCAACATATAGGCTACATATTATCACGCTATCCCCTACGGGGGAGGAGCTGTGCGTAGTAAACGAAATCCGCGCGGACGTAGTCGTGGGCAACAGCTGGTTATTCAATAAATTCGTAATTCATACGCACCAACAAGTTCGCGTAAGTAACGCAATATCGATAGATAGATAAATAGGTTTTTACGTAAATAGGCAGTAAATCGGAAGTATTTACATAACTACCTATTTATCTATCTATTGATATATGTGATACTAGGCAAACGTGTTGGTGCGTATAAACTATGAATTTATTGGATAATGAGAGTTAAAAATATAAGGGTATGTTTTTTATTTATTTAGAATGAGAATCAGATACTTTATTACCCCCTTCAAGGTTTAGGTCGACTTACCTAAAAGGCTGTACCATTGTACGCGAAGTATATAACTGAGTTTTGGCTTGACAAAAATTATCTGTGATTAGTTTTCCTCCTAGTCGTCTGCTCGATTTGATGTAATTCAATTGTATTAAACTACACAATTAGATTATATTATATTCAGGTGATAAATAAATCATTAAGTTAAAAAAACAAAAGAAACTTATTTTATTCTATCAGTTGTTGTCATCAAAATGTTTTTCACGTTAAGAATTTATACCAGATAAAGTTTACCCCATAGGTTTACCCCCATCTATTTAGCACAGCTATTTGATTAATCCTCTCATTTAAAATTAAAATTAGGTGGTCTGCGAGAAAAAAATCATAATAGGCTCTGAATAGTCATCATTTCTAAATAACTAGTCAAAATTATAAGTAAAAATAAAGGATGATTTAAATTTCGCGGCTGAAAATGCAAATATAAAACTACTTGTGTTGACTTACGAATTAATTGCAGTTGCAGGTGTTTCATACTAATATTTAATCGATTAGTAATAGATAATTTTTTTCCCATCGCATTATCGATTAATCGATTAGATAAATTGAATCGGCACACAGTTGTGACCAGGATTTACTTACCAGCAATTTCAATTATACGAACTGCTAACAATTTAATCCTGGCCAATTGCCGAAATAATATGACCTTTTACATATTTTTGCAACAATGCTTTTTGTTTTTGAAAGCAATTTATTAGAAAACATTTAGGTGGTATAATGATATGGTCGTTCTTGAATATTTAAAGTCCTTGTGATTATTTTTATACCGTTGACCAACCATTGTAAGCTACTGACCAATTGTGTGTATTTTATTGTCTTTGTTTGATATTACAAAATTATTACTCTGGGGTGCTAATAAAAAAAATTGATTTTATGGATTTTTATAATTGATAGGTAAATAACGTTGACCTAATAATTGAATTATTTGATCAATTGTGACCACTTTTTGGCCAATTGAAATAATTTTAGATCCGATTTCTAGGTTTAATTTGAGCCGATAATTTTTTCGATGATCTTGAAATTTTAAACTCTCTGTAGTTAGTCCTAAAATATTGACCAATAACTGAAAGTCACTGACCATTTATGAGCATTTCGTGACCCGACCACATTTATTGAGGTCAAATTTCATCGTTTGGTCGGCCAAATAGATTGGGGTCTAAAGTTTTCTCTACTTTTCAAGTATGACTACACATTAGAGGTAACAAAATAATGAATTATAACTATTATACTCACTTGTAAATATTCAATTTCTCTCATAAAACCCTTCAGAGGGTAAGCCCATCCTTCAGACAATACCTGAATAATAAAAATGTATGATTAAAACCTGTTTCTCCGCTAGCATGTCAATAGCGGCATAAGACGTAATAATGTATTTCGATGTCTTAATTAATAGTTGTAAGGGATATTAATTTTAAAGTTTTTATATTGTACGGGCTACCAGTTAGTATCCTGTACAGGTGGTTAGTTTAAGTTTGAGAAGGCGATAATTAAAGTAAGTAAAGTTAGTTGATTCGCGATGTTCATTTCGTTCGTTAAACGAATCGCGCTCGCCGTGACTGTATCGCCTCTGTTTATTAATGCCTTGCCGGCTCTTTGGTAATGTACGTAAGGGGCCATTCATAAATTACGTAAGAAATTTTGAGGGCTAATTTGACCCCATCTCCCTCTAATGTAAGACATCATAAGATTACGACTAGTCCCCCCTACCCCTTGATAAAAAAATTTCGTAAGAAAAGGATATATTGATAAAATATAACTCCATTTATTCTGAAAATATACTTTATTGCAATCATACTAGCAGAGTCCGCAGAGTCTCGTTCTTGGACACACAAGTTGCGCGCTTTGAATAGATTGAGGCGAAGAGGGTGGATGCGGAGATGGTGCTATACTATAAAAGCCATTTTTAGCGCGAAAGTGGTAGAATTGTCAATTTTAAATCTTACGTAATTTTAGATTCTCTGCCTATTTTATGCAGGTATAATAATATAACAGAACTCACTTGAACCCACTGTAAATCCAGAATGTTGATGTCTATCTGCGGAAGACTCTCCGCTTCTTCTAGAGCACTGGTCAATCTATTTCCATAAATAAATAGCTCCTCCACTTCTGCGTTGTTCACTTCAAATCGAGGAATGATACCCTAAAATTATTTAAAAAAAACTTTCCTTTAGTTTTTATCTACAGTGTCTAAGGAAAGATGACATTAGGTTTAAGAAACCCATACATACGAAAAGAAAAAAGGCTCTTCCTTCCTTTCGTATGCAGTACATTTACAGTATGGAATTATCTTTACAAAATTTTTGGGTGCATCATGCATGTGACAAAAGCCAAATTTCTTAATTACAAAAATTCTCCATTGTAGGAAGGCCGCGCACACGCAGCCAACTCCTAGTTTCGTTTGAATCTTGTGTATGTTTACTCAGAAAAAGGTTTTAGCAATTGTCTGGTGAAGTAGTGTTGGTAACATTCACTACAACTTCCTAAGATCTATATTATATCGATTTAGTATTATCATCGATTGCAAGCTATAGAAAAGCTAGATGAGAAAACGGGATGTGTGCACAGCTTACACCGCTCTCTTTTGCACCACTTTCACGGCATCGCAATCTAATAGCTTGCTTTCTTTCTACGTCATATCTTTCTCCTCGCTCATGTAACGAAAAGTACCTAAACGTTACGCGTCAGATTTTCGGTTCAATAATCCGCTTTAATCTTAATAAGTTATAGATTTATTTGTTTGCTAAATTATTTTTTTTATAGAAAAGGGGGTCTCAAACGGACAGGAGGCTCACCTGACGGTAAGTGGTCACCGCATCCCATGGACAACTAGACTATCAGGAAACTTGCGGTTACATTGCCGGCCCTTTAAGAAAGAGTAAGCTCTTTTCTTGAAGGTCGCTTAGACGTATCCGTTCGAAAAACCCCCTTCCGGTAATTAGTTCCACAGAAGGGCAAAAGGTGCCTCGAGAATCTGACAGTTGTGGATTTCCAGACATCGAGATGGTGAGGATGAAATTTCGTATTTTGTCGCGATGTCTGATGGTGAAATAATGCGGCCGGAATTAATCTAAACAGTTCCTCGGAACACTCCCCATTACAGATCCGATAGAAGATGCAGAGCGATGCCACATATCTGCGTAATGTCAAAGAATCAAGCCGATCAAAAATAATCTTGTCGCTGACGATTCGAGCTGCTCTACGTTGAATGCGGTCAAAAGGAAGAAGCTAGTACAGTACCCGCGCCCATAAGTTAGAGTAGTACTCCATATGAGGCCGGATTTGCGCCTTATATAGCTGTAAGCGAGGGGCCGGTGTGAATTACTGTGTGGCCCAGCTGAAAACACCTAGCTTTTCTAAGGCTTTAGGAACGTAAAGATTCGACAGAAGTTGTCCTAACTGAACTCAATCGCAACACAACCCAAAGTATCTAACTTTAAAAAATTTAAAAGCCTCTCACACACGACAAAATCAAAATCAGTGTGGCCGTTTAAGAATTCAGAAGATAAAGATATGTAGTTACAAATCGAATTCTGATAACATATTCGTCCTACCTGTGACTCAAGCAATCGAATGACTTCCATAGTTGATTCTTCCACGGAGCGACCAACAGTTTGTATGACGAGTTCAGGGGAGTCTGGCCGTTCATATTCTTGAGTTATACCGGTAAAGCCCTGCAAAGAAGAAAATCATATTATTAATACACTTTTATCATTTCCTCAGGAGCCGTCTTTTCTACGGAGACAAAATTTGCATCAAGTAAGATTAACATGGTCAAGATTAGAGCGATACGGGAAATCTTTTTCGTAACAAGAGGATAGCGTTTAAACTCCCGACGCGAAAAAGGGAGTTTATAAGTTGTATCGCTGTTTGTGTGTCTGTCTGAGGCATCGTAGCGAGAAGACCGACTTGGATACTGATAGGTCAGATCGATACAAAATTAGAACTTCTGTTACTACAATCATATTGAAATAATATGGCAAATTTGAACTGTGGCTGCATGTTTCCGCCATCAGCTC
Source organism: Apodemia mormo (assembly GCA_036924255.1). Classification (NCBI taxonomy): domain Eukaryota; kingdom Metazoa; phylum Arthropoda; class Insecta; order Lepidoptera; family Riodinidae; genus Apodemia; species Apodemia mormo. The sequence continues at coordinate 34,834,013 of JAUPFN010000007.1, forward strand.
TTTTCGTGTTTTGCTTTGCAAATTATGCATACGAGGCAAGAAGTGGTCTTATGATAAATCAATGTGACGGGAAATTTTAAATTTTGAATTTATTAGCTAACTTTTAAAACGGAATTTAGTCATATGACTTTAAATTTATACACGACGAATCACAGCAATGACGCAAGAATAGAGAAAGAGCATCCGCTTAGGATAAATAGAGATATATCGTACGCGAGATATCCAATAGTGTCATTTTTTTGTTTTATAAAGTTTTAACACAGGAAAAGTACTAAAATACGTAACTCGAGATAAGATATATTGGGTAACGTTACCTTATAACTGGATTTTAATATGTATGCTAAGACACACGTTTTCTCTTTGCAGAAATTAGTTACTCAAGTAGACAAACCATGCTGCCATTAGAAGAAATTTCTGTGATTTTTGTACAATATAACGAGGGTAAATTTAAATTTGTATTGTATTATTATATTTATAGGTACATTTAGTTGCTACGAACGTTAAAATTTTCTTTAGCGTTCGTAGCAACTAAATGTAACGTTTTCTCTTTGCAGAAATTAATTACTCACATGTAGACAAACCATGCTGCCCTTAGCAGTAAATTTTAAATTGTGTTGTATTATCATATTTATATGTAAGTACATTTAGTTGCTACGAACGTTAAAGAACATGGTCACGCTTCATACATTGTTTGGACCATGAAACTATATTATATCTGGAGGCAACACTTCTAATACCTATTTAAAACAAAATTTTAAATACTGCTGTCATATTTAGAGGTCTTGCCCTCTCTAACACACCTGTTTAAAGAGAGATGGTGAGACCTCATAGACGAGATATAACGCAAGTATATGTTTCAAGTCATAAAACCCGAGTGCAAGCTAATACTTCATGGTTTGGATTCGTAAATTGAATATCATGTCTAATAACGAATTTTTGTGTAAAACTTGTTGTTTTATTATTTAAAAACAAGATTAATTTATAAAAGTCTCAAAAGAAGTATTAATTAGATAATATTTTTACTTTTTTATAAATTAGTGAAATTTTGCAATACGAGTTGTCAGTTTTGTCCTATTTAGATTTATCACAATAATACTTATCACAACATTTTAAGCAGTTGAATTATGAATATATTTTATTAAATTCATTGAACAAAAAAAAAATACCGGTTTGTCAGAATTTTAGATTTGAAATAATGAAACCAAATCATCTCTCTCCACAGTTATGTTTTCATGAGCATATCATAATCACAATTTTTTTGAGCGTATAATAAGATCGTTTTTACACAAAAAGTTCAGGTATTAATAAGTAATAACCTAGCGAAAACTTGTTTTGTCACACCACACGCCCATCTTACTAGAAAAATAAACCAATTCATTTTATATTTTGATAAATAAAATTAAACAACAATATATAATTACTTTTACCACTTTATTTCTAAAAATTTTTTTACAACGGTGGAGAGACCACTATTTGGTGCTTTTGATGGACACTTCTCCTCCAGATGTGGTCCTCCAGACTTCTTCTTTCTCTTTACTCCTTGTGTAAAAACAAGAACATTCAACATGTGCGAATTGTTTTTTTTTTTTTGTAAGTACGTCGAAACCTACCATGGATGCTTACAAAAAAATGTATTACATTTTCACTACATAGTATAAAACAAAGTCACTTTCTCTGTCTGTCCCTCTGTATGCTTAAATCTTTAAAACTACGCAACGGATTTTGATGCGTTTTTTTAATAGATAGATTTATTCTTGAGGAAGGTTTTAGTATATTAACTTTTCCAATATTTCCACAGGAACAAAAGCCACGCGGGTGAAACCGCGGGCAGGTCGTTAGTTTATATAATAACGGTAGGAAATAGAAAAAAAAGTTTCAAGTAAAAGTTGTAGAAAAAAAAATCTACACAAAAAAGTTCCTCTTCATTTTTTTGTTATCTACTTTAGTTTAGCTACAAAAAATAAAAATTAAATTTGTAGTAAAATATGTAAAAATATATAAATATGGGAAAACATATGTAGTAGTGTTAGTACATATTTATGTGATGCGCGCGCTGCATGGTACAGGGCCGTAATAATTCTGGTAAGTTTTTATAATTAATTACAAAGCAAATTTATTTTTTATTTTTTGTAAGTAAACTAAAGCAGATGACAAAAAAATGAAGAGGAACTTTTTTGTGTAGAATTTTTTTCTCTACAACTTTTACTTGAAACTTTTTTTTCTATTTCCTACCGTTATTAAGTTATTTTTAAAAAAGGCATTTTTCAACACTTTTTTTATTTTTTTCATCCCTTTCCCCTAAATTTAAATCAAAATTTCTTTCATAATATCATTATTTAAGTATTAATGAACACATTTTTACTCATTGCGCCAAAACTGGTAAGATCATGGTTTCATTAAACTTTTTACTGGACTACATGCTCAACAATTGTATACAGTTCATCTTTGGTCTGCGTAAGTTTGATCACGTCTCATTATATCGGTCTAAACTGAAATGGCTTACGATCCGCCAACGAAGACAGTTGAGATTGCTTTGTACATTATTCACAATTCTTTATAATCCTAATGCACCTCAATATCTTAAGTCAAAATTCATATTTCAACATGCCACACATTCACGCCAACTTCGTTCAGAAAATATCCCGACTCTTCAAGTACCTTATTGTCGTACTGATTTCTTATCCAAATCTTTTTCTTCTGAAGCTGTGAGGCTTTGGAATACTCTTCCCATTGATATTAGGAATAGTCCCTCCAAATTGTCTTTTAAACGTTCTCTCTGTAAGCATTTGGCAGAATAATGGTGTTACGCGCTATGGTAGTATAATATGTATGTATATATGTATTTATATAACTATATATAAATATGTACTTGTATATATATAGGTATTTATGTAGGTATATGTATAATGTATTATATATGTAATATATTACTTGTATCTAAGTATATTGTAATATCGTATTATCTTATTGTTTTCTTTAATTTTAATTTATCTTAATAATAATCAAGAAGGTATGTCAGTATCAAACGATTGTAATAAGTTTCTCTATGCACCCCATCGTAAACACTGTTAATATTTGTTTAAGGTTGACTGGTAGAGAATGTCATGTAGCATTAAGTCCACCTCTGTACATGTTGTGCATAAATTTTAAATAAATAAATAAATAGAGACCGTCTGTTTATATTTTATCCTATGATAAGCAAAATTCAGACAGCAGCCGATCAATCTGGGGCCTACCTAATTTACGTAATTAAACAACTATCGAGCCGAAGCGCTTAAGTCTGTTACACATTTTTTTACATATACCGCGTCGTAGCACGTCTCGACATTCTATCGTGTTTATGTATGTGAGAGCCCTAAGTGCATCGACTCAATTACGTGAATTGGGGAGTTGATCATTGCTTTAAGTCCATCGACCGCCCCGTTGGTCGAGTGGTTAGCGACCCTGCCTACGCAATCAACGGGGCTCGAGTTCGATCCCCGACGGGGACAAGCATTTGTGTGATGAGCATAAATGATGTATTTCCGAGTTTGGGTGTTTATTAAATATATTCCAATATTTATATATGTATTTCTATGTAATGGTATCGTTGAATAACACCCATAACACAAGCAAGTAATTTGCTTACTTTGGAGTTAGATCAGTAAGTGTAATTTATCCCATGATTATCCCATGATTTATTAAGTTATTAGCTAAATTGTGAAGACGTCTTCTCAATTAGCTAAATCTTAAAATGTTCCAAATTTGAATTGTATATCTGTTATAAATAGGGATTACCTATGCATATTATCGCAATACGATATCGAATAAACCGATATTATGTCACAGATTAGATACGAACTTTTCCGTAATTGCCCGCAATAACAAAACACACAGATAAACAACTACCTATTATGTAAATGCCATACTTTAATCGGCAGTATCGAAAGATTTAAGATAACATCACGCAAACCTGAGGCTATAGATTGTGATATTTGGTTTACGTGAAGGATTTACACGGAAACAATAAAGAATATTAAGAAGTTATCTAAATCTTGATGGCGTGATAAGAATTATTTTGCACAATTTATTGTATCGTACTGATATTAACACTGCGTTAGGGCATAAACAGATCGAACAGACGAATATACTTAAGTTGAGGTATTTGACGCACGTCAATTCTATAGAAAACGGGTGGGGCGGTATGTTCTGAGTGCTAAGTGTGAGTTTTTCTTTTCGCATTCGATCGAACTGGTTTCTCACGTTTAGCATTAGGTGGCGCTGTACAAATCACATACAAATTCCTAGTAAACTCCAAACGCACTCACGATCGAATGCGAAAAGAATAACTCACACTTAGCACTCTGAAACCACTGGGAAACGTTAATTTTCGAATAAATTATTATTATATTATAGGACATCAGCTGAAAACTAAAATATAGCACATTTTTTTATTTAGAACTAAATATCACCATAAAAAATCATGCGGAAGATTATAAATATTATTAACAAATTATTTGTTTTAGAGATTTTTTAGCCTGTTTTCGGAATTTTATATGATCGAGTAAAGTACATTGTATCATGTAATGAGTTAGCACATTCTTTAGATAATATCTTCAGGTATATCGTGTAATTTTTGTGAAATTGTTATTTGGCAATCAATACAAAAAAACGTGATTAAACAAACCAGTTTTTCCCGTTTGTCGCGATGCTTCGCCTTAAATGTAACCTCGAGTCGCATTAAGACAATCAGCGCCAAAAAGCTACACACTACACGATTGTAGAAAAAATAATAAATAATGTAAATGTGTCACAACTCGTGTTTTTTGTTTTCCATATTTCTGTGGACCATATTTCTGTGATCCAAATTTTTATTTAAAAATTATTATTATTAATAATCATTATTATTGTTGTTTATTTCATTTTTCAGTTTTCTGATAAATACAAAGGTGCCCGGGATTGGAAAGTGCACGGTTGGCGATAGGCTTGCCACCTATCACATTGTGGGACTAAGTATCTTCAGCTATTCGTGGGTGCACGTGTTGTACCGGGCGTGAAGACACTTTATACCTTATTATTAATCAAAAACGATTTCTCGTAAAAATGAGAATCCGTTTTTTGAATAATAATAATATTTATTTAATTCAAGAAATCATGCTCTCTCGTCCCTTCTCTTTGTTTCTTATTACACTTCCCAATCACCGGGGCGGCACAAAGCCCGAGAGATCAGAAGCAAAGGTAAAATTAAATAATATTGCTATTTACCGCGAACTGTTTCGTGTTGTCACAAACATATAACCAAAATCGCGGAGGATGTCACTGGAACTAACAAAACTCACCGAAGGTCCGGATAACAAAGATCCCAGCGGCATATTTATCCACCCACATCCACCCCATTTTTATCCACGTTAGTATCAAACACAAAAATACACATTATACACACTCAACACACGTTTCACTTCGCAACCGAAGCATCTTCAGGAGTAGAAAACATTTTTGTTATCCGGACCTTTGTTCGTTTTATCTATTTATTAAACTGCCGTCTTCCTTTCCAGTGGCATCGCAGAGGTCACAAGAAACAATTCGCGAAAAATATCAAATTTAATTATTAATTTATTTCCACAAAGTAACGCCTGAATCAATAATAAGATCGCAACCACCCGATTGCCCTGTTTAGGGTCCCTAGTCCTCAGCACCCTGTTTCTACCCTGTGCTGTCAATAGGGCCTAAGACATTGGGTAATTTAATAAAATGTTTAAAACTGACGACAAATCATAAAATCTTGTTTTATACCACTCTTAAAACAGTAAACAAGCAAATGGCTGATAACACTAAATATACGGAGGGAGCGTTATAATTTATAATCCGTGCAATGGGAATGAAATGCCACATGCATCAAGGAGATTAATGAGATCGGCCTACAACAATATAGCGTCATGCTACAAAAATATAGCGTGAGCTGAAATTATCAAATAAAAATGTACAATAAGCCCATATTAGAATTCAACGGACACTTTATAATCTGTAGCAAGTAAATTTTAAAAATATAGTTGGAATTCATGAAACTAATCAAACTTGTACGCTTTTTCTTATTACTAAATCAAGCAAATATTTTCTTTTCTGCCATAAGTTAATCTTTTATTTATGATCAACCAAATAAATTAAAAAAATATCGGATAGGTAAGACGCAAAATGTTAAACAAACTATTGTATAAAATGCAACAAAAATGAAAGTATTACTACAGTTGAAACTTACAACACAGAAAGATGTATAAACAAGCTACTACACTTAGTATCATTCTTAAGGAACAAAAAACAAGAGTCAAAAAGAAGAGTTTAGCTGTCAAGGAGTAAAAAATATTTCGTTGTAAACAAAATTTGCTATTTTTTATCTTTCAAGTATTTTTTTCTTATCATAAGATAGCAAACAAGCAGATGGGTCTCCTGATGGAAAGAGTTAACCATCGCCTATAGACACGAAAGATGTTAATGGTATGTAATCTTGTGGCGAGGTCTAATGCCACTTGCATAAGTTTACCTGCTACCTTACCCTCCAAACCGGTATTTATTGTGTATTCACACTTTTTAAAATTTGTTTATAAAACGTTAATTTTATTGATCTTTGCCATTTTTTAAAAATCAGGTGATAAAAACGAAAGTAATAGAACTAATAGCTAGATATTTAGTCTTAATCTAAATATGTAAAAATGAATGTTTGTCTGTATGTCCTTTATAGAATCGTAAACTATGCATTTAATCACATGATGATTTTTAGCAAAGTTGTTGTGCATGAGCCCACGAAGGTTTCTGAGTTGGTAAAGTAATGTCTTTCTTTAAAATTTATTCTTGTTGGTGGCGTAGCAATGCACGCAAAGTATAGCTAGTATGCTATAAATTACACATTTTTATATTTTAAATTTTATAGATCGTAGTCCCACGAACAAACTTTTTTTTTGATTAATTACATGCAGATTTTTTTGTGAACTGCTTCGTTTTGATGAGACGACCATCTTTTCTATCTTCGAAGTATCTCGAATCGGGTAACTATTAAAGTTATAGGGCTTTGAAAATTCTGATTAGGTAAAGGAAAAATATTTATTAATAACAATAATTATTACTTTTCGACTTGATTATATTATGAAAAATACGATGAAATTTTTGTCCTACATATTCGATGGTTTTTCTGACAAGTCCTTCACTCTAAAGTTTCGGAAAAATGAAATATTAATCAATTTAAAAACAACCTAATTTTCTAACAACAGCTTGTTAACTATTATTGTAATTCAAGGGTAACATTGTCCTACATGTAAAGTGGAAACTTTTCTTGGTCCGACACTCTAAACTTTTTTCTTTATCTGTCTTTATTAGTTACCCGATTCGAGATTTTTCGAAGATAGAAAAAATGGGTGTCTCGTCAAAGCGAAGCTGTTCAAATTCAGCTTGTTATTAATAAAAAAAAGTTTGTTTATGGGACCACGGTCTATTAGTTTTTGTACTTCGATCAACATTTGAACTGAGTGAAGAATTTAAGTAAGAATTTGTAAATTCATTAATCTGTACATATAAAAATAAAAGTCCTGACTCACTGACTGCCATATCAACGCCCATCTTAAACCCTTGGACCAAGACGGCTGAAAGCTTTATTAGGGGAAGTTGAAATTATTCTTACGATTTAGACGAGGCCTAGGCATTTATGCTTTAAGGTGGGGAACTAGGGGATGATATATTGTATGAAATTTCTTAAATTGAACGTAGATGACATTGTAGTTAACTGGCGAGCGAAGCCACGTGTGTAAGCTATTAAAATACAAGCTTAATAAACTGTAGATAAAATCTTTTTGCCAACTGTTAAATACCTTAGCGTAAATCAGATACATTTGTATATAACATACATTTTAATAATGTCTCTGAGTGAGTGCAACGCGAACAAACCATTAAAGTGTACAAGGACACCCACAAACGCAGCGGCACCCATAATTATGTATGTTAATACCCTTACCTTTATGTTCAATGTAGTGATATCATTATTCTGTTAGGTTTTTATTTAATAAAGCAGGATTTTGCCCGACATCGTTGTTGTGCGAATTAAAATTATTTACTCTGGTAACACAGAGCTTGCACAAAAACAACAATGGCGGGTAGGACGGGTTGAAAACTCGGGCATTCAGTCTCCTGCATCGATCAGTGTAACACACACTGGCCTCCGTTAAAAAGTACAATAGTGTTTGAATAATCCGGAACGTGCATAAGTAATTTAAGGTAATGTATTTGATAAATTATATTTCATTATATATATTATAAGTATAAGTATAAGGATAAATAGAATGTAGAATTCAAGAATAAAATAACGTTATTAGAATTATGAACAATGTAAAAAGAAAATACAAATGTAATATAAATTGATTATGTAGTTTCAATGAGTTCTTAATATTTAAAACAAGGGCCGTTATCACATAACGGAGCATATTTAATTTCTAAATGTAGGATATTGCTAACATTTCAGAAGTGGTCTACCCACAGTTTACACAAATCAAAGGTTACATTATATAACTAGATTATCAAATATTAATTAGTGACATTCTCTCATATCGATATTCTATATTTCGTGAGTCTCATTTCATATAACATGTTTTTTTGGTTAATAAAAAGTAGACTTATTATAATTTTTGCACACTGGCATTACACTTGACTATTTCAAAATACGAAACACTTTTGTAACCGATTTTTATAAAAAAAAGAAATTCTGTTCTTCTATATTTTAAAGTACCAAATATTACTTTAAAATCGATATAATTTAACAGTTAATTTATTTTTCTTTCTTTGTCTTGCCGTTCTAATGGTCTTTTTTTTAAAAAAAAGTACGTTGTTAGATATGTAGGTATGAAGAATATACTATGCTTTGTCGTTTTAAGTTTCAGATAATTTAAATACTTGAAAAATCACTCGTAACACTGGAGCGGTCACGTGGTAACGAGAGAATGAAATAATAAGTGCCTTGCCGTCAACGAAGCCCGTCTTCCGCGTGTAAGCAGAACTTCTTTTACTACGGATGACCGAGTATGAGTGGAGTTTGATACGACAGGTAACACTACTTTGCAAATTCACCAGGAAACGAACTTACTTTGATACTTCAGCAAAGAGGATTATTAGGAAACATAATTAGATTTCCCAACAAGATGGCTGTGAAGCTGTGAACTGTTAGGCAATTCGTCACCGCGCAGTATCCGTTTTTATGACCACCGCATATATTACGTTTGATTTAAGATATTAAATGAATGTTTTATTTAAAATTAAGATGCTCCGTAGATTAGCATAATTTAATACAGAAGGCAAAAACAGCTGCTGGAGGGTTAAATAAACGTGAAAATCATGCATTACGTGTTAGTGCCGTTTTTCTGTAATGGAGTAGATGACGATTCTGGTTATATCTGGAAATTCATTCGTCTTATAATAAAAAAAAAATAAGTAATGGAAACAAATGTTCTTTTAGTAACAACTTCACAAAAAAAAATTACTTGGCTGAGCCTAGAATAATCGGATTTATTGTTAAATATTCCTGTTTACCTTTGTATAGGGTAATAATTATAGTAGTCAATTTTAAGTGCTGCTGTAAAAATGATTTTCAAAAAAAGGGTACCTTGGAATATCGGTTTAGTGATGTCGCATATTACATTGAAGGTATATGTAGTTTAAGGGGTAAAAACTAAATTTTTTTGAATATTGTAACTTTGGCTGAAGCACACCTGTGCAATAGTTATATTTTTTCGTCTGCCCTAATGACTTCCGTGAACTCTATTACACATGAATACATTTTACTACATAGGTACTGAGTACGTGGGTGATTGGCAATGTCAAGCACATTTTAGAATCTATAGGTTCCAATGTATCATGTGTACTGATTTTAGTCCTGGGCCTGACGTGGTATTATTTACAGCCCAGTCTGGGTTCGGCTCAGAGTATAAAAGTTCAGCTGACTGATTAATTTACTTTTAAATCTACTACAATATCTAAGTTAGTGTAGCTATCTTTATGAGCCAGATTCAAAATTTGATACAATCGGTGATGGTTACATACGATAAAGAAAATTTTGAAATAATAGTACAGGCAAATTTGACTTTTGATTTGTTAAAATATTGTTATTTTAGTTACAAAATATATATTTCTTTTAAGGTTGATTAGTTGAGTAATAATTCTAATATTTGAAATTGCTGACAGTAAACTATAATTATTATCATAAGAAGGTTCTCTGCGCACCGCATTTTAAATATTTGTTTTAAAAACAATTACACCCGTGATTCAATTAGTACGAAATTAGGTTACAATATATACAATGTTTTTGGCAATTATACGTCTCGTTGAATTCTTAGAAGACTTATAGGAAATTACACAACTTTATCTTGTCTCCTTAATATAATTATGAAAAGGAATGGCACGAGTGGATGAGCTATTTGAAAAACAAATTATCTGAGCTACTATTGCCTATGTATGACCCAGTGGTACAAATTGAACTACTTGTAGATGGGAGTAAACTAAGCAACGATGGTATATTGCTCTTGAGATGGTGTGATTTTAAAGCCTTGCCATCTAGTAGTTTTCTTTAGTGTTAAACATCGTAAGAATATATGTGGAAAAAATATAGGTTTTTATTTGTAGGCATTGGCAGTTAATTGTTTTACTAAACCCAAAATACAGAGTTATATGTCCTGGGCCTACTGTATAGAATTAAAACTGATTGCAAAATTCTGTTTTCAACATTTATCAATACTGAATTTGTCTCTCGTATAACAAGAGGGTATGGCAGCCTGTTGTTATAAATGTCTGTGTAGTACATGATATCAACCGGAAGTAAGAACGTGTCACGTGTCACGTGAACTCCCAAATACTCAGTATACTAACTATATTATAGACTAGCTGACCCGGCAAACCTTGTTCTGTTTTTTTACTACTATTCTATTTTTTTTTATGTATATTTTCTCACCCTTTAAACCTTTCCTGGACTTCAACGATTAATTCAAAACCAAAATTGGCCAAATCGGTTCAGCCGTTTTCGAGTTTTAGCGAGACTAACGAACACGAATTGATTTTTATATATTAGTTCGAACAACCTTCACCAATTAATTCATTGATAACAAATTTTTTTTGGCGGCATTTCGAAATGCATAGTATATAGAAAACCTCATATCTTTCAGATGATAATTCAGATTTCAGATGATAACAGATAGAAATAATAATTAAATATATTATGTAATAGATAACATAACTTATATTAGGCTCAACGATTGTATTAAAATAAAGCTGTATAGGAAGGAAAAATTGTGTCGGATGAAAAATAAAAAAAAAGGGATTTTCGAAAATACGAGCACTATTAAATTTAAGGCATCGGGAACATAATATTTTTCTATGGTAAAATGCTTAACTGGTTACAAATTTGTTATATGTATAAGTACTGTGACTTAATCTTTCGCTATCCCACTGTTTTAAAATTCGGTATTGCAAAGTCTAAGTAACGATGAAGGGAAGTTGGATTCATCAGGTATGAACAGCACTAATTAGATTATCGGTAAGACCCTTCGGATGCAATATGAGTTATTCAATTGGTCAATGCGATCTTTTGCACTGTATCTGAAGAAAATTAGAGAATGGCTGGGCTATATATGACACCAACTTAACTGTCATAAGATAATAGGTTTGCAACGATATAAGTTTGCAATTTGCATAGTAATACATCCGATTAAACACATGGAACTTTACAATTGAGATAGCAGTTATTCCTCCTCGCTTTAGCGAGAGAGATCTAATGGAAATCACGAAAATTATGTTCCGTTAGAGTGGCAAGAATAAAAAAGGACTTTTATATTTCACATAAAATTCTTTCAAATGTTACTGGATAATGAACCAATATGATATGATAAAGTTGGTGAAAACGGTTGCTTACTAATTCAATGAAAATGAAAACATAGCGAAAGTATAAGGGTTCCTAGTTTACTTCGGAACCCTAAAAATGGTAATTTAATATTTATCTACTTTGTTTTGAATTCATAGTAACATTCCAATATAAGAATTAATGGATTTTATTGGTTACACGTATATATAAAAATACTTCAATGGGAAGAATGGTCCTGATTCAGGGCGAACACGATTATTATGATAACATTTAAGATATTTTGCTTACAGTGGTGAAACCCGGGAGGTTCACTACAATATTATGGATATTACTGATATGCATTATACTATGGTTTCGGTTGTGAAAAATGATTTGCACCAAAACCATAGACAGAGGATTAGATATATTGTTGTGAGTCGGAAGCAACAATAATATATTATGATTAAAGAATGTACGATAGTTACGGTAGTAAAACCCAGGAGGGTTATAGCAGTGTTAGGGATGGATGGATAGATTATTTTATTTAAAGACTAGCTGTTGCCAGCGACCTAGTCCGCGCGGACTTCGTTTACTCCGCACAGCCTCACTCCCGTAGGTGATAGCGTGATATGTAACCTATATGTTGACCCGACCTATTAGTAATATTCATGAAAAATTTGAAGTAAATCCATGCAGTACTTTTGAGTTTACCCTGGACATACATACAGACAAACAGACAAAAATTCTAAAAACTATATTTTTGGCTTCTATGTCGATTGATCACGCCGCAAATATTCTTTTAAAGAAAATATTCAATGTACAGTTTTAATTTTCTTACGTTTTTATTATATGTATACTGTATAGATTATCGATATGTATGGATACTACATATTGTTTTGGTTGTCAAAAAGGAAACTCGCCACTAACAAAAAAAAACGGTTGCGGGTCGGTAGAGTCTCAATAGTATATTATACGGGTATATTATACAGGTATGAATAAATAAATAGAGATTTATTTATTTTATTAACAGGGTTAATTGTAATATATGAATATTATTTAATTTGAAAAAAATATATAGTTCTTGGGTTAAATTGGATATATGTATTGGATTGTTATGATGAGACTGGGAAAACTATATATATTGTAATAAATTGTATACATGATAATGGAGGACACGATCAGTTGATTTTGCTGAGTTTAGAATTAAAGAATAGAATTATATTAAAAATAAATATGTGACAAAATTTATATATTTATTTTTATTATAATATTGGTCTTATCGGATATGTATGTTCTAGAATCTGCCAATTTTATCTAAGGAGATTCTGATGTATGTAGCAAAACAATAAAAGAAATAAAATATATACATATCGATTGTTTGAATTATTTGGTGAGCATTAAAGTTTATTATGAAATTATTTTACATCGAGAAATACCAGTAAATGCCAGAACAATTTGAAAAAAGGATGTTAAAACACCAGTTTTGTAACATTAAAGGATTCAATAATTTAAAATATGGTGTTACTGTATCGCTTTGAACTCTTACTTCCTTTTACTTTCACATGGTTTACTTAGTCTGTTGTGGCATAAAATTCTTGCTTACTAAAGAATACGAGAACCTTGAATTGTAAAGAAAAATATTATATATTATACTATTAATAAAATAAATATTATTTATTTTATTAATAGTATGAAAATTTGTAATATAGTACAGACACTTTTATTGGCTTTGTTTTACATCTTTTTATTGCATTGTTGAATGATATTTTTTGTATATGTATTAAAATTCAACCTAATTTAATTTACAATCAGTGACGAATTAGAACTTTGTTGTTAACGAGTTTTGAACAAACTTAAATTTAATCATAATATGTTTCAATTTATGCAAGAAAACAAAATGAATTTTTTTTAAAAACTTAAGTGTAGATCGAATGTAATTCTATATTGGTTTAATTATTAATTGTAAACCTGCTTCATGTAGATTTCCATGAGGTAATATTTGTTAATAATTATAATTATAATAGCTAAATAAATGATTATGGAAATGGTTATGAATATGTAATGGTCTATTGCATTCTACAAGCAAAACTGTAAGGCAAAGATAATAAGGACATAAAATGTTCTACCTGAAAGTAAACATAGATCGATTGTAATTCTATGTTGATTTAATTATTAATTGTAAACCTGCTGCATGTAGATTTCCATGAGGTAATATATTTGTAACCAAATATAATTATGATAGCTAAATAAATGACTATGGAAATGGTTATGAATATGCAATGTTCTAGTGCATTCTCCAAACAACATTGTAAGGCAAAGATAATAAAGAAATAAAATAGTTCTACCTAACAGTAAACATTTGGATATTAAAAACAAACAACTTTCATCAAAGAAATTTGTATGTGGTTTTTCGAAAGTTTGCTTTATTCATTCAAAGAATATTTTTCATATAAGAAGGAAACCATAAAAGGTGTAATCTATATATGGTATATAAACATTGTAATGACTAATAGCCCTGTTAAGTAGATATCGATATAAGAAATAATGTTGATGTAAGTATAGACATATATTTAAGATATTTTTCGTTTAACGTAATTATTGATCCATCGTAATTATTGACTATTTAACTGCTATAATTTATTAGGTTTATATGTATGGTTTTCAGTCGCTAGTAATTATTAACATACAAATATGTAGTGAAATTATTGCATTAAAACATAGTAATTATCATTCTTGCAAATCTCCCCGCTGAGTAGAAATCGATCGAATTTTATTGAAGAAAATATTAGATGTAAGGAAAAAAAAAAAAGGATTTTTGTAAGTGTAGATATTTAGATATTTTTCGCTTAACATAGTTCAATTGATATAATTTGATTGATTATTTATTTGATCGATTATTAAATTGTTATAACATATTAGGTTCATACGTATGGTTTTAGTCACTCATAATTATTAGTGCCCAAATACGAAAAAAAAATTTACGTTAAAACATTGTAATTAGCATTCTTGTATGTTTAATATGTTTCGTTTATTTTATTATTCAATTTTAATTATTGGTCAATTGTAATTATTGATTTTTAATTGTTATAATGTATTAGGTTTAGATGTATGGTTTTAATCACTAGTAATTAGTAGTATATAAATAACTTGTTCTAGCAGACAACATATAGCGGAACATTGAACCTTTCTTTTAAGAATTAAAATGGTTTATGCAATGTAATAAATAAAATAAAATAAATGAGAAACTGAAACATTGAGGAGACCAAGTGTTAGGTTTTGAAAAACAAGCGTGCATGAGGACATGCACGAGGTCAGGATGGTCGAGTGTTAGGTTTTTATTTAATAAAGCAGGATTTTGCCCGACATCGTTGTTGTGCGAATTAAAATTATTTACTCTGGTAACACAGAGCTTGCACAAAAACAACAATGGCGGGTAGGACGGGTTGAAAACTCGGGCATTCAGTCTCCTGCATCGATCAGTGTAACACACACTGGCCTCCGTTAAAAAGTACAATAGTGTTTGAATAATCCGGAACGTGCATAAGTAATTTAAGGTAATGTATTTGATAAATTATATTTCATTATATATATTATAAGTATAAGTATAAGGATAAATAGAATGTAGAATTCAAGAATAAAATAACGTTATTAGAATTATGAACAATGTAAAAAGAAAATACAAATGTAATATAAATTGATTATGTAGTTTCAATGAGTTCTTAATATTTAAAACAAGGGCCGTTATCACATAACGGAGCATATTTAATTTCTAAATGTAGGATATTGCTAACAATTCTAATCCGAGAATATTGACGTTCATTTGACGAATATGACGAATTTAACCCAAACAATTACTATAAATGCAAAAGTCTGTCTGTCCGTCTGTACATTATGTTTTTTACGGTTGAACTAATTTTAATGAAATTTGGCAATAGCTTAAGACCCGAGGTCAAAAATGGACTACAGTTTTTTTGAAATGAGCACCATACTGCAATGGAAACACGCAATAATCATCTTACTTGATCAATAAACGTTTACGTAATTTATGGAAAAATTACATGCGTTTATGCAAAAGGCATGTAATTTTCCATAAATTTGCCTTAAATATTTCGCCATGATTGACTAAGGGGACCTTAGTCATTCATGGAGGAATATTTAAGGTTATGGAAAAAGGTCTAAACTATATAATACGAGCCACCAGCATACAGATTTTTACAACACGTCGAAAGGAGGGGGGGGGGTCCATAAAAATCACAAAATATCACAAGGGGGAGGGGGGTGTAGATATATATCATGTATATTTATTTGCAAGATACTTATCCAGTTATTAGTTTTGAAGAAAGTCTTGCCAATCCGTGGTCCGGGGACACTACATTAATGTTGCTGTATTAGTACAAAAAACTTTTTCGCATTATTTTTATGATTCTTATGTCAACCAAAACAACCTCCAACTTTTCTAAGTACCTCTAGACTTTTTTTTTAATAATAATAAATATTCACATTAGATTTTTTTTTATATCATAAGATAGCAAACAAGCAGATGGGTCTGCTGATGGAAAGAGTCAACCATCGCCTATAGACACCAAAGATGTTAATGGTGCGTTGCTATCTTGTGGCGAGGTCTAATGCCACATGCATAAGTTTATCGGCTAACTTATCCCCCAAACCGGAACACGACAGCGACTAGCACTGACGCTATTGCGGCAGGAATAGGTAAGGCGATGGTACCTGACCCGGTCGAGCCGATGCAGAACTCTACCACCTAGTAGTCACGATGATAGTGACGCACAAAGCCACTCGGTCGCCATTTACGACCTGCCTGGCAGAACGGCAGGCAGGTCGTAAAAGGCGACCGATTCTTCAAAAGAAGCCCGGGACCAACACGGGGAAACATATTACACTTACTGATCTAACCCCAAAGTAAGCAAATATTTTCTTGTGTTATAGGTTAGTCAACGATACTAATACATAGAAATACATATATAAATACCAGAATATATAAAATAAACATCCAAACCCGGAAATACAAACATTTATGCTCATCACACAAATGCTTGTCCCCGTCGGGGATCGAACCCGAGCCCCGTTGATTGCGTAGTCAGGGCCGCTTACCACTCGACCAACGAGGCGGTCATTATTGTAGTCGTTAAGTTATTATTGTAGTCTTTAATTTTCTATCTATACATATAATAAAATCGTAGGAAAGTCAATGTATGTCCGGGGTAAACTCAAAAAGTACTGCATGGATTTACTTCAAATTTTGCATGAATATTACTTACAGGTCGGGTCAACTTATAGGCTACATATTATCACGCTATCACCTACGGGGGAGGAGCTGTGCGGAGTAGGCGAAGTCCGCGCGAACGTAGTCGCGGGCAACAGCTAGTAATAAATTAAGATAATACTTATATCTGTATTACCTAAATGTTTAAAAAAATTTAGATTTTTTGTAGGTACTAAAAATACACGTGGATCTTAAACATCACCATATATCACCAGATAAAATGCCAAAAAAAACATCACGTGTTTAATGGACGGCCCCTTACTTGTGTGTTTCTATCCACAAATACGTCTTTATTCCAGAAAAGCAGTTTGTATAGACACAATTTGTTTACCAGCTTAGTAAGTCCTACCCAAACAAAACATGTAGTAATAATCGGTCTCACTATTAATGTAAGAGTATTATCACCTGTCACCAGCTTCAGAGGCTGCAGGCAACGATTGTTATCCATTGACAAGCGCCGCAAAACTGACGAGAATTAACATAGATTTATAAAATTACGGAGCAGAAATCAATAATTTCTGTTACTAGAGGGCCAGCACTACTAGTGCTGTCTCTCTAGTAAACAAATTATTGATTTACTGTACTTGTACTACTTATGTACTATACAATTTAGACGTTTTGCGTTAATATTTTTGACGTTAGCGGAATGACACATCAGTGCAACTAACTTATTCATCGTCGTTTTTAATATATAATATTTTATATCAAATATTGGAAAGCTTTTATGTCACTGCTCCTCACATTATTAAAATATTAAATAGCTCGCTTTAAAATATTAATAGGTTTGATCAAATTTGATTTATAACTTGCAATACCTAACTAATAATTATATATATAATTAATAATTTTTAATTAAGAAAATTTGTTTATAAACTATACATATATTATGATATACCTAGATAGTTTTTTCTATAATAAAAATAATATTAATAAGAGAAGAAAAGGGTTATATAAATTTATAAAAAAATCCTTAAAAAAGTTAAAAAGTTTCATTATCAATGATTAATATGTGCCGTTTTACTATTTTTTATTATAAATTGTGAATCTAAAACGGATAATAATATTCTTTAATAGCTTTATTTATGCAGCATTGCTTCTCTCTTTAACTTACGAAAAGCCTAGTCAGACACGTGAATATTTCGCTAGATACGACCCAAACAAGCCAAGACTAAAGCTGGACAGTGGGCAACCCTATATACCTTTAGTATCAACAAAAAGCCCCATAAGGAATCTATAATTTTCTATAATATAAAAATAAGCCGGGTTTTCCTTCCTGACGCTATAACTCGAGAACGCACGAACCGATTTCCACGGTTTTGCATTTGTTGGAAAGGTCTCGGGCTCCCTGAGGTTTATAGCAAAGAAAATTTAAAAGCAAAGCAAAGCCGTCTGGTGGCGGGTCGCCGGGTTTGCTAGTATTTTATTAATTTTTCATGATAATCGCGGGCGTCAGATATTTTTTTTACATTTGAAAGCGCTTTAGAACAACGGTACAATATAAAACTGTTCTCACGATTTCCGAAATATATAATAGCCAACTTTTGAATTTACCACTTCCTAATTGAGATTTCAAAACTATTGTTTCGAATTTTTAGAACTACTTTCAATTTCTTACTTAAAACAATTACATTAATGGACAATAACTGGGCACCTCCACAAACGAAACAAATTTCTTTGAATAAACCTGTGTCTCAATTTATTGCATGAATTAAAAATATATAACAAAAACTGTACCTATTGTAAAATACGTATTTTCACAAAAGAATTTTAACTTATTCATAAAACTTGAAAAAGATTGTGATACAGATAGGTACGTCTTACAAAGCGAGATAAGAACATAATTTATACGTATTTCTTAAATGCAATTTTTAATTGATATCTACTTAAATAAAACTTGAAATTAATTATTATACAGCAAAAAACTTTACGCAGATGAGAAGAACAAAGAATATAATTAATATGAATATAATTAATATGAATAATTACCATAGTTACAGCAAAACAAATTAATTTTTTCCAGATTATATATCTGTCAGAGATATAATATTTAATACTTTGCACTATGCACACTTATAGAAAACACGCTAAAATATTTTTGAATCAAATAATTTAGAGATTATTTTAATAATTTTATTAATTAATATATTATGAAATAAAAATGTAAGAGAGGACCTACGTAACTGCGTTTAAAAAAATATAATATTTTCACGCTGTAAACTTCGTCTAAAGCCTCGTTTTCACTTTGAATAGTGCGAGTGTGAGTGTTTAATGCAGGTGCTAATATTAAGCCAAAAATACTTGAAGATAACCGTGGATCAGTGCGAGTGATTCGTAATCAGCGTAGTAAAAGTGAATAGATGCTGATTACTTATCACTCGCACTGATCAACGGCTGTCTTCACGTATTTTTATCTTAATACTAAGCACCTGCATTAAACACTCACACTCGTACTAATCAAAGTGAAAACGGGGCTTAATATGACTTAAGCAAGCGAGAAGTATTATGAATAATTATTTATGGCATGAAGATACGCTGAACTTTTTGGGCTTCAGAAGCTGAGATCTAGATCCGCTTTTAATCAGTAATGTTACGTATTGCAAATTGTAATGTATGACACCTATTTATCTAACTTAATTTTGTTATTTGTTCATACAATAA
The DNA here is from genome assembly GCA_036924255.1 of Apodemia mormo. Classification (NCBI taxonomy): domain Eukaryota; kingdom Metazoa; phylum Arthropoda; class Insecta; order Lepidoptera; family Riodinidae; genus Apodemia; species Apodemia mormo. Next base: position 34,853,797 of record JAUPFN010000007.1, read on the forward strand.
GCAGTATTGTTACATAATGACCTTGGTTTCAAGAAAAAAGGATTAATTTATTTATTTTTCCATTTAACTCACTGTCCTTCGGCGTTAAAAAACAACGGCTTTCTGTCGTTCTTTTAGAACCTTTTCATTTTTTTTTGTCATTCTGATCATGTGTCCTGACTACTGCTTTTTAGTCAGTCGTGTCGCTAATTTAGCCACTGATGTCCTTTCCACTCTGGCCCACCGAATTTCAATATTTCTAACTTCAGTAAAGAAATATCAAACAAAACGTTCCTTGAAGTTCGATAGTTACCAAAACAAGAAACCGTACGTCAGGTATCGACATAGTATTGATTTCGCTGACGTCAGGTTGTCATAAGAGAGTTGATAACCCTAGAGGTGTCTAAGCGACAATATATAAACTATTCCTAAATAGTCGGGGGAGCTATTGACGAATTTTTTGAAGGTCCTTTTGACAGATTGAAATTGCGAAAGAATATAAGTTCGTGAATGAGCATTCGCGGTTACTTTAAATCTGCCAAAAGCACCTTTCCCAAAATTCGTCACCAGCTCTTGGACAAAAGTATCACGCTTCTCATTCATAAGTTTTCAAACAAATCATTAGTATCATGCTATATATATATATATGACAAACCGAAAGCAATAATACAGATGCCATCATTTAACAAAAGACACGTTTTGTTACGTAAACGCATTATGCGGTAGATATGGTGACGGTTTGACGAGAATCTAAGTCACTCCCCACAACAACAATGTTAACCAAAACAAGGGGTCGGATTTTCGGCGTTTTGCACTCAAACATCGCGCTACTCAACTTCCATTGCCAAAACGAGAAACATTACATCAGGTTGTCACATGACAGTTGGCAACCCTTGACGTGTTTAAAGGAAAATATAAACAATTCGTAAAGTACCTATCACGGTTCGCATTCATAAAACTTCAAACAAATCATTACAATCATACATTGAACCGAAATATCTTTCCAGATGCCATTATTTAACAAATGGCACGTTATGCTACGTCAACACGTTATGCGGTGGATTGGTTTGAATAGAATCTGTCATCCCCCATATTACACGTTTGAAATATTTTAATATGTTACTCATCACATGGAATTGGTTTTTCGGCGTTTTATACTGAAACTGAGCGGCACTCAACTTCCAATGCCAATACAAGAAACAATAGGACACCAGCTTCTTAGTTGACAGCCCTAGTGATGTGAATTTATTTTAACCTACCTTAATTTGTCCGTCCCGAGCTTTCTTGTAGAGTCCCTTTGTGTCTCTCTGCTCGCAGACCTCAAGAGGTGTATCGATGAACACTTCAAAGAACGGAAGTCCGCAGTCTGTGTGTATACGACGTGCCACTTCTCTGTCCTGAAAGCATGCAAAAATAATTGAAATAAAACAAAGACACCCTTATTAAGAATAGACGGTGTTTTACCTTTCTGCAAGGCAATTCGTAAAAGGTTGATAATTTGCCAAAAACTATACATTTTCCTACAAATGTGTAGTCTTTTTTACATGTCATAAGATATCAAACAAGCAGATGGATCTCCTGATGCAAAGAGTCAACCATCGTAAAGACACCAAAGATGTTAATGGTGCCTTGTTATCTTGTGGCGAGGTCTAATGCCACATGCAAAAGTTTACCGGCTACCTTACCCTCCAAACTGGAACACGACAGCAACAAGCACCGAAGTTATTGCGGCAGGAATAGGTAAGGCGGTGGTACCAGACCCGGGCAAGACAATGCAGAACTCTACCATCTAGTAGGTATACCGACCGATACCAGAATGTAATCAGTTATTTTCCTTCAAAAGCTCTCTGACAACGACAATGACAAGCATTGACGCTATTGTGGCAGGAATAGGTAAGGAGGTACCAAATACCCGGGCGAGACGTTGCAGAACTCTACCACCTAGTAGTCACGATGGTAGTGATACGTATAGCCAATCATTCGCCTTTTACGACCTGGCTTGGCAGAAGTTATTAAGCACAATCGAACGCTGACGTCTAATCCAAGCATTCATTTTTCTAGTCTCGTTAGCATTTTCCACTTGTCAAGACCTTTAGATCAGAATATATGTGAGTTTTTAATAATAGTACCTTGCCTTCTTGTTACTATTAATGTTGTGACTAAGTAATAAATCGGTTTTACTTACTTATTTACCGGTTTCATTTTTATAAAGCATTTTTTAAGTTCAAAAGAACTTGTGTGAAGATGAAAATTAAAGCTATTGTATTTACATGGATGTCATGGGTAAATGGGCAGATTGTATTTATGCTGCTGCTATATATTTCAATGCAAACTTTTAACTCTATCTACATAATTTTAAAATTTTGTTGATATTTTTAACGATTTATACTAAATTAGACAATATGCGATTATTAATAAGAACTAAAAATAGTTTTTAAGAACTAATAATGATAACATTTATCATCTTATTGGCCTTATGGCTGGTACGCTTCAGGATAGAGACCATAAAAACCATAAAATTCTAGGTCGGTCTCAAGTGTTTTGATCTGCCCTTCGCCGTCTATTCATATCTTTCATATATTGGAAGTTATTAAAATATAACAACAAGTTATTTCAATATCAAGATAGCAAACAAGCAGATGGGTCTCCTGATGGAAAGAGTCAACCATCGCTCGCCTTTTTTATATCATAAGATAGCAAACAAGTAGATGGGTGTCTTGATGAAAAGAGTCAACCATCGCCTAAAGACACCGAAGATGTTAATGGTGCCTTGCTATCTTGTGGCGAGGTCTAATGCCACATGCATAAGTTTACCGGCTACCTTACCCTTCAAACTGAAACACGACAGCAACAAGTACCGAAGTTATTGCAGCAGGAATATGTAAGGTGGTGGTACGAGACCCGGGCGAGAGAATGCAGAACTCTACCACCTAGTAAGTATACCGACCGATACCAGAATTTAATCAGTTATTTTCCTTTAAAAGCTCTCTGCGTCGAATGCCGCAAATCGGATTAAAACGGATTCCTCGTGTTGGTCCGTGGCTTCTTTGAAGAATAGGTCAACTGCTGTTCTGCCAGGCAGATTGTAAAAGGCAACCGATTGCCTATGCGAGTCACTACCATCGTGGCTACTAGGTGGTAGAGTTCGGCATTGTCTCGCCTGGGTCTGGTACCATAACCTTACCTTGTGGTGTTCCGGTGTGTGTTTAATGTCACATGCATAAGCTCTGGTAAACTTATGCATGTGACATTAAACCTTCCCACAAGATAGCAACGCACCATTAACATCTTTGGTGTTTATAGGCGATTGTTGACTCTCCATCAGGAGACTATCGGCTTGTTTGCTATCTTATGATATAAAAAAAACGTTTAGGGGTTATCGTTGATGGAAAATTTTTGGAAAAAATGTTATTTAGCTATAACTTACTTTACGGTACGGTATTTTTCAAATAATCGATTTAATAATAATAAAAGGCTAGTTGACTAAATTGGAAAACTATTTAATACTTTACCATATTAGGTAATTAACCTTACAACTGTTTGGTGTAAATATTATTAATTTAAAATAAAAAATCCGCACTTTAAAATTTAATACTAAATAGTTATAAATATCTTACGTTTAAAATAAAAAATCCGTGTTTTAGAATTTAAATTTACCGCGAAAATATTCTGGACTGTCATGGCGTCGTTATGACATCACGCGACGTGATCATTCGCGCCGTGGTCATACGTACCTACTATGCGTTCCAACTGAGAATAGGATCGCGCTTGTCATCAACATCATATCACAACTGTGAAATTAGTAATGTCAGCAAAAAATATTTGCTCGAAAAATATTGTTGATTTATTGAAGAACAAATAACGTTTTAATAATATTATTTCTCATATCGTATCTAGGATTGCCATTTTTTTTTTTAAATAGGTTTTATTTTCTTTTCTTAGGCTAAAAACAAGTGCAAGATTAGAAAATAAAGTACCTATTATATTTTATTAACTGTACTATTAACTTTTCAACTGTCGAGGCCAATTTTCTTGCGACTTTTGTGGGTTTGGGTTGTCTTAGTCCAGAATAGGCTAAAAAGTATGAAAATATAATATTCGTCAATAAAAAAAAAACAGTAAAATACATCAATCTAGCCGTTCATCTTTATACATGTATATAAAATTCGTGTTAGTTATTTTACACTTTATTTTATACATGGTAACATGATCTAATAAGAATCTAAACAAAAAATATGCCAAATAGAATGAAAATATATTTAAGTATTTCTTTGTTAGAATTTTTTTGCACACCTTGTTCATAACTTATGAAGTTTTTGCAAAATGCGGAGCTATATATGTCATCCTGACTGTCCTATTTTCAGTTGGAACGCATAGCACATTACATACTCTGTGGTTTCTATGAAAATGCCAAGATACAATTAAGGTTTTACCACGGTGTGACGTAACACTTCCCAGATTTGCGTTTACTGTGACGTGACTTAATATTTATTTTTGCCAAAATTATATCCTAAAAATATTATTAATCCTTATCTCTTAAAAACAATATTTTAGTCTTTTGTTATCTCTATATCATAATTATTAGTCATTAGAAACATATACATATATCCGGTACATTTTTAATGGAAACAAACCTTCATACTTCATTTACATAAATACTTCATTTATTTCAGACAATGTGTCCATATTGTGTTAGTAAGATCTTATAAAACTATGTCAAAAGATTAAGTATCTACCTAAGACATTTTAGAGCGTTTTAAAAAGTTTAGATTTCGAGGTCTTGAACTCAAAAGTTATCATTACCAATATCTTTAAGCTTTAAGAGCACACAAATCTATGCTTCAGCTTATGTATAATTTTGACATATTAAAATACTTCAACTTTGTACACTGGCAAAGTCCACTGATAATTGGACGTAGTTACACGAAAAGGATCCAATTCACATAACATCACTTGAGAGATATTAACATTCAGAATTTGAAAGATTTTGGATTGGTTTTAGTGTTTTTATTGAAGTGTCAGTATCAATGATTACCTAATTAAACACTTTACTATTCCACTTGTACATAAATTTCACTTTTACACAATATTTTATTATATTACTCGCCCGGTTTAACTTTTTAAAGCATCTTCAGGATCTTAAGTATATTACATCCTGAAGATGCTTTGAAAAGTGAAACCGGTCGAGTAATATAATAAAAAATTGTGTAAAAGTGAAATTTATGTACAAGTGGAATAGTAAAAGTGTCTAATAACAATGGAATTTCACCAAGTGCCGACGATGGAAAGTATAGAATAGATTACCTAATTTTAATTAGGCAAAAGAATTCAGCCTCCTTGACATTGATCTATATTCTAGTAGTAGTACCACAATGCTCCTTGGGTAATTTTTTTACTCAATCAAATAGTAATATTGGTTGTCAACCACGAAAGTTGGATTACTCAATTTGTTTATTTCTTGACATGCCATGCATGGAGACAAGTTCTGACTTCTGACGTTAAATAAAATAATAGAGAGGTATTTTTGCTTCGATCTTATTTACGGGCCAATAGTATTAATATTTAGCATTAGTTTGGTGCACTTAACTCATTTTTGGCCATATTGTGAATTGGATCCTTTTCGTTTAACTACGTCCAATTACCATTCGTACAATACTTCTATTTAGCAGGAAGTTCTAGGGATGGCCTGCAGCGTTAACCTGTAAAACCGGTTGACGCTGTTTTTTATTTAACTGAAACCTAGGGTTATATTTTTTATTAGTTTAATGAATATGTGTCGTCATCTTTAAGTGTGCAATGTTAATTTAAAAGTTGAGAAACAACTATATTGGCTGCTCTAACCTCTAACTGGATCATGTACAAATCTTTCGTCGGTAAAAGTTATAATGGTTCCAATGAAGTACTATCCAATCTAGGTGCCTTTAGGGTTTTCTTTAATTCTTTTAGTATAACAAAGAATAAGCTCCACATTGTACACTTTGAATTTAAGGAAATGTGAAACGTCTGTTGATATCGCGTCGTAATCGCGTGATCACGTCAGTTTGTCAAGAGGCTTAGGAGGATAATCTGTAGACATAACTGTATGGATGAATGCATGCTATTAACGATCTAAAGCAAACAAAGTATAGAACATCAAATCATACGACATAAAGTCGTGTATGACGCAAGTTTCAATAAATATTACACGTTAACAACAACAAAGTTATATTTGTTATCTAATACAAGATAGCTATTCGGCTATATCTAAGATAATACTTATCGTAAAATATATGCAATGTAATCGTTACGATTGACAAAAAATTTCTTTTTACATCACTTGCGGCGTTTTCTTTTTACATCATAGGATAACAAGCAAATGATCATATTTTACAGAGCATCATCGCCTGTATGAAACTGGCCCTAGCCTGTTATTGACGATGTGTGTTACACACAACCAAAGGTGTCAATAATTCATTGAAATCTGTGTGGAGGGAATTTCATGCCACATATAAAGGTTACCGGCTACCATAGGATTGGACTACACCACCGTCAGAACGAAATAGGATTTTTCCATCGCCCCATCATTTTTTTGTCGCTCATAACTGCTATTTACGAGAGCGAGAAAAGTAGTGGGAATGCTATTGTCTAGAGCAGAGCTGTCCAACACACGGCCCGCGGGATGTGCGTTGCTTTATTTGTGCGGCCTGCGAAGTGTTTTTAATCCACCGCAACATACTTAAAAAAATATCTCTTCTTCATGCGCGTAAGATGTAAGAAATCTACAAAAACAAGATAAACTTGCTTTTTACGTATTATGTTTTATTTAATAATTTTCCTTAACTGTATTTGTATTTGTGTGTTTTCTTATTTGAAAAGTGAGTTACCTTTGCGCCTCTAATCACTTTGGTAATTTATATTAGCCCAAGGTGGTATTTGGCTTTGACAGCGCTGGTCTACAGCATTCAGCCTCGTACTATCGCATTTCTCCCTCTACTAAGTGGCGCCTTTGAGTGACAGAAAAGGAAAGGGCGAAGAAAAATGCGATTCCGTGCTGACAGATGTAACTTAACGCTTATTCTACCAATCGAACAAGGCAACAACAAGTACATGCGCTATTGGGGTAAGAAAAGCAAGGCATCGTAATCAAGACCGGGCAAGACTTAAAAAACTCTACAAACTGTCAAGTTATTACAGTGTTAACTCTCTCTCGCTTCTACGTGCAGTCTGCAGTAGGGCAATAATATTATTTCTGTCATTTACACTTCTGATTGCTTCTGTGGTCTAGTGGTCCGGTGTCGGTATTGAGGTCCCGTTTCGATTCCCGTGTCGGGCAATTCAAAAATATGTTTTTTCAGTATTCTGATATCTGATAAGGGGTCATCCATAAGATACGTCACATGTTAAGGAGGAGGGAGGGGGTCGAAGAAGTTCGACATTGTGTGACAAGGGGTAGGGAGGGGTCCCAAATTTTGTGACATCACCTATTTTTTCAAAATATAATACCTGCAAGATAAAAATAATCAAGGAGATAATTTTTCCAATGTAAAATTGTAAAATATGTGACATCACACTAGGTACGGGGGTCTCACAAATGTGACCAGCTGTGACAAAGACGGGGAGGGGTCAAAAATCATAAAATTCGTGTGACGTAATTTATGGATGACACCTAATAACAACGTTGCCCGGGATTGGATAAGTGCCCGGTAGACCATAGGCTTGCCACGTATAATATTGTGGGACTAATAATCCTCGGATAATTGTGGGTGCACTTGTTGTACCTCTGTTTACGTCATCGGGGATACGGGCGTGAAGATACTTTTACACTTTTTGTACCTACTTACTTTAAAATAAAATACATAGATACATATTTCAAATATTGTAAAAAAAATAATTAAAGTTTATGGAAGAATTCATAGATTTCGAAATTTTTTAGCATTTTAAACAAAACCGTTTGTTCATATTCAGGTCCATGTGTACTTTTTTATTTTAATTTTAGTTTAGCAAAGTGGTATATTATTTATTATTTTCGTTTTTTCAATTTAATTTAAAAGGAAATGATGAATGATAAAACTATAAAACTATAAAACATAGGTATTTAATTTAAGTATGACCATAAAAACAACAAAGAAAAATATCGACACGCGGGATTTGAACCTGCGACCATTTCCCTAAAGCCGGGAACTAAAACTTTATCGGTTATACGTATGTATAGCTAGCGATCAGTACAATCGACGTAATCGATCATATAGCAAAGAAGAATTTCGCCGCCTCGAGCCTGTCGACACTAGCTCAGCGGAAGAGCGTCCCGGCGTATATATATATATATATATATATATATATATATATATAGGTAGTAATATTATTAGACATCCAATAATTTAACTCAACGTACCTACTAGTTGAATTTAGTTACATTGGGCAGTTAATTACATACAAACCCGAAGGAACTTGATAGAGCAATAATTACCTCAGCAAATGGCGATACAAAACTGCACAAGCAAACGACTCCACTGTCGGCAAACAGCTTGGCTACTTCAGCAACTCGTCTAATGTTTTCTTCCCTGTCTTCTTTAGTGAAGCCGAGGTTTTTGTTAAGACCCGTGCGGATGTTATCACCATCTAGTCCATAGGCCGGAATACCTGGTAACAAACAAGATACTATAGTGCGCGCGGAACTAGTTGGCCGCGCCTTATGTGGTGACAGGGGTAAGGGGGCGGGTTGTCAACTGCTCGCAATGCACATGAGCTTAGACAGTGATGACCAATCTGAAGATATCGTGAACAATATTTTTTCATTTATTGAAAAGAATAAATATTTGCCCTGTTCAGAACAAGTTTCTTGGACGAAAGCTTTGCTTTTGCCTCCAAATGACCACGAAACGAGATAATGATGAGTTATGGATGTGTATTAAATATGTGTATTATATAATAAAAATCAGAATTATTCAAATCGGTTTAGTAGTTTTTGGGATTACCACGTTCAAACAAACAAACAAACTCAATTCTCAGAATCACTTGATTCTGAACTCTCTGAACTTGATTCAGAATCATCTTGTAAACTTATAATGATTTGGTCCATCATAGTATCAAATTTCATATCATGATTCCAGTATTCCTGTTCATTTTTTTGTACGTGGTCATCGCATTTTTGCCATTGTTCGGCAGAGAATTCGGAAAATAGCCTTGTTAGTATTGTCATTTTCTCGTCCAATGTAGCATTAATGTGATTTCTGGCCAGGCAATTTTTAATATTTGCCCACACAAGCTCGATCGGGTTGAGGTCTGGATGATATGGAGGTAGTCTGAGAACAGTATGACCTGCAGCTTTCAGAAGTTCGTCAATCTTGAATATTTTTTCTGATTGGGTCGCATTAATCAACCTCAGGAGTTCAGCTTTGATCATCGTGGGAGAAAATGTTACATTATGATTTTGCAACCAGTTCTGCATATTAATTTTCAAACTGGACCTAGTCGGTTTCTTCTCAACTTGCACACAATGATAGGCAGCATTATCCATAACTATGACTGAGTTAGGTGGAAGTTAAGGTATTAATTTTTGATCAACCCAGTTGCAAAAATTTGTAGAGTTCATGTCTCCATGATAATCCCCCGTTTTTGAATCTGATTTAAAAATTAGCAAAGCATCGTCAACTAACCCGTTCCGGCTACCAGCGTGAACTATTGTCAAACGCCTTCCTTTGCCTATATCTGTATAAATTCCAGGCTCCGACGAAGATTGCCAACATTTTTGGACATTGTGACTTTGGTTAACGTAAGTTTCGTCCAAAAAGAATATATTTCGTTTGTCTTCTCTGAATTTTCTTATAGCCCTCATATATTTCACTCGCCATTCAACAATATTTGGTCTCTCTATTAAAAGGCATCTCTTCGATTTACATTTTTTAAATGAATATCCCAGTTTGTGCAAAAGTGTTCTTAAAAAAGTCAATCCGCAGTCTAAAATATTATCCTCTTTTAACACAGCATTTAGTTTTCGTAGACTTGGAATTTTTTTCTCTACCGTATAAAACTGATTTATTTTTCTTCTTATCACTGCTAAATCAAAGTCATCAACTTGTATTTTCTTTTTTATTTCTTTTGGTCTACGTGGAGAACTAAATCTTGCTTCCCCTGTATTTTGCAACGATTTTTTACTTTCAGCAATCACTCTCCTAACACTTCGTTCTGATATCCCTGTTGCTTCTGCTACTAGTTTATGTATATTCGCATCAGTTTTATATTCTAAACTATTGACATCGGCTTTCCGTTTATTAAAAAATGTATGCACTTTAAATATTATTTCCTTAGATTGTCTTTTTATCGGCGGACTCATCTCGCTATTGCAATCTTATGTGCGTTTTGTCTAAACTAGCCGGAACTTTCAACGCGTGTTGCCGTCGCAAAGTACGGCGCCGCACTGAGTAATGACAGCAAGCGCCCCTGCCTCTCCGCCCCACCGTTCACATACCTAACGCGCGGCCAACTAGTTCCGTGCGCACTATAGTAGAATAGAATAGATACCATTATGGGACGTTCATACGCAGGTATGTAGAACCAGAACTACTAATAAAATATAACGTTATTTTGTTAGTATTAAGACGTATTTTTTAAAAAGTAGGAACGCTAGGAAATAATAAATATAAACATAGTTTTCAGGCCATTATAAATAACGCACGGTAAGGGGAGCCATGTTGACACGGAAACAAAGTGCTTCTAGCGACTTTATCGGTTAATTAATGTAACTATTTAAGATATATACATTTTAAAAAAAGTATCTTCACGCCCATATCCCTGAAGGGGTAGGCAGAGGTATAACAAGTGCACTCACGATTAGCCGAAGATACTTGGTCCCACAAATGTGATAGGTGGCAAGCCTATCGCCAACCGGACACTTTCCAATCCCGGGCAACTTTGTGTTTCTCAGAAAACTGAAAAAAAAAACACTTTTTTATGTGCCTGACCCGGGAATCGAACCCGGGACCTCATGTGGTCAACGCCAACGCTGGACCACTAGACCACAGAGGTACATACATAATAATAATATTATCTTTATTCTAAATTAATATTATATATATATATATATATATATATATATATATATATATATATATATATATATATATATATATATAAATATATACATATATATATATATATATATATAGCAGGTCGCATAACCACTACCATCGTGACTACTAAGGTGGTAGAGATCTGCAAAGTCTCGCCCGGGTATTTGGCACAACCGCTTTACATATTCCTGCCGCAATAGCATCAATGCTTAATGGCAAGCATGTTCCGGTTTTGAGTGTAAGGTAGCCGGTAGACTTATGCACGTGGTATTGCCATCCTGTCACATAGATAGCACCGCACCATTTACATCTTAGGTGTCTATAGGCGATGATTTCTCTTTCCATCACGAGAGCTCTCAGTTTGTTTGCTAGCTTATGTATGTTATGACAAAATACATTCGAATTGAAAATCTCCTCCTCAAAAAGGAGGAGATTTTCAATTCGGATGTATTTTTTTATGTTAGATGCCTTAAAACTTGTTCATTTCCGAACCGATTTTAAAAATTAATTCGTGATTTTTTTTTAAATCGAGAGGACATAGATCCCGTTTGGTCCCATTTAAATTTCGCGAAGATCTGATGCAGACTTTCATACTTAAGAAATGGGAAGTCAGTTTTTGTGTTTTTACTGCGTTTGAATTATAAAATAGCCTTGTTTTCGCCTTATCGTCCATCGTTCAAGCGGTACTTGCCTGGCTAACGGCCTGGCCTGGTACGTGCGATGTCATGTGTTGACATCGTGGCATAATGCCAATCCAAATAACTATTGGTATATAATCTGTGATAGTATTTGACTTTTGATCTCGCATCTACGATATGGATGGATGGATCACCATCCATGGTAATGGTTTAGTACTTAGGTACTATTTTACGAAAAGACAAAACTATTAAGTATCCACCATTGCAATAATAACTTTCGGTAACGGTTATTAGAGTAGATTCTTAGACACATATTACGTAACAAGTGGTATCACAGACCCCTTCACTTTTATGCAGGCTTTCCGCTTATTATGTCAAGAGTTCGTGTGTTTCGAAATCTAGGGAAAAGAAGCGTTATTCATATGACTAGCGAGCGCCCTCTGGTCGAAACTGGGCTTTAATTCTTTACTGTTAAAGCACATATTCCTATTAGACAAATCATAGGATAAACCAACAATGACACAGTTCCCAGACTATTAGTCTGTTCTAAGTTTGACAAAACGCATTAACTTTAACAGATCGCAGAATTGCCCACATCATGCAATGCTCTTCCTGAAATTGTAGCATTTCTTGTAATTTTTCACTATCCATTGGCCACATCATGATGTTCCTTGATCAGATCAATGATAAGAAATCGTTTATCGATATGGTTAACTAAACGCGCGACTACTTCAAGAAATTAGTTCTGTGTTATAGCCCTCACCCCATACTTGGGAAAACTGGAAAAACTTTAAAAACAACAAAGAAAAATATTGACACGTAGGTATTGAAACTGCGACCATCTCCCTAAAACCGGGACACTCTCTCACTTTAGGGAGATGGTCGCAGGTTCAATCCCTGTGTGTCGATATTTTTCTTTGTTGTTTTTAAAGTACTTCATGAAATGGTCTTACTTCAGTACATAGTATATAACAAAGTTGCTTTCTCTGTCTGTCCCTATGTCCCTATGTATGGTAAAATCTTTAAAATATCGCAACGGATTTTGGTACGGTTTTTTGATAGATAGATTGATAGTTGAGGAAGGTTATCATATATAAACTTTTCCGATATTCCCACGGGAAAAAAACTATGCGGGTGAAACCGCGGGCAGGTCGCTAGTAATTGATAATATTGTAAAATAGTTACATTATCTACCGATAGAGGCGCTGGAAGCATTTTGTTTATGCGTCGACATTGCGGTTCCCCTTACCGTGTAGTAATGACACTAATGATATAAAAATATGTTGAAAAGACTTTTAATATTTCCTAGCGTTCCTAGTTTTTATAAATATCTGTCGTATTTAAAAACAATAAACAAGTTACTAATATATTCTGGATTTTTATAAAATATCTTATTTATATCCCATTTTTACGATATGACCAATCGTGGACGATAAAATCGTGAAACGTAAACGATTAAAGGATCTCGACAATTTTAATTGCCCACATAATGAAATGCGACCATTAATTCATAAAGTTCTTGAGCATTTTATCATGTGGGTAATTTTGCGATCTGCCTACGACATATACCTACATGTATAAGTATGTCAAACGTAAGTATGTAATGTTTTTTTTTTATTATTTTAATTTATTTCTTATATTTATTATATTAGCCAACTAAAAACATTTTCATATATGATGCTGTCAGTATTGTAACAAAAAAGTAATTGACAATAACTAAATTTTTCACCTTACGCCAATGTGACGTTAGCGAAATAGCCAAGCCACATATTTTGAGTAAGATGTGGACTGTGAAGTTGGGGCTTGTAGAATTAGGGCGTGTAGAGTTAGAAACTTAGCTCTACATGCGATCTCGTACCTAACTTTTTGATAACCTTAGACAGAAAACCCGTTTTCAGTAACATATTTTTTATTATTTTCTTATGATTATTTCTTTACACTCACTTTTTATCATTATTTATCTCGTATTATTTTTTTCCCGACCTAATGAGCATTATGAGTTGTACACTTTAGGATTTTTCAAACTATTTTATAAAGATTAAAAGTAAAGATTGCATTACTTTAATGACTATAAAAAATTACTATGACCCGCCGAACTTAAACACAAGTAACAACCACAGACGCTATTACAGTAGGAAAACGTAAACCAATGGTTAGCCACGCACTAAGTATCATCATAATTCTAAAGTGTGTATATTATTTCTAACATGTGTTTTTCCTGGAGTAGCTCGATCTCTTTTATTTCACCAAAAATAATAAAAAAAATAACCAGTTAAAGCTTATATTTTCTACTTTGGACGAAAAATATGAAAAAATCCGAAGAAAATCTTTTTGTTAACAAAAAAAATATATAATTTTTATAACAATCGACCGGAGCGCCATCTGTGGGTGATACATCAAACATCTTAATAGTTTTATACATGGAAAACGCTAGATGACGCCGTGCGAATCTGATATCTCCGCAAAAATTATATTAATCCATAACAATATTGGTACTGCCAATTATTGACTTTACGAATGTGTGTTACATTTTCCTTTCCTGAGTAGTGTTTGTATATATTTTTACACTTTAGTTGACTATTCTTCTCTTTTAATTTACGTTTTTATGCATGAGGTTAATAGTATTGAAAGGCGTAAGTCAAACCTGCGTACACTTTTTTTTTATAAAAATATTTTCATAGTGTTACGAATAATCTAGAAGCGTGTAGAGTTGGAGCGCGCGCGCGCTAATTATCTAGAAATAAAAGAAAGAGATAGCTACTCCTATTGACAAATAGTTGACCGGGGCTATGCCATAATGGGCTTTGTGGGATATGGCATAAGGTTGAAAGTAGCGTGTATGGGTGGAGTTTGATACCCACCATTAAATAAAACAAATATATATTAATAAAAGTCACTTACACATTAAATTGTTCTTTATTATTTGGTCTCAATGAGTTCTTTACACAAACAATACACAGGATAGATACAAACGTTCACGACAGGGCACTACACGGGTATCGAGCGCGCTCGCGTGACGCAGGACGGCAAGGGTCCGTCCTGCGGTGCGTACTCAAGGACACTGAGGTTAGCGTTTGCAAAATGTGCGCTGGCGCCGCCCATCACGACAATAGGGCGGAGTTAAATATCATATCAACCGAAAGCCTTAACCTACTTACAACAATGACAAAATGTGCTTAGTGTGCACAAGAAAAATAATAAATAAATTTATAATAAATTAATAATAAATAAATCAATTAATAAATTTAAGTTGAGACGCAGCTGTCTCACCACACAACCCCCCTCCAGATTCCAAGGATTATGGACGGTAATAATCCGGGGATCGAATAATTCTACCGGAACGGGTGCGTCTTACGGATTCCGCCGGCGCATCAGGACAAAATTTTATTCCAGGTGTGGTGGTAGAATGCGGTTTGTCAGTAGTGTAGGTAGTTGGTGTCTTGGTAGTAGTGGTGGTGTTAAGTGGTGTCTGTCTGTCGTTAAGTATGTAAGCGGGTTTCAGTCTGTCTATGGATACTGTGACATGTTTTCCTTTAATTAAAAGTACATAAGTTTTGTCCTGCCTTTTAAGAACTTTATATGGTCCTGTATAAGCGGGCTGAAAGGTACCGCGCATCGCGTCTTCCCGAAGGAATACGTGGTCTGTAGTACTAAGATCTTTGAAGACGAATACTTTTTGTTTGGAATGACGAGATGCGGGCACGGGCGTAAGGTTTTCGGCATAAGAGCGCAGACGGGCTGTAAAGTCTGTCATGTCTGTAGTACCATTGTTTTTATGGCCGAAAAATTCGCCAGGTAACCGTAAGGGCTCGCCATATACGAGTTCAGCTGAGGAAGCTTGCAGATCTTCTTTGTAAGCACTACGAATTCCAAGTAGGACAAGTGGTAAAGATTCAACCCAGGTACTATTAGCGTGGCATGCAATGGCCGCCTTTAATTGTCTATGTAGACGTTCCACTAGACCGTTGCATGCTGGATGATAACTAGTGGTCATCTTATGATTAAAACCTACTAGTTGACCTAAACACCTAAATAAGTTTGAGTCAAATTGCCTGCCACGATCTGTCACTATGTCAGTGGGACAACCAAATCTGGAAATCCACCCAGATACCAAGGCTTTAGCGACTGTTTCAGCCGTAATGTCAGCTATAGGTATTGCCTCCGGCCATCTCGTAAAACGGTCTACTGCTGTGAGACAATACCGATAACCTTGGGATGGTGGTAGCGGTCCAATGATATCTATGTGGCTTTCCGTGAATCGAGATCGAGGTAAGTCGTAAGTACCTAATGGGCTGGTCACGTGGCGGCTTACTTTTGCACGTTGACAATGCAGGCAAGCTTGAGCCCAGACTTTGCAGTCTTTTTTTATGTTAGGCCAAACAAAGCGTTCACATATTAATTTGGCTGATGCATTAGTCCCTGGGTGACTAAGGGAATGTAGGCTTTCAAAGACTTGCTTACGAAAAGGCTTAGTAACAAAAGGCCTGGGGTTGGATGTGCTAATGTCACAGTATAAGTCACAACTACTACCTGGAAGTGGGAGTTTTTGGAGACGCAGTGCCGTAGTTGCGCTGTCCAAAAAGGTTTTTAATTCCTGGTCATTAATCTGCGACTGTGCTAACTGGATAAGGTTTATGGGACAAGACAGCTCGTCCACCCGAGATAAAGCATCTGCTACTACATTGTCCTTACCAGTAATATATCTTATATCTGTACTAAATTGAGATATGTAATCTAGGTATCTAAATTGCCTAGGAGTACAATTATCTTTTTTATTAGTAAATGCAAAACAAAGTGGTTTATGATCAGTGAATATAATAAAATTTCTTGCTTCTAACATGTGTTTAAAATATTTAATTGATTCGTAAATAGCTAGTAATTCACGATCATAAGTTGAATACTTTTGTTGTGAAGGGCTTAGCTTTCTGGAAAAAAATGACAATGGCTGCCAGCTACCATTAACAAGCTGCTGCAAGGTGGAACCAATAGATGTTTGCGAAGAGTCAGTCACCAAGGAAAGCTTATTTTCACATTTGGGATACGCAAGAAGAGTGGCGTTGCATAAGCTATCCTTGCAAGCTTTAAATGACTTAATGGTGCTTTCTGTAAGCTCGATGGGGTGTGATCCCTTAACTGCACCTTTCAGGAGCTCATTAAGGGGCGCTTGAATTTGAGCTGCATTGCGAATGAATTTTCTGTAAAAATTGATCATTCCTAAGAAACGCCGTAAGTCCTTCACAGTTTTAGGCATAGGATAATTCCTAATGGCCTGAACCTTATCCTCTAAAGGAGTGATTCCCGCTGAGCTAACTTTATAGCCAAGAAAAGCTACCTCAGAGGCTCCAAAAACACATTTTGCCCTATTCACGACTATACCATATTCTTTCAACTTACCGAAGAGTTGCCGTAGGTGATGAAGATGCTGCTCCTCATCTTCAGAGAAGATCAAAAAATCGTCAACGAACGGATAGCAGAAATCCATACCTCGGATCACCTCGTCGATAAAACGTTGAAATGTTTGACTAGCGTTCCTTAAACCAAACGTCATGAACGGAAATTCGAACAATCCGAAGGGTGTGGTGATCGCAGTCTTCTCTATATCGCCTTCAAAAGTGGGAATTTGGTTATAGGCTTTTTCCAAATCGATGGTAGAGAAGATGCGGCACCCCGAAATGTTGTGGGTAAAGTCGTGAATATGGCCTATAGGGTACCAGTCAGGAATAGTACGCGCATTAAGCATCCTATAATCTCCACAAGGTCGCCATCCATTGTTCTTCTTTGGTGCGAGGTGGAGTGGTGATGACCATGGACTTTTAGATGGTCGTGCGGTTCCTGCTGTCAACATCGACTGAAATTCATCTTTTGCTATTTTTAGCTTATCTGGAGCTAGCCGACGAGGATTGCAAGAAACAGGTGGTCCAGGAGTGGTCTTAATGTAGTGGACAGTATTATGCTTTTTAGTACTAGGCATCCCTGCCGGTCTTGTTATTTCTGGGTATAATTTTAATAGTTCTTCGTACTTCGTATTACCCAAAACCATCTTTACTGATGAAACGTCGTCTGTCGGCAATGCTTGCGTCTTTGTATGAAGAGTAGTCGTATTATCTACTAGACGTTTGTTACGACAATCGACCATCAGGTTGTAGAAAGAGAGAAAGTCTACGCCGATGATGGGTCGAGTTACATCCGCTACAATAAAACGCCAAGTAAAGTCGCGGCGCAATCCCAAATTTAATATGAGATGCGCAAATCCGTACGTGGAGATTGTAGATCCATTCGCAGCATACAATTCGTACTTTGTTTTTGATCGCCGTTCTCTTAGAGCTGTCCGGGGAAATACGCATACATCGCTCCCGGTATCGATGAGAAATTGTATCTTCGATCGGCGGTCAGTTATAAACAGACGACCAGTAGGAATAGGGCAGGCGTTAGTCGCCATTACGGACTGCCCCGATAGTTTTCCGATTTTTCAAAATCACAAGGTTTAATGCATCTTTTTGCCTTGTCCCTGAACTTGAAATGGTACCAACATACCGGGTGTCTTTTATAATTTGAGTGCGAGCGAGTAGACTGTGAACGTGAAGGTGTATATCTTGATCTAACTTTTGACCTTGATTTCTTTCCCATGTCTGTTTTAATGTTTTTTAATTGTGCGGTTAATGCGGCAATCTGATCAGTCATCTGGTCCATTAGTGCAGAATAGGTAGCTGCTGTCGAAGTAGACGCACAGGAGCAGGCAGCTACGTGTGTATTTGGCTTGACTATGTCATGGATTTTGTCCTCAACTTGCGCAAATCGTATTGCAGGTTTTGTCGGGTAGAACGGTGGAATAAGAACGCCTACGCGGCAAACGTCCGTTGAAAGTTTTTGTTCGTCACCGGTATGACTAGCGTCCAAGAAACGGTCTTCTTCGGTCATAATTAACACTAAAATACACTACACTAAATTCTAATCACTAATAAGCGTCTGATCGCGATAAAAGTTTTGAAAAAAAATCGTTAAAACGTCTTGAGGTCACCAATATGGGTGGAGTTTGATACCCACCATTAAATAAAACAAATATATATTAATAAAAGTCACTTACACATTAAATTGTTCTTTATTATTTGGTCTCAATGAGTTCTTTACACTAACAATACACAGGATAGATACAAACGTTCACGACAGGGCACTACACGGGTATCGAGCGCGCTCGCGTGACGCAGGACGGCAAGGGTCCGTCCTGCGGTGCGTACTCAAGGGCACTGAGGTTAGCGTTTGCAAAATGTGCGCTGGCGCCGCCCATCACGACAATAGGGCGGAGTTAAATATCATATCAACCGAAAGCCTTAACCTACTTACAACAATGACAAAATGTGCTTAGTGTGCACAAGAAAAATAATAAATAAATTTATAATAAATTAATAATAAATAAATCAATTAATAAATTTAAGTTGAGACGCAGCTGTCTCACCACAGCGTGTACTAGGATTTATGACTCATAACATGTTTACGATAAGAAGTGATTCATTGTTTCCCGATACATTTAGATTTTTCTGGATCCAGCTAGGACTTTCCCCTGCCTATAAATAGAGAATTGTTGACAAACACAAGGCAGTTTTTATCAAGCGATCGAGAGCGATACATCAAGTGACTATTCCGAAGCGAGAAGTGTTTTATTGTGTAGTGTTCTAAGTTTAGTGATAGTATAGCGAGTGACTGGGGTGTAAAGTGTATTTTAGTATTACGTTGTGTTGTGTTGTGTAAATACACGGATTTAATATAAGTGGTGTTTTCTTACAAGTACGAACCTGAGTACGTAACAATAGTATAAAACAAAGTCACTTCCGCTGTATATTTGCTTGTATCTTTTAAAATTATGCAACGGATTTTAATGCAGATTTCGTCAATAGGTAGTACGATTCAAGTTTATTTGTATAATGAAACAGTAGGAAAGGCCGAGAATTTCAAAGACTTGTCTTAAAAACATATTTTTGGGCACTTATATAGCATCCATGCGAAGCTGGGGCGGCATCTTGTCAATAATAAACAAGTAGATCAAGTTGAGACATTGCACTTAATAGTCACGAGTAAAACGTTTGGTCTTCGTTCCTATTATTACAACCGGCAGGTCACGTGGGTTAGCTTTGGTAATTACTATAACATCCATTATATTTGCCATTAGCTGTTGCCTGCGACTTCGTCCGCGCGGACTTCGTTTTCTCCGCACAGCCTCTCCCCCGTAGGTGATAGCGTGATAATATGTAGCCTATATGTTGATCCGATCTGTTAGTAATATTCATGCAAAATTTGAACCATGCAGTACTTTTTGAGTTTACCCCGGACATACATACAGACGAATAGACAAACAGACAAAAACTCTAAAAACTATATTTTTGGCTTCGATATCGATTGTAGATCACGCCCCAAGTACTCTTTTAAAAAATGTTCAATATACAGTTTTGACTTTTCTACGATTTTATATGTATAGATGTAATAAGTTTGCGAAAAACAAACTAAACTGGCACCAATTATAAATCGCTAAAAATAATGAAAATCACAACGGTACCTGATTCAAATTAACTGTCAAATTAAAATTCTAAGTGAGCTTACTTTCTTGGTTAAGCCGAATACTTTTTAATCCACCCTCGTATATAGTCCGTCCAGTATTTTCCAATTGGAATTGTGCACACCACAGACCATATAAATACTAATAGACACGCCATTGGGAATTAAACGTGTCGCCGCGCAAATGAGCAAACGCTCCTATCACTGTCAAACATTTTAGACATTTGTAGGTTATATTATATTGTGAAAAATAGAAATAAACCAGGTTGTACTGTTTTATCGTACCGAATAAGATGACGAGGTTTATAAATTACTCTTTAAGTGATTTTATTTCATCGGTAAGTAATATAGCTCTGTATTTCTGTGTGTAATTGCTAACTACACTGACAAACTAAGAAATTGTCTTGAAAGGCGTATCCATTTTATCCATGGTGCACACAAAGCAACCGACTGGGAAGTGGGAACACAAAGACCTGGAAATGCTTTTGTTTTCAAATATTATAATAATTAATAATAATGTTTAATAATTACATTGATATTGATACGGCAGTGACATATTTTATCATACATAAACAGTGATATATTTCAATATTGCTAGATTTCAATTTTAAGACTGATAATATGAAATTATAGACACTTGATTAAATCATTGATTTTTCCTGAAAAAAATCATGTAATTTAAATCATGATTTAAATCCAATTCCCAACCATGATTTCATTCATTGTTTTCACCTCAAGAGCGATACTTAAAATATTGGTACGTACTTCGGGTTCGTAATTTTAAGAAAACGCCACTTATATTAAATCCGTGTATTTACAACACAAATACACACATGACAAGACAACACAATGTAATACTAAATACTCTGATTAACACTAGTCAGTCACTGTACTAACAAACACACTACACAATATCACTTCTCATTTCGCACGGGTCGCTTCAAGTATCGCTCTCGATCACTTGATAAAAACTGCCCTGTATTTGTCAACACATCTCTATTTATACCCAGGTTAAAGTTCTACCTGGATCCAGAAAAATCTAAACGTATCGGGAAACGATGAATCACTTCTTATTTTAATCAAGTAATGAGTCATAAATCCTAGTACACGCTACTTTCAACCTTATGCCATACACCAAGTCCATTATGGCATAGCTTAGGTCAATTATTTGTTTGTCAATAGGAGCTATCTCTTTCTTTTATTTCTAGACCTCTCCAGCGTTCCAATTCTACACGTTTCTAGATTATTAGTAACAATATTACATACCTTTAGAAACAAGATAGGCTTCCAAAGCAAAGGCTATACTGGTCTTCCCCGCGCCGCTCAAGCCGGTAAACCACACAGTACTGCCTCTGAACGCTCGGCTACCAAGCGCTTTACTCCTCTTCGCTCTGGACACTTGATGTTTTTGTTCAACCACATTTGTAGCTACTTGCACGCACTGTAAAAGACAAATAAACATATTTTTAAAGGAAAATAATGTTATTGTCATCTACTGTCATCTTCAAGTATGGCTCAAAGAGTATACAATACTATGGTATGGCTCACAGACTAGTATGGCTCAATTCAGATTGAAGGTGGCAGCTAGTACAGAAATGAGTCAAATCAACTTGAAGTGTCAAAATAACTTGTAAAAATTTTTATTGAAAAAAGTTCTGATTTATGATTTCTGAGTACTTTTAGTGCTTATTGATGATTGTCAAAGCTTTCTATTCTCTTTGCTATTATTAAAACGTATATAATTGCTTGAAGTGGCTAAAAAGTTAGCGTGTTGTAAAGACCAATCTGCGGTAAGGGGCGAACGATTAGCTATGCGAATCACTACTATCGTGGCTACTAGATGGTAGAGTTCTGCATTGTCTCGCCCGGGTCTGGTATTACCGCCTTACCTATTCCTGCCGCAATAGCGTCAGTGCTTGTCACTGTCGTGTTTCGGCTTGGAGCGTAAGGTAGCCAGTAAACTTATGCATGTGGCGTTAGAAGTTAGAACACGCCACAAGGATAGCAACGCATCATTGACATTTTTGGTGTCTATAGACGATGGTTAGATCTTTCCATCGGGACTTAGGAGAGCCATCTGCTTGTTTTCTATCTTATGATATAAAAAAATACGGTCAGATCATGATTTCCCGTGTCAGGCGTTTAGAAGTCCTAATTAAAGGAGGTGCGTCCACACTTATGACATGACGACGGACCGGACTACTTGGTATCACTACGGGATATGTTATGCTAAATGTGGACGATCTAGGTTGTGCTGACATAATTACAAACTATTTATGATGAAATTTTACAAGTATAGACTCCACTCCATGCCTAAATAATAATTGGTCGCCAAACAAAACTGATGTAAACAACAACAAATACAACAATGTTTATAATAATTATGCGTGCGTGCATGAATGAGCGAACAGCAAGACGGTGAGTTGCGGGCGGGGGACGTACCGACCGGGACACATCACGACGTAATCCACTGACACTCCTAGCCCGTGTCCGAATCTGTGTCATCGGGCGTACCTCGACACGTGTCATAAATGCACGTTTGGACGTCTCTTCGTCACGCGGTCAATAGTGAAAATGCTTTGAAAAAACCGACTTTCGTTGGATCTGCTCGTAACACGTGACTTAGATGCGTGACAGTACACAGACCAGCGTCAACACTGGGCCCGGCTAGTAGATTGTAACTCCGTACATTGTCCTGCCGTTTATTCTCTGTTCAGCAGTTTCTTTAAGTGTTCGTAATGGATTGAATCGTACTGCAGCTCGTGGCAATTGTTCGCGTAACAAAATATATCCACATTAATCGCTTTCGGTACTGACACGTTTGTCTGATATGGTCACGGGATAGTGTTCGATAAATTGTTGTGTGTGGCTGCGTTCCCGATCCGGTAGTAGTTTTAAAAAATGTTAACGTGTCAAAATAACTTGTAAAAAGTTTTATTGAATAAAGGTCTTCTGATTTCTATTACAAGTGTGGACGCACCTTAAGAATTCATTGTAAATATCTAACAAACAGGGGAATTGTGGTGAAACAAAAAGAATATAAGCGGTCGATTCACCCTGCTTACCACACAAGGTAACCAACGTACAATACCTTTTACACTCTTTTAATTAGGTTAATATCATTTTAAATTAAAAGGTAACTATTATCTTGTAACAAGATAAAGTAATTATTAGTCAATAACACATGACAATAGGCTGCAAAATTGAAGGGCTATGCACATAATGCATTATATAAATAGATACCGCCGTAACAACTTATACCTAAGAGAAACCAATTTCATTTGACCTCTGTCTAAGGTTAGAGACTGATTTGTTTCTTCAGTCAACTTCCTCATTATCATAACGAAGAAAATAGATCAAAATAATACAATAGTTATTTGTATTTTATTACCTTGGGAATAATGACAAAAAGTTAATAGTTATTTAGATACTAAAATCTGTCTAATAGTTAAATCAAATATTTTTGTCATCACTCAGCGTTTTTAATACTTTTACAAGGAAAGGAAATGATGAGGGTCCATACAAAGTTCGCCGAGAAATCATCGCATGCTGATAGCTGCTTATCATTAATTTCTTCTGATCTGTAAATTGTATCACAGATACTTTTTTTAATGCTACGATTCACGAAAAGCCTACAAAGATTATGTTTGAATTCGGAATTATTAGATATTATTTTAAGCTACTATCGCGATATATCTACAACACAGAAATAATACGTTTTTATATCTCTATTATGAAGATTATTTGATTCTAGCCACAAAAAGTTAAAAGACAATCTTTGTTTTCAATTACAAAGAAAAATCACTTCGACAATAGTAATAAATTGTCAAGTTAAGGGAAGTACCCTTTTTGTTGTATTTCATATAATAGTTTGTTTAATACCAACTCGGGGAAAAGTTAAACCACGATAGCGTAACACTTTGGCATTTACAATATTAGGATGGATGTGTATGATCCCTAACTATTTACGGGCAGTATTAACACAACTAATACTTGGTAGTGACTAATACGTGGTAGAGTTCTGCATTGTCTCTCCATGGTCTGGTATCACCGCCATACCTATTTCTGCTGTAATAGCGTCAGTAACCTTATGCATGTGGCATTAGACCTTGCCACAAGATAGCAACGCACCATTAACATGTTTGATGTCTATAGACGATGGTTGACTCTTTTCATCAGGAGACCCATCTGCTTGTTTGCTAAGTTTTGCTATAAAAAAAACCAGACAGGTCGTTACAGGCGATTGATTAGCTATGCGTGTCACTAACATCGTGGCTACTAGATGGTAGAGTTCTGAATTGTCTCGCCCGGGCCTGGTACCACCCCGCTTTACCTATTCCTGCCGCAATAGCGTCAGTACCTACTTGTCACTGTCGTGTTCTGGTTTGGAAGGTAAACTTATGCATGTGGCATTAGACCTCGCCACAAGTTGTAACATTATTTTCCTTCAAAATATTTTTGAAGGAAAATAATGTTATTGTCATCTACTGTCATCTTCAAGTATGCCTTCAGATTGAAGGTGGCAGCAGCTAGTACAGAAATGAGTCAAAACAATTTGACGTGTCAAAATAACTTGTAAAAAAGTTTTATTGGAAAAAATCTTCTCATTTCTGATATCTGAGTACTTTCAGTGCTTAGATTGTCAAAGCATTCTAATCTCTTTGCTATTATTAAAACGCATATAATTGCTTGAAGTGGATAAAAAGTTAGCGTATTTCCCCCGTGTTGTACAGACCAATCTGCGGTACTGCAAGGCAGTTCGTAAGGGGCGAACGATTAGCTATACGAATCACTACCATCATGGCTACTAGGTAATAGAGTTCTGCATTATCTCGCCCGGGTCTGGTACTATCGCCTTACCTATTCCTGCCGCAATAGCGTCAGTGCTTGTCACTGTCGTGTTTCAGCTTGGAGCGTAAGCCCGCCACAAGGATAGCAACGCACCATTAATATCTTTGGTGTCTATAGGCGATGGTTGACTCTTTCCATCAGGAGACCCATCTGCTTGTTTGCTATTTTATGATATAAAAAAAATAGGTAGCGGCTGTAGTTCCGATTTTGTCTACTGAATAGATAGCGGCACTATACAATGATAAATTTGCCATGTGTCGAAAATGCGTCATTTTCATTTGTACTAAGTAACCATATCGTTTGGTGTTACAACTTACACCTGAATCAATAGGACGAATGCAAATTCATATTAAAACTGAGACAGATACATTTCATAAAAACAAGTTAATAAAGACTATACTTATAAGAACACAACAGAAATAATTACATCAACACAGAGACGTAATCATTTACACACAGAGTTTAATGTACTGCATATCATAGAAGTCTGCATTTGCACAATATAATAACACCTTATACGATTCTAGCCCAGCACAAAAGAAGAACGATGAGGGTATATACAAAGTTGGCCTAAAAAGCAACGCATGTTGATATATGCTTACCGTATTGTAAAACATTATTAATCTATACATATAATAAAATCGTAGAAAAGTCAAAACTGTACATTGAATATTTTTTTAAAAGAATACTTGGGGCTTGATCTACAATCGATATCGAAGCCAAAAATATTGTATTTAGAATTTTTGTCTGTTTGTCTGTATGTATATCCGAGGTAAACTCAAAAAGTACTGCATGGATTTACTTCAAATTTTACATGAATATTACTAACAGGTCGGGTCAACATATAGGCTATATTAGGGTGATTCATTTGCGACAAACATTTTTTTTTTAGGTGCTCAAGCAAAATTTTGTTCTACATATTGAAAAAAAAATTTCCACCAAGTTAGAGCTCTTAATTCGAGTATGAAGTGCTTGCCGTTTTAATTTGATTTTTTTCCATTAGAAATGCATGTAAATATTTTAATTTTTTTTTCAAATTTCTAATGCTTGGACACATTTAATGATATTGGCATTCTGATTGCTGTAATATATCCAGGATTCCACGCTCTTTAAATGACTTTTCGTCAATTTTAATGTCGCCTGCTTTGGTCCACTGGTACCACCTGTCAAAGTTATGTTTTCGAATAAAATGCACATTTTTTTATTTTTACAGCGAAAATTGATTGATAGATGGAAAAAATAATAAATATTTTTATAAAAAATTTGATTCTCTTCAAAAAAGGTCGTAATTTAAGTCTCTCAGACTCATAGTTTTTAACTTGCAGTAACTTTTGTAACTAAAAATGTAGAAAAATGATAAAAAAATTACAAATTATGATGTTTAAATTCAAGTTTTTGTTTCAAATTTATTTTTTTAATTACATTGTCAATTTTACTTTTTGTACTTTTATACCTTACATGTTACACATACTGACATACAGACACACATACACACACAAATAAATAAATAACACAATAAGCGGGAAACAAAAAAGTTAATACAAAATTTTAATAAATTTGTAATTTATCCTTTGAGCAAATGTATTATGCCTTTATTATTATTAAATAATACAATGTATTATGCCGCAAAGTATTTGAGCAGGTAAAAGTTGTAAACGACACAGCCGAGCGATGTGTTGCGCTCATTGAAAAATTCAATGAGTTTGGCACATACGACGAAGATCAAAAACAATGCCTATTATTAACTGTTCAAAATTATAGAAAAGAATTCCCAACATGTACCAAAAAACTTTATTCAACAACAAAGTAATACCTTATGTGAAGATATATTTAGTAAACAGAGCTTTCATTTAAAGTTTATAAAATAACAATTCATTTTCTTTCGGTTGTATTTCTAATAAAAATATAAACTATGATAAATTACAAATTTATTAAAATTTTGTATTAACTTTTTTTTTCCCGCTTATTGTGTTATTTATTTATTTGTGTGTGTATGTGTGTCTGTATGTCAGTATGTGTAACATGTCAGGTATAAAAGTACAAAAAGTAAAATTGACAATGTAATGAAAAAAATAAGAAACAAAATCTTGAATTTAAACATCATAATTTGTAATTTTTTTATCATTTTTCTACATTTTTAGTTAGAAAAGTTACTGCAAGTTAAAAACTATGAGTCTGAGAGACTTAAGTTACGACCTTTTTTGAAGAGAATCAAATTTTTTATAAAAATATGTATTATTTTTTCCATCTATCAATCAATTTTCGCTGTAAAAATAAAAAAATGTGCATTTTATTCGAAAACATAACTTTGACAGATGGTACCAGTGGACCAAAGCAGTCGACATTAAAATTGACGAAAAGTCATTTAAAGAGCGTGGAATCCTGGATATATTTCAGCAATCAGAATGCCAATATCATTAAATGTGTCCAAGCATTAGAAATTTGAAAAAAATAAAATAAAAATATTTACATGCATTTCTAATGGGAAAAAATCAAATTAAAACGGCAAGCACTTCATACTCGAATTAAGAGCTCTAACTTGGTGGACATTTTTTTTCAATATGTAGAACAAAATTTTGCTTGAGCACCTAAAAAAAAAAATGTTTGTCGCAAATGAATCACCCTAGGCTATATATTATCACCCTACGGGGGAGGAGCTATGCGGAGTAAACGAAGTCCACGTAGCTGAAGTCGTGGGCAACAGCTAGATCTTAATAAATGTAAATTGTATCACGGACACTTTTTATAATGCTAAAATTCACGAAAAGCCTTCAAAGATTAATATTGCTTTTTTTTTTAAAAAAAAAGTTTTTGACACTAGTTCGAAATTTCTCAATCTATCGATGTTTCAGCTTAGGCAATATTTTAGATCTCAAAAATTAAGTTGAATGCCATTCGATAGATCAAAATCGATTATATCGTTTCCAAAATATACAGCTTTTCGAAAATCAATATACTTGCTGCCATTTTTAACAAAATACATATATGTTTGAACTTAAAAAACCTATGCTAGTAGTTTTTACTCTTTTGAGATTAAAATACCTTAATTTAGCTTGAAGTTTCTGGGATGGCGTGTAAGGTCAACCGTTTACAAATCTTTTTCATTAAGTTGAAACACCAAACGCATGCATTATCTAAGCGCGCTTTAAACGAGCACTCGACGTGCAGTAAGGTTGTTACGGAGCTTCGGTTTCGATGCCGATACGTCGGAACTTCCGGTTGAATATCGGAACCGAAATAGACCTCCGATTTCGGTAATATAATATAATATTCTTGAATCGAAGTTATAACGAATGTTCAAACGCAGAGAGTAACCGCCCTGAACTTAGCATTTAAGCTCAACATACTACAAAAATATCTTGAAGAATGGCTAATTCTTATAAATCAAAACTATTTGGAAAAATCACTAAGTTTTCTTTAGCAGCTTTGATGTTAGGATTTTTAAGAGGAGGGTCAAGAAAATTTTTAGAAGCCGGCATCTCATTGTCAACTAACTTTTCGCACAGGTTACAGCTTTCCTTCAGGTGACAAACCCACTCGTATGTCTGCAGATACTATATAAATGTGTAAACAAGTTGACTTGAAACTTCCCGCTAAATTGAGGTATTTTAAGCTCAAAGGAATAAAAACAATAAGCATAGATTTTGAGCTCAGAATTTAAAAATCTAATTTTGAAAAGCTGGTTATTTACAAAATGTTGATCGATTTTGACCTTTCGAAAGCCATTCAACGCATTTTTTGATGTGGCTAATAATACATTTGAGCAACGCTCAAATGTATTATTAGCCACAAAATTTATAGGTTGAAAAATGACGAAGAAATGTCCAAAAAAACTTTTGCTTAAAACTTTCGTCATTGATAAATCGCAAACAAATTAATCGATTTTCATCCAATTCACAATATTTGACGGAGCTTTTAAAGGTGAAGAGCTGATTCAATTTATAAATTAACCGTTGTAGAGTCTGAAAGTTATTTTACAAATTAAAAAAAAT
Organism: Apodemia mormo; assembly: GCA_036924255.1. Classification (NCBI taxonomy): domain Eukaryota; kingdom Metazoa; phylum Arthropoda; class Insecta; order Lepidoptera; family Riodinidae; genus Apodemia; species Apodemia mormo. The sequence continues at coordinate 34,882,852 of JAUPFN010000007.1, forward strand.
ATTGTTTGAACAAAGTTTTTTTTAGGTTTTTTCAAAATTTCTCAACGTTAATAGGACAAAACAACTTTTAATCGACTTTGATTTTGTAAACGGTATACAACGCAATTTTTTAAGTACCAAAATATTGTACGTAAAAACCAATTGGTTGTAAAATCTCGAAGTTATGTCGAAAAACATTTTTCAAAAATTTTTGTCAACCATAATTTGTCATCGGATAAACCGATGTTGATGCAATTTGCGGCATTGAATGCAGTTTTGTATGGAATTGAGCTGATTAAATTTTGTAATCAATCGGTTTAAAGTTAATAAAAGAACATTGTTTTGTCAAAATTTTTTGAGGTTTTTTTCCGAATTTTACTTAGTAGGTACCTTCCATAGTCATCTTTGGTTAGTAGTAAAAGTAACTTTCCTCTACTACTAGCAGGGAGTGAAAAATATTTATGTATAGTTTCCAACCATGTATCTCTTGTAAATATATCATTAAACGGAAGGTCCTTAAATCTTGAATTTAATTGTTCGACGGTATGTACATTTTATAGCAGTTTTAAATGTTTCATTTGTATCTGGATTACTTTTTTCCAATTAAAATGTGTGTGTTTTACAGCATATATTAGTAGAAAAACCGATAAAATGCTAATATTACTATGACTGATGTTTTTGATAACTACTTAAAAAGGTTGAAGAATGGATACAATTTTAAACTTTGTGATCGTAAGTGCAAGTAGATAACGAAAATTTTGTCCCTATTTTCGAAAATCGTGTTTTCACCAGATCTCCACGTTTTGAGGTCTTAGGAACCTTATACAACTATTTTCACGGTGACGTCAGTATGTCTATGGCATAATGGTATTCGATTTAATTCTGCTCAATTTACTTTCTAAAAATTTAACCTAACTCGGTCCTAGACATTTTGAGAAATTTTTGAAAGCCCTAAAACAAATTTGGGATAACAGTATTTAAAAAAATTAAAAAACTGCGTTCAACACATAATTTGCATCAAAACCGACCGTGTTCCAAACCATCAAATCCGTTCGGGAGTTATCGTTGACGAAAAATTTCAAAAAAAGTGTTGTTTGGAAATAAGTTCGAAAATTTTCAAACAATCATTTTTTGATATTCTACAATATTTTAGTACTTAAAAAAACTACGTCGAATATTGTTCCAGAAATGAAAATTGATTCAATTTTTGCAAAAGTTACAGCTTTTTAAATATGAATATAGCTGTTTACAGCAAGTTTACTTCGTATTTTTAAAATAACTCTAAGGCTGACTAGATCTTTAAATAAACCGATATATTTCAAAATCTGTTTCTTTTACTTAAAATACTGCGTCAAATACTGTAAATCGGATTAAAATCGGTTGATTTGTTCAAGATTTACCATTAGCAAAAAAATGAAAAAGGATTTTTTAAGTTATCGATTTTGTAGCTATATCTGTAGATCTATATGTTGGTGGATACATGTTGTCGATTCGAAATCTTTCTTTTTTAAGTTTTATTTTTGGGGTAAGATTTCAACCGAGTCTATCGTACCCCTTGACCGAATTATTAATATAAATTTTCACTATAGGTACGAAATTGAGTGAGCAATTGACAGTCTCATCTTTTTCTCTCTACTCGGCCTCCGGCTTCGGTTCCAGTTCCGATTCCGATTCCTGTTCCGATTCCGGTTCCGATAAATCAAAATCTTTTTAATATCATAGGATAACAAACAAGCAGATCCAGAGGCAGAAGCTCTCCTGATGGAAAGAGTAACTTTCGCCTTTAGACACCAAATATTAGAATAAGAAATTATTTATTAATGGACAACATTTACCGTACAAAACAAATATTATATTCTAAATTAAAAACAAATCGAAGCTTTTGCGAATAAACATATCTAAAAGGAAAAAAAAGCAAAAAGTGATAATAATAGTGAGTGGTAACTTGAGTCCGTTAAAAGGGAATAACTCAGTATTTTTCTGACAGCAAACACGTTTACAGCACGTGCAAAACATTATTACATATACAGGTGTAGGTACATTCTTAATTACCAAAAATGTATGACAAATACTGGTAGCAATAGATAAAAAATAAAAATTGGCTAGTTAAAGATTACATAGCATATATTGGACATTATCCTTTAAACGAGCAATTCTTGTATATGTTAATATGTTAATGATGCGTTGCTATCCGTGTGGCGGGTTGCTAATGTTACATGCACTTACCACCTACCCTTCAAATAGGAATTCGGAACACTACAGTGACAAGCAATGACGCTGTTATAGGTAAGGAGGAATAGTCAAGGCGCGGGTGGTGTTATGATACAAGGGCGAGCCGTTGCAGAACTAGAAACGTGGACATCGTGACGTCACTGCCAACACACAGCCCGAAAGTCAGTACGAGTTGAGCTACTGGTATCCTTAAAACCGATGCCGTGCTAGTGATGACTGATATGCCGTAACAGTGCTGTTATAATGTCGGTACGATGATACAACTTATACATAGATTTAAAAAGTAAATCTAGGACGACCACATAAAACATTGTAAATTTATTTACGACTAGCTGACCTGGCAAACGTTGTTTTGCCATACAAATTACTTGTATTGAATATTTTGGTGGAGTACTTGAGAGAGGGAGGGGTTTAATTGAGATAAAAACTATCATACTTTTAAATTTGACAGCAGATATTTACAAAGTATAATAGAAATCTGTTCAGTAATTAAGGAATCCTTAACGGACAAACAACGTGAAACGTAATTTATATACATAATTTCCTTGAGGTTATATAATAGGGTATACAAGTGGTATAGATTTATATATAATAGGTTGGATTTAACTCTTGAAAAAATCTTAAAAATAAATGTACAATGACTGATGAATGACAGCCATTAATTCTTCATTTGCATTGCGTAGTCGGATTACGCGAATAAATATACTACATGCATTAATTAATGGTAATTCATAGTGATAACAAAGAACAGTACATGTTTTGAGGTTAATTGTTTCGATTATGATGTTGCATGATAGTATTCGTATAACTAGTTTTAAAATTAATTTAGTAAACGAATGATGCAGATAAAATTCAAATTGAAATGAATTTAACGTGTAGATCGAATTAATTCGTCTTGAAGTTGACTGCCTCGTGTCACCAAACAAATAGATACAGAAGTCAATCTATATACTAAGAGCACTCGAGCAATGCACTCTTAGACACCTCTCACGAACGCATTATCTCGTGTAAAGCCCCGATTACACCTTGATTAGTGCGTTTGCGAGTTTATCATGCAGGTGCTTAGTAATAAGCACAAAATACGTGAAGACAGCCGTTGATTAGTGCGAGTGATTAGTAGTCAGCGTAGTAAAGTGAATAGACGCTGATTACTAATCCACTCTCACTAATCAATGGCTGTCTTCACGTATTTTGAATAAATTACCAGTGGATGTGTTTCCGAACTGATACGACTTTGGGGCCTTCAAGAAAAGAGGGTACTCATTTCTTAAAGGCTAGCAACGCACCTGCAGCTGTTCATGGGCGGCGGTGATCACTTACCACCAGGTGAGCCTCTTGCCTGTTTGCCCCTATTCCATAAAAAAATTATTAATACTAAGCACCTGATTTAAACACTCGCACTCGCACTAATCAAAGTGTAACTGTGGCATATAGGGCGAGTGCCATTCGTTTGACACACGCGTTAGTAAAATTTTGTGCAGAAAATGTTGTAATGGGTACAACTATAACATTAAAATATTTTAGTTATTATTGATTTACATTTTCGTTCTTCCTGTTTCATTTCTAACAATAAATCAACCACCCTAGATACTCGGAGTGCCACTACTAGTATTTTGTGCATAAACCGAAGTTGATAACCCTAGCACGACCGCCGAGCGTAGGTATGAAAGTGAAGTACATACATGAGTTTGACTTTTTTTTTTTTTTATAGTAGAGGGGGCAAACGAGCAGATGGTGCACCTGATGGTAAGTGATCACCGCCGCCCATGGACATCCGCAATACCGGGGGTATTGCAGCTGCGTTGCCGGCCTTTTAAGAATGAATAAGCTCGTTTCTTGAAGGTCCCTAAGTCGTATCCATTCGGAAACACCCCCGAGGGTAATAGATTCCACAAAGGAGTAATGCGAGGCAAAAGGTGTCGACAAAAGCGCACGGTTGTGGATTTCCAGACATCGAGGTGGTGAGGATGGAACTTTAAATTTTGACGCGATGTCCGATGGTGGAATTTAGCGGCAGGCATTAGTCCGAACAACTCGTCGGAACACTCCCCATGATAAATACGGTAAAAGATGCAGAGCGAGCCTACATATCTGCGTAACGCCAAAGAGTCAAGCCGATTAGAAATAGCCTGGTCGTCGACGATTCGAACCGCTCTACGTTGAATGCGATCAAGAGGAAGAAGCTGGTACTGAGGAGCTCCGGCCCAGAGGTGAGAACAGTACTCCATGTGAGGTCGAATTTGGGCCTTGTAAAGTTGGAGTCGATGGGCTGGCATGAAGTACTGCTTTGCTCTACTGAGTACACCAAGCTTTTTGGAGGCTAGTTTAGCCTTCCCTTCCAAATGACCGCGAAACTGACTTCTATACTTATATGTTTTGTGCTCGTGGTCTAATGCTGGGGTCGCATTTGCGTCTACCTTCCGAAGTAATATAAGCCAAAGCTTTGTACGCTTTGACACTAAAAAAATATCGCAATAAAATCTGTGGTCATATTAGCGGCAACGATATATTACATGAACTATCATGAAACAATCCAAGATGGCTGAAATAATTTTCGAATGTGAACTATGGACCACTTCTACATGTGTGCTAAGTGCTAACAAATAATGACAAAAATGTTTTTTATGATTGACATTTTTTGAATCCCCTATGATGGGCTCAACTTCCCATTTATACCTACCTATACATATACCTCTTTCGGATCGGACAGAGTTTTCTTTACACCCTGTAGATAATAACTATCATTATTTATCAAACTATCTGTTTGTTTTCTATCTGGCACATAAAATAAAAAATAAAAAACTAAATAAAAAATAAATAAATTCTTCGCCGTGTTGGTCCCGGCCTCCTTTGTAGAATAGGCCAACTGCCGTTCTGCCAGGCAGGTCGTAAAAGGCGACCGATTGGCTATCGAGTCACTACCATCGTGGCTACTAGGTGGTAGAGTTCTGCATTGTCTCGCCCGGGTCGTACCACCGCCTTACCCATTCCTGCCGCAATAACTTCGGTGCTTGTCGCTGTCGTGTTCCGGTTTGGAGGGTAAGGTAGCCGGTAAACTTATGCATGTGGCATTATACCTCGCCACAAGATAGCAACGCACCATTAACATCTTTGTTGTCTATAGGCGATGGTTGACTCTTTCCATCAGGAGACCCATCTGCTTGTTTGCTATCTTATGACATAAAAAAAAAAATTAAAGGCAAACTGTATAAGAAAATATAAAATGCAAATTGTTAGAGAAAGTTGATGCTTTACGTAAATGAGAATGCATAACATTTATACAGCATACGCGGAATTCATCCAGTAGTCTAGAATTTACTATGATTTGAGTGGTAACTATTTATTATTATATCATAACGAGCAACATCCCACAACACGGTCAGATTTCGCAGGACCAATACGTCTTCTAAGAAGGAGCACCTATGACTTTCGCAATGTCACTGAATCAAAAAGTAATGTTGTGTAGTTAGGCCACATCTTAGCATACCATCAGGTGAGATCGTGTTCAAGCGCTTCCCTATCGACACTAAAAAAAGTAATGTAAGTAATGTAAATATCGTAGAAGGTAAAAAAATTATTGGTTGCAAAATCTCGAAGTTACATCGAAAAAACACTTTTTCAAAATTGTATCGTCAACGATGACTCCCAAACGGATAAACTAATTTTGATGCAATTTGTGGTATGGGACGTAGTTTTTCAAGAAAAAGGGCTGATTGGCAGGCAATTGGTACTTTAATCTGGAATTTATAGTATTCGACGTAGTTTTTTAAGTACTAAACTACTGTAGATCAATACAACTATTAGTTGAAAACGTCAAAGTTGCGTCGAAAACACTTCTTTTTTAAAAAAAAATCGGCAACGATAACTTCCGAACGGATAAAGTGATTTTGATGCAACTTATGCACTGGACGCAGTTTTTGAAGAAAAGAGCTGATTAGATTTTGTACTCAATCGATACATTAATTTGGAAGTTATATTAAAATAAAGCTGTTTCGCCAAAATTAGTTGTGAGTTTTTTCAAAATTTCTCAAAATCTGCAAGACCGAATTGGTTAAAATTTTCAGGAAGTCTAAGTTAAAAGAATCTAATCGAATGTCATCACCGCGTTTTGACTGGTCAAGCCGTTCAAAAGTTATGAGATGTTTACTTACACACATACACACACATACATACAGACGTACTGACGATATCGTAAAAATAATCGGAAAAGGTTCCTAGGACCTCTAAAACGTGGAGATCTGGTGAAACTAAATTTTCGAAAATCGGGTCAAAATCAGTAACCTCCTATTTAACAAGTAACAGAATTTCCCTAATACGTAACGGGAAGTTCAAAATATGCACGTCGCATTGAGAACCTTCTCCTTTTTTCGTAGGTTGAAAATTAGGATTGAAGTCGGAAATCAAGTTTAAAAGAGAGCGCAGTAATACCCACTAGCAGTAGTTAAAGTGATGTGGTGAACATTAAATTTACGTAATAACAATAATATTCTTATATTTTTTAATATTAATACATTTTATAAAACAAAGTTCCCGGACCCTGCCGCGTCTGTCTGCATGCTCGCGATAAGCTCACAAACTACTGTACGAGTTTTTTTATATGATACACCAATAAACAGAGTGATTCATGAGCAAGGTTTAGATGTATGATTCGTCTAGATTTTGTGTAAAATATTAGCAATGTGTCAAAGATAGTTAAAATTATCAGAAATAATCAAATCAAACGGGAGCTTTAATTGAAAACGCGTCCTAATTCTTTTTTAATTAGTTGCATATAACAAATAAATGTATGATGGGATTGTTCCTCTTTTATAGGTCTACAAAAAAGTCCTCACTAGTCTATCTCTTAAGAATTGCTAATCTTATCCATCGTTATTTCTAAAAAATGGTAAGTTACTAATCTGTATCAAAATAAATACATAAATACTTTCTATTATATCAGTTCGAAGCCAGCGCAGGTCGCTAGTTTATAATATTTTACTTTTTTTAATATAAAATCCAGTGCGCTTAACATTACAATAAAATTACCTGAGTTAAAACAAAATAATTAAAATATAAAACCCAGGATGATGCTTTAAAACTATCCAGGACACTACAAAAACAAGAATATGTTCTGGAAAAACAGGACGGTTGGCTTTTTATTTGAGTCGCTCAGCGGAAGAGTGGCCTTATCGAAAATTTAACAGTAAAAAGGTAAGGTTATTATTATTTTGGCCACTTTTCCCTTGAAAGTAACAAAAAATGATAATGGAATAAGAAGTTTGACCAACGCCATCTATTAACAATATTTTTTTATCATTAGATAGCAAATAAGCAGATAGGTCTCCTGATGGAAAGAGTCAAACATCGTCTAGACACCAAAGGTGTTAATGGTGCGTTGCTATCTTGTAGCCAAGTCTAGTGCCACATGCATAAGTTTACCGGCTACCTCACCCTCCAAACCGGAACACGACAATGACAAGCACTGGTGCTATTGTGTCAGGAATAGGTAAGGCGGTGGTATCAAACCGTGGCGAGACAATGCAGAACTCTACCACCTAATAGCCACGATGGTAGTGACTCGTATAGCCAATCGGTCGCTTTTTAGGACCTGCCTGGCAGAACGGCAGTTGGCCTATTATTCAAAGGAGCCCGGAACCAACACGGGGAAAAAATGAATCTAAATTTAGTTTTCCATGGTTTCAAATATCTACCCAGAGAGAAAATGACCTGCTAAAGTACCACTGTAAAGTGGATTAGGCTACTATTCCACAGAGCTACTCATTTCACAGGTTAGGAAAAAAGGAGATGGCTTTCCTAATTTCTAGATATAATTATCGCTATCGCATATACACACCATTGGTATTTATGGTGCATTGTCATCTCTGTGGCAAAAAGATATAACAATGCAATGCAATTCAACAAGCATATTTTATTGGTTTATACCTCTAATTCTGTACTACACCTCTGAGCAAAGAATCGCTTTTTTCCGTCGCCCTATCTTTTTTGTCATTCACAACTGCCATTTGCTAAAGTGAGAAATGTAACGGGATTGCTTTCGCTTCAAGGATTCCGCCGCGTGCTATCGCATTTCCGCTATCTTTCTCGCTTTAACAAATGGTGGTACTAAGCGACAAAAAAGTATAAGGCGACGGAAAAAGACGATTGCGTGCTCACAGATCGTGCTCAACCCTTCTAAATAACAAGCACTGACGCTACTGAGGCAAAAGTGTCCCCCGTGTTGGTCCGGGTTCATAGAAGAATAGGCCAAATGCCGTTCTGGCAGACAGGTCGTAAGAGGCGATCGATTAGCTATACGGGTCACTAACATCGTGGCTACTAAGTGTTAAAGTTCTGCATTGTTTAGCCCGGGTCTGGGACCACCGCCTTACCTATTCCTGCCGCAATAGCGACAGTGTTTGTCACTGTTGTGTTCCGGTTTGTAGGGAGAGGTAGCCGGTAAACTTATGCATGTGGCACTAGATCTCGCCACAAGATAGCAACGCATCATTAACACCTTTGGTGTCTATAGACGATGGTTGACTCTTTACATCAGGAGACCCATCTGCTTATTTGCTATCTTATGGCAAAAAAATATTGTTAATAGATAGTGCTGGTCAAACTTCTTACTCCAATGGAGTAAGAAGTTTGACCAACGCCATCTATAACGTTATTGCGGCAGGAATAGGTAATGACCTATTCCTGCCGCAATAACGTCAGTGCTTGTCACTGTCGTGTTCCGGTTTGGAGGGTAAGTTATGCATGTGCCGGCTAAGTTATGCTTGTGGCATTAGACCTGGCTACAAGATAGCAACGCACCATTAACATCTTTGGTGTCTATAGGCGATGGTTGACTCTCCATTATGAGACCCATCTGCTTGTTCACTATCTTATGATACAAAAAAAGGTAGTTTGGTAACCAAACCGGGCAAGACGTTGCAAAATTCAACCATGTCAAAGATTAAATTTGCGATAACCGAAACCAACAGTTTATTTTGCTATTACTATTAAAGGCAGAGAACCGCGCAAATCAGCTAGTTCTCAATAAAAATACTTTTGCATTTGATAAATTTACTTTTGCACTTGTGCATTTCCACTACCTATAAAAAAGCGGAACTGACATTAAATTTAATTATTCATCCGGACACGTCAGGCCATTCACATAATAATATTTAATCCAACGATTCAAACTCGATTCCAACAGCATTATGTAACACTTGTTTGCTATTTGCCAGTAACTCGGATCAAAACCAGTTTAAAAACTAGAGATATCCAAGTTATGAATGATTTGACCGCCGCGCCCCGTTGGTCGAGACAGGGCTCGGGTTCGATCCCCGACGAGGGCAAGCATTTGTGTGATAAGCATATATGTTTGTATTTACCGAGTTTTGGTGTTTATTATCTATATTCCGGTATTTATATGTATTTCTATGTATTAGTATCGTTGACTAACACCCCTAACACAAGCAAATAATTTGTTTACTTTGGGGTTAGATCAGTGCGTGTAAGAAAAAAGTGTAATTAGTCCCATGAATATTTATTCACAGGGCATATAAAACTACGATCATAGGAATTATATTGAGTCTAGTAATAGAATTGAAGCTAATAATAATAATTATATTCCTGAACAAATTACAGAAATTGATCAAACCTCAAAGTAAGCAAATTATTTGCTAGTGTTATGGTTTTTTTTTATATATCATAAGATAGCAAACAAGCAGATGGGTCTCCTGATGGAAAGAGTCAACAGTCGCCTATAGACACCGAAGGTGTTAATGGTGCGTTGCTATCTTATGGCGAGGTCTAATGCCACATGCATAAGTTTACCGGCTACCTTACCCTCCAAACCGAAACACGACAGTGACGAGCACTGACGCTATTGCGACAGGAATAGGTAAGGCGGTGGTACCAGACCAAGGCGTGACACTGCAGAACTCTACCACCTAGTAGCCACGATGGTAGTGACTCGTAAAGCCAATCGGTCGCCTTTTACGACCTGCCTGGCAGCACGGCAGTTGGACTACTCTTCAAAGGAGCCCGGGGCCAACATGGGAAAAACCTTTTACGAACTGCCTGGCAAAATTACGAAATGGCTAGTATTCAAATACATTTTTACAGGCACTTTAGCGAGTCGACATTTTCTTTATAATTACTACCGAATAAAAAACGGGGACGGGACGGAATCAGCTCTGACAGAGTTTGTATTATGAATAAGGTCTCTTGTGAGAGCAGTCTTAGATAAAGTGTGACATTCTAAAACAGTGAGGAGCAATAGCATATAACATTATAACATGGTAACCTTACATAAGTTTTTAATCGATTTGCGCCTCGGGGGGAATCTCAAAACTCGTACTCAAAATTTGGTAAAGTGTGTGTCATGCCACGCGCAATTTTTGGAAGTTGCTCGTCACAATAATATAAAAGCTTTATAATTTAACTAGAGACCTGCCCACGGTTTCACCCGCGTAGCTTTTGTTCCCGTGTGAATATCGGAAAGGTTTATATACTAAAACCTTCCTCAAGAATCAATCTATCTATTAAAAAAAACCGCATCAAAATCCTTTGCGTAATTTTAAAGATTTAAGCATACATAGGGACATAGAGATAGACAGAGAAAGCGACTTTGTTTTATACTGTGTAGTGATACTATGCACATTTAAGCTATTCAACGTCAATGACAAATATATATCCGCACCACAGGTTCACCGCCAAAAACTTCTCTATATACTTTTTATACATTCGTCGACTATTACTCAAAAACTTGTAAAATTTTCTAAGCCGTGATAGTATTTCTTTTAACTTCATTATATTTACTACTACCAAGATTTTGCAGAGGAGGGTCGGGACTTTAATCGCAAACTTGTTTTCACAAACCTACGATAATTTTAAAAACCCATCCTACGATACCCCATTCAATGGGGTATGTGACAAAAAATATTAATATTCCCACTTTACATGTAGGGTAGCTACCCTGAAAAAAATCTTTATTTGTTAAAGTGACTAATATAGTATATTCGTGCGAAATTATAGCTTTTAAGTAATAAGGATGTCTGAGCTATCGTGCGGACGGACGGATGGACATAGCAAAACTAAAATGGTTCCCAGTTTACTTTGGAATTCTAAAAAATGCTTTATTCGAATATATCTTCGCAGGCACTTTTGACGAGTCGACTTTTTGAGAATTACTACCGGAACGGAACGGATGTGAAATATGGGCTTAGCATTACTTAGAAGAGTCATTAATACGCATTAAATCCAGCTAACATTTTTTTATCCGCCACCGTTTTAAGTAGGCATATACAGCATAAGAAACATTTTAAAACGAATATTTAAGGTATATAGCACTTACACGTAACAGATATTTAGAACTCAGAATTGCTGTACTATACGAATGTGAAGTCATCAATAAGTATAAGGACTAATGGCCAATTGCACTAACATTGTCTTAGCTTAGGACAATCCTAAATAATATGCTGTCACATTTTTTTCATTTAAGACAAGAAGTGATAGCAAACTATTTAGGATTGTCCTAAGACGATGTTAGTGCAATTGGTCATTGGTGTTGTTGGAGCACTTTGTATTCTATTCTGCCCATTTCGTGATACACATATGCATTAAACCATAGACGTTTTACTACAGGCCCGTTGTAAAATTAATCAATATAGCTATGATACCCAAAGATAATAAGCGCCTGATCTTAATATATTAAATTATTAATAGTTTTGTTCGTAATACCTTACATACTTTAAAATCTATTATCGTAGCTCCAGTTTGGTACTGTAAGAACGTTTTCACATTTACCGATCCGGTCGGGCCGATAGCCTAAATTCGACATCAGATATCATGTGGTGTCTTCACATATTTCCGACGAAATCGTTCCGATTCGATCATTTTCTCTTAGTGTGGGCTGGGTCATGAGAGACTATAATAGAAAATTGTATTTACTGTATTTGTTACATTTGAAAAGCAAAACAGAATCTATTCACATAGAGTATTGGATGCATCCCATTGCTCAAGCTATATGTTATATTCCACGTAGTTGTATCCCTCAAGCATAGTCTAGATTCGACCAGTTTAATTAAAGTATACGTCATATTGAAATGTCAAACTCGAACTAAACAGGCTCAAAACGGCCACCACGCGTTGGGTTCTGCAAACACAGTGATAAGTACTATAGATACATGTATAGCACATACGCAAACATTATCGTCCCACAGCTCTTGGGCGTCCGATGGTGCCGCCAACATATCGGCGTCTGTTCCGATACCCGATATTGGAACGGACAATGTGCAAGGCAGGTACATAATTCATATATTTTATTTGGTCCGATATCGTGTCGGCGTCCGATAGCGATATCGAATCGGATAATGTGAAAACGCTCTAATTTGATAATCATTTGTAAATAGAAACTATTATCAAATTACGATGACAATATTTATTGTTCGAAAATGCTTAGATTCCAGTTTTAAACACAATAGAATTGTGTTTAAAACCGGAAACTTATAAGTACACTGAAAAATACGACGTTCTACACCATGCAATTAATTGACCAATACATCCATTTTAGAATATTTTTTCAATATATAAAATAAGCAGAGTTAAAAGACAACAGTATTTAACGAACCCTTTCCTCCGCCGTTTATTAACCGATTACACATTATTATATACATATTTTTCTTTTTTTATAATAATATTCAAGCTATCAATAACAATTGTGGTCAAGTGTCTACTATTATGCGAATACTGTAATTTAGAAAAGTCTAAAAATACTGTTCAATATTATTTCTAGTAGGTACTTTTACTACATATAAAGTCAAAAAATGAAAAAAAAATGGCATGCTCCTTTGCTTCGGACATGAAAGAATGGCAGACGAACGATTAAATAAAAAGATATACAATGCGAGGGCGGATGGGTGTAGGTAACGAGGGAGACCAAGACTGATGTACTATGATCAAATTGGTCGGGCGCTATTCGAAGATGGCGTCAAGTCTTCGAAATTGGCGTGTTTGCATAAAAAGAGTAATATCAGTAATAGTTATGGATGTGGAAGAAGTAAGGCAAGTCTGTCTGGATTGTGATATATGGCACTCAATTCTCTGTGCCTTCTCCTTAGAGGATCTGACATGAAGTTTGTGTCATATATGTATGTTTTTTTTTTTATATCATAAGATAGCAAACAAGCAGATGGGTCTCCTGATGGAAAGAGTCAACCATCGCCTATAGACACCAAAGATGTTAATGGTGCGTTGCTATCTTGTGGCGAGGTCTAATGCCACATGCATAAGTTTACCGGCTACCTTACCCTCCAAACCGGAACACGACAGCGACAAGCACTGACGCTATTGCGGCAGGAATAGGTAAGGCGGTGGTACCAGACCCGGGCGAGACAATGCAGAACTCTACCACCTAGTAGCCACGATGGTAGTAACTCGATAGCCAATCGGTCGCCTTTTACGACCTGCCTGGCAGAACGGCAGTTGGCCTATTCTACAAAGGAGGCCGGGACCAACACGGCGGGTGTAGACAAAATATTTCCGTATAAAATTTACAGCTGGAAAGCATCGATAGTAAAACTGGAAATTGCTCTAGATAAAAACATTGCCATAACGTTTTATTACTAAAAAACTGAAATATAATGTATGTATGAATGTATGAAGACGTCACTCTAGTATGACTACTAGATGGTATAATTTTGCAAATTTTTCCCGGATGCACGGTGTACCTAATACACGCATTCTAAGGGCGATATAGTGGATCTTATTCTTGTGGCATTACTTACCTTTAACATATTTATTGTCTTTAATAATGCTGTTTTTTTAACTTTGGTGGCACATACTAAAACATGTTTAAAAATTCATTGTTTTTGAAAAACGCAAAAATCAAAGTTGTTAGGAGAAATTGATCAGAAAATCATCTGTTTTAGAATAAAGGTGATATTTTTTCCGTGTAATCACTTAATAGCTAACTGCAAGTTTAAAGATCTCAAAAAATAAATGCAAGATTCAACAACAAAAAACATCCTTTTACTGAAGAAATATGGTTCCCATAGCATCCTACACAATAAACACTGTTGTGCGGATCCTACCATTTTTGTCCGGATTCTACTTAGCCGGTTATTAAACAGTACACAATATTTAAAAAGCATAAAATACAAGAAGCAAAGGTCGAAAGAAAGTTTCTCTTAATAACAAAACATTAAACATATTCGTGGACATTAATGAGAGTGAAAGTGAATACCTATATGTGCGCATAAAATGCGATGTTATGAGTTTAAAAAACATTAAATGCATTTGTATGGGAAACTTCCTAGTAATAATTATTACTAAGAAATTTATATATTTAGCTTATTTTTTTAAAGGAATTCTTTCGTCAAACACCAGTATTTTTATTTGTTGAAAATATAAAAATAAACAAACCGTTCTAAGTGAGCCATTTCCCCACTCTCCAATTCTAAATTTTTCAAACGAAGCAGTAACTTTTTGATTTCTTTGTTCTAAACTCATTTTTCCAAAAAAAAAAAAAACTTTTAAGTATTGTATAACCGCCAATAATGAGCGCGTTCGAAATTGAATTGCTCACGAAGCGCAACACGCGCGTTCTACACAAGGCACCAACACCACTGTTAGAGCTGGTTACGGCTTACGCGTCAGTAAGCAATACTGAATATTATATACTTTTGGTGGTGGTAAATGTTTCCGAACGAGTTTTGATATTGATAAAGTCTAGATTACATTGACAGGAAAAATACTAGAAAGGCCACACGTAGTAAGTCTGATAATTGATAAGAATTGATTGAGCGTAAGGCATTTATGTGCGCGAAATTACAAAGCCAAAGAAGCTCGGGTTCTAATACCGACATGGTCCAATATTTGTTCGAATACATAAGAAAGCACACATGCAGTATAAAAATAATTTAATCACTGAATATTTTTCTTTATGTCACAAGATACCAAACAATCTTTCCTCCGTGTTGGTCCCGGGCTCCTTCGAAGAATAGGCCAACTGCCGTTCTGCCAAGCAGGTCGTAAAAGGCGACCAATTAGCTATGCGACTCACTAACATCGTGGCTACTAGGTGGTTGTAGAGTTCTGCATTATAACGCTCAGGTCTGGTACCGCCTTACTTATTCCTGCCGCAATAGCGTCAGTGCTTGTCGCTGACGTGTTCCAGTTTGGAGAGTAGGGTAGCCGGTAAACTTATGCATGTAGCATTAGATCTGGCCACAAGATAGCAACGCACCATTAACATCTTTGGTGTCTATAGGCGATGATTGACTCTTTCCATCAGGAGACCTATCTGCTTATTTGTTATGATATAAAAAATGAAAATAAATAATAAACATTGGCTGAAAGAGAAACTATCACATATAGACACCAAAAATTTTAATTGTGCGTTGCCTTCCGTGCGGCGCGGCGGTATGGCATTGTCACATGCATAAGTCTGCCAGCTTCCATAGCCTCTAAGCCGGAACACAACAATGAGAAGCGTTGACGCTATTGCGGCAGGAATAGGTAAGGCGGTGGTACCAAATACCCGAGCGAGACGTTGCAGAACCCTACTACCTAGTAATGACACGTATATCCGATTGGTCGCATTTTATGACCAGCCTGGAAGAACGGTAGTTGGTCTATTTTTCAAAAGACCCCGGACCAACACAGGGGACGACTTGAGCTAATCCCAAAGTAAGCAAATTATTTGCTCATAATACGGGTGTCAGCCAATGATACTTTTACGTAGAACTACATATTATATAAATACTTAAATATATTTGATAAACACCCAAACCAAGAAATATAAACATCTATGCTCATCACATAAATATTTGTCCCTGTCGAGAATCGAACCTGAGCCTCATTAATGCGTAATCAGGTTCGCTGAGCTTTCTACCAAAGAAGCGGTAAACTACGTATAGTAAGGGGAAAGAAACCGTCACCTATTTTAAACAATAACTTGTACTATACGTAAATTACGAGATATTTTCATGTCCGAGTCTTCATACCGCGTACGCAAAACACGAGTATCAGCTAGTAGCCTGGGGCTACCTAAAACTGGAATAAAATAACTCTACATTGAAAATTTAAAAATCTCTCACTAATTTTTATAACCAGACCATCTTCCTGCATCATGTGCATAATCTACAGAGTTAAATACAAAAGGAGCTAATGATTTTCGAAAGGAAATCCTGCAGCATCAGTCAAGGTTATCATGTCATTGTAATATTGAAGAAACATATCGATCAGGCCTGTACCAGTTGCTTAAATGTGGCAGGAGCAATGCCTACATGCATAAGTCTACCTGTGTCCCGGCTACCTCTCTCTCCAAACCGGAACACAACAATGACAATCATTGACATTTGACACTATTGCGGCAGGAATAAGTAAGGCTATGATACCATATATCCGAGACGAAACGTTGCAGAACTCTCCCACCTAGTAGGTAGTCACGATGGTAGAGAGTAGTGACTCGTATTCTAATCGTTCAGCATTTGCGAACCGCCTGGCAGAATAGCAAATAGTATTTTCTTCAAAAGGGGACAAATGGTGCTTTGAAGAAAAGACCATTTGCCATTCTACCGCAGGGACCAAGATTAACACGGGGAAAATAGTGGCAAAAGCTACATTGCAGTGATCGGACTAACATCAATCGCCGAGTATACAGCAGCAGCAATGGCAAAGTAAGCCCTCAACTTGACACTTTACATTATGTGTAATTATGTTTTAGGTTCGACATGGTAAAAGTGTTGGCTTGCAAAAAGAAATTAGTAAGCTTGTTAAACCATCTAAATCGACCGCTTGCGTCCTCCTAATTTTTATAGATACAAGGGATGGGGGCCTGTGAGCTGCCGTCTT
The DNA here is from genome assembly GCA_036924255.1 of Apodemia mormo. NCBI lineage: Eukaryota > Metazoa > Arthropoda > Insecta > Lepidoptera > Riodinidae > Apodemia > Apodemia mormo. The sequence goes on from JAUPFN010000007.1 coordinate 34,899,889, forward strand.
CTGAAAACCCGTGTTGAATGACGACACATAGGTCTTTACGATGCGTCACATTTTTTACACATATCCTACTAATATTATAAATGCGAAAGTTTGTATGTATGTATTGATGTTTGTTACTCTTTCACGCAAATACTACTGAAGCGATTACGATGAAATTTGGTATGTAGATAGCTGAAGACCCAGAATAACACGTAGGCTATTTTTTATACCGGAAAAGTTATGTGATCCCGCGGGATTCACTAAAAACTTACATAATGCAGCGGGCTGCACGCTGCAGCTAGTATTATTACCTATAAATAGCAAACATGCAGATAGTTGACACGATGGAAAGAAATACCATCACCTATAGAAGCTAGAAATGTAAATGGTGCGTTGCGGGTGTTGGTGTGGCAGGTACATAAGTCTACCGGCCTTACCCTCCTAACCGGAATCCATCAATGACAGTATTGACGCTATGGCGGTAGCAATTGTGTTTATAGTGTCATATATACCTGCGAGACGTTACGGAACTCTGCCACCTAGAAGTTACGATGATACTGACACGGCATTGTTCGCCTTTTATAAACTGCTTGGTAGAATGACAGATGGTCAGTGGGCCAGGACCCCGTGTTGGTTCGAGCTCCCTTTAAACAGTAGCCCATCTGCCGCTCTGACAGTTCGTAAGTGGCGATCAATTGGCTAAACGTGTCACTACTCACTACCATTTTGACTACTAGTTGGTAGAGTTCTGCATTGTCTTGCTTGAGTCTGATACCCACACCTTACCTATTCCTGTTGCAATAACATCTGTGCTTGTCACTCTAGTGTTATGGTTTGAAGGGTAACATAGCCGGTAAACTTATGCATGTGGCATTAAGATTTCACCTCACAAGATGGTTTTCTCTTTCCATCATGATAGCCATCTGCTTATTTGCTATCTGATGACATATTAAAAAAAACAACATGAGTCATTTCCATTTAGTATATTTATATAACCAAAAAAACGTAAATATATTGATACTTGATGTCTGCAAAGCTTCGAGTATAAGAATAATGTAGTAAGTAGTTGTAAAAACCCCATGTTGTTCTGGGCTCCTTTGAAGAATAGGCCAACTGCCATTCTGCCTTCTGATAGTAATGACTATGTGAGTCACTACCATCGTGGCTACGAGGTGGTAAAGTTCTGTATTGTTTCACAAAGGTCTGGTACCACTGCCTCATCTATTCCTCCCACAATAGAATCAGTGCTTGTCACTATTGTGTACCGGTTTGGAGAGTAAGGTAAGCAATAAACTTGTGCATACGTCATCACAAGATAGCAACATACTGTTACGTACTCGGGGTTCGTGCTTGTAAGAAAACACCACTTATATTAAATCCGTGTATTTACACAACACAACACGACGTAATACTAAAATACCCTTTACACAATAGTCACTTGCTGTACTATCACTGAACTTATAACACTACACAATAGAACACTTCTCGCTTCCCACTTGGTCACTTGATATATCGTTCTCGATCGCTTGATAAAAACTGCCTTGTGTTTGTCAACATCTCTGTATTTATAGGCAGGGGAAAGCCCTAGCTGGATCCAGAAAAATCTAAATGTTTTGGGAAACAATGAATCACTTCTTATCGTAAACATGTTATGAGTCATAAATCCTAGTACACGCTACTTTCAACCTTATGCCATATCCCACAAAGTCTATTATGGCATCGCCCCGGTCAACTATTTGTTTGTCAATAGAAGTAGCTATCTCTTTCTTTTATTTCTAGAATATTAGCGCGCGCGCGCCCCAATTCCACACGCTTCTAGATTATTCGTAACACTACCCCCCTCTTAGTTATGTTCGTCCCGAACATCATTACTTCCATTATAGATGGCTAATCGATCAACATGAACAATCTTCATGGTCCCTCTTGGTTGCTTCTGCACTCGGTAGGTTACGTCATTGATCCGTGTGATTACTTTGTATGGCCCATCCCAACGTCGCTGTAACTTAGGTGATTTTCCTTTTCGTCGAACCGGATTATGTAGCCAAACAAGAGATCCTTCCTGAAAACCTCGATGATTGGCGTTTCGGTCGTATCTGGTCTTCATCCGCTGACTTGATTCCAATGCGTTTTCACTTATTAACGAGTGTATATCGCGTAACCTCTCACGAATGTCTTCAACATGTTCCGGTATACTTAATTGGGTTTCTGCATTCGGTGGCGGGCCTCCAGTCATTAAGTCTGCTGGTATACGTAACTGTCTGCCGAAGTTGGCATAGGCTGGCGTCACTTTTATGCTTTCGTGTTCCGCTGTTCGGTAAGCCAGTAAGAACAGAGGTATGTATTTATCCCAGTCCTTTTGGTGATCTTCTACCAGCTTGGCTAAGTGTCTTTCCAAAGTTTGGTTAAATCGTTCGACCATTCCATCAGATGCGGGTGATAAGGTGTAGTTCTTGTTTTGTACACTCCTAATAATTTACACATTTCCTGGAATACATTAGATTCAAAGTTTCTGCCTTGATCGGAATGAATCTCCAGCGGAACGCCAAATCTGCATATCACCTCATTGACTAATTTCTCAGCAACCGTCGTGGCTTCCTGATTAGGGATTGCGAACACCTCCGGCCATTTCGTGAAGTAATCCATCACGACCATAAAATACTTGTTTCCGTTATCTGTCTTAGGAAATGGCCCAGCCACGTCAATCGCTATCCTTTCCCAGGGGGCTCCCACGTTGTATAGTCTAAGGTTGCCTCGGCTTCTAACCTGCGGACCTTTCACTGCTGAGCATGACGTACATTTTCGGCACCAATTCTCGACATCTTCTCGGCAATTCAACCAGTAAAAACGCTCTCGTACCTTTATTAATGTTCGTCGTACTCCAAGATGTCCCCCAGAAACCCCATCATGCAGCTCACGTAGTACGTCCTTGATAAGTTTTCTTGGTACGACCAACTGTAGATGATGTTCTCTTCCTGAAGGTTTTTCCCATTTGCGGTACAGTAAGCCGTTTTGCAACACAAGGCTTTCCCACTACGCGCAATAACTTTTCGTAATAGCGCTGAAGGGAGCCAGCTCCTGCCATTCGGGCTTTCCCGTGTCTTGCTTCTTCCAATCTATTAGTGGCCGCAAATCTCTATCTTCGTACTGGGCTTCACGCATCTCATCAGTTTCCCACCTGTCATCCGTAGGCTTAGCTCGCAGTACTTGAACCCTTTCCTTCGTCTCCATCCTTACACAATGTTTACAATCTTCCGCACAAGGTCGTCGTGATAACGCATCTGCATTCGAGTGAGACCTTCCACTGCGGTGTTCTATGTTAAAGTCAAACTCTTGCAATTGCTCAATCCAGCGAGCCACTTGGCCTTCCGGGTCCTTGAATTGTGACCACCATTGATTGAACCACTTCAAAGCAGCATGGTCGGTACGCAGCTTGAAGGGTCGCGCAATCAGATACTTCTTGAAGTGTCGAAAAGTCTTCACTACTGCCAATAGTTCTCTTCTTGTAACACAATAGTTTCGTTCCGGCCGCGATAATGATTTGCTGAAGTAAGCTATCACAACTTCTTGATCGCCTTGCTTCTGTGATAATATACCACCAATGGCAGTGTTACTTGCATCTGTGTCTACGATGAACTGCCCTTTCCGATCAGGATAGCCCAAAATTGGTGACTCACACAACCGCTTCTTAAGTTCATCGAAAGCTTGTTGACACATGTCATTCCAATCGAAACTCTTCTTTTCTTCAGTGAGTCTATGCAGCGGTTTTGCTATTTCAGCAAATCCCTTCACAAAACGTCTGTAGTAAGAGCATAGTCCTAAAAATGCACGAACTTCGGTCTTGTCTCTGGGTGTTGGCCACTTCTGTACTGCACTAACCTTTTCAGGATCTGTCTGTACGCCGTTTTGTGATATCACGTGACCCAGATAGTTGACTTCCTTTTGAAATAAGTGACACTTCTTTGGGTTCAACTTTAGCCCTGCAGCTTGTATTTTATTAAAAATCCTTTCTAGTTGGTACATATGATGTTGAAAATCTTTTCCTATGACTATTACGTCATCTAAATACACTAAGCAGGCATCGCCTACAAGTCCTGCTAGAACACATTCCATTAATCTTTCAAAAGTCGCCGGCGCATTGCATAATCCAAACGGCATCACTTTAAATTGCCATAATCCTTGTCCTGTGGAGAATGCTGTCTTCTCTTTATCATTAGGGCTAAGTTCAACCTGCCAGTACCCAGATTTTAAATCTAAAGTTGAGAACCAAGACATGCCTGCCAGAGTGTCCAAAGTGTCATCTATTCGTGGCAATGGGTAGCTGTCTTTTTTGGTGACTTCATTGAGCCGACGATAGTCGATGCAGAAACGTGTAGACCCATCTTTCTTCTTAACCAACACTACAGGAGAGCACCATGGACTAGAAGATTGCTCTATAACTCCGTTCCTTTTCATTTCATCTATCATCTCCTGTACCTCCTTTTCTTTGGCTATTGGGACACGTCTAGCTTTCTGCTTTATAGGCTGCGCGTTTCCAGTGTCAATCTTATGTTTGACTATAGATGTTCTGCCTATATCTCTATCAGTCTTAGAGAAAATGTTGGCATAACGCAAAAGTAGATCCTTAGCCTGCTGTCGTTGTGACGCGGTAAGGTAGCTGCACTTGTTCACCAAATCCTTAAGTTCCTGTGGTACGTCTCTTGATGCTGTACTTCCTGTCGATGTCAGTTTTCTTAACGTCATAACTTCATCACTTTGTCCTACAACATCACCTGCTTTAAGCACCACATCACTGTCACTCAAGTTGACTACCTGCACCGCTGCCAAGCCCTTGTCACAAACCAAACTCCGGCCTGTAATACAGTGTGGAATTGCTCCATTGTCTTCAATTAACACACTCCTATTACCTAGGCCCTTGTAACTGGTTGGTAACTTCACGCGTACCAATGTCTTCGATCTTGAAGGTAAGATGGTTCTTCTAGCCACTGTTACCTTTCCTTTTGATCCCCCATCCATGAAAATTTCTACTAGCCCACATACGAAAACTCCTGTTTTGCAATCAATCTTGCAGGCATTCTTCCTCATGAAGTCTAAACCAAGCACACAGTCATCCATAATATCGGCCACTACGACGTCGTGAGTGTAATACTCGTCGCCTATTTGCATCACTACAGATGCTTCACCGAAGACGGGTATTGGCTGACCTGTGACAGACAGAAGCTTGCTTTTCCCAAAATTCCTCAATCTCAGGTTGCCATTGTTAGCTACTTCTGGTCGCACCACAGTTCGTGTAGCTCCAGTGTCCAGCGTTAAGCTGCAGTTCTTGCCATTAATCAGTCCCTTAATGGATAAACTGTTGCCGTCGCACACCTGGGATATGACAACTTTTGGGGCTGTTTTTCGATCAGCCAGCACCCGCCCCTTGATCCTGGCTGTTACTCGTTTCCCTGGGCTGGATGAACAGGCTGGTTGACCTGCCTGCTCTCTTCAGCTGCTGAGCTTCCGGTCGCTTGCTGTCGCCAATTAACTGCACCCGTTGGTTTGGTGGGGCAGTTGACTCTAATGTGCCCACGTTTCCCGCAGGCATAACACATGGGGCCCAGTCTTCTAGGTTCCACTTCCTTTGTTTGAGCCACAACTTCTGAAACCTCACGTACTTTATGTGCTCGAGGTTCGTGGCGAACAGCTTCTACCTCCAGCGCATGAGCCAAAGCCTCCTTCATTGTCACGTGGTGCTGAAGGCGAACAGCAGCACGCACTTCCAGGTCTCTAATTCCATCAATAAACGCCTGGACGATGGTGTTATTAACTGTGTTAGCGTCGGTTGAAGGATACGCCTTCCTTACAAGCTTCTCAATTTCCACGGCCCATTGTTGAAGTCCCTCGCCGCTTCTCTGTACACGGTCCTTTAATTGGGCACGAGACACATGCTCCAAGTGACGCTCACCGTAGCGAGCTTCCAATGCCTCCATCAAATCAGCGAACTGATACTCTTTAGGCATTGCATCCAACACAGAGAGCGCCTGTCCCCGTAACGCCGTGCTCAGGGCTGTAAGGCAATGTTCGTCCGTCCAACCACTGGCCTTCGCCGCTATTTCAAATTGAGTCCGGTACGCACTCCATGACGTAAGACCGTCATAAGTGGGTACCTTTACCCGAGGACCCACCTGGTGAGAGCAGCTTGTAATGGCAGCACCCGACTTAACTCCCGTGATCTTCATTTTCATGACCTCTCTTTCCAGTTGGTCCACGTTTTCACTTAGTTTGTCGCAGCTGGCCTCTAAGTGATCAACCTTCTTCTCAACACCCTTCATGTCACGCTTGACGAGGCCCACATCGCTTTTAAGCTGGTCTTGTTGCGCCAGGATAACCGTCAATTTATCGTCAAACCCAGATAAATGTTCCTTGATCTGTTCCCGTAGCGTTTGTTGTTGCTGTTCCTGTAGCTGCTGTTGTTGCTGAAGTTGTTCTTGCAGTTTTTGTTGTTGCTGTTGCTGTTCCTGTCGCTGTTGCTGAATAGCTGCCAGTATGACAGAAAGATCAGCAGGGGCTGAGCTCGATGCTAACGATGTGCTGGCAACACTTACGGGTTCCTCACCTGCACGCATCTCAGTGTCCTCTGACACCCTCTGTGTCTCCGCCTGAGACCTGGTGGTAACACCTTCCTTCGGAATCAGTGGCATTTCTCAATCCCACTTCTGACACCAGTTGTTACGTACTCGGGGTTCGTGCTTGTAAGAAAACACCACTTATATTAAATCCGTGTATTTACACAACACAACACGACGTAATACTAAAATACCCTTTACATAATAGTCACTTGCTGTACTATCACTGAACTTATAACACTACACAATAGAACACTTCTCGCTTCGCACTTGGTCACTTGATATATCGTTCTCGATCGCTTGATAAAAACTGCCTTGTGTTTGTCAACATCTCTGTATTTATAGGCAGGGGAAAGCCCTAGCTGGATCCAGAAAAATCTAAATGTATCGGGAAACAATGAATCACTTCTTATCGTAAACATGTTATGAGTCATAAATCCTAGTACACGCTACTTTCAACCTTATGCCATATCCCACAAAGTCTATTATGGCATAGCTCCGGTCAACTATTTGTTTGTCAATAGAAGTAGCTATCTCTTTCTTTTATTTCTAGAATATTAGCGCGCGCGCGCCCCAATTCCACACGCTTCTAGATTATTCGTAACAATACTATTAACATTGTCGGGGTCTATAGACGATGTTTGTTTGCTATCTAATGTATAAAAAACGAATTAGTATAATTTACAATTTAATATAGTTACCTCATTCCATCGAGAGAACTGTCAGCTTAATTGCTATACTTCAAAATACTGATAGAATACATCCCATACATATTTTAAATGTGAGAGTTTGTATGTTGGACGTTTGGATGTTGATACTCAATCATTTAGATATGACTAGACCAAGTTGAATGAAATTTGGTACACTGGTAAATGATTACTATTACGAATATCACAATTAATGAATTAATACAATTTACATTATAAATGCAAAAAAACAATTTTAAATATGATTTCGACATGAGCATTTACAGGCTTCGCACGTTTTGATGTCCTCAAATTTATTCAACCATTTAGCAGTTTAATGACATACCTTTATTAGTTATCTAATAACCACATTGGAAATGATTGGAATTAGCCTTCTCTCTATTCTTATAAATAACGTAGCTCAGAGGCTGATACTCTATTTATCATTTGGGACCAATAAAGGTTAAATTGTTGTTAATTGTCACTATGTGGGGGTAAGGAAAATCAAAACTATCTAGTTAATGTTTTATAAGTATAATAAAATACTGATGGCCTAAATTATCTAATTTACAGCTGTTTCTATAAAACACTATATTGCAAAATTATCACAAACCATTTTGGATAATAATTAGCAAAAAAACTTTAAGTAATATATGATTAGTTAGCCTAAACAATTTTTTTTTTCAAATGCTTAAATAAATTTCAAATAATGTTTGCATTGCTGATTACTAGTATGCCTGTTCAGCTTGGATCATAAGATACCAGGTTAAATATACAGGTCAAGCAAATAAATGAAATTGGCTTGTTTTCAAGGAAAATTTTAATCGATTCAATGCGGTGGTCCTTTTAGCAAATTTTTGTGCCTGGCGGCGAACAAATATTTTTTGCCACCTCTGGGGCGCCAAGCGTCAGGGATTTTGATGGCTCCTCTGGAGTACCCATTCACCATAAATTATAACTTATCACCTTTTTTTTTGTTTCCACTAGTTAGTTATATGTTTAGTCACCACCCAGCTGAATGTAAGCGGTTTAACAGTTTGTTTAGTGTGTTTAAAAGTGACAATTTACGTTTATTAACGGAAATGGAAGAATTGACTTATTTCTATCAGGTGTTGTAAACCTTTTTGTAGGTTTTGATAGATAAATTGGTTTAAAGTGTTATAATAGACCAAGATATTACCTGTGAAATTATATACAGCTCTACGGTGCTTATTTTTTAGTATTTTGTTTGAAAACTATGTTAAAATCATAACAACTTTCGAATGAAATGCCTATTTCATAGAAATAAAAAAGGCATGTATACAGGTAGGTATCAAAACATCCTTGATTATGAAATGATTTAAATCAAGTAATTAGCTACTTGGTCTAGTTTCCACTGATGTTTTATAAATTTTGATTTTTTTTAACATAAAAATTAGTCTTAGTGATATATTAATGGGATTTATTATGGTATTATGAATCTTATTGAGCATACATTTTATGAAGATTTGGTTTACGACAGATTTAGTTTGAGACGTATTCTGCTTATGACACAATTTAAGAATAAAGTATTGCCTCTCTTAGCTCTCGCAGTTGTCCCTGCCATTATACATTCGTCTCTATGGAGCGTAATTCTTATTTAAAGTAATAGTGATTAATGATTTATCTAGAAAAAGGAAATACAATACGGTCACATTACCTTGGACACATCTCTGGAATGTAAGGCAGGGCTACCCTTAGCTCGTCCGGTTAATAAAATAAGTGTCAGTATGGCTATGGTCAGCATTTTTGTTACCAATACGTGCGTAGATAATTTGGTTAGTTTATTGTTATTGTTATATTGTTTTTGGACATTATTGTTACGTTTTGCGCCAAATGACGTCATCAACGGCATGCGTCAAGTTAATCTAACTGCAATGTAAATTCCTGAGATAGAAATTGAAACACAATGCGACGACGACGTAATTATGAAAATGAAATGAAAAAATATTTATTTGCAAGAATATGTATGTGTCTTTTGAAAGGTTTGCAGCCCCTGAAATATTATTCACGCAAAGTCCTGAAACAAACACTATAGGCATGATCGACGTGACAAACAACGACACTATTTTTACAGGAAACATTTTAAAATTGTTTTAATGTTTTAAATGTATAAATTTTGGCTCCTCTATACAAATGTAAAAGAAAAAATAAACAAATTATCCAATGGTATATTACTCATTGAATTTGTGTTCCATTAGTTTACCAATGACAACTATTGATTTAAATTTTAAATTAACATTTTCTGATGAAATAAGATGTAATATTATTGTTTTACATATCATATAATGCAATTAACTGGAAAATAAGTTACAATGATTGATATAAACAGTGTGTCGGAGTTGACCACAGAGGTCCCGGGTTCGATTCCTGGGTCGGGCAATTCATAAATGTGTTTTTTCAGTTTTCTGATAAAAACAACATTGCCCGGGATTGGAAAGTGCCCGGTTGGCGATAGGCTTGCCACCTATCACATAGTGGGACCAAGTATCTTCGGCTAATCGTGGGTGCACTTGTTGTACCTCTGCCTACCCTTTCGGGGATACGGGCGTGAAGATACTTTTTTTTTTATAAAAAGTTACCGTCAGCGTGCCTCTTATTAATATGGCCGCCTAAAATGAAGTACGATAGTCATTTCAAATCATGCATTTTTACTGATGTAGATGGCATGTTTATCACTTTTATTTATGAATAAATGGCCCATAGCAAGACAGCAGTGCTAGTAAATGTAAAAAAGTGGTGAAAAAATTAACAGAAGGTTAATATTTTGATGTGAAGTTAGAAATGGTATAACTACTGGTTTCTTTTTTTTTATAGAAGAAGGGGCAAACGAGCAAGAGGTGCACCTGATGGTAAGTGATAATGCCGCCCATGGACATCTGCAATACCAGAGGTCTTGCAGTTGTTTTGCCGGCCTTTTAAGAATGAGTAAGCTCTTTTCTTGAAGGTCTCTATGTCGTGTCCGTTTGGAAATACCCCTGCCGGTAATTGGTTCCACAACAGAGTAGTGCGAGGTAAAAAATGTCAGGAGAATCGCACAGTTGTGGATTTCCAGACATCGAGATGGTGAGGATGGAACTTCAAATTTTCACGCGATGTCCGATGGTAGAATTCGGCGGCAGGATTATTCCAAAAAACTTGTTGGAACACTCCCCATGATAAATACGATAAAAGACGCAGAGAGAACCTACATCCTGGTGTTTCCCTGGAGCACCCACCCTACTATCTTAATCTAATAACTCATTGTAGAAAAAAAATATTTATCATTACACATAGAATTATTTCAAGGGAGATTTGAACATTAATTATGCTCTCTTTAAACCTCAGTTTTTGACATGTCACTATACATAGGGACCGTCGATATATCATAGTGACACCACTCATTGATACATGTCTGAGTTTACTGTAAGATACCTCAATATGCACTGACAGGGATCAGGTTGCTTTCAATTGTGTTTGTGTAAGTGTTGTATTTATTTACATAGCTCAGCTTGCAGACATTCAAGGCACTATGTCTGCAATACTGAATATAAATTACTATTTTTGTAAACAGATACATAAGTTTTTTTTTTTCTCAATTATATTAGGCAGTCGGTCAGTATGAGTGTTACTGCAAAACTGGGGATTTAAGGCAAGCATAGTGCTCAGCCAGATTTTACACTCAGAGCCCTCCCTATGAGTGTCTTCTGTGCAGGGCTTATTAACCAGTTAATTTATAAACTTAAATCAGCAAAATAGGTAAATAGAAAGCGTTTTGTAAAGGTTTGGCTCTGCCTCAACCTCAAAAACACTGGTTTACTGTTGAAACAAAATTATAAGTTTTGAAACAATAAACCGGTTTACGGAGGGTTTTTTAAAAATATTTCTTGGATGTCTGTCGCTCCCAATATTTGTCAGCACTGTACGAGACGTGCGATTGCATAATTTTGACTTAAACTTAAATAAATTTCTAAAGCGCTCTCATCTCAGATACTTTTTGAGTGAAACTTTTTATAAAAACTGCTAAACACCTCAATAGGATGTGAGGTGGCCTTCTATACCTTCCGGTTTTGACTACGGCCGGGTTAATTCATTCTTACTATACTATGTAAGTAGATTTTCTTATCTTCATATCAAATATAAATATTTACTTACCGCTTTAAGTTTTTTTCTAGGTCTTGAAGGCCCATCCATTTTATAAGTCAACGTCCAAACTCTCCTCAGTCCTCACTTTAAAGTTTAAGATCAGGCACCACTTATTTTTGTTTACCTTTTAATTCACAGAATTCACACCACAATAGACTAACATTATATTATTATGTAAATATAAAGTAAAACTACTTAAATAGTAGATAATTAATCTTGCTCTGCGCCTGTGATAAATTGATAAATATTAAATAATAATGTGTTATTAGAATTACTAATTACTTATCCCATAATACAGAAAAGAATTGAGTTTTTTGTGTTGACTGACAACTGACAAGTGATAACCCTGGTAGGAGTATATTGTTCTGTGGTACGTAGCACAGATTATTTATGGTACGTAGTATCCATCAAGGAAGTTACATTCTACCCGGAATGTTCACACGCGCTTCATAATCGTTCCGAAGAGTACCACGACATGGGTGGAGTGTGTCTCTTTCTACCGTTAGCCATATATAATCCAGCCAATCGCTATATATAAGTGCGGCCATGCGTGGTTTACAAATTACTACTAAGTAATTCTACTAATTTGAGAAACAGTTTTTGCATTGCGTAAGTAATTACGTAATAATTAAAATAAGCACATTTTGGAACTCACTATGTTAATTACAATACATTTTATGCTAATTTATTTATCGACGTGTATGAATAAAAAGGATTTAACGATTACCGAATATGTAAAAATCTACCATCTAGATAGTTTTATTTACACTGGCAATTGCAAGAAAGGGACAACATCCACTCTTGTTGTTGTCTTGCTCAGAACGTTTTTCCCCTTTGTTATGTAAAAAACAAATGTCAACTTTATTTATTACGAAATAAAGTACATTTTTATTTTTCAAATATTGCTTCGTAAAATTCCAGTTATCGTGTATAAGTTCCTTGGTATCCATATCTATATAGTCTGTGATATTGTCACTTGTCATCAGTTGATTCAGTTGTCAATTGTCATTAAATGTTAATTACGAAAAAAAAAACTAAAAAACTGTTGTATGGATTATGTGCAAGGAAATACTGTAATTACTAATTTGTAAATAAAAATAGCATACAACTTTACAAAAATGCCTGCCGTTACATCAAGTACAGTTGAGGAGCAAAATGATTCAGATCAAAAAATGTGGAATGCTTTAAAACGTTATATTATTCGAGAGAGACAACGAAAAAAAGAAGGTATTACGTTTTCTAGGATTTTTAATTTAGATATACCTAACCTTTGTTTTGTCTGCGAAAGGTATGGCTTAACGAACTTATTCTTCACCTTGAGGAAGCACAGTGTCGGATACTATCCATCCAAAAAAATACGACGTTCCTACTTGATATGCAACATTCTCCAAACAAATACGACGTTCCTACTTGATATGCAACATTCATAACTTACAATTAAAAATATACATTCAATGATTTGACGCTAAATTGCTCATTTATTAATTACAACCAGATCCACCCCGTAATTGAAACATATGTAGAATGTTACAAACTGAGTCAATACAAGAAAAGATGTTTGGAAATTAAAACTCAACTATGTTGGAAATTGAAAACTTGACTATGTAGTGTCAGTTCGAAGCGCTAAACTGTACACTGTAGTGTTTTCGTGGGTGGGGGGTGTAGGAGGGAGGGTACTAGATCGCCCTAAAAAGGGGTGGTCGTGGAAACCTACCCTTCTATTTTTTTTTTAATAAATATGTACCTGATAAGTACATGAAAAAGGGTGGTAGGGTGGAGAGGGGGTTAACAATGTCAACCTCACGCTATTTAGTGGGTATTTTTTTCTCATGACACTACTGCACTAACTGCACATTATCATCAGAACTTAATGTGTTTTTAGGTTGCTCTTTTTCCATAAGAAAAAAATACCCACTAAATAGCGTGGGCTTGTACATTGTTTGAACCTTGTTATTAAATGAAATTTAATATATTAGAGCAGTTAGAAATCTTAAAACATAATAATAATTCATTCAAATTTTTAAACAAATCGAAAACGAAAAAATCGATTTTTCAAATTCATCCCTGTTACGAACGACTTTGGACTAGCAACACAGCATGTATAAAAAGCGTGACAAACACCGGCACGAATCAGTATTACTTACACTTGCGTAGAGTTAGGTAGTGTTCCTTTCTCCTGAAGATGCTTCGTTTTCGAAGTGAAATTTGCGTTGAGTGCGTACATAAATTGTGTGCCTTTAATTGGGTATTTTGGTGCCGGCGTGGACGTGGGTGTAAAAGTATGGTGGATGTGAGTGGATAATTGTGCCACTGGGGTCTTCTTTTTGTCTGGACCATTGGTGAGACTTATCCATTTATTAAACCGACGTCTTTCTTTTCGGTACCATCGTGAAGGATACATTGAACAGTTCGCGGATAATAACAAATTGAATTAATTTCACCTGTTAGATGAGAGGACAATGTCACATGCATAAGTCTACTGGCTACCCTAACCTCTAAACCTTAACACGACAAAGACAAGCATTGGCACTACTGTGGCAGGAATAGGTAAGGAGGCCCAGGACTAAATACCCGGGCAAGATGTTGCAGAATTCTAACACCTAGAAGTCACAATGGTAGTGAAGGAAATAGCCCATCATTCGCCTTTAACGACCTGCCTGGTAGAACGGCAGATGACCTATTCTACAAAGAAGCCCGGACCAATACGGGGTAAACATTACTGAACTAATTTTGATGAAACTTAGACTGTTCCCTAAATTTTAAAAATAATTATCTCGATATGTCTTTATTTATCGAAAAAATCGCGAAACAAACAAATATACATAAACATAGGGAATTTAGTACACATGCTTGGACGCCTATGTAGATCATCATACTCAAATGTTATCCAATTCCGACAATCAAACTGATAACCTCTGTTTTTTTGTCGTTTGAAAATATTGTCCAAAATATGATAACTACTGATTTATGTAATGAAGACTGAATAATGAAATACCAAAGTAGGTAGGTATATATGTATGTATAAAGTATGTGTTACAAATAGGATAATTAATTTTAAATATCCTAAATTATAATTTGAAATGAAAAATGATGAATAAAACCCAAAATGATTTTTAAATACCTATTCAACGATACCCCACATGACATTGTTCATCAATATATATATTTTTTTTGATTTTGACAATATGTCACCTGGTGGTTTCCATGGTGAATTCTTATAAATGTCATGTCTTTAGTGACACTCGCAAGGTCAAGACAAATTGATAGAATCATCAAGATCAGCCTATCTGTTTGGCCTCTAGAATGCCACATAGGAACAAACATACATACATATATATATATATATATATATATATATATATATATATATATATATATATATATATATATATATATATATATATATATATATATATATATATATATATATATATACATATATACATACATATACAGACTGGTAAACACATTACCCTCTTGCAGTTGGGTAAAAATAGCTAAGATTCCCCTATTATAGAAAGTTTATATTTGTGATTATGAATCTTATGTTAGAAGATACATTTATTTATTTCTGTGAACTTTATATTAACCTCTATCTACCCATTTATAAAATATTATATAGATTAAAGCTAGTTTAATCAGAAGTACTATAAAAAGTTAAGTATGTTGTTATGGCACATACCTGCACTTCGACGGATATTTCAAATGAAACTAGTTATAATCTACTATGTTATTACTTAAATTAATAAGTGTTAAAATCTATATATATATATAAAAATTAATTGCTGTTCGTTAGTCTCACTAAAACTCGAGAACGGCTGAACCGATTTGGCTAATTTTGGTTTTGAATTGGACGTAGTTACAGGAAAAGGATCCAATCCACACAATATCAGTTTAGAAATATTGAAGTTTGAAGTTGGTAATTTTTTAACGTGCCGTACATGGGGACTAGTTCTGATGTTGAACAAAGTAATAGAGAGCTATTTTTGCTTAGATGTTTTTTATTGGCCAATTGTATTGATGTTTAGCATCAGTTTGGTGCACTTAGCTCATTTATGATCATATTGTGGATTGGGTCTTTTTGTTTAACTATGTCCAATTAATTGTTGAAGGCCAGGGAAGGTTTAAAGTAAATATAGAAAAAAATAAGAGTAGTTAAAAAGGCAGAACAATGTTTGCCGGGTCAGCTTGTTATCTAATATTATTTTGAAGTTTCACATGTTTTACAGCATGTGTATGTTATATCCTTACTAATATTATAAATGCGAAATTCTGTCTATTACGCTTTCATGGCTTAACCATTTTAAAAGTCAACCTCTAAAGAGTTGACAATAGTGGATGAAAATCTGAATTAAAAACTATATTGACAATATGTTAATCTATTCTCAGGGGAAGCTGGTAATGCTTATACAAAGATTAAAATTTATAATAATATAGAGAAATAATAGGTAATAAAAAAAATATTCTTCCTGTTTTTTCAGAGTATGAAGCAGAGGTAGAAGAAGAAAGATTAAGAAAAGAAAGGGAGGCCAGAGAAAGGCAGGATGTAATGACTTTAGGTAAGGTAAAATTGTTATAGACAAACTATGTATTTATTTAGACCAGCTTGAGAGAAGAATCATAATATGTTGTTACAGGTCTCGTTATGTCAGATAATGTTTAGTGAGATTCAGATATATTGAACAATAAATGTTAGGTAAAACTATGAGGAAATTCTTTCATTTTAAAAATGACAATGAAAATGTACAAATTGTGAAATGTGTTCCTACATTATGATTTTTGAATTATTCTAATTATTTTCTGGTTTTCAATTATTTTCTGGTATTGAAGTCTGAAACACACACACATCATATTTTAGTTCTGAAATTTATATAAAATTTCTTTTAAAAATGTCAACAATCAGGAAATTAAAAAATATTTTTTCTTATTGCATGAAATGGAGGGTATTATATTATACATAATTAATATTATGTAAAATTAAAATAGAGAACTACTATTATATTAAAATCAAAATTACTATTATGTTAAAGTCAATAATTATCTTTGCTTATAATATTTCCTTGTAACGGGTTTGCTGGGAGAAATCTCTGTTAATAGAAATAAGCTCGCCCATTGTACTTTTTTGTTTTATTTTTTTTTTGTTTTAATTGATTACTGTGTACAATAAAGAATTAAATGAATAAATAAATAAAATTAATATAATAGTAGTATTATCAAAGATTTGTGATTGGCTAATACATATAACTAGATATTGAATGGATAGGAACATACACCTCACAAAGCTGTGATAGAATTTTGTGCGACTAGGCTGGATTTGATTGTGAAGTGCTTTGCATATTCATGCCACTATGCTAGTACCTATCACTAATATGTTCTGATTTGATTGGAGTATTATCAGTGAACTGGCATGTGAGGAGGAGGAGGATATCTTAGCCGCAAAGGTTACTAACACTTGTGGCATCGGTAAAAAAATATTTACAAGAATAAAGGTCTTTTACTTAATTACTTACTAGCTATATCTTGTGGTATAGCCCGTGTAGTCTCCGATCGCTCCGATCCGATCATGAGAAAATTAGAAAATTGTGGCCTATGTCTTTATTATTATTAATTATTAATAATAATAAAGACATAATTAATATAATAAACTTAATTGTTATTAAAATATTAAACAATGTAGCTTTCTATCAGAGAAAGATTTAAAAAGTCAGTTTATAAATTCAAGAGATTACTTCCTACCAACAAACTTACAAAATTTTATAATATTAAAAACCTTTATAATATTAATAAAGATTCATTTATACTAAACTACTTCACATATTACACTATAATAGAATATGCAAATGTTTGAATATGTTTTCTTGGCAATTATTATCACAAGAGTTTTCCTACAGAGCTCCTACAAAATTTGACTGCATAAACCGGCAAGCATACTTAATTATCTTTTCTTTCAGCTTATTCTCTTCTCATTATTAAAAAAAATATAGTTTAGGTGACAACTGAATCTACTAAATTTAATTTAACGTAAATCAGATCTTTTTACATCACCCAATTAAGGATCGAGCACACTGGGATAGGCCGCAAATATCTGCCTAGATCTCTTTCATACATTTTATATGAACTCTCGCCCACTACAGCGGTGCGCATTGGGGTGCATTTTTGCGCAATGGATTTCGGTGAATGCGATGCGACCCGAGGCGTGATGTGCCCTATCGCCAGTATGTTATGGCGAGTGGAATTGGTTGCACGTGTTCTTCTGTGTTTTGAGTATTTAAATAATAAATAACATAATTATGGATGTTCCTCATCCATTACATTTTTACGATTAATAATTTTAGTTCAAGGTTACAAAGAGCTGTATGATTTGCAAGATCCATGTTAAGATGATTAACAAAAGAGAATAACATTAAGAGAGAAATATACAAATGTGCTACGTAGCAATGTGGCCCATTAGGTCCCACTGCGGCCTGTCCTAATGTGCTATGGTATCATTTGTCTTTGCGATGCGGCCCGGGCTGGATCATTGCGGCCCGCCCAGAGTGCTTGAACCTTTGGTCATCTAGACACATAAAATATCTTAATGATCCAAGTAGACGTGTTTTGTTTAATATCTATGTGCAACACTTGCCTAACTTGGTAATGGTTCATGGCAATGGTCATGGTAATCACATTGTTGTTCCTCTTCACTTTATTTTTGTTAAGCTTATGCAGTTGGTTATAACAAATTAAACCTTATTATTATTGTAACATTATAGAAGAAACGAAAGAACAAATTGAACAACTAGAACAGAAATTAAAAACGCTCGAAAAAGAAAAACAACAGTTGTTTATGCAATTAAAAAAAGTATTAAATGAAGATGAAATAAGGAAAAGACAGCAACAGAAGGAAACAAAGTAAGTTCAGTAATAAATATATTGTTATTAATTTGATAATTTAATTGGAATCCTAAAAACACAAGATTTTTTATAAATCTAATTTTTTTTATTACATAGGGCTGTAATAAAAAAACTAACTGAAACTGTAAAATATTTTTGTTGATCTAGTGAAATGAAGCTTCCAATGGGCAACTTTCAATTGCCAATGTTCCAAATGCCACCATCTTCTGGACAATCGGAATCACCATCTAACCAAGGACGGTCTTCACATAATACTCACATGTTAAATAAGGTATTTTTTTATTAATTTGGAAAACGCATGTTTACTCCATGCTTTCAGTAGCTTCTCTATGCAAGCCTATAAAATCAAAATTTTAGATTTTAAATATAAAAATACTTATACTTTCTTGTACATAATATGACTATTTTTAGTGTTGTTTGAAAATAACCATATCATGTTAATTACTGTGTATGTGAGAGATAAAAATAAAATAATTTTTTTTGCTTTGGTTCTCTTTATTAATTGCTGAAGGTATTTAGAGTCATAATTGACTCTATGATTCGAAAAACGTGAATTGTAAGTTATGAATTACCTACCTAATATAAGTAGCTATTTTTAAGTAGTTAACAAATAAATTGTTGATATTTCCTACAACCTGCAGGAAATAACGTGAAGTGAACAGACGTGTTCATAATATTGAGATATCATTATTAGATGTTATTTTTAATTTTGCACTTGAACTGTTTCACAATTCACATGTATTATGTAACAGTACAAGTGCGAAATTTAAAATAATAATTATGTCGGAGTTTCACCAAGTGCCGACGATGGAGAGTATAAATTATATTGAGAAATCCTTTCACCAAATGGCTGGAATTATACTCGGAATTTTAATTCGATTCCAGATTTGACAATTTCAGTGTTGCAACGTTATGACAAGTACTAAATAGTGACGTTGCGAAATTATTCGATACAGAAGTGGAATATATCCGGATCGATTCCTCTCGTTTATAGTATAGTAGTATATCTAAACAACTACTACTTTAATAGAAACTAAGTATATTAGGAAATTAAATATTTCTGAATGGATAATTTAGTTATGACGATTAATTTTATTAAGGACCTGAGAGCTTTCTTTAATAATTGTGTGTGTGAAATAAATAAAAAAAATGTAATCATGAAGGAACATGAGAAATGAAACAAATAAATGTATTATGGCTATATTTTATTTTATAAATGGTCGCCGTCATCGCTATCGCTGTCACTTTCTGTAATATTTATTATAAATGTGTCTGTGATGTTGTCAATTAACATATCTTGCCTACTCATTTTTTTCTCTTCTTTGACAACATGGGATACGCATTTATCCATTTTGATGGAAAACCAAAACAAATAAATTCATCCAAAGTTCACAAAAAACGTAACAACAAACACAATGTAACAAAACATAAACAAAAGCCCAACAAAATAACAAAAAAAACTTGAGAGGTGTCAAGGGACACCCGGATGGAACGAAGTTCCTTTTATTATTATTTATAAAATACCTGTATACGCTCAACAAAAATAATCGTCGTAACACCACACTGTTCAATGCGAAATAGAATTTCGGCACCCGGTCGAATTTTGGCACCCGGTCGAATTTCGACCCGTGGTCGAATTTCGTTACCCGGTTGAATTTCGGAACCCGGTCGTATTTCGACCCACGGTCGAATTTCGGCACCCAGTCGAATTTCGACCCGCGGTCGAATTCCAGTACCCGGTCGAAATTCGACCGGCGGCCGAAACTTGGCAACCGATCTAAATTCGACACTCGTTCGAAATTCGACTGTCCGTCGAAATTCAACTTTTGGTTGAAATTCGACATTCGGCCGACATTCTGTATAAATGTAATTCGACGTATACTGGTGCAACCCGCAGAACAACTAAAACCATTTTCTTGCGTCAAATGCCTCAAAATTACCTTAGTTTTGTCCTAATGTAGTAAAGTAATGTTGTAAAATATTTGAAAATTTGTACAAAAGTACAAATTTTCAAATACTTCTATTATGTCAAAAGTACAAGCTATAAAAAGTTTAATTCGCTCTCCTGTAAAGTTGTGTCATTGCACTTGTACTAGTATACGTAGGACCGTCGAATTATAGATAATGAAAGTATACATTTTTTTGTTTTTTAGATTCAGCTTTGGCTTGCTTGAACATATGATAATAAATTTATGAAGTTTAGTGTACATTAGTAACATGTATTATTCTGTTTGTTTAAGAATAAGCACTCAAACTACATGTTGTTTCCGCAACCACAGACGATAGTGCGTGGGCCCTTACAGTCGGGCGTGAAGCGACCTCGAAGTCCATCCCCTACATATGCTTTATATACACAAAGATTACATCCGCCGCCGATGAAACATCAACCTGTATATTCTGACCACAGTAAGTATCTAAACTTCTAAACCATTGTACAGAAAGCAATTTTTATATTTTTGTAATGAGAACTTTTAGCTAGTTTTGTAATGGCGACACTTTATTACATATTTTACATTTGAGTTTTGAATTATGAAACATAACTTAATTTTTTGTAATTTTATATGTATTTAACGTGACAGAAATAAAGTATACCTATACAATCACACTAGGATTAAATGACCAAAATATAAAACGGTGATTGGAAATTTCAATAGTAACTTGGATTATGGTGGTGATGTGCTCATATCCTCGTACTTTATATCAATACGTGAAGCATTCTGCTGTTGCAAGAAACAAGCGAAAGGGACCACTACCCATCTCCCAAACGAGCATTCCCATTAATTAAGGTGAACTGAAACTTTGATATTTGCTTCACTCTAACGACTTACAAGGGAGCTGCCTTGTTAATGTTTGTTTTTGTAATTTATGTACACTAGTTGAAATGTAATAAATTCCTCAGTATTTCGCTTTGATTGAGAATTTATTTGTCCTTACGAATAGAAAATAGAAAGTGCATATGTTTTTTATAAGACAAAGTCTACTTTTATCCTACGGAAGATTCTTTAACAGATTATTAGATCGTACCTTTGGATTGGAAACCCCAGTATCAAACCCTCTAATTTGATAAAACTCAACGTAGAACGGTATTTGTCGACAATCTCACACTTACCATCGATCTTGTGCCACTTAGTCTCCGGAGAGACATTGGATTTCTATGTGTGTATCACCGTCTGTATAATGAGGGGTGTTCTGATGAGTTATATAATTAAGTACCGGCATTCACGTTCCGCCATTACACTACACGCCGTATTGAGAGATTCCGCCCACATATCGACGATTGGTCATCCACAACTGTTCGATTTGCCAGTATCTTTATACGAACAGTCAAACTATGGAACAGTTTGTCTCGCGCGGTATTTCAGAGTAGCTTTGATATTGGAATTTTTAAGAGGAGGGTTAATAAAACTTAGAAGCCGGCATCACATTGCCAACTAACCTTTTGTGTTGCAAATGTCCGTAGGTAGTGGTGACCGCTTTCCGTTAGGTTTCTTCTCCGTTAGGCCCACTTGCTAGTATGCCAGCAGATACTATAAAAAATAGATCGGGATCAGCAAAAAGAAGCGAGCACCATACATCACGATCCAGACATTTATCTTACTTCCTCCACATTCAGGACCCTACTCATATAAATATACTTATCATACCGTGTTTGTCCAGGTTCTCTTTAAACACCTGCCATTCTGTCAGGCAGTTCGTAAAATTTGAACGAATTGCCAAACGTGTAACTACTAGGTTTTTCATAAGACATCTGTTGTAAAATTCTGCAAAGCCTCACGAACGCTTAATACCACCATCTTACCTTTTTTTTGACGTAATAGCGTCAATGCTTATCGTTGTCTTGTTCCAGTTTGGAAAGTTACAGTAACTGGTGAACTTAGCATGTGGTATCACATACTCGCCACAAAAATGGCAACGCATAGTAAATAAAATATTTTGTTTCTATAGGCGATGTCGTCTTCATTAAGAGCCGCCTGCTATTCTATGATGAAATTAAAATACCGAAAATCCACATTATTTTTTATAATAAGCACGATACGATTTCCATGACAATAGTGATTTGACATTCGCTAAACGTTTTTAATCGCCTTAAATGGGACTAACAACGTATTAACTTTTGTTAAAAGATTTAGCACGTAAAACGCTATGATGCAAGACGAAAACGATGAACTAAACTTAAATTTCATTTGAATAAAATGAACGTATGTATTTTATATTTTATTATAAGATTATAAGATTGGTGCAAGCGAGCCTAAGATCTGATATAAGTTGTAACCCTATTTTAAGCAATTTTAGTGAGTAAATTGAGAATTCTAAGGAATTTCCGACATTGGGACTCAATATTTACATAACTGATTAATATTTTAAGTTATCAAAGATATGAGTATTCCTTTTACAAGTAGATAGTTAACTGAAGGTCGATAGAAGATCGGGTTTACCACAATTCAGCAGTTTGTATGTAATAATGACTTCCGGTTGTTTGTTGCGATGCTCGGCATCGACGGCTGTACGTAGTCAACCGAGACTTAGGGTTGTCAATACAACATCACACTCGACTTTTCAG
This sequence comes from Apodemia mormo, assembly GCA_036924255.1. Taxonomy (NCBI): domain Eukaryota; kingdom Metazoa; phylum Arthropoda; class Insecta; order Lepidoptera; family Riodinidae; genus Apodemia; species Apodemia mormo. The sequence goes on from JAUPFN010000007.1 coordinate 34,922,757, forward strand.
AATTTTATTTTTGATTATTACTCAACGTTAATAACATTTTTGTCACATCTGGATCTAAATGCGGGAGTTCATAATCTGACTCCAACAGGTTAACCAATACATAGCACCTTGAAAACAAAAGCAGCATTATCAAAAAATAGTGATTTTTCAGTATGGCGATTTAAAGTTTTTGACGCACCATTTTGATTCATATCTTAGTTAATACCTAATAAGTTAATATCATAAAAGTATGCAAAATATTACTACGCCGGATTTAGCATTAATAGCACTTTCTTTGAAATAATATACTAGATGTCGTTTTTACTAAAAATTACCGTTTTATGTATAATGCCACTTTTGTTATCGAGGTGCGACATCATGAGGTATATGGGAAAAAATAATTAAAACTGTATTTTGGTGCCCCTTGTTACTACCGGACACGAAACTCATCTGATGTTAAGTTAGCTTACCTATAGACCACTAAAACTCCAGAGAAGATATTGGGCGTGCATTGATCCACTTCAGTTAGTTTGTTTGTGATATCCTATAAAATAACTAAATGAATGCTATGATGCACATATACCAGAAGGGTTAACTGAGGCGCTATTAGTGTGGTCTCGATTATTCAACTGACGTGTTTGTATGAAGAGGCTATGAAAGCGGAGGAAGTAAGTTAAGTCTAATACACTAGGTTCGTAGCCTGATCCGTAAGAGATTCGACTTAAGATATGTATATTCGATTAGGTTATCCACGAGTTAACATGTGGCTATCGTCAAATCGGTTACAGACATATATAATATATATGTCTGTAACCGATTAAGTATATAAAAAAAACATTATCTCTGTTATCAAATATAGCTGAGTTAATTACTATAATTGAAAAGTTTAAATTTAATGAATTTCAATAGAAAAAATATGTTGGTATGGTTGTTTGTTACGCTCACATTGGAACTTTTTGATGTAGCATACGTGTGCAGCTCGCCCAAGTTTCTTTTTAATCAGTAATCCGTCTTTTTTGGAGTATTTATTCATATTTGATCTTCCATATGTGTATTTCTAAAATAATAAAAAGTTAATTGTTGCTATACGTTGTTATTAGTTATACGCTAAACTGTGAATAGATTAAATGGTTTATATGAACCAGAATCGCTTCTATACATGCCATGCACGTAGTGTGGCTAAGACGAATTAAAGTTTTAAAATGGACTTGGTTTAAACTGGGTCGTATTTTTATAAGACCGATATCTTTTGCAGAAGTGGAAGATGGTCGCATGGGCCGCCAAATGGCGCGTGCAGTGCTATGGAACAGTGAGTTTAGATCACTAGGTGTCGTCTCTGTCGCTTTGAATCACGCACGCATACTAATCTTCATCTTGCAAATTACATACTTAACATCACTTCATTCTAAACTCTTATTTTGTGTTGTTAATTAGATGTTGGAATCTTTTATATGTTTTCTTTTGTTTTCCTTTCTTTAGTCTAAACTGAACAGTTGCTTGCCGTACATTCGATTTAGCTTGCTGTGTGATTTCCGATTAGTACCTAGTAGCAGAAACTAAAATAATAATATTTCTGGTAAGGCTTAAATAAGTAGATAACTAAAAAATATTTTTATTGTTTATATAGCGCCACCAATTTTGAAATCTTGTATGATTAATTTATTTGCCAAGTATTTTTATTGTATAAAGCATTTACTTAACCAATAAATTATTAAATAAATATTCAATAAAAACATTATTAAATACTTAACGATATTAAAGAATAGGGTTGAGTAAGAGTGCGGGCGGGTGGAGCGCCTTGCATTCAAAGCATATGAGAGATTCATACTCAACGTTGCGCGCGAATAACAGATCAACATGGATATGCGCTATCAGTGTGTTATACTGCTGTCTGCGTGTGTTATCTGTACAAATTACTGTCTGCGATATTGTGGTTGGACGATATTTCGGTTAGCAAGCAGTGTCTACGAAGTATTGTATACGAAGCACTTGAGATTTTACCTAATGCTATACAAACAGTACAGATATTCATTTTACAGAAATGTTTTGAGTCTCATTGCTTTCTATCATAAAAGGTTGGTATATGGTATAGTGTTTGAAAATAGGAGAATATCGGTGAAACACACGCTAAAATTAATGAAAATGTCAATATTACCTTGCATCTAAGAAAAAACGAAACAAATCGGAAACAATTCGACCTACATTAACATAAATTGGATTAAAATAAATACTAAAAACCAGCAAAAGATTCGAATATTGTGATAGTGTGTCAAACTCATTCATAATACATTGTGTGTTATCTTTTTGATCCTTTTGAATTAGCTATAATCAAAATCGTTTTTTGTTTCTTTCATACTTGTTATTTATATACATACATATGTTTCATACTTATCACATATTTGTATGTATAACAGAGCCATCACAATACGCTTCAAATGTAAGCGGTTCGGGGGTGTCATCGGGCGCATATTACGCGATGCCAACGTCGGGTGTGGTGGGAGTGGTAGCGGAGAGACCTCCTCCCCTCCTGTACACGCACCACGCGCACACTCCCCACACGCCCCACACCCCGCACACTCCCCACCACTCCAATCTAATGTATGCGCCCGCGCAGCAGCCACAGATATATCTTGACATGCTTAAAAACAGAGATGCTCAACATCCTGAACCTAAAAAGGAGACACAGGTATTACGAGTATAATAGTTTTTAGCTATTATTTTATTATATTTATTTAGCTATTACTTATAAGTTATTATTTATTTAGTTATTATTTATTTAGCTATTATTATATTTTATTTATATGATTAATTGCTGATCGTTTGATTGCGTTTGTGGACAAGTGGTACCGGGTTCGATTCCCGGGTGGAGCATTTCAAAAATGTGTTTTTTCAGTTTTCCGCCGTGTTGGTCCCGACCTCCTTTGAAGAATAGGCCAACTGCCGTTCTGCCAGGCAGGTCGTAAAAGGCGACCGATTGGCTATCGAGTCACTACCATCGTGGCTACTAGGTGGTAGAGTTCTGCATTGTCTCGCCCGGGTCTGGTACCACCGCCTTACCTATTCCTGCCGCAATAGCGTCAGTGTTTGTCGCTGTCGTGTTCCGGTTTGGAGGGTAAGGTAGCCGGTAAACTTATGCATGTGGCATTAGACCTCGCCACAAGATAGCAACGCACCATTAACACCTTTGGTGTCTATAGGCGATGGTTGACTCTCCGTCAGGAGACCCATCTGCTTGTTTGCTATCTTATGATATTAAAAAAAAAAAAAAAAAGTTTTCTGTGAAAAGCAACTTTGCCCGGGATTGGAAAAGTGCTCGGTTGGAACTAATGGCCAATTGCACTAACATTGTCTTACTACTACTACTATTGTCTCACTACTATTGATAGAACAATCCTAAATAGTATGCTGTCACACTCTTGTCTTAAATAAAAAAAAATGTTGTCAGTATACTATTTAGGATTGACCTAAACAAAGACAATGCTAGTGCAATTGGCCATAAGTATCTTCGGCTAATCGTGGGTACTCTGGTCGTAACTCTGCCTACCTCTTCGGGGGTACAGACGTGAAGACACTTTTTATGATTAATTGTAAAATCAAAGGCTAATATTTTTTTTCAACCGACTTCCCAAAAAGGGGGAGTTTCTGAATTCGGACATTTTTTTGTATGTTTGTTACCTTAGAACCTCGTTATTTATGAACTGATTTGAAAAATTCTTTTTTTGTTGTTTGTGGGGGTACATTTCCCATTTGGCCTTATATAAATTGATGGTATTCAGGGTTCCAGATACTTTAGAAGTTGGTTGTTGCAGTTCTACTGCGTTTTATGTTTAAATAGTATGGTTTTGTTTAATAATATTAGCCCATGTTCATTGTGATTAGTGATCCTGACTAAGCAATCAATGGGACTCGGGTTCGATTCCCGACAGGGACAGGCATTTGTGTGATGAGCATAGATGTTTGTTAAATATATTCCAGTATGTATATATGTATTTCTTTGTTTTAATATCTTTGACACGCACATCACAAGTAATTAAATTACTTACGTACTTTGCTTTTCGTGTTATTATTATTGGTTTAATTTATTATCTATACAAATAATAAAATTGGAGTGTCTGTTTGTAACGTTAAAATAAACTCTTTCTACTAAATGCATATGTATGTAATTTTGGTCTGTTTGTTCCGGATAATCTCTGAAACGGCTGGACTGATTTTGACGGGACTTTCACTGGCAGATAGCTGATGTGATAAGGAATAACTTTATTTTATAAAATTAGAAAAAGTACGTCTTTATAAAATTCCACTTGGCCATCAATATTATATTATGTGCGAAAGTTTGTATGTGTTTGTTATTTCTTCTCACTGAAACTGTTGGATTTAAATAAAATTTGGTATTCGTTTAGTTTCTGTCTAGATTTAAGGTAAGGGTCAACACGTTATAGCACTTGTTCCGCATGTGCAGCATGGGACGCGCTGTTGCGTTCGCGTCAGCGCACACCTAGAGCAGAGCATTTTTTGAGAGTACTGAAAAATGAACCTTATGACAAATGTAGGGAACATTGCAAAATCATGATGCTCGACCACTCTCGAGCTCGCAAGATGCGTATTTGAGTATGCGTCCCAGGAGCGCGCGCGCGCTCGAGCAATCGCCGCGCGGCCCGCGCTCGCGGGGTTGCCCACAGCAAGATTTGAATTAACCATTAAGAAGTATTCATTTTTATGAATTATAAGTTAAATTACGAAAAATTTGAAATTTTAGTAAATTTACTACGCCCTCAAATTCAAAAACAATACGAATTATCGATTTAGCATTTCTGTTGAGGAACAACTTACTATATGTTTAGGGTTATACTAACCCTAAACATTTAGTCTTACTAAGACTAAACAAAAGAATGTATGATTTATCATACTACCTTTCACCAACCCTGAAGTATGCTCAAGGTGATTTAAGATGCATTCAGCTAGGAGAATGTCATTTACTATTGCGTTAAAACTGAAATCTGAAATAGAATTCTTATCATTTATTTTTATATATTGCATTTTCCTTTCTCCCTAATGTATGACAATTGAAATAATATTAAAAAATCTACTTTCGGTAAACATTTTTAAATACACTTTTTAGCGTTACAGTCTGATTACTATTTAACTATAAACTAAAATTTTATATTGAATGTATTGAAAATTCCTTTAGCCTCAGGTATTGATTGGGCTAAGCGAGGCCCACCACCCATCCGTGAGCACCGGCGTGGTCTACGCGCAGCCCCCAGTCAGCCGACACATCTCCATACATCCACCCCCACAACACAACAATATGGTGGTAAGTATGGTTTATATTTTTTATGTTTCATATTTTTTATGTTTCAGAAACTATAGAATGATTCCCGTTCTTAGGCGCAGGAGGCCCCGCCATGTACTAACCCGATCTCAGTGATCCTATAACGTTGGCAAACTCAACCCTACTGTTATGAACTTAGAGTTCGTATCGTGCAATAAAATACCACTTATATTAAAACCGTGTATTTACCACATTAATGTTTGATACACCACAATACTATATACACTAAAATACATTGAGTAACGCTAATAGCACTGTCACTATATTCACACTAGAACTAACAGACTAAACCGAATTACTAAACTAACACACTTTCCGTATCACTTTTCACTGCCAAGCAATGTGGCGACAAACTTATTGTTTTTTTTACAGTATATTAGTGGGTACAGTATATAAATTAGTTCTAATGTTTATCTTTTTATTTCCCTCGAGAGGTGACCTTTTCGAAGAATAGAGCAGTTTGCAAAAGGAAAACCAAGGCTGAACGTGTTATTACCATAATAACATTTATGTTGTAAGATTTTGCAACTTCTCGGGTTTGGTGCTATCACCTTTTGTAAAGTTCCGTAGTCTATAAGGATAGTTTCGCCATGTCCGTTCGTCCGTTAGCAAACTGCAGCTCAGCTTAGAGACTTACCGTTACAAAGCTGTAATTTAGCATAAATATACGTATTAGTGGCCAACAAATTGGTGTAATAAAATATATTTTTATGGGACCTCCTCTACAGGTAAAAAGTAAATGTATGTATACATAATATGCCTGGCATTATATCTTCAACACAAGGATTTTAAACATTAACAGTGTCGATAAACATGTGTAACCTTAACTAGGCGAGCCATCACTGTTCACTGTTTTATGATATATGAAAAAAATATTTTTAAAGATTTTATTTTACCATTTTGTCGGCGTAACTAATATGTATATTCATGCCAAATTACAGCTATCTAGTACTAAGAATAAGAGATACAGACGAATGTAGACAGAAAGAAGAAATAAGAAGAAAGAAATAAATTAATAATAATGGAAATCTTTTACCGTACAAAACAAATATATATTCTAATTTAAAAACTAATCAAAGCTTTTATTAACAAACTTATATCTAAAAGAAATAAAAAGTAAGAAGTTATAGTGATAATAAGTGGTAATCTGAGTCCATTAAAAGGGAATAACTCAGTATTTATTAAGTCTTGGTGAACCTATAAGGGTACCAAATTGAAACTCAAAAAAATCAAAAAATTGATAAGCAGTTGATCTACATAAATAATCCTTTATTGCAGTGTGTTTATATATTTTCAGACTGCAAAACCAGGCAGCATAACCCAAGGTTATCCGGTCCAACAGTCGAATCCCAACGTCCAGAACCCGAACATATATCCGAATCGACACCGATATTAGCTAGTGATAATCCGGCGACATGCCAAGCAACCACCATGAACATGAAACTATCGGGACCGAAATGCCATGCAGCATGCACATTTATGTGGATCTTTGATTTTACGACATTTAACTTTACAGAAGTTTTTTCCAAACAAATCATACTTCTCATAAATGAGAATATATTTAAAGGAAAAATACAACAATAAAAATCATTCGTCAATCATTTAGTTAATATATTGTATGTAACCATTTAACGCATTGGTATTCTTAAAGCGAGAAAAACTAACAAGAATAAAAAAAAAGGATTAAACATTTTAAAATATACATTCAAGTTAACGTATAATCAAAATTGTTGAATGTGAATGAAGAAAGGTAATGTCGTCCAGAAATCTTATTTAAAAAATTAAAAGCACGACTCATCATGCTCATTTCAGTGTAAAAACAATATATGTGTCGTGGCCAGATCGCAGAATTGCGCACATCAAGAAATGATTGAGAATTTAACGAAATGGTGGCATTTTATGTAATTTTTCACTGTCCATTGGCCACATCATGATGTTCCTTGATCAGATCAATGATAAGAAATCGTTTATCGATATGGTTAACTAAACGCGCGACTTCATGAAATAGTCAAACTTAATTGGTATTATTGTAAAATAGTTACATTAACTACCGACAGAGACGCTAAAAGCGCTTTGTTTATATGGCTCCCCTTACCGTGTGTTATTTAGTAATAACCCGAAAACTATGTAAAAAGAACTTTTAATATTTCCTAGCGTTCCTAATTTTAATAAATGCCTGTCGTACTCAAAACAACTAACAAGTATCTTCACACCCGTATCCCCGAAACGGTAGGCAGAGGTACAATAAGTGCACCCACGGTTAGCCGAAGATACTTGGTCCCACAATGTGATAGGTGGCAAGCCTATCGCCAAACGGGCACTTTCCAATCCTGGGCAATGTTGTTTTTATCAGAAAACTGAAAAAACACATTTTTAAATTGCCCGATCCAGGAATAGAACCCGAGACCTCATGTGGTCAACTCTGACACCGGACCACTACACCACAGAGGCGATTACAACTAACAAGTTACTAATATATTCTGGATTTTAATGAAAGTCTTGAAATGTTCACAATATGGCCAATCGTAGACGATAAATTCGTGAAACATTAACGATTTGACGATGTAGTCGATTTTAGTTGGCCACATCATGAAATGCCACCATTTCGTGAAATTCCCGAGCATTTCATGATGTGGACAATTCTGCGATCTGGCCACGACATATATAGTATGAGAAATAATATGGTATGAAAGACTGCGCATACTGATTAGAGACAATAAATATCCATATATATGTTGAAAATGTGTAGATGAGAAGATCTGGAAAAAGAAACATTATTTACCCCATTTTTTTAGACTCGTATTGCTCTGGAAGAATTAGAATTAGGAATTTCAAATGGCTATCTGATTGTAGTTTAATCAAATCAATACAAGTACATAATATTATTTATTTTGAATTATTTCTACTGCTAGACGGGTAAATGTTTGAGCTTATTTTAGTGTTTTTCTCGTTTGTTACAAAAAAAAATATTTTTGAAAATGACAATTTTTTTTTTAATTATCTGTACAGCGGTATATAAATTAATTAGAATAGTGGCAGAAAGTGGCGTAAAAGATGTTTATATCGTAGAGCACCACATAATGAGTCGTGCGATCATTTTAACCAAAGACTTCTTTACACGAATTCATTCAGTTGTCGTGAAATAACCGCCATGTTGACGGATTAAGATTGTCTGGTTTATTATATATTGCCATAACGTATTCTGTAAGAGAACCCATAAATGTGCAAGAAACATATTGAAAATAGTGCAGCACGGTTTGTTTGTGCAGTGTTAACCAGTGGAAGTATTGACTCTTAAGTGATTTATCGCAACTTTATAAACTTCTATATAAACAAAATATTTTATTAGTGGTTAAGGAAACAGTGTTTATTTTATCCCAGGATCTGGAATAGAAATGATATATAAAGCTCGGGCCACGTAAGAGTTGTTTTGACAATGAGCGTAGTAGGTATTCTTAGTAATCTACCGAATTAAAAACTTAGTAATCTAAGTATGTTACTCATAATTTAAATAGTTGTTGGTCAGGATACTTTAAACAGTTTTCAAATGCCGCCATTTTAATTCGAATGTCAAAGCGCCTTGAATAATTTTGACACTTCTATAAGTTTTGCCCACGATCTTATACACAGGTCAGTAGTGAGTTACGTCGGCTTAATGGTTACGCTTTTCTTTTCAATTTACAGCCGTGAGAAGCATGAGGGCAGATATACCTATGTGTTTTTCAACGAAAAAAGATAGCATTATGTCTCTTTTAATATCCATACATAACGCATGCGTCGTAATCCCTTAATATGTCAACCGGCGTACGCAACCGTCGATAACAACGACGTACAGCGGCGTTGACGCAAAACAAAAGTTATGACATACTAAACTCTCACCACTGAAATTGGGCTTCGTTGCGAGACCTGCATAAATGTGGTATAAGCACGTAATTTGACACTAAATAAATAAATATTCAATAAATAAATATTCACGGGACAAATTACACTTACTGTTCTAACCCCAAAATAAGCAAATTATTTGCTTGTGTTATGGGTGTCAGTCAGCGATACTAATACATAGAAATACATATATAAATACTTTTACATACATAATAAACACCCAAACCCGGAAATACAAACATTTATGCTTGTCACACAAATGCTTGTCCCCGTCGGGGATCGAACCCGAGCCCCGTTGATTGCGTAGTCAGGGTCTCTAACCACTCGACCAACGGGGCGGTCACTAAACACTAATATCATAAGTGTGTTCAGTCCGAAACCGGCTGTATTTAGACGCTCAGAACAATCTTTTATTTACTCTATCTAACTTAGATTACTAAGTGCTTAGTCCGGCAGAACACGCTCATCATTAAAATATGTAGTATCATACGCTAATATATTTTTGTTATGATAGCCATATGATATAGAAATCAGATATATATTTCTTTGCTAACATTTTTTGGTCAAATCATTATTTATTTTTACTCGGGCAGGTCTGAACAAGCTTAATATCAAACAATTATTGTTACCTTTGAATTGGGTCTAACATTAATTAAGCCTAAGCACTGTAAACCCAGCGTGACCACTTTTAGTAGATTTCTATTCTTTTAGTAGATTTGAAGCAAATGTGGCGTTAATATAGTAGAGTAAAATGTCTCAGAATTTAGTAGAAATGAAAAAGAAATCGGTAGTTTGTAGTTTTAATTCGCTATCAAAGATTATAGATTAAAAACCAAGCATCCATGATCAAAAAGTTTTAATTTTACAGTTGGCAACACACGATGGACGAATGAACGTTATTGTGATCATAGCAAATTGAACTTTATTTTCAAACACATAAAGACTATTTTAAAAAAATGGGTATTTTAACTTACTTCTATAATAATAGATATTAGACAACACAGTTTTATTTAGTCGTTTCCATTCATTTGTATTGTTTGCTTTCGTGGAGTCATCCATTGTTGTAACTTAAAATAAAAAGAAGGTACGATCAAACCTATCATGCAGAGTGAGAAGATAACCCATTATTTTCAAAAATGTTATGTTTTAAAAAATATATAAACTGGTATGGATGTTAATCAGATTAAATGTAAGGTTCATGTCAGGTTCAGGTTCAAATCAAATGTTTTAATTCAAATCGTATCTACCCAATACGGCTTAAATATTACTCTAATAATAATTACATTTGAAAAATGCAACCTAGTCGAATTTAGTAGATTTTAGCAGTGTTTTTGGTAGATTCCCTCCTAAAATGTGGTCACGCTGTGTAAACCTCTATTACTGAGCATACAGGATACATTTCGAAGAATGATTACAGAAACTTTACCCATGAATTACGTAAGGCGATTTTGGCGTCTTTGCGACTCCCTACCTCTGCGAAATTTCACGTCGATTAAGTTTGACCCCCACCAACGTTTTCACACACGATTTTTTTCAAAATGCGTAGTTTTTTTTAGTTAATATACCTTAATCTTTGGTTTATATTTTATATTGTTATTTATTGGTACTCGCAGAAACGGCATTTTGATTTTAATTATAAAAATACTTGTACTAACTAAAATAACTAACACATAATCAGGATTGCGATCAGTCCTGATGATGCGTTAATACACGAAACCGGGCTTTAAACGATTAAAAAAATACGAGTGATTATTACAGTAGTCGCATATGACGTGTAATGTATGACGTTATCCTTGCTATGAAACTGAGATAAAATATATGTAGTCTTTTTACCAGAATGACTAATATGAAGTTATAATTTTCGGTCACACGAGTGAAGCCGCGGGTGACAACTAATATTCTGTAATCTACATTTTACCTTATATAATAAACAAGTAAAATTAGTGAGTTTTTAGTACGTAATCTCCACTGAACTGATTTTCAAAATTATTCACTTCATATTATCCCAATTTTCTTGCGGGATCAGTGTTCCTATACACATAACAAAGAACAAGGGTGAGTTCATACCTGGTATTTAAAAAGATAGTATTTGGTCAAATCTCCTACTGTAAAAAACTTGTAATTTTGTAAAATTTTACTCGTATGTGTTAAATCTGAGTAAGGCCTGTGAAAAAAGATATTAAAAAAAGTCTTTATTTGAGCCATCTATTTATTGTCTATGTGTTCTTTTGTGTGCAGTACTTAAAATATTGCCGTTTTAAATAGATCATGCAGTTAGTAAATTTTCTCCCAACCACTGACCCATATTTAGACCATAAAACAATTAATAATTTCATAGAAAATAATAATAATTAAATAGTATATTAAAAAAATATTATTTCTCTTGCTCTTATGTAAAATTAATTTTTCATTTATATATAAAGGTGACGGTAGAAAATAAGTTACATTGTAGATACCCGGACGACTTTGTCATTTGTCAATGATGTGAGCTATAAAATGTTATCAAATAATGAGTTGTTTGAAAACGATTTATTGGAAATATTCTAGCATTAATTTCAATCCCAAAAATCTTGAAATTATTGAAGACATTGCAAATTTCTTTCAGGTATATGCTTGTATGACAATCCGCCATTGGTCTTTCAATCGAATCGAAGCGTTTATGCTGCCACCGTTAGTTAAAAAGGCAAATCTAATAAGGTAAAATGGAGAAAAAAAATCCCAAGCACATGAAACGGGAAATCGTGTGCTGTTCTTAAGTTACAGATAATAATTGCATACTGAAAACTGAAACTAGCGGCCGCAAAATTTTCCTTCAATTTGCTCAAGTTCTTATATTTTTATATTATTCGTTTTAATAAATATTTTAAAATTAATAGTCTAAGGTATATAAATGCGTCTTTTTATCTTCAACCGTGTATAAAAGTGTAGAGAAGTGCCATTATTTGTTGTAATAAAATCGCATTGGAGCTAGATACAAAAATAAAAAAAATATTGGCAGTTGCACCTTTTCTTTCTGATTCTGGCTAAATATGTAACTCAATTTAAGAAAAGATGTTAGATACACCCTTTCAACTAACGGGGACAGTATGGATCTCACACAGACACAAACACGATCCAACGTCACTTCGTGCTACGTCGCGTCATAAGGAGTAAGAAAATGTGTAAGAGCCTTAAATGTTTCGGTATTTGATTGAAATTTTGTTATGTGAATAGAGCCCTAGGGCACAGCACGGCTAGTATGATTATGAAAGTATCATATCTTTTTCCTTGGGGTGAATTTATTCACTTATTCCGGCAGTTACGGATTGATTCACCTTATTCCTTTATTCCTTTATTCCTTTGGCTCACTTCGTTCTTTTTTATTGCAGCGTATCATATTCTGTGATCGTATCATTAAATGAACGTTTCCTTGTATATTTTTCTCGCTTCCATCAATTCATCTATGTAATATAAGTAGTTTTTTAGATTGATTATCGCTTGTCGCGTCTCACTCTCTCGCTCTCCCTCTCTCTCTCCCTCTCTCTCTCCCTCTCTCTCTCTCTCTTATTTAAATAGCAGTACGTTCAGTCGCTCACTATTTTGGCCGGAATAAATAATTCCGCGGAGACGATAAGGATTTGAAGGAATAAATAAGCTTATCGTATTCGACCCCGGAATCAGTTCCTCCAGAGTTTCACACCTCTAATCAAATCAATAATATTACCAAATTTCTATTCTTGATCTTGTTTTTTTGTATAAAGTTCTTAAGATATACCTATATGTACAAACCAATAGAAATATAGATCTATTATGCTTTAAAAAGCTAATATCTGCTTATGGTGGTATTAAATAATAATTAAATGTAAAATTGTTTTATTTTATAAAAGCGTCCGTTGTGAATGGAAGCGGATCGATGTATTTGATGGTGACGGTATCGGGTACAGTTTACTAATTAATAAGTAATTTGACCGCCCCTTTGGTAGAGTAGTTAGCGAACCTAACTATGAATCGAAGGGGCGCGGGTTCGATTCGCGACAGGGACAAACGTTTGTGTGATGAGCATAGATGTTTGTATTTCTGGGTCTGGGTGTTTGTTATGTATGTAACAGTATTTATATATGAGTGTCGCTGACTGACACCCATAACACAAGCAAATGTGGCATTAGACCTCGTCCCAAGATAGCAATGCACCATTAACATCTTTGGTGTCTATAGGCGATGGTTGACTCTCCATCAGGAGACCCATCTGCTTGTTTCCTATCTTATGTTATAAAAAAACTAAAATAATTGCTTTGGGGTTTGATTAATTCGTGTAATTTTTCCAGTAATATGTATTTTTAATAAGCACCGTAGGCAATAATACCAGATTCACAAGGATATGCCTGGAAACAAGGCTTGAAACTGGTTTAAAAAATACCGGTTAATAGAGGTATTTAGCGGTTATTATAAAAAGTTTCGGTTGTTATAAAAAGTTTCGCTCGGAGCTAGTGGCGTATCTATGCAAGCGAAGGCCCTGGGACAAAAATGAAATTTAGGCCTAAGCGTGCACAATTTTAGATACTATAAGCTTTCACTACAAGGCAACATTGAGCAAAAATCAGAAGTAAAATATGTTGTATTCAATTTGGAGAGCTAATAGATTATTATTAGGCTGGGAGGGCCCTTGAGACTAAGAGCCCCGGTGCACTACCTCGGCTAGCCCTACGGTAGTTATGCCACTGCTCGGAACGTATCTGAGTTGTGAGATTAGCGTAACGTAGCACTTAACCTCTATATAATGGTTTTAGCCAAAACATGAAATTGTAAATCAAGTACAGTGCGGAATAGAATTGGGAGCGGCGCACTTCAAAGAAATATTTTAAAAAACCACTATAAACCGGTTTATTGATTCAAAACGGTTTTAATTTTGGTCCATGAAGAAACCGGTATTTTTGATGTTAAGGGCCAAACCTTTACAAAACGCTCCGTACTCCTTGCGCTGATTTATAATTCTTTCTCAGGGAAAGTAGTGATGTTTAAGTTTTGGTTAGTTATCATTACATCTGCATATAAATCTGTTCAGTGATTTTTGTGGTGGTAGAGCAGACAAATAGACTGACAAAATTTAAAATGTGGAATAGGATTTAATGCCACATAGATATGTTAATCGGCTACTTTACTTTCCCAATGTAACACAAAAGTAAAAGGCGATGGGTCTCTTTCCACCAGGAGAGTCATCTGCTTGTTTGCTCTCATAAAAAGGGCCTAATTAGTTTATAATTTATTGCTATATCTTAAGCAACAATGACTTTATCTAAGCATCAACTGGCAACAGCAAAAAAAAATTCAACCTTAATAATTAGAAACTGTCATTGCCAGAGTCTAATATATCTTTATGATTGTGATGCTGCGGCTACATTACTGGGTTGGAATCATGATTTTTCAATTAATAAAAAAATAGGAATTTTGAATAAATTCTAAAAAGTACGATTTTTTGGATTTTTAAAACCGTAATGGTACGGTTCGATTCGTGCCAAATTAGTGACATAAGCGCTGACAGCGCTGTCAGCGCACCCAAAATTTGGTGTCATAAAACTACCTCTTAAGTCATGACCACAAAAATCATATGTCATGACGAATCTAATGACATCGGCGAGTTCACTGTGCCTTTAGGGTATGCAGGGCGATGTAGGATCGGCTACAGACATCATTTAAAATATCATTTTCTAAGTTTTAAACAATAAATCTTCGGTTTTTTAATTATAGCGTCGTCAGCTTCCGTCGAATAAGTGTATTCCACATTTGGAATTGTACACACCAAGTCATGCAACCAACTGGGAACAAACACAAAGAGGCGCGATTAGTTTTTTGTTCGAATATTATCATAACAAAGACAATGGTATTGACTTAGCAGAAACATAGATATTAGGTAGCTGGGTTGTAATAAAAGATGTTTCTAGATATCACGTAGAAACAAGTCGATGATTTGTATATCTTGATCTTTTAGTAGGAACTCAAGGTACACAGATAGGAAAATTGAGTGCAGGCAACAGAGTGAATAGAGCGTTAGTGAAATTAGACCATTAGGCATTAGACCTCACCACAAGATAGCAACGCACCATTAACACCTTTGGTGTTTATAGGCGATGGCATAGAATAATAACGCATAGAAACCGAGTCGACCCGCGCAATATTAAGCCATTTCAAAGAAGCCTGAAAAGGCCTCTTACGTTCGCCGGCCCCTCAGGCATGCGACACGTGCCACGCGGAGTACAGCTCTCGCAATTTCAAAAAATGTGAGTTACTGTGTGGTGAAATGCTGTCACCGTGCTTCACAAAAGAGTACTTAGGACTTGAAGATAACATTTCACCGATAAAAATTACTTGGCATCGGATATTTTTGTATAAAATCCAAACAAATCATAAATATCTAAGTAGAACGATATTCAAAATGTTGCCAGCCAAAGGGAAAAATATTCTACCTACTTCTACTACTACTATTTTCATTATAATTAATTATATGTGTATTCCTATTTTATGTGCGATATTACATAGCCTGGACTTTGCTTTTGCATAAAAATAGTTTTTAAGTGTCGAGACTCACCCATTATACTGGCACAAATATTACAAATCCGTTTGTCAGACCAATATTATGAAGCATTTATTCGTATATAATGAGGACTTTTAGAAGACAAAAAAAAAAAGGTTCCAACTAGCATTCTAGATGCCACAGTGACCATCAGAAAAAAACTCTGTCACTACCAAAGTCATTTTTTTTAAATTTTCTTATTAAATAATATGCCATCTTACTGCATTATTTCGTATTGCTTAGTGTCAAGTAGTTTTATTAGCGATATTTTTGACTTTTATCCACGAAAATATGTAGGGTAACGTGCCCTAAAATCGGTCTGCGCCTAATGTCGACCTCCTAATATGTTTATACTGATAATTAAGCTAATATTCCACATAACTTTTAAGAACGCGGGCAAGACTTCATACATCGTTTTTTAATTATTATCTTAAAGTTTAATGTGTTTCTTAAGATTCTATATCAACTGCTTAATTTATCCGCATTTAATAAATATTTTTTTAACTTGGGGAATAGTAGTTAAATAAAGTTGGAATTTAGGTAAGGTTAACGTAAGCAATCAGTTCTCTCCTTAGTAGTCTGTGGTTAGATATTTATCTTGTCATTGGGTGTCTTCAGTACAACAGCTGTTAATCTCAGAAATCTAAGTTAGGTTGACAGAATTCTGAGCTAAGTTTTTGCGAAGACACTTTATAAGTACTTAAAAGAACAAAAAATAAATTAGCTTTAACTATTCTTTAATACAAAAACAGGGAGAATTTTTATTTGATACTTATAATGAAAATTATAATATATAAACTTATTGCTGTTTTAATGAAAATGTAAATTAAGTTTTATACAATGATAACACTTAAATTTGATGATAGAATTCAATCAAATTAAAGTCTCAATATTTTTTATATAATTGTTCCTAGCGATATATTTTATTTAATTGATTTAACAATCGTAGAAAATTATTCTAGTTTTATTCTAATAGTGAAAAATAAAACTTTGAATATCAAGTGCCTTTAAATTGTTTCCTTTCTTTGACTACAACTTAATAAAAATAAGTACCCTAAAATAGTTATATTGAAGATTATTTGATATAGACAAAAAATAATTTATATAAATCGTTTTATTTAAAAAAATATCACAATATTGAATATTTAATGCTCATTTCTCTTAATTTTGAGGACCAGCAAGTGATCTAATGTAATTTTTACATATCAAATTTTTTCTGCGTAGTTTTAAAGAGACTAAAATATCAATTTATTTCATTTATTTTATGTCTCAAAGAAAGAGACTCAATCATTAAAATTGGTGACCATTTAGATTTTTTCTTTTACAGTTTTTATCAAATTAAAAAAGATCATTTAAATACATACCATAAAAAATTGAGGGCATATTATGTTTACAAAAGTTATTTAATAAAATTAAAGTAAATTTTAATGCAAAGTCAATACCTTATTTCAATTTCAAACATCCTTTACTGGCTAACATTAGAGAAAAATGGGGCTGAAATTAGGGAAACATTGACCGACAATAGAAAAGAAACCAGGATAGAGAGGGTCAATCATTTAAAACTTAACACGTTTACATATTTTTATTTCGTTGTTGAAATCAATTCGAAACATCAATAGTGTAAAATTTAAATATTGATTAACACGAAAAAGAAAATTAATATTTTCTTCCCGATAACGGTTTAAGCCTAATAGGGTCCGAAAGTTATGTATTTGGTTAGGCGGCCGAAATTTGGCTATTTTACCCTATAAATTTCTACATCACTGAGATTAATTTTAATTTTTAAAATTTTAAATAAATAATTTGATTATTAAGTATACATATTTTCGTGTCACAATTTGCACAAAAACGAAAAAATCCAAGGTGAAATAGCTTTGGAACGTAGAATTATAACACGTAGAAACCGAGTGGGCCGCGATGTTTTAAGCCATTTCAAAGTAGCCTTAAAAGGCTACGCATGCGCTTGCCGTCCGCTCAGAATCGCGATACATGTCATACGGAGTGCAGGTCTCGCAATTCGAAAAAAATATGACTTACTGTGTTGTTAAAGGCAAAAAAAGACAAATAAAATAAATGCTGAATTATCAAAAAGTACCCTCGAGCTAAATTATTTTCATAAGACTTAGTATAAATAATAGTTAAAGCAAATACAATAATTAATTTTCTTAACATTAAGGTCTAACTAAAAATATCGTGCGCAATTTTTTTTCCACAACTAGCAACTGTATAGTGATAAGTTATGTGTTTCAAATTATCTATTTTTAGTCGATTTACATAACAGAAAAATTATAAATTGTAAGTATTTACCAGTGAAATGTTCACTTTTTTTGTTTTTCTAAGGTGTTAAAACACTTCTTTATAATGCAATAAGTCATTTCGAATTATTTTTCGTAAACTGTGTCCGATATAACCTGATCTTATTAAGCATTGACAACTCGCAAAACGAATTGAGCCCTTTCTGGTTCAGTTTTATTTACTCGTTTTTTGTGGTTTCTAGGCGTTATTATTCTAAGATCAGAACCAAAACAGTTGCGGACGCTATGTGGTGCTCAAGTCGTGCACAGAGCCAATAGTAGCCAATATAATACGTTTAGCTTAAAACATTTAAATTTTTTAAGTTGATTTAAATAAATACTTGATTAATAAGTATCTTATTAATTTTTACCTTAAAACGTTCGTCTATAACGTAAGTATTGTTTCTGCTTGCCCACCCATTTGCTAATTTTCAAGATAATTTAAGGTTTAGAACCACGGCAAGATTTGTATGAAAGTTAAAATAAAAAAGGTTCCAAGGTAATAGCTTTGAACAAACATACATACACATACACGCACACAGACATACACATAATAACACACAAGTATTTGCCAAGCAATGTATTTCAAACATTTGTATGATATAGGATAATATATTAGTAGATACATATCAATAAGGTTTTTTTTGTAAGAATTACTTCAATCACTGTTTTTATAACTTAAATAACGTAAATTCGTGTTGACCATATTTTTTATTTACGCTCGGTGCCGGTTGGTTACCGCTGTTTAATTACTGAAATTTAAAAAAAAAATCTTGAGAACCTCTAAAACATTTTCCTGTAATTCTACTCATTTTACCTCACCAGAATAAAAATTGTAAGTTCTAAATTTTCTATATGACTAATAATACTATTGGAAAGACAGACAATCTTTATTTCAGTGAGGTAAAAATATTTTAAATCACAAATAAAAGCACAAAAGCTAAAAAAATATAAGGTTAAATAGCTTTGGAATCATCTTGAGAACATCCAGAATATTTCCCGGCATTTAACATATTTTACCTAACCGAATAAAAAGTGTAAGTTTCAAGTTTATACTAAATGATTAATAATGTATGAAAGATTATTTGTATACCGGTCAGGTAGATATATTTTAAATACCGTCTTGGGAAAATATTTATTTACTTGCAACACTATTCGAGTCTTTGGAGTCTTTGTGTGCGTGACGACGCAAGTGATTACACGAAGCTTACACGGACATTGACACGGTTTTGGCCTAAAATATGAACGAAGCGTTGAATGCAATTCCTCCCTCTAAGCGTTATTACTCTATGGGCGATGGTTTATTCTTTCCATCAGGGGACCCATTCTGCTTGTTTGCTATCTTATGATTTAAAAAATACTTCCCTACTACTACTACTAATAAATTCTTCTTTGTTATATGATCGATTACGTCGATTGTACTGATCGCTAGGTATACATACGTGTAACTAGTTAAATGAGTTCATCGTTACAGATGAAATTCACATTTATAATTTTGATCAGTTAAAAAAATAAATAAATACAATGATAAATACAAATATTGTATGCTATGCTGTAGTGTAGGTAAACCGTAACAACATATCTCCTCTATATGTATATAAAAACCAATTGCTGTTCGTTAGTCTCGTTAAAACTCGAAAACGGCTGAACCGATTTGGCTAATTTTGGTTTCGAATTCATTGTTGAAGTCCAGGGAAGGTTTAAAAGGTAAGAAAATATAGGAAAAAAATAAGAGTAGTTAAAAAGGCAGAACAACGTTTGCCGGGTCAGCTAGTTCAGTAAATTAAATTAAATTTCTTTATTTGCCTGAAATAGGGTAACAAGATCTCTTAACTTATATTAGTGAACAAGCCAATTTCGCTATAGATAGCATGCAAATTTGTTATTTTAATATATTAATTTATACTTAAAATTAAATATTTATTTTCCTATTAAATAACACCATCTCATACATAATAATCTATATTTATAAATATAGATTATTATGTATGAGATATAATCAGTAATAAAAAAAATCGCCTGTAAAAATACTGTGGTCTGGTGGTCCGATATCTATGTTGACCACTATAAAATATAATAAATAAATATTCATGGGAAAAATCACACTTACTGATCTAACCCCAAAGTAAACAATTGCTTGTGTTATGGGTGTTAGTCAACGATACTAATACATAGAAATACCTACATATATAAATACTGGAATACATTTAACAACCATCCAAATCCGGAAATGCAAACATTTATGCTTATCACACAAATGCCTGTCCCCGTTGGGGATTGAACCCGAGCCCCGTCGATTGTGCAGTCAGGGTCGCTAACCACTCAAGTCAAGTCAAACCACATAAGGTTCCGGGTCGGGAAATGTGTCTATTCAGTTTTCTGATAAAAACAACGTTGCCTTGGATTGGATAAGTGCCCGATTGGATAAGTGCAAGGCTTGCAACCTATCACATTGTGGGACTGTATCTTCGGCTTATCGTAGGCGACTGGTTGTACCCCTGCCTACCCCTTCAGGGATACGGGCGTGAAGATATTTTTTCAGTAATAAAAATATGAGTAAAATATTTCAAAACAGTATCTAGAATGTTTGAAATAAAAACTAAATATCAAGAATTTGAAAGACAAATATGAAAATGAACAGCTGAATTACAGCATAAACATAATATTCCCGAGTCAGGGGTAAGATGCGGTTGATCGATCGAATGCAACGACCTACTTGCAGGTCAAACTGCCTCCTATCGTACCTTGCACCCCTCCCCACCCACTAGGGGATGGAATTCAGAGCTGCGTCAAATGGTACGAGAACACGCAATGATATAAAGAGATGAATCTATTGTAAAAACTTTTTTTATCAATTAGCTAAAATATAAAACTACATGGCAGTCTAGTGTCTATCATGTTAGACGGCTTCATTAAGTCTCTGGTTTGATTCCAGTGCCAGGTAAAAATGTTATGGGACTTTTATAGGGTTCTGTGCCTATTGTGAACACACATAATGTGTTTCCCTGTTCAATTTGATGAAGTCTGATGCATTCATTTCATTTTCCGTGACAACCAGCACAAATATCTTAGATCGACTGATAATCGTTCCCTGTTAGTGTCAACGCAAAACACTATTACAGTCGTTCCTTTACCTCACAAGCTGTTACGCTTTGGAACTCTCTTCCAGTAGATATCAGAAAGGCGCTAAATTTAAACTCTTTCAAAAGAATGGTCAAACGTGACTTTCTATGTACCTAGTAATTTTGTTTAATTTTTCTTGTTTATTTTTATGTATTACCACTGTTTTATTTGCGATTTTTGTTTTTGTTTTGCTTTTGTGTGTAACTGTAATCGGATGTTACTTTTATTAAAATTTTTTGTCTTTGATTTAAGAGCAAAAAAACTATAAATTATCTTGTGGTTAGCACCACTTTTCCTAGTTTTTTTTTTATATCATAAGATAGCAAACAAGCAAATGGGTCTCCTGATGAAAAGAGTCAACCATCGCCTATAGACACCAAAGGTGTTAATGGTGTGTTGCTGTCTTGTGGCGAAGTCTAATGCCACATGCATAAGTTTACCGGCTACCTTACCCTCCAAACCGGAACACTATTGCGGCAGGAATAGGCAAGGCGGTGGTACCAGACCCGGGCGAGACAATGCAGAACTCTACCGCCTAGTAGCCACGATGGTAGTGACTCGTATAGCCAATCGGTCGCCTTTTACGACCTGCCTGGCAGAACGGCAGTTGGTCTATTTTTCAAAGGAGCCCGGAACCAACATGGGGAAAAGTATATTGTTATCCTTATTATAAAGTTTGTCTGGAAGAGATCACTTGATTAGTGATAAGACCGCCTTTGTGTATCTTACTTGTATAATTTTTATGTCGTAACTTATATGTTGTCATATATTTTGGTGCGCAATAAAGAGTTATTGTATTGTATTGTATTGTATGTTTCGGAGTTATATTCTTTTGGAGTTATAGGATATGGAAAGTCGGTTGCTGCAGTTTTACTGCCTTAAAAATCATATACCGTAGTGGCGCCAATGACCGACAAGAGCCAATGATCGACATTTTTTTCTGTAATCGAAGAAAATAAGCGGAGGACGCCAATTTATTAATGAAGCAAAACTGTCCCATATACAATACCAATTTTTGCTATAACTATAGTTTAAAATTTATTATTTTGGATTTAACTTTTAGTGTCGGTTACTGGTTCTCGTAATCTGACTTTCTCCAATAATCGACAAGTGTCGATAGTAATTTTTGGAAAAAGATTTCACTTGGGAAGAGAATATGATTCTATTTTCTTTGTTGATTTGATAGATATTTCAAATACACTGATTAAAGGAGAGCTACCAGTAATCGACACATTGTCGGTTATTGGAGTTTAAATGTGTCGATAATTAGTTCTTACAGATTAGTACTGAGAAAAAACCATAATCTGGAGGGTAAGAAGCCAGTAAACCTACGCTTGTGCATTACGACCCATCCACACCATTAACGTCTTTGGTATCTACAAGTGACAGTTTCACTTTCCATCAGGAGAGTCCGTTGTTTGCTCTCTGATGAAATTTAAAAAAAAAACCAGTGACCAACAAGTACTTGACCGTGTGGAAACAGTAATTCATTGTACATCAAAACAGACGTAATCACTAATCACATCGATAAGTCTAAAATTAGACAAAGCGGAGAAGAAACCTTGAATAAAATCAATCCAAGACAATCGGAATTTGTTAAATATTTAGCAAAAGAATTCGTAAAAGTTATTTCCGCTCCAAAGTAATTAGTAAAATAATATAATAGTTTGAAAATAGAGATACATTGAAGAGTGATATCTCTAATTATAATGCTTGCACCTCTAAGTAGTCTGTGACTGTAATGAAGACATGGTTTTACATTTGTTTTTGGACAGAAATAAATCTGAATAAGCGGGTTATTTGACGTCTCTTTTAACGTCAGAATTAGACAAGGGATCTCTCAAATGATATAACATCTGCTCAAAAGAACGATTTTTAACTGAAGAATCATTGAATATTTTGTCAGGTGTCTGAATCTCGGTGCTTACAGGAATTTAAAACAGTGTGCTAGCTAAAAATTCAGAAAATACAAATCTCAATAATTTCATGGAAAGTATATCCTCAACACATAACTTGATAACAATGTGACTTGTAGTTTGTCTGTGGCACAGCAAGTCACCATTGTTAAACCTAATACTTCCATCTAAGAGACCTTGCTTTTCACCAATTTACCCAAAGTAACAAAAAATTAGATAATTTTGTCCCACCCCAACTACTTCAACCTCCCCATCCCAAATTTTATTATGACCGTCACCGATCGTCATTTAGACACAAGGTGTCGAGATGTGCGTAAGATTTATTCTATCATACGCCTACATAGTGTTTGCCCATCTCTCCCTTAAAAGCTTCCATCCGCTGCAATTAGTACAAAATAAATACTTATATGCGCTACGTAGACTTACATAAAAAATCTCGAATTGCCAAGCTTAGCTAGGCATTTCTAAGATATTTCGATCGTACAAACTCACACCCTAACCTACTGGTGGTAGCCGCGGCAGACTACATCTTAGATCCAAATCCCGATCGTAAAGCCAAGGAGTCAAGCC
Organism: Apodemia mormo; assembly: GCA_036924255.1. Lineage (NCBI taxonomy): Eukaryota > Metazoa > Arthropoda > Insecta > Lepidoptera > Riodinidae > Apodemia > Apodemia mormo. The sequence continues at coordinate 34,946,400 of JAUPFN010000007.1, forward strand.
GATTGGAGACAGCCTGGTTGTCAACGATTCGAACCACCCTATGCTGAATGCGATCAAGCGGAAGAAGCTGATACTGCGGAGCTCCCGCCTAGAGATGAGAACAGTACTCCATGTGAGGGCGAATTTGCGTTTTGTAAAGTTGCAAGCGATGTGCGGGCAAAAAGTACTGTCTCGCTCTACTGAGCACACTGAGCTTTTTTGAGGCCAGTTTAGCCTTTTCTTCCAAATGATCGCAGAATTGAACGTTGTTCGATGTGTTAACGCCAAGAATTCCAATATTGGCTGAGGCTGTCAGGAGAGTGTTCTCAAAATGAGGTGATATTAAAAAGGACGACTTTTTAGCTAACTGATCCGAGATCAGCCAAAAAACTGGCGATCCACTTGCATAATTTCTTGGGAAGCCCTTAAGAAGGAAGCTTCGAAAGGAGCGCTCTGTGTCACACCCTATCAAAGGCCTTCGCTATGTGTAATGCCTCCCCTTGGACTCAACTGCCTGCGCCCAGCGAAGTGTTAGGTATACTAGAAGATCACCAGCTGATCGACAGGGACGGAAACTGTACTGGCGGTCACTAATCAGCTGGTGCTCCTCTAAATATTGTCGATAACTGGGTGACGATAACTGGACAGTGTCGAGAACTGGAGATTTAACATTAATTTTTATATAATTATTACAAAATAATACCTAATATATGTTATTCAAATCTCAAAGACATATTTTACCACATTCAATATCACTCTTGTTAAAAATCATCAATCTTGTGAATGGGTGTTTGAAAATGAGAACAGAGTGCTAAGTGTGAGTTTTTCTTTTCGCATTCGATCGTGAGCGCGTTTCGAGTTTACTAGGAATTTGTATGTGATTTGTACAGCGCTACCTAGTGGTAAACTGGTTTCTCACGTTTATTAATTGGCCTAAAATCGGGTTTGGCCGGTAACATACATATGTGTATCAACATTTTAAGACGGCAGTTACAAAAATATTATGTTATTATTATAATAATATAGGTAGGTAATTCATTGAATACACTGGACAAACTAGAATTTACCGATCAGTGACAGAGACAGAAATACTTTTGGAACACGCGTTCCTCGTTCCTGGTATCACGTTCAGGTACTTGTTTGATTTAAATATTTTATAGTATTTAGTAATCTGTGGAACTGGGATGAAATGGAATACGTGGAATAGTAATGTGATATTTTTGGATATGGTAGGAACTAATCTCCTGAAATACCTAATCTCTGTACTTTATCCAATATATACGCCTTACCTCTAGTCAGAAGTTATTGTAGGCTGTAAATCATAAGTTGCAAAGCTGTCTTCTTAATCCACATTATCGTGATGGGCATCTTTAGAACCCTACATTGCGCGTGGCCCCACACGCACTTTACCAATTTTTGTTTAATGTCTTACCAGGAATATCGGTGATTAAGTCACTCACAACAATTATTATTTGGTAGCGGCGACTGGTCGCACTGCCATGGCGTCCCGGTAAAATATAGCTCTAAGTGACCGAGAGGCCGCGCCGGTCGGGATGTTGACAAATTCATCTGATTGCATCAGGACGTCACGTCCACCATAAGAATCATCACGCTTTAATAAGCTTTCAATTGTAAAAAAAAACTGTAATCAAATCGGCCCATCCATTTGAGAGCTATGATGTCACAAGCCGGCACATAGATTCACAGACAAATACGTCAAACTTTTGTCACTTCTCTTTTTGCGTCGGATATTAAAAATAATCCATTCATAAATCCATACTTATAATGTAAGAATTGTGTTTAGATGGCTTCTAAAAATAGCTTTTCAAGGATTATTTATCGTTGACGTACGATGTTTATTACTTGTAGTATTTTTATAGCCAATTATATTCGAAGCAATAGAAACTATAAAACCGCCCCATCCGTCGGTAAATTGGATAGCGAATCTAAGCACAAAGCGGTGGTGTTCGGGTTCTATTCTTGATACTCAACAAGGATAAACATTTGTGTGATCAGGTTAGGTACAGTATTTATACTCGTATATGTATTTCTATGTAATAGTATCATTGACTCACCCCTTATAACACAAGCAAATAACTTGCTTACTATGTATAAACTGCACGACAGCGACAAGCGCCGGATGGCAATTATGTGCTATATTTTAAAGAAACCACCTTCAATTTATCTTTAGTAATGTCGAATGCGAAAAAGTTCATTTTCCTCATATTAGTACCTCATAAAGAAGAAACTTTCTACGAGGCAGCTAGTCCATTCTTTGATCATAAAAGACAAACATGCCTATTACTTTCATTACAATCACTGGGTAGAGAAGTCCAGCGACAAATCACTCAGGTTTCATCCGCCCTGTTGTCATTATTTGGAACTTTTTGCCCCGTGTTGTTTTTGGTTAAGGTTCTTTTCTTTTTATCCTTTATGTTAGTTGGATAGGCAAACTGGCAGATGTGCCACCTGATGGTAAGTGGTCGACGTCGCCAATGAATATAAACTAGTTTATAGGAAATTAATCCAGGTAACTCATTTAAGTGTTGCCTATCCTGAGACATAAGATGTTAAGTCTCGGTGCCAGTAATTACACTGCTTGACTTGGCCTTATCTCCGAAACACAGAAATCGCACTCAGTCATCACACTCAACTCATCTCACGCAAATGTACCTGCTCCGTCGCTCCTGGCGCTTCTCACAAGGTGCTACCAAAACTTTATTACCTAGATACAATTGTTACAACTGGTCTAGTTACTTATATTCATGGGCGTATCCAGCCTTCGGGTGGGGGGGGTTACTTCACGTATTTGAGGTTTACTCAAGATACTCCATACCTAGATCCCTGCCTAGGAGGGTGAAGATTGCACCTGAAGTCCTTAATCGTCCGATCTTTAGGCGGCAGTGGGAGGATTCCAAAATATTAAACCTGACTTCATGTCACATTGTGGTTGAGGTATGGTACAGGGTACTAGAGACGCTAGGGACTTAAGGGACTAGGATAGTAGGGCTTAATATTATGTAGGGTCTGTTGGTTACCATAGTTAACCGGTCAGATTCATTAGCTGCGATGTAGCGCGGGCTGTCGAAGGATAAACTGGTAACAGACCACGCCGTTACCGCATTGTTCAAATATCTTTGATGTATCTTGTTTGGCGATAATTGTCTCTTTTTATCCAGAGAACCATCAGCTTGTTTGCTATAATATAAGATAAAAAAATAAATAAAACTATGACAAATTTGCGGTTGGATAAATCTACATAGAAATTGATGGATAAAATTACGTAGAAATTGACGGCTAGATAAAACTATGTAGAAGGCGTCGATAATACGTGTTTGATGAACATTACTGGCATCGACGCTATGCATACTTTATTCGAAGTTAACTGAACTTTGAACTTACGTGAAGGTATTTTTATACATGTGACCTTGTCTCTGTCATTAGCAGTGGAGTAGTGTTTATGTTGGGGGGACACTTATTTTGAGGTTACAATGATCGGATTTCAAGCGGAAGGGTCTATATACCGTGTGGAGCCCATACCTATAAAATAAATATTATCCTACGTTATGCCTCTTGCTTGGTAGGTAGAGTGAACTGATAGTCTTTAGAGATTGTTAATTTTTTTTTATTTGATAGAGATTGTTAAATTTGACCGTAGGTGGAGTGGTTAGCGACCCTGACTACGCAGTCAACGGGGCTCAGGTTCGATCTCCGACGGGGACAAGCATTTGTGTGATGAGCATAAATATTTATATTTCCGGGTTTGGGCGTTAATTAAATATATTCCAGTATTTAGATAATTATGTATTTCTATGTATAAGTATCATTGACTAACACCCATAACACAAGCAAATAATTTGCTTACTTTGGGGTTAGATCGGTATCTAAGTGTAATTTGTGCCTTGAATATTTATTTTTTTATTTATTTTTTTGATTTGACAGACTTCTTTGGAAGAATTAATAAACTCTCGTACTGCATATCGAAAGAGCAGAGAATAAACAAAACGAATCACTACCATCTTGATTATTAACTAGTTAATACAGTTCTGCATCGTGTCTCCTGGGCTTACGTCATTACCACAGAATACTTAGAAACCAACAGAAGTCAATGTTACATACAAGTAATATTCGAGCATAGCACACATAGACACCTCTCACGAACGCGATATCTCGGACTGGTGCGGAACAAATTGTCCCGAACCATTCCGAGATGTCGCGTCCGTCAGAGTTGTCTATGTGTACGTTGCTCGAATAGCACATGTATGTAAATTGACTACTGTTAGTGGAGACTAGTATACTGTGTCACCATCTATTTATTTCGCAAGAGGTCACAAAAATCCTTGCCTCACGCATAGCAACGCACTTACACATGTAGGTATATATATTTTATTTATATCGGTAGCTCTCCTGATGCGAAGAGAAGCCATCGCCGATAGACACCAAAGATGTTAATAGCACGTTGCCATCCGTGTGACGGGATGGAATTCCTACCTGCATAAGTCTACCGGCTACGTATTTCTGCAACAGCGACAATCCTCGTCATTGTCGTGTCCGGTTTGGAAGGTAAGACGGCGATGGTACCAAATACCTACCGAGACGTTGCAGAACTATACCATCTAGTAGTCACGATGGTTGTGGCACATATAGCCAATAAGTCGCCTTTTACGATTTGCCTGATAGAACGGCAGTTGGTCTATTCTTCATAAAAGCTTTGACGCAATACAGGGAGACACTAATATAATTAATATCAAAAGTGTCTTAATTTCAAATTAAGACACTTATGATATTATGATTATTTTATACTAATAATATTCATGGTACAAATTACACTTATTGATCTAACCCCAAAAGTAAGCAAATTATTTGCTTGTGTTATGAGTGTTAGCTAACGATACCAATACATAGAAATACATATATAAATACTAAAATATATTTAATAAAGACCCAATCCCAGAAATACAAACATTTATGCTTATCACACAAATGCTTGTACCGTCGGGAATCGAACCCGAACCCCGTCGATTGCGTAATCTGGGTCGCTAACCAATCGATCAATGGGGCGGTTATTTTAAATTTAAGTCAACAATTCACATAGGTTATACCTATAAATAAATAAAATATAGTCGAACATATTACCGGCCCTTTTAACTTTGTAAAGTCGAAACACGCGGCGTATATGTATGGCGTATAATAGGTATGTATTCGATCGTTTATGTTTTTTAAACATGAAATACTGTGTCATAGAAACGAAAATAACAAAACGGGGTAAGCGTAACATTATCAATGGACACAATCGTTGGACTGGGAAGAGCTGTATGAATGGGAAAAGGTTTGTAGGTTGTGGGCGGGCCGTAGCTCCTTAATAAACTAGACGTTTTAAAAAGTCACTAAGCAGCAGGTGAATGTTATTTAGAATCTTTTAGAAAATATTTATTTACGAAAATTAACAGAGGTCTTTTTAAGCTTTTACGTTTCAACTACTTAACCGATCATAGTGATTTTGTAATACACTTTTATCAGGGGTACAGGAAAGAAAATAGTTTGCTTTTTAAACGAGAGAAAGAAAAACAACTTTCCCGAGTTAGCCTTTTTTATCATAAGATACCAAACAAATAGATGGGTCTCCTGATGGACAGAGTCAACCATCGCCTATAGACCCCAAAGATGTTAATGGTGCAATGCTATTTGTGGCGAGGTCTAATGCCACATGCATAAGTTTACCGGCTACCTTACCCTCCCAACCGGAACACGAAAGCGACTAGCACTGACGCTATTGCGACAGGTATAAGTAAGGCGGTAGAACGAGCGAGCCAATGTATAACTCTACCACCTAGTAGCCACGATGATAGTGACTCGCATAGCCAATTGGTCGCCTTTTACGACTGCCTAGCAGAACGGCAGTTGGCCTATCTTCAAAGGAGCCCGGGACCAACACGGGGAAATGGCCTGGGCCTTTTTTGTCTTACCTCGGCCGAAAGTTCATGTTTTGTCCCTGTGAAGCGAGAGAATGGTGCACCAAACTATTTAAATACTTTTTAAATTAATTTAATAATTGAAAACATAGTAAAAGTCATTTAAAAATTGTTTAAACAGTTTGGTACAAGAAGATCTAAGATTCTCTCGCTAAAACGTATATTCTCGATAACACTTGTTTCTTTTTTATATAGAAAAAGGAGGCTAACGGACAGTAGGTTAACCTGCTAGTTAACCGCCGCCCATGGACAACTACACTTTCAGGAGACCTTAACACATCCTTTGCAGGAGGATGAGGAGATGGCTTCAGGGCTGATGGCCCCATTACCATGGAATCAATCGATGGCCATGAATACGGCCAGGTCGTTGGGGTGGGTCTAAAAGCCCTTTAATAAGAGGAGAAAAGAGAAATTGGATTAAATGAGGTGGGTTGATAAGAAGGTAATTCCTGATGGGATGTTTAGGTTATCAATTTTGAAAAATTTGTTTCTCCCCTCCCCAATTTCTTCACGCTGCCGCAAGCGATCAACTATACCCAGTGAGATACGTTGGGGAAGGGGTGAACGAAGTTTGATTGGGCTTTCATTAGAAATGAAATCCCTTGGGTAGGGTTTAGCGTCTGGTAAACGCGAATAGTATGGAGCAATATTTTGAATATGGGTTAGGCATGATATGGCGGCGAGATCAAACTTCCTTCTGGTTGTTCTGTTTATAAAGTCTTCGAGGCCTTCTATGTTCAAGTCTTTATGTATGATGGAGTTCTTGACATATCTGGGGGCGTTTACTATCCTACGCAGCGCTAGGTTTTGCTGTTGTTGTAGGGCTCTATGAAATATAGGAGATGCAAGTTTGTACCAGCAGGCTGCTGCGTATGTAATTCTGGATCGGATGTAGGTCTTGAACACTTCCAGCTTTATTGTGGTCGGGAGTTTCGATTGTATGATTGGACGTGCTGCTGCCATCGCTGTCCGGGTCTGGTTGTTTATTTTTCTGACGTGTTTCTTCATTCTCAGCCTTGTATCTATGGTCATACCAAGATAGTGTACTATTGGAGACCAATAGATGCCCTGGCCCTTCAGTGTTAGCTTTTGTAGTCTGTTTCGTCTTGGTACTAGGGCCTGTGTCCTACCTGCATTAGCTGTCAGGCGCCACTGTAGCTGTCTAGCTGATCGGGGAGGAGATTGAGGGATGACTGGTTCTTCTTCGTGGCATGTGCAGCTGACATTGACGTTGCTACGTAAGCCAATTCATCTGCGTAGAGAGCGAGGGAACAGCCGTCTCCCATCGGGATGTCGTTGATGTATACGTAAGTAAAGCGACGGTGAGAGGCAGCTGCCCTGTGCCCTGCTCTATGGCCTACCTCCTTCCGCCCGGGCTTAGCTCCGTATCCTATCGGGTTTCACCGTCAAACCCCCTCGGGAGCTTCCTCTCTAAACCCTACGGGCATGCAACTACTATTCCTGTTATGCTTGCATGGTACTATGCATGTGCAACACTTTTGCATATTTTAGGAAACTTTCAACCGGGTAGGAAAAAAGTTTGTGCAATATACGGAACGAAAACACTGCTCATTTCCGGTGTGTTTCACAAGTGGGACAGAATGTAATACTTATGTTGTGACACAATATACTATTTTAGGCTGCTTCACTACATTCTTAGAGAATATATTCTCAAAAAGTGAGGTAGCATCCAAAGATGCTTTAACTAGCCCGCTGCACTACATTTATTTATTTGACAAATTCATTTTGGTTAGTCTTATGTAGTTTCTCAGTTTGACGGTACTAGCTTCGGTATACATGCGTGAGGAACCAGTTCCAATTACTGAGTCGGAAAAATCTATCTTAATTAGTTCTTTCTTGAAAACACAATTTGTCCGATACTGGATGTGTGATCAATTTGCCGAAAGATTGGCAACCTCATATTATGAGATTTGATATCTAATAGCGCGATAGTTACACTATTGCCAACAGTTCATGAATATGTGATATAACGGTATTTATTTATTTATAATATCTCGAATAGAGAAGTGAAGTGGAAATGAAGACATTTTCTCAATATACCGACTCTTGGCACCCTTTATTAAAACACATTATGCCCAAAGTCGTTTGTAAAGCCAAAAGGATTTTTCAAGGCTGCTTCTAGTCTATTAGTTAGAAGTCTATTCTTAGGAAGTGAGGAAGTAACTTTGGAGCTTTTTCTAGCCCCTAGACTTCGTCCAATCAGTGAAATAGTTGCCATCTAGTTATTGTTATTGGATGCACTGATAAATGAATGAAGCTTGTAGTGTGTAGATTAAAAAAAAGCAAGTAACAAAAATATTTTAATAAAAACTGGTCCGTTAGCTCATATTAAAAAAGAAACTTTTTGTCTAAAAACTGCTAATAGAAATAAAACTCCATTTGCAAAGTTATAAGGTTTGAATTGAACATGTCATGTCTTTGAATTTTTATCTCCTTTGATATAAAAACGTCTAAAGAGTTGTACGCGTGCGCGAAGCTATCGACTTCACCCCTCTATCCCCTCTAAAACATGAATGTAGTGCTTTTAGGACTAAAATCAAGAAGCCTAGATATAACAGGATATAGTTACTACAGGCATGCTCTATCTCGGCATCGGTGTGTAAGCCACCTTTGTAGATTTCATAATGAAATCTTATGAAAGATTTGCGTACCACGCTTACTTAATGTTGTGTTGCTTTGTAAGATGTAATTTAGTTAATGTTATGTTACGCTATCTATATTCTATTTATATCTTTGTTTTTTTATAGGATAGCAGAGAAGCAAATGGTTGTGCTGATAGAAAGACAACAAAGATAGACCTATAGACCCCAAATATGTTAATGGTGTGTTCTATAGTGTTAATCGTCGGCACTTGGTCCGCGGGAAAAAGTATTTAAAATAAAACCCGCATAGTTCCCGTTCTTGTGGGATTTCCGGGATAGAAACTATCCTATGTCCTTTCTTGGCTCTCAAACTATCTTTGTAATAAATTTCATCCGAATATTTCTACTAAGCTTAGGCGTGAAGAAGAGATAGACAGACAGACAGATAGAGTTACTGTCGCATTTGTATTATTAGTATAGTTAGTATAATATTAGTAATAGTTAGTCTGAATTATTATGATTATTTTAAATAATTGTGAATTGGTATTGTTAAGAGAGAATTAACAGTCAATTTAGAAGCTGACATCGCATTATCGGCTAGCTCCTTTTGTTGCTAATATCACTAATAAGGTGACTTTTTTGTCAATTTCTACAAAACAGGTCCTTTTTATTAAAATTTAGTTCTGATAACACGATCTATAATGAACGATCCTCGACCTGAAGGAACACAGTCTATTGTGGCAGTTTACTGCATTTAATTACTGTCCTTTAATAGAAAAGTCGATGTGTGTTTCAGAAATCAGAAATCAAAGGTACTTTATTCAAAAAAACTTTTTACAAGTTGTTTTGACACGTCAACCTATTTTTTAAAAACTACAACCGGATCGGAAATGCGGCGGCGGTTTGTACATATGTTCTATATTAATTCAAAATCAGCTTGAGAAATTCAAAAAAAAATTTCAGGCAAAAAGTCTGGCGGGATAATTTTGTAAAATTTGCTATTAGATAGAGAAAGTCTAATGCCATATATGATGGACCAAGATAGTTTGCTTAGTCTAGTCCGCTCTTCAGTCTCAAGCATGCTGATTTTGAGGACTCTTGACACCTCCCTTGGACAACACCAACAATCTCCATGTCCAAACAAACGAATGAAAATGGTCTTTCTTTTATATATATATATATATATATATATATATATATATATATATATATATATATATATATATATATATATATATATATATATATATATATATATTACTCAAAAAGTTGTAAAACTTTCTAATCCGTGATAATTTTCCTTTTAACTTTTAATTTAATTACCAAAAATTAGCCCTTAAAAGCTTAATATTTTTCAAACGAGTTTCTCAATCGAAAACTTGCTTTCACAAGCCTACCATATTTTTTTCTTCAGATCTTCTCAGTGTGTGGCCGCGTTTCCGATCCGGTAGTAGTTTTAAAAAAAAAATATATTGACGTGTCAAAACTTGTAAAAAGTTTTATTGAATAAAGTATTTCTGATTTCTGATTTTAAAAATCTATCCAACGTTATCCACACAATGTGGTGCGTGAGAAAAAATGATGATGTGTTATATACCACATACATCGGTGGTATCAAATCCGGATGAGCCGTCGCAGAACTCTATCACCTAGACAGGATGGTAGCGACTAATAATTAATAGTTTGTTTATTACGAACTACCCGGCTGAATGGCAGACAGTCGAAATGGGGCATTGACTAACACGAACACAAATGTTTACAAATATATTGCTCTTGTACTTCATAAAGTTCGAAACTGGTATGTATTGAAGATGGATGCAAACAAAACTTCAAGTATTTCCTCAAACTATGAAACTCATGTATGAGCTCATTATATTATGTAAATACCACCGGAGATCTATTTTAGTCGCTGCATCGAGCGCGATTCATTGCCCGGCCTTCTATAACCACATGTATAACTGACCTACAACTTTTGGTGTTTATCTTATTGTCGGTACACCAGTACTGCGTAATAGTTTGCTTGCTAATAGAAACAATTTAATAGCTAATGCTACTACTATGTCATACATCGAGGCCACAAAGTCTAATATCAATACGTGAAAGAAAAACATATGAACATTGATATAAAAAGGGAAGATACGTTACCTAGTCACAGCGCCTGGTCCTACAAAACTAGGTCCGTGGATGACAATTGGTGACAATCAATCACGCGCGGGACCTCATATCATACACTTATATTTTCCGACTGTTTTTACCATTAAACACGCATCAAAATACCTTCTTGTATATTTAGCCAGTGTTATAATCACTCAACGAAAAAAAATAAGACACACGGGATTACTTTCCATTCGTAAGTACGGTTAAAACAATTTTTTTGAAAATAAGATTAAATTATTGTTTAGTTCGCCATGTTTGCGAGAGTGAGATAGTACAATACAAAAGTAAGCGAGATAAACATAGTTTGCTACGTTCGTCGCAATACTTTGCGTTCGACTGATCGAGCTTAGGTTTAGCAATCGAGATATTAGAGCGTAACATATCTTCCCTTTTTATATCAATGCTTATGACCCTTTTTCAAGACAATTGTGCGAACGGTGAAGTATGAATTTTGACACTGTCAAAGTTTACATGTTTTATATTATAAGATAGTAAACAAGCAGATGGATCTCCTAATGGAAAGAGTCAACCATCGCCTACAGACACCAAAGGTGTTAATGGTGTGTTGCTATCTTGTGGCGAGGTCTAACGCCACATGCATAAGTTTGCCGGCTACCTTACCTTCCCAACCGAAACACGACAGTGACAAGCACTGACGCTATTGCTGCAGCAAGCATTACCTGTAATTTTGTGGGACCATCTCCGAACACTCTTTCAACCTAAAAACGGGCGGGCGGGCGTTCAGGCGGGCGGACGGACGGAAGGACGGACAGACAGACAGACAGACAGACAACAGACTAAAATTCTAAAAACGATATTTTTGGCATTGATATCTATTGTAGATTACGCTCCAAGTATTCTTTTAAAAAAATATTAAATGTACAGTTTTGACTTTCCTACGATTTTATTATATGTATATAGATAATTAGTAATACAAAAAGCACATAATTAATAATACAACAACGCTTATTATACATAGAAATACATACATAAATACTGTTAGATACATAATAAATACTCGAACCCAGAAATACAAACATCTATGTTCATCAAACAAATGTTTGTAACTGTCGTGAATCGAACCTGAGATTCGTCGATTCGCAGTTATGTTCGCTAACGACTTAACCAACGGGATGATCAAAACAATTATTAAATCTTAAATTAAAAATATTGATAACACATTGAAACAAAACAGGAATATGACCTTTTCCGAAAACCTTAATTTAGACTCTAAATTTTAGAGCACAGGTAGCATTGGAAGTCTAAAATTTAGAGCATAAAATCTATAACGTAACCTGCCTTATCTGTGCATGTTTTATTAAGTAGGAAAGACGTAAAAAGTTTGCCTATAGCTATGGTAGCTATCTTTAAGAGCTAGAGGTCCCTCGTACTGCCAAGGTCACATCGATCCAAGTACGGGTGACAGAGATGTTACATTTCCCATCCCCTTCTATCGGGTAAATCACCGGCTGGTGGGAAAAAGCCGGTATACTGTTGGTAAACAATGATTTTGTAACTGGTTGGTAATGAATGAGCAAGCGCGTTTTGCTCTTTGTTACAATGTAATAAATGAACCAAAGTAATTTTGTTTGACATTTTGTTATGATATCAAAATTATTTTTTGAAGTTGAATGTTTTGTTGTCTTTTTTTATCATAAGATAGCAAACAAGCTGATGGGTCTCCTGACGGAAAGAGTCTACCATCGCCTATAGACATCAAAGATGTTAATGGTGCGTTGCTATCTTGTAGCGAGGTCTAATGCCACTTGCATAAGTTTACCGGCTACCTTACCCTCCAAACCAGAACACGAAAGTGACAAGCACTGATGCTATTGCGGCAGGAATAGGTAAGGTGATACCAGGCCGGGCGAGATAATGCAGAATTCTACTACCTAGTAGCCACGATGGTAGGGGCTCGTACAGCCAATCGTTCGCTTTTTACAACCTGCCTGGCAGAACGTTAAATAGCCTATTCTTCAAAGGAGCCCGGGACCAACAAGGGGATATCCTAGTTTGTTTGGCTAATGGCTAATGTTTGGCTCAGATTATTAGGCCCTAGTTTTAATCCCAGATCGGGCAAAGTGTTATTGCACTTTATCTATCTAAAAACATCTCAATAGTAACCCGCGCCCTAAAAGTTCCTTATGATGTTGGTCTCGCTTCCCGCTTATTTATTCGCTAATGCGATAAATGCTAATTATGAATCATGCGTGGTAAAAGCATATAAACATTAAACATGTTCAGTTTGCTCCGCTTACCTTGCAAGGTAATCGAAGTGATGATATTTTTTAAATAAGTTTTCCAGTATTGGTTCAGGTCCTCTTTGAAGAATATAACATCTGCTGTTTTGTCAGGCAGTATGTAAGTAGCGAAGTATTCGTGGCTGCTAGGTGGTAGAGTTCTGCATTGTCTCGCCCGGGTCGTTATTCCTGCGACAATAGGATTTTTTTATATCATAAGATAGCAAACAAGCAGATGGGTCTCTTGGTGGAAAGAGTCAACCATCACCTATAGACACCAAAGGTGTTAATGGTACGTCGCTATTTTGTGGCGAGGTCTAATGCCACATGCATAAGTTTACCGGCTACCTTACCCTCCAAACCGGAACACGACAGCGACATGCACTGACGCTATTGCGGCAGGAATAGGCAAGGCGGTGGTACTAGACCCGGGCGAGACAATGCAGAACTCTACCACTTAGTAGCCATGATACTAGTGACTCGCATAGCCTTTTAGTCGCCTTTTACGACCTGCCTGGCAGAACGGCAGTAGGTCTATTTTTCAAAGATTATTTTTGAGATTGCCTGTATTGAAATTGAGCAATTTGTTGTTATAAGTGTATATAAGCCCCCCTGTGTACCATACCAAGAGTTTGCAAACAAAATGGAGGAGACTATATTTAAAGCTTCCAAATCGAAGAAGAATATTGTTATCTGTGGGGACTTTAATATTAACATTTTAGATCCGTCTTCATTAACTTCTAAGTTTATCAACCTCTTTAAGTCGTATAATCTGCACAAAACTTTTTTTGAACCTACTCGGACTACTGTTACTAGTGCTACTTGTATAGACAATATATTTACAAATATAACCTCCTCAAGGAGTACAGTTAAAAATGTATTAATTTCAGATCATTGTTGCCTATTAGTTCAATTTCCTAGAATAACAAGAAAACTTCCAAAGAAAGAAATTGTTTTTGTTCCTATAAATAATTATAGATTGGAATGTTTTAAAAATAATTTAGTCGAGAAGTTGCCCAAGTTGCCCTATCACGAAAATCCAAATAGTTTATATGACACGTTATTTAATTTAATTAATTCAGAATATAAACAAATATTTATTCCTAAAACACTATCATTGTGAACTCAGTGAAAATTTAGCGAATGGGCAACAACAGGAATTTATAAAAGTAGGAAACGGTTATTTGATTTATATTATGAAAAATCTTATAACCATATTTCTGTATTTAAGGAATATGTGAAGAGCTATTCAAAAATTTTTAGAAGGATCTGTGATTCTGTAAAATCCTTGTACATAAAAAATATTATAAGGCAAACTTCAAACAAAATTAAAACTACATGGAACATTATTAACTGTGAAACCGGCAAGGCCAGGACTTTTAATGACGAATATCAGTTGGAAGTAGATGGATTAATTGTAAAGGAAGATTTGGATGTAGCAATGGAGTTTGAAAAATTCTTTATCAATGTAGCTACTTCAACAACTCAAGCTCTTACCTCATCGGCCAGCTCTGCAGAATCACTACTGAAGCAATGTGTACCGACATGTGAAAAATCTTTTGAATTTTCTTTTGTGGATGTTAAGGATATACTTAAAGCTTTTAAAAAATTAGAAATTAAAAAAACTTCTGACATATGGGGTCTCTCCCTAAAAATCATTGCTTTAGTAATAAATGTAATCGCACCATACCTAGCTGAAATATTTAATAGTTGTATAACATATGGTGTTTTTCCTGATTTGATGAAACTCAGTAAAGTTATTCCCATTTTTAAATCTAGTTCTAAATCTGAACCAACCAACTATCGATCTATTTCGGTTTTGCCTACCCTGAGTAAAATATTCGAAAAAAATTATTCTCGATCAAATGTTAAGTCATTTTAATAAATTTAAATTATTTCATGATAAACAGACTGGTTTTACAAAGGGTCGCTCAACTACAGATGCTGGTGTAGAATTATTAAAGAACATTTATGAAGCCTGGGAAGAGTCACGGGATGCGATTGGGATGTTCTGTGATTTATCTAAGGCTTTTGACTGTGTTCATCATAGCATATTAATCAGGAAATTACACCATTATGGAATTAGAAATATGGTTCTCGACCTTTTGATTTCTTATTTAAATGGAAGAATTCAGAAGGTTGAAGATAATGGAATAAGATCCTCTGGCGCTGCTGTCACAATGGGTGTCCCACAAGGGTCCATACTTGGTCCATTTCTGTTTCTTATATATATAAATGATTTACCTTACTATGTGGGTAATAAACATGGAATTGTATTATTTACGGATGACACTTCACTTTTATTTAAAGTGAAAAGACAAATTGGTAAGTATGACGAAGTAAACAATATGATTTCAAAAGTTGTACACTGGTTCAGTGTTAATAATTTGCTATCTAAATGGCAAAAAAACTAAGTGTATTAAATTTTCAACGCCTAATGTAAGGCATGTAGATACCAATGAACAACTTAATGGTAAAATAATGGACTTGTGGACTCTACTATATTTTTAGGGGTTACTGTGGATAAAAAATTGCATTGGGGACGATCGAGAAATTGGCCAGCAGACTAAGTTCAGCAGCATTCGCAGTAAAAAAAAATGAGACAGCTTACTGATGTTGATACTGCACGCCTTGTTTACTTTAAAAGAATAGTGATATTCACTACCTAAATACAAGGAACAAAAACAATCTTGCTGTGCATGTGTCTCGTCTCCACAGAATAAGCAACTCTTTTATGGGGCAAAGTATACGCTTCTACAATAAGCTGCCTGATGCCATTAGAGATTTACCAGTTAACAAATTCAAAAAATGTGTTAAAACAAAACTGTGTAAAAAAGGTTACTATAAAATATCTGAATACCTTGATGACAGGAAAGCATGGGATTAACTGCTTCTCATATCGGCATTCCTTATTATTAATGTAGCAATTAGATACTAATTAAATATTATGTAATATTTTATTTAAAAAATGTTATGAAAAAAGACAACCCCGCTGAGTTTCTTCTGCCGGATCTTCTCAGTGTGTGGCCGTGTTTCCGATCCGGTAGTAGTTTAAAAAAATGTTGACGCGTCAAAATAACTTGTAAAAAGTTTTATTGAATAAAGTACTTCTGATTTCTGATTTCTGAAAGGATCCCGGAACCAACACGGGGGAAAAAAGTTCACAAAAACACACTTCACTTCGAAACAGAACACGTCAGTGCTTTTCACTGTCGTGTTCTGTTTCTGTAGTAATGTAATAAGCGGGGACCTTAGTGCAACATGTATAATATGCATGTTGCATTAAGGTCCCCGCCATAATGATAGTAAGGCACCATTAACATCTTTGGTGTCTATAGGTATAGGTTGCCTTTTTCCATCACGAGAGTCATCTGCATATTTACTATCTTATGAACATGATGTAAAAAAATAATTATAAAACACATTCAATATAATATATTTTATAAAACTCTTTCAGTGTTCCTAGATGGTTACTAGCGTATAAAACTGAATAAGTTATGCTCAATCCACTTCTCTTTTATTGTTACATCTCTGTTCGATGAAAGTTTACGGTTGGCTTAATATTTTAAAGTATCTTCACGCCCATGTCCCCGAAGAAATAAGTTTTTTTTTTTTTTCATTTATTTCAAACAAAAAGTATAAGATAAAACATTTATCCCTCAAGCACTGCAAAAACCAGCAGGTTTGTCCGCAGGCTTGTAAAGTAGAGGCACAACAAGCGCACCCACGATTAGCTGAAGATACTTGGTCCCACAATGTGATAGGTAGCAAGCCTATCGCCAACCGGGCACTTTTCAATGCCAGGCAACGTTGTTTTTATCAGAAAATTGAAAAAAACCATTTTTGAATCGCCCGACCCAGGAATTAAACCCGGGACCTCATGTGGTCAATTCCGACACCGGACCACTAGACCACAGAGGCTTAATATTTGATCAATTTATTTTACAATTATTGTCATAGTTTAACCGTGGTCCAACCAATATATGTATGTATGTATGTATGTAATATGTATGTAATATGTATGTAATATGTATGTATGTGTATGATGATAATAATAAAATATATAAAGTTCAATGGCACCTTCACACCTTTATTCTGTTGGCCCAAAGGTTGACTGGTGGATAATGCCAATAGGCATTAAGTTCGCCTTTTGTACGAAAATGTATGTTTTTGGTGTACAATAAAGTTAAAATAAATAAATAAATAAATGTCTTTGTCTTATGTGCCCATCGAGTTATTAATGTTAGTCTTCCACAACTTAGCTTTCTCACATGCATGTCTTTTAACCCTTAACACGACGAGGTATCCATAATAAAGTATATTGTTTATTAAGATACTAGCTGACCCAGCAAGCTTCGTTTCGCCTAACAGTCAATAAATGAGCAGGATTTTAAAATTGATACAAAATTATCAAGCTCAATTTTTAAATGATAAAAACAAGTATGACGTCCAGGTCTATTTTTATTGATGAATATTAAATATTAATAATATTAATTATCATATTTCCGACGAAAACAAAAAAAAATAATTGCTTCAGAAGTTCTTAAGTTATAAATGGTGTAGTATTTTAATGAAGACTAGCTGGCCCAGCAAACGCTGTTCTGCCTTTTTAACTACTTTTATTTTTTTTATATTTTCTCACATTTTAAACCTTCCCTGGACTTTAACAATTAATTCAAAACCAAAATTAGCCAAATCGGTTCAATCGTTCTCGAGATTTAGCGAAACTAACGAACAGCAATTGATTTTTATATATATAGAAGATAGATTCTTCTTACCATAAGCATAGTACTAAAAATATTACCAAAACATTAGAAAAATGATTCACCAAATTAATAATCTTAAATCAAAAGCCATTAAAAGCTTAAAAGTGTAAATATTTATTTAGGCAGGCAGAAGGGAGAAAAGTAATAATAATATTTACTGGAATATTATGTAAAATATTTAATCATTACAAAATTATCTATTATTACTAGCTTTTATTTTAACTAGCAATGCAGTTATGTATGTGTGTTTTGGTCAATTCTTGCAACTGAATCTTAAAGCAGTTATCTTAAACCGATTAAGATGAAATTTTGCACACACATTTAGTTACAATAATGCAAGGTTAGATAAGTGACGTCATTCTGTCAATCCAATGTGGCGGACTCCGCCTGGTTTTTTATATAAGGTCCTTCCAAAATAGGTGATCATATTTCAACACAGCGGTCAGTATGTCTATCGCCTATTGACACCAAACATTTAATGTTGCGTAACTACCCATGTGGGGTGAGTGTAATGCCATATTATGCATAAGTTTGCCGGCCACCTTACCCTCCAAACCAGAGTTCAATAGTGAAGATTAATTGCTCCTCACACCAATCTCTTATTATAATTGTAGCATAATAAGATTTAAAAAACAAGCCCGCTGAGTATTTTCCGCTGGATCTTCTCAGTGCGAGGTCGAATTTTTCTTCCAATACGCATTAAAATAAATTATAAACACTTTAATTTAACAAAGAATTTCTGGTAGCACATGTATTTAGTACTTCAGAAAATGCAGAACGCTTTAACAGAAGTATATATTTTTAGGCCTGTCTGTTTGATTACGCATAAAAATAACATGTAAAAACTTTAATTTAATAAAAAAAAATCTGATGGCATACGGATCTCAGTGCTGTGGAAACTTGAGAACGCTTTGATAGATAAGATTTTCTAGACCTAAGGGCCTTTGATGATTGTGTGTGTTATATGTCTGTATGATTACACATAAAAATAACTTGTAAAAATTTGAGGTTAATGAAGAATTTTAGGTGGAACAGGGATTTCAGTGCCTCGAGAACTTCAGAATGCTTTAAGGCAGTGCTTTTCATTCTTTTTTAAGACACTACCTTAGCATGGCACAAAACATTGCGACCCAAGGCTGCCTAACTTACATTAAAAAAATTCACATCCTTGTAACATTTTTCTTTATTATCAAGTAAATATTTTGTCTTTGTTTTTTTAGTAACACTAAACTAACAACTAACATCTACGATCCTCTTGCAAAGGCCTCGTGATCCTCCAGGGGGCCGTGTATCCACACTTTGAAAAACACTGCTTTAATAGAAAGTGATATTTTCTAGACCTTAAGGGCATTTGATGATTGTGTATATGTTTGTCATATGTAAGTTTGATTGCGCATAAAAATAAATTGTAAAAAGTTTAATTTAATAAAGAATTTCTAGTGGCACATTGATCTCGGTAACTTCAAAAATTTTAAATAGAAAGTAATATTTTCTAGACCTTAAAGGATTTGATGATTATGTGTATTACATCATACATGTCTGTTTGATTACACACGTTTGATTTACCCAACTTTATTATTGGTATTACGATATGACTGAGCATTCGAATATACACAGAAAGCTCTTATTATCTAAATGTTCCTACTTGTACGTACAACGTAACCGATATAGGAATGTCCTTTTTATGGATTTATTAATGATATCGATATCGATAACATAGAAAATTATTTCCAAATTTGAAATGTAAATTTGTAATATGTTTTCTATACTCTTTGCCGTCAGTGAAACTTCATTTTAATGCAATATTTTATATAAAATACACTTGCACTATTGTACAAAATGTATTTTATATAAAACTAGCTGTTGCCAGCGACTTCGTCCGCGCGGACTTCGTTTACTCCGCACAGCACCTCCCTGCTAAATGATAGCGTGATAATATGTAGCCTATATGTTGACCCGACCTGTTAGTAATATTCATGCAAAATTTGAAGCAAATCCATGCAGTACTTTTTGAGTTTACCCCGGAAAAACATACAGACAAACAGACAAACAGACAAACAGACAAACAGACAAACAGACAAACAGACAAACAGACAAACAGACAAACAGACAAACAGACAAACAGACAAACAGACAAACAGACAAACAGACAAACAGACAAACAGACAAACAGACAAACAGACAAACAGACAAACAGACAAACAGACAAACAGACAAACAGACAAACAGACAAACAGACAAACAGACAAACAGACAAACAGACAAACAGACAAACAGACAAACAGACAAACAGACAAACAGACAAACAGACAAACAGACAAACAGACAAACAGACAAACAGACAAACAGACAAACAGACAAACAGACAAACAGACAAACAGACAAACAGACAAACAGACAAACAGACAAACAGACAAACAGACAAACAGACAAACAGACAAACAGACAAACAGACAAACAGACAAACAGACAAACAGACAAACAGACAAACAGACAAACAGACAAACAGACAAACAGACAAACAGACAAACAGACAAACAGACAAACAGACAAACAGACAAACAGACAAACAGACAAACAGACAAACAGACAAACAGACAAACAGACAAACAGACAAACAGACAAACAGACAAACAGACAAACAGACAAACAGACAAACAGACAGACAGACAAACAGACAAACAGACAAACAGACAAACAGACAAACAGACAAACAGACAAACAGACAAACAGACAAACAGACAAACAGACAAACAGACAAACAGACAAACAGACAAACAGACAAACAGACAAACAGACAAACAGACAAACAGACAAACAGACAAACAGACAAACAGACAAACAGACAAACAGACAAACAGACAAACAGACAAACAGACAAACAGACAAACAGACAAACAGACAAACAGACAAACAGACAAACAGACAAACAGACAAACAGACAAACAGACAAACAGACAAACAGACAAACAGACAAACAGACAAACAGACAAACAGACAAACAGACAAACAGACAAACAGACAAACAGACAAACAGACAAACAGACAAACAGACAAACAGACAAACAGACAAACAGACAAACAGACAAACAGACAAACAGACAAACAGACAAACAGACAAACAGACAAACAGACAAACAGACAAACAGACAAACAGACAAACAGACAAACAGACAGACAGACAAACAGACAGACAGACAAACAGACAAACAGACAAACAGACAAACAGACAAACAGACAAACAGACAAACAGACAAACTGACAAACTGACAAACTGACAAACAGACAAAAATTCTAAAAACTATATTTTTGACTTCGATATCGATTATAGATTACGCCCCAAGTATTGTTTTAAAAAAATATTCAATGTACAGTTTTGACTTTCCTACGATTTTATTATATGTATAGATAATTTACATCGTCAGTATTCCATACTAATATTTTTACTATTTGAAGCTTTGTAAAAAAACGAGTATTAATATAATTAAAAAACGTATTTGTACTGTTAAATTACAAAGCTTAATACTTATTTTATAATCACATATATATACATATATATATTTATATATATATATATATATATATATATATATATATATATATATATATATATATATATATATATATATATATAGGAAAAATGAAATAATAATAGATATATAGATAAAGAGGAAAAAAAGAGGTAAAAATTGTAATTAAAAAATCTAGAGATAAACGCTGAATATGTGAAAACTGCAACATTGTCTGTATCTCGGTCTTTATTTCTATGTATTAGTTTATCTATATATATAAATACGTGAAATAAAAACTTGGAATCTTTTTCCAAAACTTACACTTACTAAGGAGTTCGAGATTAGATATACTTTACAATTATACGGAGAAGAAGTACAGAAAGTTAACATTTATATAAAATAATTTTTGAATTGAATTAAATGACTAAACTTCGATCAGTAGACGAGCACTAGTTTTATCATTTCTTCAGCAAATAATAATCTTTAGTGATCCATCTGGTAGAGGTCTAGACATCTAGTACGTAGTCGTGATATCATGTAATTTTCTTATTTTATACGACTTTGTATTATTTTGTCGAACTACACTATGCCCTGCAGTCCGTTTAATCACATTCTTTTCTGGCTTTCATGAAAACTTTTAAAAGATTGGTCTAAGTTCTAATAACTGAAATTAATATAATTTCGAAAGATATCGATGCGTAAAATAACCACGGCTCTAGTTTACTCACACCGCCCAACCTCCTTTCAGTCACTCTCGCCGGGCGCTCGCGTTCGGTCACTTTCAGTCGCCATTTCCTTTTGCGACGCCATTCCGGAAAATATTTAACTTCCTTGTTGATTGAAATAAATAATTTTGACGAAAAATATTGAACATTATCAGCAAGTGGTAAGAAATATATATATTTTTATTAACACTTTTAAAGGTTTTTAAGTTAAAATACTGAGACAGCAGGGTAATTATTCTCAAGGACGTTTTTGTCCGCATCTTTAGATTGTAAATATAAGCGTTCGAAGAACAGCTTCCCTTAAAATCTTTGTTTTCATGAAAGAGTTTTGTAGAGTTTCGCGCTCCCGTGCATTTCACGTTTACTTTTTATTTTTACTCTGATATTATGCCTTTGGCTTTAATGCTTTGACGCTCCATTTCTCAATTCCTCTATTTTATACAAGAAACGAATTAAAGCGACAACGAATTAGACAATTATTTTTCTTAAAACAAAGAAAGTGTTTCCTATAAGTTGGTCTTTTAGAATAAATTATATTTTGTCTTTACATTGACAATCATTTAATTTAAAGTTAATACAAAATTGAAAATATATAATAATTAATACATTTTTATAACAATGTGGATGATAAATATTCATATAAAATACTAATCTTATTTAACAGAACGTGTAGATAGCTTACAAGTTAACACTAAGCTAGAAAAATCGTATTCACTCGCGCTGTAAAATTGATGCATTTTTAAACGAAATATATACACGAATATTATCGTACTGTATTCTCTATAATATATCACCACTTAAGTTCACTGACAATATCTACGAAACATTAGGATCTATCGTCTTCGTCACGCGACACGCCCACTCAATAGCCAGACTAAGAAATCAGGTCATGTACATTGAATGTTTACACTACCTTACAATAATTATTTATTGAGTCATAATATTATATTATAGTCCAGTTGTTAAGTGAACTTTACATTTAATTTTAATTAAAGTACACACATAGGTTTCAACGGTGTTTTTAATTTTTTCTTTATTGTATATGTATTCACATATAGATCAGATAAATTTAGGTATAAAACATTATAACTAATATTTAAACAAAATACATTAGTTAAATACCTGCTCTATTAAAGTTTATTTTTATTTTATTACACATATTTAGCGTATTTTGGTATAGAGTACTTACTAGATAAAAGATTTTATTCTAGTATCTATTGTAAAAAATGAAATTTAGTATCTTCATTAATGAAAACTCTATCACGAGGACTCTGTAAAAGACTTTGTAATGTTCATGCGTGAATAGAAAGTTCCAGAAGCCTATCGTCTGACTTACGTTGGGTTCCGGATTTGTTTGCATGTTGTTTAAAGACTCGTTTAATTCTTATGTAATAAATAATTCTTTTTATATTTAAGATTGAGTTGTTCTTCTATTCTTTATTCCATTTATTACTAGACATTTTAAATTGCTTTGTGATGTAATTATTATTACGTAATTATTATAAAATTTTTCATGGAATTCATTTCATGGAATGGAATTTTCATGGAACAATGGATTAATCACAAACAATTACAAAATACATTTAGCCACTTAAAATACAAAAATGCATAATTGATTTCGAGAAAATGTGCATTAAATTACGTAAAAATATTTTCTTCTTAATTTTTTCGATATTTTCAAAATTTTGTATGATAAATAAGAAGTTAATTACTTTTTTGTTTTATCTAGAATTTGATAAGATTAATCTTATGCAGCTAATAAGTATTATGTTAAGTGACACGATATACGTGATAATAGATTAAAGTACCTAACAATTATAGGTGAGTTGTGTTTTAGGAAGGCTTTATTCATTAGGGGTTATCCATAAATTACGTCACATGAATTTTATGATTTTTTGACCCCTCCCCATCTTTGTCACAACTGATCACATTTGTGAGAACCCCCTACCTAGTGCGATGTCACATATTTTACAATTTTACATTGGGAAAATTATCTCCTTCGATTATTTTTTATCTATGCAGGTATTATATTTTGAAAAAAGGTGATGTCACAAAATTTGGGACCCCTCCCTATCCCTTGTCACACAATATCCGTTGTAACTTACTTACATATATACATTAACTAGCTGACCCGGTAAACGTTGTTTTGCCTTACATATTAGGAATCCATAGCGCACAAACAACGTGACACGTAATTTATATAAGACTACGAGATTGTCCTTCCACGCAGCCAAAATGGCATTAAACTTTATATGGTGGTTAAGTATTCTTAAATTTTCTAATTTTCCGCGCAATTTTCTTAATATTTTCTTTTATAAGAACCTTCTCCTTACAATTACAAACACAACAAAAAAAAATTACTGAAATTGGTCCAGCCATTCAGGCGTGATGTCGTGACCAAGGAAAATAGGGATTGATTTTTATATATATAGATAAAAAACGGACATTACTTTCTAATATCTTTATATGAATAATAAAACGTTATCGCCGAAATGTTTGTATGAGCATAACTTCGGAATAAATTCACCAAATTGGATAGGTTGTTTTTGTTATTGTCAGGACAAGGATCGTATGTAAGAAAATATGTAAAAATCATACGGGATAACCTTAAAAACCTTAAATATTAAGGAAAGTGACTGAGTGACACGATAGAAGATATCGGGTGAATATCTTCAATATATTACAATAAGGGATGGTCAAGTTATTGAATTGTTATTTTTTTATTTAAATGATCGTACTGTAAACTTTTATGTCTCATTTTTTAAGTAGGTACACCATCCGTGCGAAGCCGGGGGCGAGCAGCGTAATAAACATAAATATAAATCGATTTTAAAATGATTTTGTCATTTTTTTCTCATATTAGTAATGAAATAATATAGAATGAATGAATGAATGAAACAAAATAGAGTACAAAATCAAACTAGTTAATAAGTGCATTGAATTTAAATATCTTCTTAATATATATAAATATATTGTTGACGCCATATGTTTTGATATAATATGATGAAAGTAGAGAATATATATTTTTTTAACTAACTTTTTAGCATAAAAGAAAATGGTGTTTAAAAATAAGTAAAAATATTTCAACAAAAAGCACTGGCTATTGAAACTTAAAATAAACTTAGACACTATCGTTTTTAGGTTTTTGTAGCTGTAGCATGTAGAACTTGCTACGCATCCTCCGGTTACGTAACACTCGGGCAGGGCAGACAAGGGGAAATTGCTACAAAACTGTCTCGACTTCACCGAGTTCTTCACAAATGTCTATCACAGTACGACGCGTGTAGATTTGTATTACAAGTTAATACTGTTATAAAATTTCTTTGGTTGAATGGTTTATATGACCCTGACTACGCTGTGGACAGGCCTCGGGTTCGAATTCTAACAGAGACAAGCGTTTTAGTGTAAATGTTTGTACATCTGGACCGGGTGTTTATTAATCATTTTAGAATTTAAAAATGTGTTTCTATGTATTGTATTGTTGATTAACACCCGTATCAAGAGCAAATAATTTGCCTACATTTCGGGTAGTTCATTTCGTTTCATATCAGTTTGTTCAGTTCAGTGATATTTATTTATAATTTTCGTAAAAGTAAAACCAAAAAAATAATAACACGAAAATAAAATGAGAGCACATAATATGTCCATATCCCTGAAAGCAACAGAGGTGTATACTCCCTTCAATTAGCTTATAATAAAGAGTGAAAAGAGTGCTGTAACTACCGCGTGTTAATCCGAGGCCCTTTCGAAGAATAGATCAATTGTCTTACTGCTAAGGATTTTGTAAAATGCAAGGAAAGGCAAATACATGTCACTAAAACCTTGACTTTTATTAAGTTGAAGAGTTCTGCAACATTTTGTTTAAACGCCTTATCTATTCCTGCCGTAGTAGCGTCGGTATGTGACGCTGTCATGGTCCGGTATGAATAGTAAGGTAGCCGGTAAACTTATGCATTTGGCATACCATCTCTGCTACAACCATAGTAACGCATCTTTCATTGTCTCTTTTCATCAGGATGTTTCCATTAGCTTTTATGCTATCTTATGAATTATGATATAAAGTCGGTCGAAATGAATTGTATAGGATGTATATAGTATGAGATTCCATAATGAATGTATTATCTGTCCCAGAATTAAAAGACATGATCTCAGGCATGGACACGAAGGGGGTACTGCCTTGTATTTACCAAATTTCCTTTATAAAGAGTACCATTACTATCGGCATAACTACTAGATGAATAGATCATTGGACTTCCTTTCAGGCATTTCTTAAAAGACGGATTATTAACTAAACGAAAGTAGACAGAATGGTAGACAATGGAATGACATGTAGAAAGAATGGTAGATGAAAAGTTAACAAAACAGTTAAATGCGGAAGGATATAGGTACCGGGGAAGACTACGACTGACATACCATGATCAGATTGATCGAGTACTGTCCGAAGGTGGTGTATAAAGTCTTCGCAACCGGCGTGTGTGTATGAAGAGAGTGATGAATGTGGAGCAAACGAGACAAGCCTGCAAGGATCGTGATGTATGGCAGTCGGTTCTTTCTGCCTACCCGTAAGGGATCTGGTGTGAAGATATGTATTAACTAAACGTGTCTTTGTCTTCGTGACTAATAGGTGGTAAAAATCTATAACGTCTCGCCCAGGCCCCAACGGTGTGCCAAACACCGTTTTACATTTTTTGCATATTCTTGCCGCAATAGCTTCAGAACACTATCACATTGTTTTGTGATTGTTGTTTTTAAAGCAAAACATTCGCAGCAGACCCGGCTTTATACGCAAATGATTTATAAAACATCAGACGAAAAAGCAATTAAATAAAGTAATCGTTTACTATAGACGTATCTTGTGCGTGTAATATGATTAGCAAAAGCTTTTAATTTAATAAGTCGTCCTTGATGCTAATCGCAGTGTACACTTGTGTAGTATATGTTATGCTACACTATTCGTAAACTAAACAAGATACTGTTGCAAGTTTATTTTAAACATAAAATAAAATTAAAAATCCTACAAATAAAAACTAATGCACTTCTTTCGAGTTGCGTATCAACTTGACATATCAATACCATCAATAAAAAACCGGGTAAGTGCGAGTCAGAATTGCCTATTGAGGATTCCGTACCCAGTTATAATATATTATAAATAGTTCAAGAATCGAATCTCACAGTTTTCTCCGAACTTTTCCCGAAATTCAGTTTCCTAAACCTTTTATTTTTTTACAATTTAATTATAAATGTATAGTTTTCAGATTTTTCTCTGTACCTACTTGTGTAAAGCACGTTACTACTTGCCAAATTTCATAGTTGTAGGTCAACGATAAATATCCTATAAATTTTGATTTTCTTAAGAGCGTCGAAATATAAGTTTTTTGCATTATAAACTACCTTAACTTTTTTCACGTTTACTTAAAAGTTAGATTTTTTTTCATGCTTCAAGGGACTGTGGACTGTATATGATTTTAATTTCAAGTTGATATCTCCACGCGATCCTAAAAATAAAGGTCATGAAAAATCAGACGGACAGACAGTCAGATGGACTACAAAGTGCACCTATATGGGCTCTGTTTTTACCTTTTGAAGTACGGAACAATAAAAACCTAATGCCGTTCGTTACTCTTGGATGTACTAGTTGCATCTCTGCCTACCTCTTCAGGGAGATATTTACTTCTCCGTGTTGACTAGGGCATCTTTTGAATGGTCTGACAATTTACTGAACATTATCCCGTGACTATCAGATACGTGTGTCAGTACCGATTAATGTGGACGTATTTTGTTATGCGAACAATTGCCTCGAGCTGGTACGGTTCAATCCATTCCGAACACTGAAACAAACTACCGAACACAGAATAAACGGCAGGAAAATGTACGGAATTACGATCTACTAGCCGGCCCAGTGTGGACGCTGGTCTGTGTACTGTTACGCATCTAAGTCACGTGTTATTATCCGATCCATTGATAGTCGGTTTTTTTTCAAAGCATTTTCGCTATTGTCCGCGGACCACGAGACGTCCAAACTTGTATTTATGACACGCGTTGAAGTACGCTCGATGATACGGATACAGACACGGGGTAGGAGTGGTATAGTCGTGACGTGTCCCGATCAGTATGTCCCCCGTCCGTTCCTCGCCGCCGCTCATTCACGCAGCGCACGCTATGGACATCGTTGTATACGTTGTTTAGTTTTGTATTGCGACGATTGATTATTTAGGCCTGAAGTGTATGCCATGTAGCGATGCGATGCCACGCGATCTAGTTCGATAGCATGCGTCTACCCTTGTAACATTTCATCGTACATGGCTTGTGACCCTGTCAGTACAACCTATATCGCCCACATTTAGTGTAACATCTCTGTAGCCATGCCACGTAGTCCGGTCCGTTGTCATGTTACAAATGTGGACGCACCTTAAGGCAAACAAAGAAAGATTAGCCATACATTATCATCGCGTTACTACTAGGTGGTAGGTGGTACTGCGACGTCTCGACCAGTATCGTCCTACCTATTTCTGATACAATAACGTCAATTCAAATGTTTTAATAGTTATTCTGCTATTTAGGGAAGATTTTTGAAGAATGATCTCACCCAGAATCTGGTGTTGGTGTGGTAAGAACTTCGTGTTGTAAATGAAAACGTAAACCTATATTTATTTTTTTCAAATTATAAAAACTGATACTTGAATGAATAGGATATTGGTCATGGTTATGTCCATTGGTAGTTGTTAAATTGTTGCAAAATGTGACTATGAATATATCCTTTTCTCAAGCATACATACTTGTTTATTACCCGCTTTTACTTTTACGCAATAAGGCATTGTGATTATATTTGTATATTTATTTAATTATTCACCTTTTTTTAAATATTATTTTAAACGGGTGCTTAATGGTGATATGGTCCTCCGTTGTCTCGTCTGCGTTTGGTACTACCGCTTTACCTATTTCTGCCGCATTAGCGTCACTGTTTGTTACTTTCGTGTTCCAATTTGCAGGTTAAATAGTAGTATATACACTGTTGAAGATTAAAAATATATATAGTCTTAAAATGTTACGGTTGCCCCCCCTGGCCCAGAACCTGGGTACGCCCATACCAACATACGTGTCTTTGTTTCGCTCTT
Source organism: Apodemia mormo (assembly GCA_036924255.1). NCBI lineage: Eukaryota > Metazoa > Arthropoda > Insecta > Lepidoptera > Riodinidae > Apodemia > Apodemia mormo. The sequence continues at coordinate 34,975,469 of JAUPFN010000007.1, forward strand.
CCTAGTAGATATGTATATCTCACAGGATAGTTTTAGTGGATACACTCATGTTTTAAATTTTTTCCCGTTTTGTAAATTTACCTTTGGTAGAGTTCAATTCTAAAAGTTTGTCGATGACAGAATTAAGCCCTATTCCACTCTGAAACGTACTTAAGTTCACTAGATCACCTTTCAATTACGTTGTTTGTATATTTCTTGACGCTAAACTTATTTTTATTTGATTTGTTTCAGATATCTTCAAATTTCAAGCTTATATAACATCACCAAATATCACATGTTCATCCAAACAAAACAAATGGGTGAAAAGTGAGGATAAAGTAAACATGTACTCGATAGAAGAACATTTCGGTTGTTGAAGACAGAAGAACAAAAAAAATGATACAAATATCGCATTAACAATAAGAGCTTAAAAAGCTCACTCCTTAAACTTAATCTATCAATGCTTAATTACAGACTGGTTTCGACGCATTTTTTGAAACAACCGTAGATTCACTGTGGACTGTTTTAACTATAAACTGTTTACGTCTTCTCAAATATGTGCCGCGATCGAGATATGACGGGACTAAGCGACTTTATTAAATAATATACTAGTTCAGGCGTAGAAAAGCCTGGTATAGCGGGAAGTTTTCCGGCAAAACGGCGCGAGAATTCGCCTTGCCGTTTCGTTTTTTTTCTTTCATTTTATTTTATATCAAAGGATAAGCAATAGCCCGGTTATTTAAGATTTGTTCTAGTTTTCGGAAGGGTTCGCCCAGGCTCGGGCATCTACAACGCTACACTGGCCGGTCGTAGCGGACATAACTTTTCAAGAATTTTGGACTCTATTGTAGACGCCGCAAGATTCTGTATTGTAAGTATTATATTAACTTACAGATTTATTATACATAATCTACTAGCTAGCCTGCAATAATTCTAAAATTTTAAAGTTATAGTTCTAAAGTTGTAGATATTATAAAACGAAACAGACTTTTGTTTGATTTGATGTTCTGGTCTTTTATATTACTAAACTAAATATTATCCTCAATCAATGTAGTGAACTTCGCTTATACTGACAAGGTTCTAGCAATTGATTTAAAGGGGATAGCTATTACGAAAATGCAATAGTGGTTTGAGCGATATTTCAATATAGAGCTTTAATAAATTAACGAAAGGCTCACAGAAACTGTTAAAATATTACTTAATTTTGGCAGTACTAGTAAACAATAGTGTTGACGTGAGAAACTCGTGTAATTTGGCCATCTTGCACCAAATTATGATGTATAAGTCGAATAGCTATAATCGCACCTCCATACACCTCTGTTAAGCATTGGTAATATCTGAAGGTGGTGGTTATTGTTTTCCATAAGGCGAATCGTCTGCGTGTTTGCTTTCTTAGCGATAATAACTTAAAAAGATAATAAAACTACGCATTCTTGAAAATCAAAACATGTGATCAGATGATTTTGTAGAGCATAAAAAATGCAAATAATATTTTAATATGAATCTTTTATTAAGAAAGTAGGTTTCATTTATTGTTACATACTTATATTATTTTATTCAACAATGATGAATATAAATAAGTAGACATATACATAAAACTCTCAACAAAATATGAAACAAATTTCATTTTCTAAAAATAATTAATCGGTCACTGACCATTTATATTGCGCAAAACTTATCACACACATGGCGTAACGCATCGTAAAACAGAGGCAAAATGAATAGATAAAATAAATACTTTTACAATTATTGTAAGGAATACTAAGTTGTCAGTAAAGGCATCGGGCAAAAGAGAACGTATTATACGTAACCAAAAAATCCTAGCAAAATAAATTTGCTATAATTTTATTTCTATGTTCTTTACTGATGATTGAAATGGACGAATATTGTTATAGTACGTATCTATTAAGTAAACCTAGATGTGCTTAAAAAGTGATGTCGCTCAGTTTCTTAAAAAATAGATGCTTGACTTGTCCAGGGACCATCAAAACTGCAGAAGATTTTCTGTTTAATTAATAGTCTAAGTTATATTATTGTTCCAAATGAATATTTGTTGTAAATACGTAATTATTAATTCTATATATAAATTAATAAGTATGTAGCTGAAGTTATAAACCTCATTGTTATGCATATGTTATCCATATATTAAAACGTGAAGGGAAAAGTTTGTACCCCTTTTTAAGACAATTGCGCGAATGGTGGAGTATGATATTTGGCACAGTTAAAGTTTATATTTTGTAGGACTGCAGAAAACTAATATTTTTAAATAAAATGCATTAGAAATAGATTAAATTAATAAAAACATAAATTACACACATTACATTCAAGTGACATACTGATAATATACACACATGTATGCTTTTTTTTACAGCTAAAGACAATTATCAAACTTAAAAGAGAATTTATTGTTTAGTCTATGGTTGAATTTTGACCGCAGGCGTTTGCTAGTACCTAAAGATAAATATCTGATAAGAAAATAATATGTTTGTCGCCCAAATTTTTTGCACCACATATCTTGTATAATTAAGTAGTATCTGAGCGGCTGAGCTTTACCGTGGTTTTGAAACATGAAATAATTATAATATAATTATTATATTATAATCTTTAATTTATTTAATTATTATATTATAATAATTATATTATTTATAGTTACTATATTATCTTATATAACAATATAATTTCAATATGAAATTTCATTTTTAATCACAAATCATTATGATTATGGATATGGATAATGGTTTGGATATGCAAGATTACACACAAAAACCGACTTATCGAATATTTTGCAATACTTTTTTTAATCTTTCAATTAATAGTCATATAATATTATTATTATTTATTATATAACAACAGCTTATTAATATCAGTAAAACTTACTTGTTCTGTGTGTGTTTATTGTTTGTGAATTGTAAAACAGTATAAGTTTTATAATTCACAGACAATAAACACATATTTTACCAATAACTGAATGAAACTTTGCTAAGTGCCAATAATAAAAAGTATAAATAAACTTATTGGGATAGGTTTTGAGCTCAAAAAATAATAACAACTCAAAAACAGATTGTATGTTATTCTTAACTCGACAAAAACAAACATCCAATTTTTGAGCAAATCTCAACGTTGACACTTATACTAAGAGCTCATACACACGAGCGGCATGTAGCCAACGGCAAAGATAACTTCAGCCGTCGACACGTGTCGGCGACAGCCGTCGACGCACCGACGGCTAACGTCGGCGCGTTGACGGCAGCCGTCGACATTTCAACTTCAAAGATCAGCGGCAGTCGTCGTCAGTTCTCGTAGTATAGGAGTCAGTTGCAAAATGGACTTCGAAGAAGAAACACTATTATTGGTATTACTTCGTCGACGTCGCGTTTTTGTCGACGTAGTACGAAAGTAAAAAAACGTTCATTGTGGTTTCAAGAAATATTAATCAATCGATATCAAGATGGACATTTTTTTACTCTAGGTCTCCTAATGGAAATAGTCAACCATCGCCTGTAGACACCAAAGGTATTAATGGTACGTTCCTATTTTGTGGCGAGGTGTATTGCCGCATGCATAAGTTTACCGGCTACTTTACGCTCCAAACCGGAACACGACATTGATAAGCACTGACGCTATTGCGGCAGGAATAGATAAGGCGGTGGTACCAGACCCGGGTGAGACAATGCAAAACTCTACCACCTAGTAGACTCGAACACCTAGAACCAAATTTTTCAAAGAAGCCCGGGACCATCGCGGCGAAAAACGTATATATTTGTGTGTTGTGCACATATTTCCGTCAATCCTCTTAAAAGTTTGACGGAAAAAATTTGACGTACTTTTATCCCAGACTAAAAAATATAAAGACAGAGCGCCTGAAATATTTTATTGAAATCTCAAAACCAAGTTGAGTCGTGTAAATGAAACGCTCACACCCACATATCAGAAAGTAGAGGGTAGCTCTACTCTCTACTCTCTACTCTCGCGTGCGCACTCTTAAACTATATGCAGCCGAATGACAAAATGGCGGACGCGTCACGCTATAAATGCAAGTGTTGCTATAGGTCGACGGTTGCCGTCGACGCGCCGACGGCTGCCGCCGACACGTGTCGACGGCTGAAGTTACCTCTGTCGTTGTCTACATGCCGCTCGTGTGGAAGAGCTTTTAGATATCAATAGCCATCTCATTCATATCTCGCTTCAGTTATTTATTTTTCATTCTATCTAATGTAGCCAAATAAAATTATAATAAAAATATCGTATTTGACAAATGTAGCACCTGAGATGATTTGTAATTGTATTAGCGGCCTTTTTTCAACTGATCTTACCATAAGAAAATGTTTAATTTAAATTTGGTCAAAAGAATATCGTTTTATAAAAGCAAACTTTGGCTCATTTATACTTTTAAAAAGTTACAAACTCGGTTCATGTAAAAAATAAACATTGGTGAAAATTAAAAAGGCTTCCATACTACAAAGAAAAAAACTTGAGAGTTTCGAACTGTGCAAAAAGAAGCTAGGAATTCGCTGTTCTAATTTAATAATTATACAGTTTCTTTCTTATTTAAATTCTTGCGTATTGCGAGGTTAAAACATTCTAAGCTTTAGTTTTAGGTTTCGAAAATAATCTAATTTCAGAATCGCAATACGGCTGATACATTAGAAAATTCGACAGCTCAATTTCAAGTTATATTTTTAACGTGAAGCATGGTACTATTGGAAATTGAGCAGGTATTCCCTAAAACTATAAAGAGCCTTGAAAGTTTTTATAGAAATATAACATATTTTTATTTCGCTTTAAAAAGTAATGTTACTGAACTACTTTTGTAAAGATTTTATAACTATTATTATTTTTAATGTAAAAATACTTTTTAGGGTTCCATAGGATAGCTAAAGGGATTTCTTTGGGACACAAAACGTTTACCAATGTAAATTTGGTTTACATTATTATTTTATGCCATACGAGATTCTTCTCTGGGAAAATTTGGCTGAAATACATACTATATATTTTGTACTACAAAAAAAGAGCAGTAAGATCCATTTACATTACTTAGCGCGAGAGTTTCCCTAAGAGAAAAATTCAAAAAATTCAAAAAAATTCAAAAAAAGTAAAAATATTTGCTCGTTAAGAAAAATGGTGATGTACACTCACTAAATACAAGGAACAAAAACAATCTTGTTGTGCATGCATCTCGTCTTCATAGAATAAGTAACTCTTTCATGGGACAATGTATACGCTTTTACAATTAATTTCCCCATGCTACGAGAAAACTACTAATAAATAAATTTAAAAAATGTGTTAAAACAAAACTGTAAAAAAGGGTATTATAACATCTTAGATTATTTAGCAGACGAACAAGATTAATTACTCCACATACCAAGCTCTTTTTGTAATATGAAATAATTCTTGTAATAATGTAACGCCTTTATTATAAAAAAATGACAATAAAGACAAGCCCGCTGAGTTTCTTCCGCCGAATCTTCTCAGTGTGTGGCAGCGTTCCGATCCGGTAGTAATTTAAAAATAATGTCGACTCGTCAAAAGTGCCTGATGGTCTTCTTGAATAAAATATCTTTTGAGTTTGATTGATTTTATTGTTTCCATTAACATTTGTTAACAAAAAAAAAATGTTGTCTTAGTGTCCGTCAGAGTTAGTGTAATACAATATTCATTTAATATACTCGTAATACTAATTAATTTCTATGTCTAGCTTTTAATGGGACTTAGCTGTTAAACTAGATACTACACAAAGCTATAAACGTATCCTAGTGTTCTATTACTTCATAAAGGAAGTTTAAATGAATTACACAATTATGTACCTATTTTAAATAATGTTAGATTTGATATGTGTAATTAATATTATATATTTTGTTACTGCCCTTGACACGAGCCCCTTACTAAAGAATAGATCAACTGCTTTAGTGTAAGTTATCTCGTGAAAGGCCTAAGAATGCTAACACGTCATTAACATCTTGACTATTTACTATTTAGATGGTAGAGTTCTGCAATGCCTCATCAGAGCTTGGTACCACCAACCTATCTATTTCTGACGTAGTAGAGTAATGGCTTCTAGATGCCATGTTCTACTTTAGAGGAAATGGTTATTCTTTCTATGAGGGGAATCTGATTGTTTACTATGCTATGAAATGAACAAAATATTTTATAGAATCTGAATTGTTGAAGTTAAATTATATTTGTAGTTCGCGCACGAATTAAGGACATCCCGCAAAATACTTTACAAGATTTTACTCGCGTTGGATTTGTACGTTACACGGAATAACTAAATTATTTTGAAAGGGCAAAATAATTTGATCGCCCTATGTAAATCTGAACATGCATAGAATAATTATTACAGCCTTTGTTGCAATTAAATATCTTTAAAATCTTACGATGGGCGTTGCTGTTACGAGTTTTTGTAATTAGTTGTTGGCATCCACGTTTCGCGGTCCGCCATCGTACTACATGCTGTAGTGGACTTTCTGTCCAGAGTCCATGTCCATAGGCAGTGGTGACTGCTTTCCGTAAGATCGCCAACGAGGTAGCATATTTATGCTAATTAAAAAAATTGAGTCTCAGATATACTCCCTGGTTTTTTATATATAAACTTGTAACAGCCAGCTGAACAAACTATTCTCTTCTATTATTAGATCGCGATATTGACTCGGGATTATTCACGAAATAGCTACATTTAATCACTCTAAAGTCATTAAGTAGAATAGAGACTCGAAAGACTTTTGAAATTTTGTCAACAAAATTCCAAAATTTAACTTTTAACTGTGATCGGGTTTCGACATCTAAGATTTATCATTCGAAAGGTTAAAATTGCGTCGAAACAAGTGTTTCTAATTTAAAAGACATAGTAACAGTATTTTCAATTTAAAAATGCTGTAGATATTGCAAGACTGTGTAGAAACTACAACAAAATAGTGGTAAAAACGTACCTATTTTCAATAAAAATAACATTGAAATACCTATATTTATACTCGGAATCAACTTCTTTATTTCATTCAGAATCAGATAAGGTCACAATGTCGCCCTATTTATACTTGACTTGTTTAATTTTGTAATGAAGTGTATTCAAAATGAGCAGTTTTTGCGAATTATCTGTTTGGTTAATAAATTTCCTTTAATTATTTCACTTACTTTTTGTTGCTCAAAAATAAAGTGTTTATAACGAAATACTGATATAAACATTCGCGAAACAATAATATTCTGCCATACATCGTATTGCATCAAGACGCAATTTATTACGCACGCTATTAGAGAGAGAAACATTAACAAGAACATATGAGATGAGATCTAAACGAGCAGCTAAGTAAGAATAGCCTAAGGCCTCCAACTGGATGTCGGCGATCTACAGCGCGGCGGCTAGAGCGGCGCGATTTAGCGCTCTGACTCAGCTCGCCGCGCCGCTGTCATCCAGTTCACTTCAATAAGAATCTATGTGTTAGATCACGCCCCTCTCTCGCCGCCGCACCGCAGATCACTGACATCCAGTTTGAGCCCTAAACCTCCGTTGGGAATGATTGTTCTGTGGCTTAGGTATATACCTACCGATTATAATACTGAATAATAATTAAGATTATCGAATACCTTGACACCATCTCTAACCGCTTAACATTTCAATTTAATCGTGTTTCGCTATCACTAAATGTATATATTTTTTTCAATTATTACTAAATTGTCAATGTTATCAAATGTACGACTTACAAATAACAGTCTCGAGATAATATATTTTCTCTATCAGAATTACAGTATAATTTTGATGCTTTTACGGTAGATGACAAAAGTTTTCAAAATACAATGCTTAACCCTATTATTACAGTGTAGTTGGGAATACTGGTCTAAACGTAGTAAATTTGTCACACAATGGCTTCGATTCTGTTTCACGTAGTCTTAATACAATTTTCCTCACGAGGTTAAAATAAGGCAATTGAAAGCATTCAGCCATATTAAATTAGTGTTAACGTTATAAGAGCAACTTGTTTATTAAGCTGAGGTTATGTCTCTTACATTTAATTTATTCCTGTTCATGTGTCAGAATAATTAATTAAGTTCCAATATGATTACGAATTTGATAGGTTTGAATATTTTATGTTTCTTTCTTTTCATGTGATTTGGAGTAATATACCAATAATATAAAAAGAATGAAAAATTTTCCACGTTTCACGACGCTCACGGATTTTTATTTTACATAAGTATTTAGTCGAAAAATCATTGTAAAATTATCGAGATACCATAGATGATCACTTATAACTTTTCCAATGATAGGCATTACTTAAATAACTGTCATTGGGAAAGTTATTTCCTGTGATATTGGTGATAAATATATTATTTTTCCTTAAATTTTAATTTACAATAATTACCATTTAGTAATAATTATCGTAAATTAAAATTTAATAATCAATATATTTTATAGAAAAACAAAATGACTATGGAACCCTACTCCTTATATAACAGACTATAAATAGGTACGATTTTTCATTGTATTCGTAACATTACTTTGTGTAAAGGTCTTTTGTAACATACAACAAAAAGCTTATTATGAGATCTGTAACACATAGAACACATTGCTTAGACTAATTAATGTATAAATTTATATAAATATGTACACATGTAGATTAACACATTCAGCTTAGGTACAGTGATTTAATGCTATTTACACATCATCCGTCTTTATATCAGATATATATTCACATCAATACATACATTTCATATATTGCAATTTTTGAGCTTTTTTTACCACTGCGATTACCATAGATAATGCAATCTCAGTGTTTATTTTCAAATATTTAACGACTGAAATAGGTACTCCACAGCGATACGCAATGTTACGCGGTAACAGTGTTACGAAGTTACGTGGGAGACGTTGTTGCCTGTTAATCGTAGGTACATAGGTACTGCGATTATTGGATGCAACGGTAAAGTCGCGGTCTCGCGTTCGTCGCGTATGTGTTCTGCATATACACTGTTCTAACCACCTTTATTGTTGATTAGCCGCGTAACGGCTTGTTACAACTTATTTGTCAGGTCCATGATAAATATTAATAGGTAATTATAATTATAAACATTTGCTCTACATTGCAGCAGTTAAAGTTGCCTAGATTAAAGCCAATATTTTGAATATAAGTATAAGATATTCCCGTCGGGATGCTAAATTTCCCATTTGCACGATTATGTTAAAAGATTGCATTTTCTATAACTACACTTTGAACATTGCATAATCAACTTATTACACTAATACATTCACATCCATACATATTAGGGTTACGGGCACGATTCTGAGTGCTCGAGCGAGCATCGAGTTGTAATAACCGGGTCGGGGTGGCGTGCACAGTGCTGCGAGCCAAGTTGTGAACGTGAGAAGGGGACAGAAGATATGGCAGCTCCTGAGTGTGAAAGAGAGGCACGTAAGCGTCGTGAGCGTCGAGATTCAGGATGCGCACACGAACGCAAAGAGCGAAGACCACATAGTGAAGAGAGGATTCCTCCACCACCGCCACCTCCTCCGCTTCACGACTTCAATCGTTTAGAGGTGCGTCACTTTAATATTACAATGCGATTGTTTTTGAACTTTGCTTTAGACGGAGAATTGAACAGTGTTCAATTCTCCAATGAACAAAGAGTTCATTCGCTTTATTAGATTTTCGTAGTTTGTCGTCTTTGCGATTTGCTGTAACTTATTTTTTGAACAAATATATTAATTTCACACTTATGATATGAAGTTGACAACAAGTCCTATTCTTAGTTGGAACGCATAGTACCTTCCTACCTACTTTTATATAAGACTAGCTGTTGCCAGCGACTTCGTCCGCGTGAACTTCGTTTACTCCGCACTGCTTCTCCCCCGTAGGTGATAGCGTGATAATATGTAGGTATTATGCTGACCCTATAATAATATTCATGCAAAATTTGAAGTAAATCCATGCAGTACTTTTTGAGCTTACACCGGACACACATACAGACAAACAGACAAACAGACAAAAATTCTAAAAACTATATTTTTGGCTTCGATATCGATTGTAGATCACGCCCCAAGTATTCTTTTAAAAAAATAATCAATGTACAGTTTTGACTTTTTATACGATTTTATTATATGTATATATAGATATAGATTTCACGGAAATTTGCAAAATAATACATCTTAATTTCGTCTTTGACTTATAACCAAGTTTGGCATAAAAATTAAATGTATAGGTGCTACAAATGTATGTAGTGGTAGATAAGTTGTTTTGTATACTATCCAAACCTTATATTATAAACTAGTTGTTGCCTGTGATTTCGTTTTACTTCGTTTACTCCGCACAGCTCCTCCCCCGTAGGTGATAGCGTGATAATATGTAGCCTATATGTTGACTCGACCTGTTAGTAATATTCATGCAAAATTTGAAGTAAATCCATGCAGTACTTTTTGAGTTACCCCGGACATACATACAGACAAACAGACAAAAATTCCAAAAACTATATTTTTGACTTCGATATCGATTGAAGTTCACGTCCCAAGTATTCTTTTAAAAAATATTCAATGTACAGTTTTGACTTTCCTACGGTTTTATTATATGTATAGATATGTTACGCTTTTACAGCTAAACCGTTGAACAGATTGTTGTGAAATTTGGCATATAGATAGTTGAATATCCGGGGTCAAACATAGGCTACTTTTTTAAAACCAACTCCTAAGAGGCTGAAATAAGGGATGAAAGTTTGTACTAAAAACTATATGGTCGTCAAGTTAATCTAGCATGTCGCACATGTAGCGGACGCTCTCGCGGGCGAAGCTGCAGCATCAACTAGTATTTTATCCCAAAGACACAGACAGAGGTATAACCAGCACATCCACGATTAATCGAAGATACTTAGTTCTACAATGTGATAGGTGCCCGACAAAGTCTATCGCCAACCTGGCACTTATGAAAACCCGGGCAACGTTGTTTTGATCAGAAAACTAAATCCGGGAACAGAATCCAGCAATAAACAAATAATGTTTTAACGTAGTAAAACCGCAGCAACCGACTTCCCATTTCCAAAATCTACACCAAATTAAAATGGGACCACATTGGAACTATATATATATATATATATATATATATATATATATATATATATATATATATATATATATAATTTTTTAAATCGGTTCATAAATAACCAAGTTCTGAGGTAACAAACATAAAAAATATACGGTCGAATTGATAAGCTCTTTTTGTAGGAAGTTGGTTGATTAAAATAACCCTCAACTAACCCTTCTTGTCTGTGTAATTGTCTTGAATCAGTCGGTCAATTATAATTTAATTTCTTAAATATACACAAATATTAAAAATAAATAAAACACAAAGTTTCCCTTAATTAAATTATAAACATTACTGAATAAATCAGACGTACCTATTTCTAAAGGCGCCAAAGTAAGTATATTATTTGATTTTGATGTGGGCGTTAATCGAAGATACATAAAAATTTATTTATAACATTTGAAATGTTTAATAAGCACTTAGATTCAGAAATAAAAATATTTATGCTCATCACACGGATGTCTCTTCCGAACAGAGATTGAATCCAACCGTAGCATCGCGTCATTTCAATATTAGTCGTAAAGGATCGCGCAACCTGTTACGGGCTGCATCGCAATGAAAAAAGCTAGCATATCACATTAGGTCGGGCCTCAGCGGACATGAACGGGCCACATAGCAAGGCAATGCGTTTCCGTATTTCATTCCAAATATATCTTTGTAGACTATCATAACTGGATCTTTCAATTTATATAGCTTTTTGTAGCCTTGAACTTTAATTATTAAATCCATAATAACATGATTTTATAAATGATTACTCAAAACTCGTACGCGAAATTCCATCCGTCATATCACATCGCATAGACCGCATCGTATTCACTGAAATCCGTCACCCAAAAATCGAACTAATGTCGAACTCTACCACCTAATAGCCACGATGGTAGTGACTCGCATAGCCAATAGTTCGCCTCTTATGAATTTTCACAATTTTAATTACTAAGTTCTGTTTGTCTTGTTGGCGTATTGATCAGCTCGCACAGCTTAGATAACATACTTTATATATAGCATTCTTCCTCAGGTTTAATAAACTGATAAACAGCACATGGTTACTGGTTTTTTATCTACAAAATGTTTAATGGCAGTCGGAATGTTTTGATGATCAGCCATAGATCAGTTTTCGTGACACCAACTCTCTAAAAAGCAGTATTTCAAAATTTTATCTTCAGTATCGTGTTCCAGTTTAAAGAGTAAGGTAGTCGGTAAACATATGCAGGTGGTATCGCCATCATACTACACGCATGGTACCGTACCAAGCTATAGTTGTCTCTTTCCATAAGGAGAGCCATTTGTTTGTTTGCTGTCTAAAGAAATACGCATATCTTAAATAACATGTTTTAAACCGGCATAATGTGATGTGTGCTCGTAGATATTATGTATTTGTTAGTGGGGAATTAAGGAAAAAAAATTGATAGTAAATATTAATTGTTTTAGTCGGAACGTCGTGCGGAGAGACTGTCTCGCGCAAGACGGCCATTGGGAGGCAAACGGCGACGTGCGCCTACCCGTCAGACTCGACAACCGAAAGAAAATGACTATATCTCGCAACACGACGATACTCGAAGTGGAACACCGCCACATTTCGAACATGTCTTTCAACCCGAGAGTAAGTAACAGTTGCGGATTGAGTAAAAAAAGTACTTCTTAAACTACATCTCGAGAGAATGAGATAGATACAAAGTTCTATAAGTAGTTTAAGCAAATAGTAGTGAAATTTACGCACGCTATAAATATGGCCTGCGTAAATTTGATCACGTAAGCCAGTTTCGATCTTAATTAAAATGGTTGCACATACGTAACCGTCGGAATGCTCATGTTCTTACATTGCTTTTTAAAATACTGCATGATTCTTTCTCGCCATCATGTTTACGTGCACGGTTTCATTACCATTATACACAGGGTAGTATTCAGCATTCTTTACACACCAATACCCTTCTGGTACCAGCGCACAACACGGCAAGTAATTTAGATTCTTTAACGCTTACGGCAATACGTCTCCGGAATTATTGTCTCCTAAATCATATTTAAGAGGTTCCCTCAATAAATGTATTTCAATCTAGAATATTTAATTATATGTTAAATGTTCAATATAACTCTAAATACCAATTAGTAACTAGCTGACCTGGCAAACGTTGTTCTACCTTTTTAACTACTCTCATTTTTTTATATTTTCTTACCTTTTAAATCTTCCCTGGACTTCAGCAATTAATTCAAAACCAAAATTAGCCAAATCGGTTCAGCAGCTCTCGAGTTTTAGCGAGACTAACGAACAGCAATTAATTTTTTTATATATAGACTAGCTGACCTGGCAAACGTTGTTCTGCCTTTTTAACTACTCTTATTTTTTTATATTTTCTCACATTTTAAACTTTCCCTGGACTTCAACTATTAATTCGAAACCAAAATTAGTCAAATCGATTCAGCTGTTTTCGAGTTTTAGCGAGACTAACGAACAGCGATTGATTTTTATATATAAGATTGATAGATATTGACGTCAAAACTAATAAAAACCTTTGAGAAATCCACAGGTAGTGCTTAACAATTTTGGATTCTTCAGCATTATTTGTTTGGAAGTCACAGATTCTTCATTTTCAGACACGGTGCATGAAACACATGACTTTCAGGTTAAGATTTCTATGGTGTTTATTAATGTTTGTTGTTTAGCGTGCGAAGAAGCTGAGCGATCGCCAACTAGCGCGTGGCGAGAGGAGGCAGAGTACACTCGCCGGGACGAGCGTAGCGAACCGCCTCGCCGAGTGCAGCCTAGTCCCGACAGACGAATTGAGAAGATTAATAAGAAGGTTCGCATACTATTTATTAAACGTGCTTTTGTGGAGATGTATATCGTATGCTTTATTTAAAAGCATATGGCGCCTATATGAAGCATACGAAAAGAATGACCTATCGCCTCTATAGACGATACCAAAGATTTTAATAGAGCATTGCTATCCTTGTGGCGAGGTCTTGATGTCACATGTATGAATTTATCGACCACCTTACCCTCCAAACCGGAACACAACAGTAACAAGCACTGAAGCTATTGCAGCAGGAATAGGTAAGTGGTGGTTCCAGATCCGAGCAAAATAATGCGGAATTCATCATTTAGCAGCCAGGATAGTGGTGACTCGTATAGACAACCGGTCACCTCTTACGAACTGCCTGGCAGAACGGCAGATAGTTTATTCTTCTAAAGGAGCCCGTACCAATTCGGTTTAATTACTACAGGGGACTTAATTTATAAAGAGATGTGATTTTTTTTAATAATACTACTTAAATATTTAACTTTCAGATTAGTGTACTGAAGAAGAACATTGCTAAACATGAAAACGAATTTGAATCTCAGAATGGTCACGCGATGACACCCGGGGACCGGATGATCGACGTTCAGCTCACCCGCATGTATGAAGCGCTTCAGCGATTGCAGGCGGAAAAACGCTGCATTAAAGCTGACCCTGTTGAATATGCCTTAAAAGTACAAGCGGCGAAACTACAGAAGGAGAGAGATGATAAACTTGACGCAGCGTTGAAAAGTGACAAACCTATGACAGAACTAGTGAAGGATATTGAAGAGGTAAAATTATTGTGGAATACTTTCAGACATACTATTATACTTGATGACATTTTACTTTTTTACTTATCACCGATTATGCTAATAATAAGCAGCATATGTTTTAGGATAAGCAGTAAGATAAAAAAAATACTGCTTATCCTAATACATATATTTTTATATCATAGGACAACAAACAAACAGATGGCTTTCCAGATGTAAAGATGAACCATCCCTTATAGACCAGAGATGTTATTGGTGCGCGGCGTATTTGTAAAAAGCATCATATGTTATTTAAAACAAATGCTGAAGTCACTGGTAACTCATATTTTAGGAATAGTAAGAAATTATATATGTCCCTAACAAAAAACTAAATATTCTTACAAAAAAATTGTATTGTATTAATCATTCCTGATAATAAACCTTTTCATATAAGTGGTTTGATTTACTATTAAGTTAGATAAAGTATTCCCAGATATTAGAGAATTAGAGAATTTTTAGCTGATGAATGTTAATAAATAGAAATATGAGTTTATTAATTTCACCTTAAAATTTTAAATGTAATAAAAATTTTGTAAATGGTAAATTAACTTTAATTGAACAAAAAATGAAACTTTGTAAATTATAAAAAAAATGTTTTTGTGATGCGAAATAATTCATGTAAGTTTGTAATAAGTACAGAAAATAGAGAAAAAAGACAAGCCTGCTGAGTCTCTTCCGCCGGATCTACTCAGTGTTTGGCCGCGGTTCGATCCAGTAAAAATTCTAAAGAAATCAGCATACAAAAGTTATGAATTTCATAGCATGTATGATAGTTTGTAAATATTTGCACATATGCAAATATGCATGGCAGAATATATTGGAAATTTTTAATAACT
Source organism: Apodemia mormo (assembly GCA_036924255.1). Taxonomy (NCBI): domain Eukaryota; kingdom Metazoa; phylum Arthropoda; class Insecta; order Lepidoptera; family Riodinidae; genus Apodemia; species Apodemia mormo. The sequence goes on from JAUPFN010000007.1 coordinate 34,990,921, forward strand.
TTTTAATAACTTGTAACGTTATTAGTTCTTGCAAATAAATATTTTTCATTTTCGTTTTTTCTGTCCGTGTGGCGGGTGGGTAATGTCACATGCATAGGTGCACTACTGGCTACCTTATCTTACAAACCCGAACACGATAGTGACATGCACTGTCGCTATTTGGACTGGAATGGGTAAAGAAGTGGTACCAGACCCGAGTGAGACAATGCAGAATTCTACCACCTACCAGCCACGATGGTAGTGACAAGTATGGTCAATCGTTCACCTTTTACGAACTACCTGGCAGAGTGGCAGACAGTCCGGGGCTTCAGACAGGGTCTGGATCTATATTTACGATGAGTAGCAAAAAACCTAACCTACCTGTTCCTTTTGGGTTATCCGACCCGAAAGGAATTACCTTTGTCCCGACCCGAAGTTAAAGTGGAGCGAAAACATTTTTTTTCTATCAAAACGATTTTGTATTATTGTAAAGGCCGCAAAATTGATAATTGAAGATCGAGTATGAACTTGAAGGCCGAGCCGCAGGCGAGGACTTAATTTTGCGTAACAGCAAATTTGTCATTTCTACCGAGGCATATAAAGTGATTTTCTCAAAAAGATGCAAGCAAATAAAAATAGCTTTTTATATTATTTAGTTTACCTATTTTTATCGAAATTAAAAACTTCCCTGAGAGCACGTTTTCCAAAGCTAATGCTGAATTGCAGTCAATATCCATTTCACTTCCGGAATCGCCGGAACTAATATTTAATTATGTTTAAAATAAAAGTACCGAGACGAACTCCTTTCTTTACCGCCAAATTATTTTTTCTCAGACTGTGCCGAAAGGTAAACGCATCTGTCTGGCTATATACATTCACGTGAACGCAATTAGTATTAAGATAAAAGAGTTCTAAATTCAAATTACACTCAAGCGCATCTTTTCTTACAATATTCAAAAAACGCGCCGACAATAAATTTTGTTGTTCTATGTACCTAAATACGATATTTCGCGTGCTTTTTATTCCAACGTAATGACAATATTTTTGCGCATGTTTGAGAAAATATATTTTTGTCAAACATGCGCGGAAACATTGTCATTACTTTTGAATGGAAAGCATGCGAGCATCGTGTTTACGTACAGAGGCACTGTACAAAAAATGAGTCATTGACGGCCAGTTTTTTGAATTTAGAACAAGAATATTGTAATATTGTATAAAAAGGCGTATTTGGTTGTAATTTCAATTAAGAACTCTTTTATCTTGGTATAAGCCAAGGAAGTTACATTCTACCTGGAATGTTCACACGCGCTTCAAAATCGTTCCGAAGAGTACCACGACATGGGTGGAGTGTGTCTCTTTCTACTAAATAAAGCGCCAATCGCCATAAATAAGTGCGGCCATGCGTAGTTTGCAAATTACTACTAAGTAATTCTACTAATTTGAGAAACAGTTTTTGTATTGCATAAGTAATTACGTAATAAATAAAATAAGCACATTTTAGAACTCACTATATTAATTACAATACATTTTATGCTAATGTATTTATCGACGTGTATGAATAAAAGGGATTTAACGATTACCAAATATATAAAAATCTACCATCAGATAGTTTTATTTTCACGGGCAATTGCAAGAAAGGGACAACATCCACTCTTGTCGTTGTCTTGCTCAGAACGTTTTTCCCCTATGTTATGTAAGAAACAAATGTCAACTTTATCAGTAACGAAATAAAGTGCATTTTTATTTTTCAATTATTGCTTAGTAATAATTCCAGTTATCGTATATAAGTTCCTTGGTATAAGCACACTTGTACTATTATATATTCTGTGGTATAAGTTGCGTTCACGTGGCTGTAAGGGAGTAGCTGCAAGGAGTTCATCTCGATACTCTTATTTAATTAATAAACATAATTAAAAATTAATTCCGACAATTCCGAAAGTAAAATGGATCTGGACTGCAGTCCACCAGATTTAAGATTGGAAGCCAAATTAACAATGGGAAACGTGCTTTTATATTTTTGTGCAATTACATAGAAAGTTTTTTTTATGTCCTTGAATTTTTATGAGAAAAAGCACTATTTGCCTCAGAGGAAATGGTAATTGCCTGTTTTGATCAATAAAGTCCTCGCCTGCGGCTCGGTCTTATAACTTATACTCGATCGGCAATTTCTTTTTTTATTTCATAAGTTAGGAAACAAGCAGATGGATCTCCTGATGGAAAGAGTCAACCATCGCCTATAGACACCGAAGATGTTAATGGTGCGTTGATCTCTTGTGGCGAAGTGTAATGCCACATGTATAAGTTTACCGCCAACCTTACCTTCCAAACTGGAACACGACAATGACTAGTACTGACGCTATTGCGGTAGGAATAGGTAAGGCGGTGGTACCATACCCGAGTGAGACAGTGCAGAATTCTACCACCTAGTAGCCACGATTGTAGTGACTCGCATAGCCAGTCGGTTGCCTTTTACAACCTGTCTGGCAGAATAGCAGTTGGCCTATTCTTCAAAAGAGTCCGGGACCAACACAATTGTCTATTTTCCGGAGTTTCCAATAATGTACTATCGTGTTTGTCAGTGGGTTGAAGGTTGTCGCGCGGCGGGTGGTCGCGCGGCGTTGGCACCGGCGCGGTGGTCGAGCGCGCAGCTGGCGGCGGAGAAGTGGTGCGTCCAGCGCGCGCTGCTGCGGCTGGAGGCGGCTCGCGGCCGCCCGCCCGCGCATTCCGCCGACCGCGGCGCCGCCAGACACTTGTACGAGCGATACCGCGCCGTCAAGCGAGCGTTGCAAGCCACACGTCAAGATCAGGTATCTACATCAATACTAGAAGGATTTTTTTATGTCACAAGATAGCAAACAAATAGATGGCTTTCCGGATGGAAAGAGAAACCATCGCCTTTATAGGTATACATCAAAGATGTTTATGGTGCGTTGTATCCGTGTAGTGGGATGGTAATTCCACATACATAAGTTTAACGGCTATCTGACCTTCCAAACAGGAACACCACAATTACAAGCATTGACGCTATTGCGGCAGGAATAAGTAAGGCTGTGGCGCCAATTACCCAGGCGAGATGTTGCGGAACTCTAATCTAATCATAGAAAGCGCCCTAGGCGCGCTCAGAACGTTCCATTTAATAGTATGAACATAAAGGGTCTATTCCTAGAAAGCGCTTAGATCGAAAAGTCGATCCGCAGCGCCTGGGACGTGCCATTAAAATATATTACCATTAAAAGACATGAACATATAGAAAGTAGTCGTAGAAAACGCCCGAACCGCGCACTTGATTGACAGCGCCCGGGACGTACCATTAAAATAGTAGGACTTAACATATTACAGGGACTAATGATAGATTGCGCCTGTTACTGCTGTTACTTATTCATCCCGTCATTGTCTGGGCCTCCTGGGATACTTCAACTGTCATTCTGCCAGGCGAACGATTAGCTACGAATATATACGAGTACTAGATTAGCTATATTCTGCTAGGTGATAGAGTTCTACATTGTCTCGCCAGGGTCTGGTACCACCGCCTTACCTATTCCTGCCGCAATAGCGTCAGTGCTTGTCACTGTCGTGTTCTGGTTTGGAGGATAAGGTAGCCGGTAAACTTATGCATGTGGCATTAGACCTCCCCACAAGATAGCAACATCTCATTAACACCTTTGGTATCTATAGGCGATGTTTGACTCTTTCCATCAGAAGTTTGCTGATTGTTTGCTATCATCTATCATTACATTGTATAAAACAAAGTCGATTTCTCTGTCTGTCCCTATGCCCTATGTATGCTTAAATCTTTAAAACTGCGCAACGGATTATGATGCGGTTTTTTTAAATAGATAGAGTGATTAAAGAGGAAGGTTTATATGTATAATAAATAACATTCAATATATTGTAGAGAAATACTGCAATTTTTGAGTTTTCTGATGTCATGTCGTAAATAATCATATTTTTTTCCGCTTACATTGAAAACGCAGCCTAAACACTACGAGATTTATCAAAATAATGTACGAAGTATTTGTACGCCTTGAAAAGGTCTACAGAAAACTCCGCGATGGTATATGTCTATCTCTTATGGATAACCCACAAAAGCATTTTTTTGTCATTTACTTTTTACGAGAAATATTGTTTTTTTTTCGAAGCAATTTTAAGCAATACAGCACTAATCCTTATCCAATTAAATACGTTAAATATATTATTGATTTAATATAGATCAATATGGCCGTTTACAGCATGTAATTTAAATTAATATTTTCGAAGATATTACAGATTTAAAATGCAGGGGCATAGCGGTTGCGGGGTTACCGGCCGGTCGGCGGCGCGCGCGGTATGTTCTGAAACCGCTGGGAAACTGTTAATTTTCGGATAAATAAACATAGGACGTCAACTGAAAACCAAAATTAAGAACATTCTTTTTTTAATTACATATCACCATATAAAAATCATGTGGATGATTAGAAATAGTATTAACAAATTATTTGTTTTAAGGATTTTTTTAGCCTGTGTTCAGAATTTTATATGATCAAGTAAAGTACATTCTATCATGTAATACGTTACCACATTCCTTAGATAATATCTTCAGGTATATCGTATAATTTTTGTAAAATTGTTGTTTAACAATCAATGTAATAAAACGTGATTTAGCAAACCAGTTTTTAACTTCCCACTACGTACGTAGACTAACTATGTAGAGTAACTTCCTTACTACTGATTTTTTCCCGATTTTCGAAAACCGAGTTTTCACCAGATGTCCACGTTTTAAGGGTCCTTGGAATCTTTACCGACTATTTTCACGATGAAGTCAGTATGTCTGTATGTATGTATGTGTGAGTGTGTGTATGTGTGTATGTAAACATCTCTTAACTTTTGAACGGCTAGACCGCTCGAAACGCGGTTGATGGCATTCGATTGAATTCCGCTCAACTTAGATTTCCTGAAAATTTGAAACGATTCGGTACAGGAGATTTTGAAAAATATTGAAAAAACACCACAAAAAATTTTTACGAAACGGTATTTTTTTAATATAACTTCCAGACTTATGTACCAATTGAGTACAAAAACTAATCAGCTCTGTTCCTCAAAAAACTATGTCTAATACATAAATTGCATCAAAATCGGTTAATCCGTTTGGGAGTAATCGTTGATGAAAAATTTTGAAAAAGGTGTGTTTTCAACATAGCTACGAAATTTTTCAATCAATCATTTTTTGGTGTTCTACAATATTTTAGTACTAAAATAGCTACGTCAAAGGCCGTTTCAACTCTCACTTACACACACAACTTAATTCTCAAAACTTATAGCTTTCAAACATTAAAATTACATTGTTTTTAGCAAACTTTCTTTATTTTTTTAAAAATAACTTTCAAGTTAATTTACCGATTGGCTTAAAAATATCATCAGCTTTTGTTCTTTAAAAACTGCGTCAAATACCGTAAATTTAATTAAAATTGGTCAATTTGTTTGGGATTTATCAATGACGAAAATTAAAAATAAAATGTTTTTTGACATAGCATCGAAATTTTTCAACCTATCGATTATTTAGCTTAAACAATATTTTAGATCTCAAAAATTGAGTTGAATGTCATCATCGTTTTCAAATATACAGCTTTTCAAAAATTAATAATAAGTACTGCCATTTTTAACAAAATAGACGTTTGAACTGAAAAATCTATGCTTATGTTTTTTACCATTTTGAGCTTAAAATACCTTAACTTAGTGAGAAGTTTCAGGGATGGCCCGTAGGGTCAACCATTTACAAATATTTTCCCGTTTGTCCCGATGCCTCGCCTTAATAAATCGCAGGGTCAAACCTTCAACGTTGCAGGCTTAGATTTGAGCGTTGACTGTTTTTCACGTGGCCAACTATATATCGCTCTTTCAAGAGTAACCTCTAAAGAAAACATGTTTGTATTGTCTAATGGCAAGAAAGCTGTGAACGTTGTATATAAAGACATTCTGTAATATATTAATTGTAAAAATAAAAGAAATAGGTAAAAATGTAAAAACCAAAAAATGTAGTAACTATATGAATTTATATAAAAAAAAAGAATTTATATATTTCAAAGATAGCAGAACCCCAAATTTAACGCATGCGGGCCACGCGCAATAATGAATTAATCAAAACTACTGGATCGATTTTAATCATTTTTTTTTCACTGAGTGACATAGGCGATATATTTTATACCCGTGCGAAGCCGGGGCGGGCCGCTAGTGTATATATACTTTTCGTTGTAATTTTATAACTCAAGAACGGGCTCACCTATCCAAACCAAATGTTTAGGATTTGTTCGGACTATTTAGTAGATGGTTTATGTGAAGTTTGCACAAAATCGGTAGAGCGGTTCTTCATTTATAACATTTTTAATATTTCACTTTATACGCAGCGAAGCACGTACCGGCCTGCTAGTATGATATAAAATAAAATAAGTATAAAAAAAGTTACAACTAGTAAGTAGAGTTCTGCAACGTCTTGTCCGGGTCTGGTACCACCGCCTTACTTATTTCTGTCGCAATAGCGTTAATGCTTGTCACTATCGGGTCCCAGTTCAGGAGGTAAGGTAGCTGGTAAGCTTATGAATATGACATTTCATACTATAGTGGCGACGCTTGTCATGAGTTTGTTCCGGCTTGGAGTGTTAACCGGTTAAGTTAAGAAGCCGGGAAATGCATGCATGTACTTATGCATTACATAGGAGGCATAGAGATAGTAACGCACAACTGACATTATAATATATACTATTTATACCGTGCAGTATCAAATTTATGTTTGCTATATAGAAATTTGATACTGCGAATATATTTATATATAGTAAATAAGAAAATAAATTTCTAAATTTGATACAACCGAAAGAAAAGGAATGACTGTAAAGATGAATTAAATGTGCCAAAAGTTAATTGTGTTATACAACTATCTTGCCATGTACTTAAGGAAATATTCAGTAGAAAATTAATAAATAGCGTATAGAGAATGCTAAGTGAATGACAGCTTGTGTCTATTCACAAATCATATCTATTCACAAATCAGAATATAAATTTTCGTGGTCACGACATCACGCTTGAAGGGCTGGACCGATTTACTAATTCTTTTTTTGTTGTGTTCTTAACTATTGTGAGAAGGTTCTTATAAAAGAAAATATTAAGAAAATTGCGCGGAAAGTTAGAAAATTTAAGAATACTTAACCAACATAAAAAGTTCATTGCTCTTTCAGTTGCCTGGAAGATACAATCCCGTATATTTATATAAATTACATGTCACGTTGTTTGTCCGTTGTGGATTCCTAATATGTATGGCAAAACAACGTTTGCCGGGTCAGCTAGTTCAATAATGAAGTTTTTTAACACAAACACAATGTAATATAATGAGGTACTACTATGTCGATGAATAATAACAATAATGTAATCTTGTTTGTATTTTATAAAAATTGCTCCATTTATTAACTAACGAAAAGCAAGTTTCTGTACAGGACTTTTATTTTGTTAAGAACAGTAAAAAGTGTAATTTATAAATACATATTATAAAATTTCGAAAATAGACTTACTATTGCTACCTTGTATCTGAAATTTAGATGGGTCTTAGCTAAAATTAATTTTGAGAAAATATTGCATTTCAATATAGATTTAGGTAAATTCGCTTTTTCACCATCCAACATTATAAAGACGACTTTATTTTATTTTGTTACTTGCAGGGAACTAATGGCGAACTGGCGACTATACATGAGCACGAAATGTTGTTTAACTCGAGCGTTGACAGTTCAAGTGACTCTCAAGAGAAACCCTCGGATTCCTCTCAGGTAATCCAAACAGTCTTGAATCTATATATACTATAACTTTTTTATTATTAAAAATATGGAATGTGTAGGAACAGTTTAATCTCCTGAATCACCAATTTTGCATGGAACATTTGTAATTTGTTCGCCTATCAAAGTAAAAAGAAAGCCATTTTCAGGTCATTTTTGTAGGTTTGCAGGTCAATTTCGGAAGAAAAGTGTATTTGCAGTTGAAATCTCACCATCCTGAGGTCTAAATTTCTCAACCGTGCATTTTTTTGCAATAATTGCCTCAACTGCTGCCGAGGGAGCTTACGAATGGATACACGCTTTGGTGACCTTCAAGAAAAGAGCTTACCTACTCATTCTTAAAAAGTGCGCAACGCAACTGCAAAAAATCTCTGATGTAGTTTTATTTTAAGGGTATATTATTAAAACAGCCCCCTTGAATAGTTTTGCTAAATGCGCAGAAGTTTTTTAAATGAATTTACAAAATATATTAAAATTGTATTTCTTTTTATCAATCCATAAAAAGAGGAGTGTCTTAATTCGGTTTCGGTTCGAGCATACTACGTCATATAGGTAAAGAAGGGCTTTGCAAAATTCTTTTTTGGTTAAATCGAAAATATACTCACATATTTCCGATGTTAGTCCCATATAAGTTTGGTGTTTCACCCTAATTCAGGGTTTCAGAGATATGAGGTTGGAAGTCAGTTATTGCAGTTAACCGCATTTAAGTTAAAATTATTGTTTAAAACATTATATAATCTAGGTACTATGCCTACGATTTCGCCCGCGTAGAAAAATTTACTCATTATTATCACTGTGGTTCAAAAGATAGACAGCTCCGGGGGTTTACCCACATTGTTCCTACTCATGTGGGATTACCGACAAAAAAATCATATGTCCTTTCTCGGGTCTCAAACTATCTAGTACTAAATTTCATTCAAATCGGTTCACTGGTTTAGACGCAAAAAAGAGTCAGACAGACAAACAGAGTTACTTTCGCATTTATAATATTAGTATAGATATCTATCTATATTAACATTACTAGCTGACCCAGCAAACGTTGTTTTGCCATATAAATTACTTGTATTGAATATTTTAGTGGGGTATTTGAGAGGGGAGGGTAATTAATTGAGATAAAAACTACTGTATCTTTTAAGTTGGACGAAACTGTAGATATATCCAAAAACTCACTGAAATAAGTTCAGTAGTTTCGGAATTCATATTACATGATTTATATATATATATATATATATATATATATATATATATATATATATATATATATATATATATATATATATATATATTAAATAAAATTAAGATAAATATGAGTTTGGAGTTTTGGATGTATCTATGGATGGATAGATGAATGGATGTTTGTTGCTCAATCACACAAATAGTACTGAACAGATTTGGATAAAATTTGTCACACAGGTGGATGATAATCTAGAATAACACATAGGCTACTTTTCATCCGAGAAAAATGAGTTGTTCCCGCGGGATTCACAAAAGATTTTTAGCAGCCCATTGTATTAGCAGTGGGCTGCACGGTGCAGTTAGTTTCAAACAAATCTGTTTCTTTTATGGCAAAGAGATATGATTATATTGTCTACTAGCGACCTGCCCGAGGTTTCACCCGCGTATCTTTTGTTCCTGTGAGAATATCGGAAAGGTTTACCTTCCTGAAGAATCAATCTATCTATTAAAAAAAACCGCATCAAAATCCGTTGCGTAGTTTTAAAGATTTAAGCGTACATATGGACATAAGGACATAGGGACAGACAGAGAAAGCGACTTTGTTTTATACTATGTAATGACTATAACGCCATCACCTTTATCTGCTTTCAACATTATCCATTTCTTCCTAATTCCTTTCACCGTTACCATACAGTATAATTTTACACTCATGAGAAAAGAGAATCTTGCGCTATTGTGAGTGAACATTTTGGTGCATAAGGGCAAAGTCCAGGAACGTTCTTCTTCTATTAATTTCATCTTTATGAAAAAACACAATGCGTATTTGGTTAGGATATATGTCTGTATACACGATTTAGCTGCATTGGTTTGTTTAATTTACTTAATTTCATAATTAATATTACTGGATCTATTAAGAATATAAGAATTTTTAAACATCAATTGTTTCACGTTTGTCGCTTTTTTTATATAAAAAAATATTTCACTAAAGACACAAATATTAAGAAAAATGAAGTGGCGTGCGCTTTTAGGTTTTCTAAATTATTTTTACTTGCTCGACGGCTTACTGTTGCTCCCAGCTTTCTCGTTATTGAAACATTAACAAAGAGATATTTTTACGACTGGATTTGAATCATTGACATTGCCTACATCCGGTCAAGCTTTGACTAACAGCTATGTGTCAGCAGAACAAAGAAACGAAATTCTTTGCTTTTCAACTGATGCCGCCGATTGTAATGTTTGCTAGATATACATACGTATATCATAGTTAAATGAGTTCAATATTACATCTAAGATTAACATTTATAATATTGATCGATACTTTCGTGTTTCTAATAATATATGTGTTTTAGTTTGTTAGGTTTGTAAAAGTTTTCCGGGATATCTATCCCGGAAAACTTTTAATAAATATATAATTAATAAATAATAATAAAATAAATATATAATTTAATAAACTTTTAAAAACCTAACAAAATAAAATGTTGACTCGCCTGGATTTGAACGAGTTACCTTTCCTAAAGCCAGGCAATCCTCTAACCAACTAAGCTTCGTATCCGTAGAAGTTACTTGAAAGTACCTGGAAGTACAGTTGAGTTTTTTCCCAATCCCTTTAGACCAGATTAATGAGAAGAAACCTGAATAATGAGGATGTGTTTTTCCCCGTGTTGATTCCGGGCTCCATTGAAGAATAAACCAACTGCCGTTCTGTCGTAAAAGGCGACCGATTGGCTATGCAAGTCACTACCATCGTGACTACTAGGTGGTAGAGTTCTGCATTGTCTCGCCTTACCTATTCCTGCCGCAATAGCGTAGGTTTATAAGTTTACCGCCTAACAACAAGTTAGGCGGTAAACTTATGCATGTGGCATTAGACCTCGCCACAAGATAGCAACGCACCATTAATATCTTTGGTGTTTATAGGCGATTGTTGACTCTTACCCATCTGCTTGTTTGCTATCTTATGATATAAAAAAATGTTTATGTATCTATTGTAAATTTGACATTTGTCATAAACTTTTATTGATGCGATGTGACAGGAGACAGCGGAAAGCACGTGCGCGGCGGAGGTGGAAACAGAGACGGGGACAGGCGCGCGTGCAGAGGAAATGTCGTCATCATCAGCGCAATCCGCTAGCGCCAGCGAAGATGCGCCAAACCAAGGTTTACATTGTCTATCGTTGGACGACCTAGCACGAGCGCTTACTGACGCTAAGCTGCTTAAATGTGTAAGTTATCTTATCCATACTAATATTATAAATGCGAAAGTAACTCTGTATATCTGCATGTCTCTTCTTCACGTCAAACCATTTAGTACAAAGATAGTTTGGGATCTGAGAAAGGACATAGCATAGTTTTAACCCGGAAATCCCACCGAAACGAGAATTATGTGGGTAAAACCCCGGGACTTTCATTTTAGAAACATTTCCACACGGACACTGCTAGTATTGTACCTAGGTCACACTATAAGTTTTGCGTAACTTAAAAAACCATGTTATAACCAAAATATTATGTTTATTGCTTTTCAAAATAATCTCCTTTACATTTTAAACATTTTTTCATGCGATCGAACTATTTTTTAAAACAGGAGGACCACAGATCTGAAGGCATGTTTTCTACGTGCTGATTGAACGCTATCACTGCCTCTTCGGAGTTGGTAAAAGTAAAATCTCTCATCAAATCTTTGATTTTGGGGAAAATACAGAAATCACAGGGTGCTAGGTCGGAGTTATGTGTAGGATGAGTGACGAGATGTACTTTATCGGAAGCTAAAAATGACTTTGTTTTATTGGCCGTGTGTGAAGAAGCGTTATCATGGTGTAGGAGAATGCGGGTTTTGGGTCGTCTTTCGCGAACTTTTTCTAACACCCTGGGTAAACAAATGGTAGAATACGACTCGGTATTCACTCTCTTTTGATCTTCAAGTGGAATTGTACAGATGGGACCCGTAGTTGAGAAAAAAAACGCGATCATTTTTTACCAACGTTTCTCGCCTGTCTCACTTCTGTTGGCCTGTTCTGATTTTCAGACACTCATTCACAAGATTGCTGTTTTTTTCGTGTTCAAAACAATAAATCCACATTTCGTCTTCTGTGACAATATCATAAACAGCATTAGAATGTCCGTGGTCGTACTTCAGTAGCATCTGTGAGCATCATTCCACGTGAGCCCGCTTCGGCTCCGCTGTCAGTTCATGAGGGATCCAACGACAACAAAGTTTCCGAACTTTCAATTCTTCGTGTAAAATTTTCTGAATTTGGCTCATACCAATCCCCAATAGTCCTTGAATTGTCTCATAGGTAATCTGGGGGTTTTCTTCAATTAATCGCTTAACAGTAGCCACATTATTTTCGTTGACGGCAGTTGAAGGCCGCCCTTTACGAAATTCGTCATGTAAAGAAACTCGACCTCTCTCAAATTCAGCAAACCATCGCCTCACAGTGCTCAAACAAGGTGCTTCCCGCCCAAAAGCATTTTGAAGACGAGCGGCACAGTCTTGCGGAGAAAGAGAACTTTTAAAATTATAAAAAATCATCGCTCTAAAATCTTTTCGACTTAATTCCATTTTCGTTGCGTACGTAGAACTTTGATGTGTTATAAAAAATAATTGACAAATCATTTCCCGTCAATTGTTTTTTTTTTATTACTAAGAAGGTTGCAACGTTGTAAAAACATAACATTGGAAATTCAAATAATTTCGATTAGCTAGAAGTGCAAAACTTTTATTGTGCCCCATGTATATTCTTTCTGTAAGACTGCTTCACTACTTTTGATGTATGAATTAAATGTTCACCTGTATTTGGCATGTACACTAGTATTGCAGTCGTATTTTTAATATGTATACCTATTTTGTATATTTGCTGTTGGTGTTCAATTGTAAATGAATAAATTAATGGGCAGCAAAAAATGGAGTTGTTGTCTAAACAGTACGATTTCACTATACTGGACAATAAACGCTGACGCCCAATAATAAACACCGACTATTTTAACAGACCAAGTGCGAATACTTTGCATTGAAATGTTAACGTAACTTGATATTTATTAAAATTTTGTCAAGAGTTGTGTTTCCTCAAAATCAGGTTGCAATATATTTATTTGATTCTTCAACAAAATATTGTTAATTAACAATGCTTTTTTAATTAATCTAAGCGTGTCTCGAAAACAAAAAAGTCGAGTTTTGTAGTTACTTTTATTACTTTTTGAGTTTTTACTTATGATATATTTTTTATATCATAAGATAGCAAACCGGAACACGACAGCGACAAGCACTGACGCTATTGCGGCAGGAATAGGTAAGGCGGTGGTACCAGACCCAGGCGAGACAATGCAGAACTCTACCACCTAGTAGCCACGATGGTAGTGACTCGATAGCCAATCGGTCCCGTTTTTACGACCTGCCTTGCAGAACGGCAGTTGGCCTATTCTCCAAAGGAGGCCGGGAACAACACGGCGAAAAATATATTTTTACCAGGTTTCGTGAAAAAAATCTAATTTTGTAGGGATAAAAATAAATAACCCAAAAGTCAGTTTTTCAAATTTTTCGCATATTTTTTAAGTTATATGAGAAAAGTACAAACACAAAAGTTGTAAATCTTCTTATTGCCGACAACTTTGCCATTAAACTTTTTTCGATCGGACTCATAGTTTTGCCTAAAATCATGATAAACTGTTTTTCTCCCTTAAAAGTTCGCCCTCCTGCCAATTCCTGAGCTCAAATCACCCATAATTTATTTTTACTCATTTTTGACTTTATTTTCTTCCTTTTTAATGGGTTTCATCCTACTATTATTTTCTTTTATTTCGGAATTTATCTACCCTAGCCTAATAATGCTGTTTGCAGTTAGTTTTTACGTCAATACTTATTCAACCCCACTGTTTACCATTCTAGGTTCTTAGGCGTAATATAAAAGAATATGAAGTAAATTTTGAAATCCAGAATAGTAGAAAAGTACAACGGGATGACAAGAAAGGATACGAAGAAGAGTACCAGCGTTACAAAGCTGTAAAAGCTAGAATTAAGCTAATAACTGCACTAATAAACAAGCAGAAGTCACAGAAATGAGGTGATATTATATTATTCTCACTAATTATGTTTGAATATTTTAGATTTTTGGTTGATTTTCCTTAATTGTAACAAACTTGATATGTTATCATGCTAACCAATTATTTATTACTTATTTGTAATATTTAATAGCATAATATATTAATATAATATAATTTAATGACCGAATACAGGAAATATATTATGTTTCCTGTATTCGGTTATTTTTCCCTATTGTTGAAATTCAATTTATTCTAAATTGACCGTAAATAATTATAATAAAACGTTTTAGGGAAGAGAAATAACATAACTTAAAACTTCTTGCATGACGGGAATATCTTTCATTATGATAGAAATTAACCCAGTGAAACTCAATGAGCATTGGAGACTGCGGACTATTTTGATCGCAAAGACAAAATGGTGTCTATTTATTAGGGAAAAAGTTACTATGGCGCGGTATTAACATCAATATAATTGAGTCCCAACTTCTGGAAATTGGAGTTGAAATTTTTTTAAAACAATTTCATAAAATAACGAAAGTTTTTTGATGGAACCAATTTATTTTTCTCATCATTTGGTAGTTTATTTTTATTCCTCTTCTTGCTTATACTACTATTACTTAATTCTCATTCTCTCTTTCTTCTCTTCTCATTCATAGTATTACTATTACTTAATTTGTACAGCACGAGAGATATGTCCGCCACCCTTACGGCTACTTTTTCGTGCATTTGTGTATTTAGTATAGGATAACGTTTGCCAGCATAGCTTTTGTAAATGAACTTGAGTACTTCAAATCTTAAATTTCTATCTCCGTATTAACGCACATTTAATTCCTTCGTGGGTACATGTTTCAGTAATAATAAGTCTTGTAGGTTGCAGCGCTAGAATAAAGGAACAAATCTACATATAAAGATATTAGTTTGATGAGTCGCTTTCGTTGATATTTAAAGTGTATTTGTAAGTTCAATTATGTACTACGAAGATCTTAACTTAAATTTTTTTATCCAGTCTCTGATGAAAATGCATAACTATATATTTTTTATCTGGCTTGTCTATCACTTGTTTTGCATCATGTGAAAAGACGTGGCATACCAGGATGACTACCAGGAATATTTAGAGTTAATTACACTTTTTTGTGGTATTAAACCTAAACTAGACGTTATGAAACTCTTCGTCACGATATTAGTAAAATATAATTTCTTACCTTTAAGACAGGCCGGAGTAACGCGGGCGGAGTTTATTGAGGTTGACTTTTTAATACGAATTGGGTTTGTCTTAGTCAACCCTTTAAATTAATTTTTACATTGAGAATTTTACGTGCGTGATGAAATCTATATATTTTTATTAGTGTAAAATATGGGGGAAAACGCTATTTATTCAATAACAACTGCTTTAAAAAACGAAGGTGGCTAGGTGGTGGATGCTTGTAATGCTATAGATGGTAAGCTTAGGTGCTTACTGTAGGCTGTGCTGTAAAATGTCTCTTATGCGAATAGTTTTTAAAATTTATTATTACAACGTATAATATTGAAAGATTGATTTCTTCGGACATATTTTTATTAAGGTCCATTTATCTTTTACCTAGATTTGTAAGTTGCTAGTTGTTAACAAAGGTTACAATGGGACATTTTTAGGCTTTTGAATTTGTTCATACAAGTTACGTGCAACAGCAGACGTGACCTTGGCAGTACATGTGCGCCTATTTTAACAAAAATTGTTAAATTTCGGAAATATAATTTTCTTCCCTTATTTCTAAGTGACATGCAAGTGCAAGTAACTAGATCATAGATGTAAATACAATTTTACAAAATATAATGTCTAGAATTACAGTTATGCAATATAGAATATGAATTGGTACATGGGCGTAGCCAGGTTCTGGGCCAGAGGGGGGAGGGGGGAGGGGGGGGGCAACTGTAACATTTTAAGACTAATTTTTATCTACAACAGTAGATAGTAGAGAAGTTACCAAATTCCAGGGGGAGAGGAGAATACCTGCCCCCCCCTCGGTACGCCCATGAATTGGTATATAACTATCAGACAAACTAGATCACTTACTGTTAAACACATAAAATGGTAATATTTTTAACCCGAGTTAAAAAATTGTATGTCAAGATGGCCACATTCTCACTACATCACAATTTAATGGACAAGAAATAACGGAGACTCTGTTACAAGAAATTAAATTATTTGAGTATTTATTATTTTAATATATGCAATATTCTGAACAGATTTAATTCTCATCTAGATACAATCCTACCTACTTTACTCTTACGTGCAATTTAAAATTAATACTTTTAATTATCATCAATTAGAAATAATCAGTAATAAATAAAATATCTTTGTAAATACAGTTATTGTAAAGTCGGGTTGCTTATAAACTAATTTTAGAAATAATAATTACGATTAAATGGAAAATTACCATTGTTCGCTAATAAATTTTGCAAAAATTTTCAATAGATATGGAAAAAACTAAATAAAGAAAATAATAAAAATATGGAATATAGTAGATATGCTACGTATAGAATGTAGTGTATATCAACACCAAATAAACCTATAATAATGAATTTGTTTGAAGCCATAGGAGCTAAAATGTTTGTTGTGTTTGCGATTAGAGCTCTAAGCACTACAAATGACCGGTATACAATAGAAACACACCTAACTACCTAACATTAAGCTTCTGGCTAACATATAATAATGTATTCACATAATAATATGGATTTATAAGACGTTAATAGAATTAAGTCCCTTTACACCTGCGGTATAAAGTAATATACATATATTATTTAAAGTAAAATTGCAGAATAAAACAGGTTACTGCATTTTTTTTGCTAAGGCATTTCATTTTGATGAAGATAAAAGTGTAAGCGATATGTGTTTATAACGGTAGATATGTGTAATTTACTGTATGATAAAAGAGACAGTATTATTAAAAAGCAAAACTAGCAATGATGATTTTATTAGTTGTTTACATTTCGATAGTAAATCTATTATTGCAAAGCCAGGTGACCTGCGCATGTTTATCTCTAGACACTATACAAAAATATTTGTACAAAATAAATACATATGTTTATATACACAAATCGTCACAATCATTAATTATTGTCGCAAAAAATGTTTTTATAGATGTTTTTGAATATTGTGTAAGGAAAAACATGCGCAGGGGACCCAGCTTTTGAATGAATGTGAAAAACCTCAGTAAGGCTTTGATAATAATATGAAGTGATAATATCAAAATATTTTATTTGAGTAAATACGAACAACTTTACAAATGGTTATATTGTAAAACATTTTTAGAAGTTCGAATATACCCGCAATAAGCATCATAAATATAAAAGAGAGCAGCAGTACCTAAATAATTATGTATATACTTAGAGCGTATTGTTAATTGAAAATAGTACAACATCCCTTGAAATATGCAAATTATTTATAGTTATTTAATTAAAAAAGTTAAAACGATTGCTATGTTCAGGATGCTGCAACTGCGATTGAGTCAGTAGTCAATTCAGCAGCAGAGTTGGCATTGGGGGACATTACTTTGCAAATGGTTGTGTGGGCTATAAAAAAGTCTAAAAAATGGAAAAGCTGCGGGAATTAATATACGAGTATCTGCTGAGACAATTAAATACAGTGATTCTGCTGTCTGCGATTCTCTTTGGGTCAGCCGTAACACATTTCGGAGAACCAGCAAAGTGCCCTAGGACTAGCGGCGTGCGGTCATCGTGCACTTGTTTAAAGGCAAGGGTTCACGCATAGACTGCACAAGTTATAGAGCCATCAGTTTGATCAGCTTGGCATCGAAGGTGTATGGAAGATTATCTAAAGTAGAATGCAAGGAAGTCTGATGGAATGTTGTGGGAGACACAGCGAGTTTCAGATCTGGAAGAGAATGTACCTACCAAGTTTTCTCACTCTGCAACATCATAAAGAAGCATCTGGCTGTTGGCCAGAAGGTTTTCTGTGGTTTTGTGGATTTAGAGAAACCGTTTGATAGAGTTGTACGGATGAAACTTTGGGACACTTTACCAAATTACAGGATAGATGGACCCCTGCTACGTGCAGTGCAGTCCATATACTGGGGTTGCAAGGCATGTGTGCGGGTAGATGGCAACATATCGCCTTGGTTTGATATCAATATTGGTGTCAAGCAGTGTTGTGTTGTCAGTTCGTCTTTTTATCCTGTATCTAGATACGTGTCTACAAATGATGACATTGATGAATATGGGAATGCGGATAAGTGATCTGATGAATATTGGCTTACAATTGAATGCAAAGAAAACCAAGGTTCTGGTATTTGAAAGCGAAGTTACCAAAACGATGTAGGAGTAGGGATTGATAATGTAGTGTTGGAACAAGTGGACAAGATTGTAAATCTTGTATGTGCTTTTAGGTTGGATGGAAGGTACATCGCTGATAGAAAGAAGAGTGTGTGCGGGGAATAGAGTGAATGGAGCGTAAGGCAAACTACTTCAAAGCACTATCCTTAGTCGGGCTGGCCACCTTGCCTTGCATAATTCTGTGCTTGTTCCAACGATATAAAAGTGAGAGCTGGGTATGTCCAAAGAGCATGAAAGCAGAATTAACGCGATCGAAATTAGAGCGTTACGAAAAATCCTTAGTCGGGCTGGCCACCTTGCCTTGCATAATTCTGTGCTTGTTCCAACGATATAAAAGTGAGAGCTGGGTATGTCCAAAGAGCATGAAAGCAGAATTAACGCGATCGAAATTAGAGCGTTACGAAAAATCTGTATTGTAATACTCGTGGATCGCGTTCGTAATATCGAAGTGAGAGAGAGAGAGGTTAGGATTGAAAGACATTATCGGTATAAGAATGAGAAAGGGCAAGTTCCGTTGGTTCGGACATGTTGAAAGAATAGCAGATGAACGGTTAACAAAACAGTAAACGATGCAAATGTGGAAGGATGTAGGTACCGGGGCAGATCAAGACTGATGTACTATGATCAAATCGGTCGGGTGCTATCCAAAGGTGGTGTCAAGAGTCTTCGAAACGAAAAAGAATTATAAATGTGCAGGAAGTAAGGCAAGTCTGTTTGGACCGTGACATATGGTACTCAATTCTCTCTGCCTACCCCGTAGATATGTATGTAATTTGAAAATAGAAAAACTATGATAAAAATGGCGCCTGGAAGAACTTATTAAATTGGGTGACAATGTTTATGTACAAACTTAAAATTCGCTATACATTTATATATCGAATTAATTATAACATGTAGTTATATATCGAATAATAAAATAACATTTGATTCGTTTGTTAAAATTTCAATAAAATTAATACGTAATATATTTCGTCGGGTTTAATGAAATCCCCTTGAATATATTTCTTTTATAATAAATTTATGAAACAAAATTAAAACGCAGTATTCAATTTGATTTTGTTTTTATAATATAGTACGTTATATTTGATTGAGTCTCATCTAGTATATTTAAGTTTTAAATGTATATGGTTAAATAAAGTCGTTTGGCTACGTAAATTTTTCCTATTTGAGATAAATACTTTACAATAATACATTTCACAAAACTTATGTCTTCGAAGTCGAAGTTTGGAATGTGTTAAAGTACAGTCGTATGGTCTTAAAAATGTAGTTTTTCTTTGTTATATAATAGAAATTTAATAAATGTAACATAGGTTTCTCTATGAGAGGATAATTGTTCTTAATCTTTAATAGTCATAAGAAAATTACCTGTGATTTACAAATTATCGTGAATAATCTTGTGCAACAAGACTTCGTTTTTATATTGTTATAAATAGCTGATAAGTTTTGGAGTTATTAAATATTATGATTGATTTTTTTTCGTATTTTGCTGTTTTTTATTTGAGTTGTATTATTAAATAGCTTGTTCATGTGTGAATGTATTTCTATATAATAAGTTATTCATTTGAATGAATCTCCTTAAGTGTATGAAAGTTTATTTATTAGAGAACGAAGTATGATGTTTTAACTATTATTTTACTCTATTCTGAAAACAAATTTATCACAATATTCAAGATCACTTGGAAATGTAACAAAACATTTGAAAACAAATATATGTAAATAAGTATATTACTAAGCGATTTTTAAGAAAAAAGTCGCATATCTTTGACTAATACGTCTACATCTTGTAAACTAGTAAATGGTAACTTACTTTCAAAATGATCAAGTATTAAATGAGAACTTTAAACATAAGCTTTAGTATTTTGGTTAAAAAAAATTAACAAATAGGAATATAATGGAAGCCTGTTGGTTAATATCTTTGCCTACTACTAATTTTCATGTAAAAACAAATTCGTTAATATATGATTCGGAAACAAATTATATCCGTCCAAATAAAACAAACATGCTTTGGAGTTTAGATATTTTATTTATTTTAATTTTGAATGTGATGTATATTTGTTTACAATATAATTGTACTTACAATAGAATGTTTTGAGAATATCCAAAACACATTTCAATTTCAGATAAATTAATACTTATAAACGAACAAAAAAACTTAAAAATCGCTTGGAATGTGTATCTGGTCAATACTAATTCGGTTAATGTGATTATAATATTCATAAAAAATATTACTGATAGTTATGGGACATATTCAATGCGAAAATGTAACTTTATTATTATTGAATAAATTAATTATTGTAATTTAAATTATACAGCATGTAGTACCTATCCATAAAATAAATTTTACTACTATTGGATGTTTAAAATAAACCGAGTAATTAATGAGACGCATTTTTATTTTGTTTTATATTAACCTGCCTTCATATTCTATTCTTTATTCAGGCTAAGACGGCTAGACGGATTTGAATGAAATTGTTGTGATCAAGTGTTAGTGTACGGCTAAAGTCGGTTGAAATTCAATAGACTTTAGCCGTAAAGAAAATATGATACATATGTGTATATCATGTACGTCAAATGAGTGTAGTTTGTGTAGTATTTATTTTTATAATTTAAATGTATTTATAATACAGATTATTTAAAAATATTTTTTATATCATATGATAGCAAATAAGCAGATGGGTCTCCTGATAGTAAGAGTCAACCATCCCCTATAGACACCAAAGATGTTAATGGTGCGTTGCTATCTTGTGGCGAGGTCTAATGCCACATGCATAAGTTTACCGGCTACCTTACCCTCCAAACCGGAACACGACAGTGACTAACCATGATGCTATCGCGGCAAGAATAGGTAAGGCGGTGGTACCAGACCCGGGCGAGACAATGCAGAACTCTACCACCTGGTAGTCACTATGTTAGTGACTAGTATAGCCAGTCGGCCGCCTTTTACGACCTTCCTGGCAGAACGGCAGTTGGCCTATTCTTCAATGGAGCCCGGGACCAACACGGGGAAAATGTGTGTATATTATCATATACGTCAAATGAGTGTAGTGTGTGTAGTCTTTATTTTTATTAATTGTATGTATTTATAATACTTACTATTTAAAAATATTAGGTTTCTGCAGTATTGCATAATGTAAAATTTAACTGCGCCAAGTTCATATTCCACTGTTTGTGTAATTGTCTTAAAATGGGATACAAATTATTACATTACGTATTATGATATAGATTTGCATGAGCAAACAAGAAGATGGCCTTTCTGATGGAAAAAAACATTACCCAGAGACACCATAAATATTAATGGTGCGTTCAGCGTTGTTATCCGGGTGGCGGGATGGTTAATATCACATACATAAGTTGGCTTAGCATCCTCCAAATTAGAATATAGGCAAAGCGATGGTACCAAACCCGTACGAGACGTTGCAACTTTACAAATAGTAAATTGGATACTTTCCATCATCGGCACTTGGTAAAACTGCGTTTTAAAATAGATATTACAAATAAACTCACTTGTACTTTCCAGTTCACATGTATTTTATATAATTTTACACACCCAGCCGGTTTCGCTTATCGCAGCATCATCAGGGATGTTTCACACAGTTATTAGATAATTACAAGTTATCCGTAATAGTCAAGTAACTCGTAGCTGTCCCTCCCTGCTCTCCCCCTCGGTACGCCCATGAATATATACATAAATATATAACTGGAAGTACTAGTGAGTTTATTTGTAAAATCTATTTACAGACAGTCTATTATTTAAAGAGAGTTCTGTTCAACGCGGAGCAAGAAACAGACTAAACGGCAAAAAAAAATCATTTAAGACGAATATTTTAATATACATAAATTACGTGTCACGTTGTTTGTCCGCTATGGATTCCTAAACTACTGAATCGATTTCAATAAAATTTTAAAAGGTTTAACTCAAAAGATTACCCCCCTCCTCTCAAGTACCTCACCAAAATATTCAATATAAATAATTGGTAGGACAAAACAACTTTTGCCGGGTTAGGTAGTCGTACTTATAAAAAAATATAGATTTTTATATACTATACTTAAAAGCCTCGTGGTCTAGAAGTAAGCCTATTTGGATTAGATTATAAGGTCCCGGGCTCGATCCCCGGGTCGGGCAAAAGTGTTATTTAGGTTTTTCAAGGTGTTTCTAGAAAATTTTAAATCTCAATAGCAGGTTGGAATCTGGAGTAGTGATGTATTACCATGCCCGTGCCTCAGATGAGCATGTAAACCGTCGGTCCCAGTTATCGCCAGAAATAGTCGATAATCGTTGACATGTCTGTAAAATGCGGCGCTGAGGATAAGCACTTATCTCGCCAACCAACCAATCGGTGTACTCTGCCTACTCCGCAAGGAAACTCGGCGTGATGATTATAGTAATAGATTTTCATAGGAATAGGCCTACTGGGAAAACCACAATAAAAAAGCGTGTAACTCGCTCCACCTCAATTTGATGTAAAAAAAGTTTTTTTAGTGTTAAAAAGAGCTAAAACGTCTTTAAGTAGGCGCTCGTATTCCAAAACTAATGATTTTATGAAAAATGTTGACATTATTGTAGGAAATTTTCTATAATTCTAAGCATAAGTATTTTTATCGTAAGATGAGATGAGCAAAGAGATGTACTGAAAAATTGTCATTTTCAAATATAGCGGTGCGAGCGGCAAAGATATGACGTGGCAAAATTGAAATTTGGAAGAGATGCTCTATTCTTCAAAGGGGGCCTCGGACCATCACCACTGTCCTGACCATCTCGACGTCTGCCTCACTGGTTTCGACTTTGCATTTCAACTTTTCGGAAACTATAATTTTATATCACAGGACAGCAAACAAGTTTATGGCTTTCCAAGAAAAACGGCTTTTGATCAAGTGGTTATCCCAATTGGCTTAAATCATGAGGTTCCTGTACGGGTAATTTTGTTATAAATATACTCCACCGGTGCAGTTAGTCAACCAAATTAGTGCTAGTGCCATCCTGCAATTGCAGCTGAATAGACCTGAATAGATTGCGCTCACTCAAAAACTTGTCCGGTGTTATCGGGGCAAGAAGTACATATGGCACCCTTTTCCACGCTTATCGTGGACTTCTGCAATATCAGGGGGCTTCATTCCAACCTGAACGCCGTCCACTACCATCTCGAGACGGCGAAGCCAGCCTTGCTCTTTTTGACCGAGACACAGATATTTTCTCCGGCTGATACTTCTCACCTATCCTACTCGGGGTACAAATTGGAACACGCCTTTGTACCGCAGGCTGGTGTGTGTGCCTACGTCAGAGAAGATATCTGTTACTGGCGCCTCGGCAAACTTGAAGGTCGGGACCTATCCATCCTATGGCTACGTGTGGACTGCAACGACCATCGCCGCATCTACGCGAGCATTTACAGGTCCCACAGCGGAAACACTGAAGTCGACAGGCTCGTTAAGTACGTACAAATGGCTGTAGATTCCGTGTTACAACAGACCCCCTCCGTTGAGATCGTGATCTTAGGCGATTTTAATGCCCATCACGCCGAATGGCTACGTTCTCGCACTCCGGACCATGCAGGGAGGTCTGTTCACGATTTTGCCTTGCCGTATGGTCTAACACAACTGGTAACTCCGCCTACGCGTGTTCCAGATGTGGACGATTATACGCCTTTACTGTTGGACCTTCTGCTGACCTCTCATCCGGATGATTACCAGGTATCTGTGGACATCCTACTTGGTACGTCAGGCCACTGCCTGATTCGGAGCAAAGTGCCGGTTACTTACCTATCACGGCCTCCTTTCGCGTTTGGCACTATAGGTCAGAAGATTGGGACTGGATGCCGTTTTGTGACAACCAACAACAAACTTTAGTGTTGGTGAACTTCCCTAGCAACTCATTTTTGTACAGATTAAAAAGTGTACGTAAGTTTACCCCCCCCCCTCCACTCTTTACCTCACCACATTTTTAAATTTTGTACGACCTTGACAAATCGCCCCCATTTTACATTTTTATCTAGTTTTTGTACCAAAAGTTGAAAAAATCTATAATCCTTACAGGTAAATGAAAATTTTTAAGCTTTATCACAATATTGTGTTATAGGACACCACGTCAAATGCCTTCTGATAAACAGAAAAATTAAAAATTTTGAAAAAACCCACGACGGGTTAAATATAATTGAAAAAGGGTGAAATTATTTAAAAACTAATTGGGTCAGCTAATTGTGGAGCAATATCGCCTACTTTTGGAAAGGATTCGTGCCCTATTAGACTGTAACTTTACTAGCAGAGAAGCTGCTCGGATATCCTAACATACAACTCGTAAATGAGTATAGATAATGTTTTTTTAAATTACCAACGACATTGTACACGATTATAGTAATAAGTGCACCTTAATAATACGAGAAGCCTAATAACACATACAAAGCTAGAGTTAGGTACACAAGTGATGTTTAGAATGAATATTAGCGTCAACTAGAAATGATTTGATGACAGCATGGGGGTTACTTGGGGATTTGAGTGGGAAGGTTTAAGAAGAAACCAGTTGGAAGACATAGAGCTGCCAAAGATAACCCTAGTTCAATTTGATGACCGTCGTATTAGCAGGAGACGACAGGATGAAAAAAGTTGGGTAGACAAGTGAATTTTTATAGTTATCTTCACGCCAGATCCAATAATGGATAGGCAGAGAGAACTGAGTGCTATACTGCAGTGATTGTAAAATATACTTATAATCACTGCAGACTTGTCTCGCTTCCTCATCATTCATAAATCTCTTCATACAAACAGTGTTTTCCCTGTGTTGGCCCCGGGCTCTTTTGAAGAATAGGCCAACTGTCGTTCTGCCAGACAGGTCGCAATGGGCGATCGATTGGCTATGCGAATCACTACTATCGTGGCTACTAGGAGGTAGAGTTCTGCATTGTCTCGCCCGGGTCTGCGCAATAGCCTCAATGCTTCTTACTATCGTGTTCCGGTTGAAAGGGTGAGGTAACCGGTAAACTTATGCATGTGGCATTAGACCTCGCCACAAATTAGCAATACGGGATAACATTTTTGGAGTCTATATGCGATAGTTGACTCTTTCCATCAGGACACACATCTGCTAGTTTGGTATCTTATGATATAAAAAAATTAGGTTTTAGGGTTTCAGAGATACAGGAGATCGATTGGCATTAGGTTGTTGAAGTTTTAGTGCGTTTAAATTATTCTTTTATGAATATGAATTTTTGTATTCATATTCATAAAAGACAGGGCACTACAGTCAATAAGGCGGTTATATTATAACCGGTTATAATATAACCTTAAAAAAAGTTATTACTACACCGTCTAAAGATCGTACGTACTTCACCGAGCGTGACATAAGCTTGCCCTTTGGCGAATGTTTTGGGTCCAACATAATATAAAGTACGAACGTACAGTGAAATACGATCTTTAGACGGTGTAGTAGATAAATGATCTAGTTCAAACTAAACCTTTCAACAACCCACATAATAGTTTTCTATTAGTGGTTAGTAGTTGCCTTGGAAAAGTTGGCGTGATTGAGAAGCACTTCCTCGTCGCAAACCGACAAAACATAAGGTTATAAAATTGATTTCATCTTTAGTTCCACACACATTTTTGCGCTTAGATTACGTGGGTATATATACTTATTTTACTTTTTAATTTTAAAATTGTTTAGTTTCTGTATCACCACACTCTAAAATAATACTTACCTATCGAAAAACTTTAAAAACAACAAAGTAAAATATCGATACGCAGGGATTGAACCTGCGATTATTTCCCTAAAGCCAGGACGCTCTCCGACTGAGCTAGTGTCGACAGGCACGGCTTGGCGTTATTCTTCTTTGCTATATGATCGATTACGTCGATTGTACTTATCGCTAGGTATACATACGTATAACTAGTTAAATGAGTTCATCGTTACAGATGAAATTCACATTTATAATTTTGATCAGTACTTTCGTATTTCTAATTATTTTCGCTACGCCGAGCCTGTCGACACTAGTTCAGTGGGAGAGCGTCCCGGCTTTAGGGAAATGGTCGTAGGTTCAATCCCTGCGTGTCGATATATTTTTTTTGTTGTTTTTAAAGTTTTTCCAGTTTTCTCAAGCACGGGGTGAGTGCTATAACACAATAATACTATCGAGTTCTATCGCTTTTTTTAATATGTAGTAGCTAAAATAGTATAATACTGCAACGTCTCCTAGTGATTTATCATAGTTTAAGAATCCTCACTAATCAGCCACAAATCCATAGTTAAAAAAAATTGCTAAAGTGCGTGTTCGGCCAATCGCGCAGTTTAAGGTTCCGAAGTTGCCCATCATAAAAGTGCGGACTAAAAAGAGGGATTTTATTGTTTCATACTACGAGCATTTACGCTAATGACGTATATATATTGTTACGTACTCGGGTTCGCAATTGTAAGAAAACACCACTTATATTAAATCCGTGTATTTACACAACACAACACAACGTAATACTAAAATACACTTTACACAATAGTCACTTGCTGTACTATCACTGAATTTCGAACACTACACAATAAAACACTTCTCACTTCGCACTGTTCACTTGATGTATCGCTCTCGATCGCTTGATAAAAACTGCCTTGTGTTTGTCAACATCTCTGTATTTATAGGCAGGGGAAAACCCTAGCTGGATCTAGAAAAATCTAAATGTATCGGGAAACAATGAATCACTTCTTATCGTAAACATGTTATGAGTCATAAATCCTAGTACACGCTACTTTCAACCTTATGCCATATCCCACAAAGTCCATTATGGCATAGCCCACGTCAACTATTTGTTTGTCAATAGGAGTAGCTATCTCTTTCTTTTATTTCTAAATAATTACCGCGCGCGTGCTCCAACTCCACACGCTTTTAGATTATTCGTAACACTACCCCCCTCTTAGTTATGTTCGTCCCGAACATCATTACTTCCATTATAGATGGCTAATCGATCAACATGAACAATCTTCATGGTCCCTCTTGGTTGCTTCTGCACTCGGTAGGTTACGTCATTGATCCGTGTGATTACTTTGTATGGCCCATCCCAACATCGCTGTAACTTAGGTGATTTTCCTTTTTGTCGAACCGGATTATGCAGCCAAACAAGAGATCCTTCCTGCTAAAACCTCGATGATTGGCGTTTCGGTCGTATCTGGTCTTCATCCGCTGACTTGATTCCAATGCATTTTCACTTATTAACGAGTGTATATCGCGTAACCTCTCACGAATGTCTTCAACATGTTCCGGTATACTTAATTGGGTCTCTGCATTCGGTGGTGGGCCTCCAGTCATTAAGTCTGCTGGTATACGTAACTGTCTTCCGAAGTTGGCATAAGCTGGCGTCACTTTTATGCTTTCGTGTTCCGCTGTTCGGTAAGCCAGTAAGAACAGAGGTATGTATTTATCCCAGTCCTTTTGGTGATCTTCTACCAGCTTGGCTAAGTGTCTTCCAAAAGTTTGGTTAAATCGTTCGACCATTCCATCAGATGCGGGTGATAAGGTGTAGTTCTTGTTTTGTACACTCCTAATAATTTACACATTTCCTGGAATACATTAGATTCAAAGTTTCTGCCTTGGTCTGAATGAATCTCTAGCGGAACGCCAAATCTGCATATCACCTCATTGACTAATTTCTCAGCAACCGTCGTGGCTTCCTGATTAGGGATTGCGAACACCTCCGGCCATTTCGTGAAATAATCCATCACGACCACAAAATATTTGTTTCCGTTATTTGTCTTAGGAAATGGTCCAGCCACGTCAATCGCCATCCTTTCCCAGGGGGCTCCCACGTTGTATAGTCTAAGGTTGCCTCGGCTTCTAACCTGCGGTCCTTTCACTGCTGAGCATGACGTACATTTTCGGCACCAATTCTCGACATCTTCTCGGCAATTCAACCAGTAAAAACGCTCTCGTACCTTTACCAATGTTCGTCGTACTCCAAGATGTCCCCCAGAAACCCCATCATGCAATTCACGTAGTACGTCCTTGATAAGTTTTCTTGGCACGACCAACTGTAGATGATGTTCTCTTCCTGAAGGTTTTTCCCATTTGCGGTACAGTAAGCCGTTTTGCAACACAAGGCTTTCCCACTGCGCCCAATAACTTTTCGTAATGGCGCTGAAAGGAGCCAGCTCCTGCCATTCGGGCTTTCCCATGTTTTGCTTCATCCAATCTATTAGAGGCCGCAAATCTGTATCTTCGTACTGGGCCTTACGCATCTCATCAGTTTCCCACCTGTCATCCATAGGCTTAGCTCGCAGTAGTTGGACCCTTTCCTTCGTCTCCATCCTTACACAATGTTTACAATCTTCCGCACAAGGTGGTCTTGATAATGCATCTGCATTCGAGTGAGACCTTCTACTGCGATGTTCTATGTTAAAGTCAAACTCTTGCAATTGCTCAATCCAGCGAGCTACTTGGCCTTCCGGGTCTTTGAATTGTAACAACCACTTCAAAACAGCATGGTCGGTACACAGCTTGAAGGGTCGCCCAATCAGATACTTCTTGAAGTGTCGAAGAGTCTTCACTACTGCCAATAGTTCTCTTCTTGTAACACAATAGTTTTGTTCTGGCCGCGACAATGATTTGCTGCAGTAAGCTATCACAACTTCTTGATCGCTTTGCTTCTGTGATAAGATACCACCAATGGCAGTGTTACTCGCGTCTGTGTCTACGATGAACTGCCCTTTCCGATCAGGATAGCCCAAAATTGGTGACTCACACAACCGCTTCTTAAGTTCATCGAAAGCTTGTTGACACATGTCATTCCAATCGAAACTCTTCTTTTCTTCAGTGAGTCTATGCAGCGGTTTTGCTATTTCAGCAAATCCCTTCACAAAACTTCTGTAGTAAGAGCATAGTCCTAGAAATGCGCGAACTTCGGTCTTGTCTCTGGGTGTTGGCCACTTCTGTACTGCACTAACCTTTTCAGGATCTGTCTGTACGCCGTTTTGTGATATCACATGACCCAGATAGTTGACTTCCTTCCGAAATAAGTGACACTTTTTTGGGTTCAACTTTAGCCCTGCAGCCTGTATTTTATTAAAAATCCTTTCCAGTTGGTACAGATGATGCTGAAAATCTTTTCCTATGACTATTACGTCATCTAAATACACTAAGCAGGTATCGCCTACAAGTCCTGCTAGAACACATTCCATTAATCTTTCAAAAGTCGCCGGCGCATTGCATAACCCAAACGGCATTACTTTAAATTGCCATAATCCTTGTCCTGTGGAGAATGCTGTCTTCTCTTTGTCATTAGGGCTAAGTTCAACCTGCCGGTACCCAGATTTTAAATCTAAAGTTGAGAACCAAGACATGCCTGCCAGAGTGTCTAAAATGTCATCTATCCGAGGTAATGGGTAACTGTCCTTTTTGGTGACTTAATTGAGCCGACGATAGTCGATGCAGAAACGTGTGGACCCATCTTTCTTCTTAACCAACACTACAGGAGAGCACCATGGACTAGAAGATTGCTCTATAACTCCGTTTCTTCTCATTTCATCTATCATCTCTTGTACCTCCTTCTCTTTGGCTATAGGGACTCGTCTAGCTTTCTGCTTTATAGGCTGCGCGTTTCCAGTGTCAATCTTATGTTTCACTATAGATGTTCTGCCTATATCCCTATCAGTCTTAGAGAAAATGTTGGCATAACGTGAAAGTAGATCCTTAGCTTGCTGCTGCTGTGACACGGTAAGGTAGTTGCACTTGTTTACCAAATCCTTGAGTTCCTGTGGTACGTCTCTTGATGTTGTACTTCCTGCCAATGTCAGTTTTCTTAACGACATAACTTCATCACTTTGTCCTACAACATCACCTGCTTTAAGCACTACATCACTGTCACTCAGGTTGACTACCTGCACCGCTGCCAAGCCCTTGTCACAAACCAAACTCCGGCCTGTAATACAGTGTGGAATTGCTCCATTGTCTTCAATTAACACACTCCTATTACCCCGGCCCTTGTAACTGGTTGGTAACTTCACGCGTACCAATGTCTTCGATCTTGAAGGTAAGATGGTTCTTCTAGCCACTGTAACCTTTCCTTTTGATCCCCCATCCATAAAAATTTCTACTAGCCCACATACGAAAACTCCTTTTTTGCAATCAATCTTGCAGGCATTCTTCTTCATGAAGTCTAAACCAAGCACACAGTCATCCATAATATCGGCCACTACGACGTCGTGAGTGTAATACTCGTCGCCTATTTGCATCACTACAGATGCTTCACCGAAGACGGGTATTAGCTGACCTGTGACAGACAGAAGCTTGCTTTTCCCAAAATTCCTCAATCTCAGGTTGCCATTGTCAGCTACTTCTGGTCGCACCACAGTTCGTGTAGCTCCAGTGTCCAGCGTTAAGCTGCAGTTCTTGCCATTAATCAGTCCCTTAATGGATAAACTTTTGCCGTCGCACACCTGGGATATGACAACTTTTGGGGTTGTTTCTCGTCCAGCCAGCACCTGCCGTTTGCTCTTGGCTGTTACTTTCTTCCCTGCTGGTTCAACAGACTGTTTGACGTGCTTGCTCTTTTCAGCTGTTGAGTTTCCCCCTGCTTGCTGTCGCCAGTTCATTGACCCTGTAGGCATAGGTTTGGCTGGGCAGCTAACTCTAATGTGCCCACGTTCACCGCAGGCGTAGCACATGGGGCCCAGTCTCCTAGGTTTCGCTGCCTTTATTCCAGCCACAACTTCTGTAACCTCGCGACCCTTATATGCGCGAGGTTCGTGGCGAACAGCTTCAACCTCCAGCGCATGAGCCAAAGCCTCCTTCATTGTCACGTGGTGCTGAAGGCGAACAGCAGCACGCACTTCCAGGTCTCTAATTCCATCAATAAACGCCTGGACGATGGTGTTATTAACTGTGTTAGCGTCGGCTGAAGGATACGCCTTCCTTACAAGCTTCTCAATTTTCACGGCCCATTGTTGAAGTCCCTCGCCGCTTCTCTCTTATCCATCTTAGCTTACCATCAGGCGAGATCGTGGTCAAGCACTTCCCTATCGATAATAAAAAAAACATGTCGATAACACGCATATTTTACGAAATAATGGCAAAAAATTGCAAAAAGCCGTTTTTTAATTGTTTTAAACAAAATGTTCCTAACCTCCTACACGGTCAATATATTATGCTTAATAATAATAATAACATTGCAATTATAACCTTTACTGAAAGCAAATACTATTTATTTCTCCCTGACTAATGGGTCTGTGGTCAAATTTAGCCAGGCAAACTGCAAAGGAGTCAGATATTGTTATTTATCAGATATACACCACAGATTTCAAACTAGCTTGAATAATCATCGTTGCCCATTAAGAACCTAGGTACAAGCCGATAATTTCACCTTCAATCTTTTTTATCCGGTGGAAGGATAGCCATGCTTAAAAATTGCAATACAGTTAAAGACTTTTGCTTCACGGTGTGTGATCTTTCTCCCAATAAAAAATAGGTTCTGCAAAAATGACCTTTAGTCAAATAAGTCATATGGAATGAGTATATAATTTCAGGCAAATAAAACTGCGAGCATGACTGTAGAAAAAAAAGGCGAGGTGACTTCAGTTAAACACTGCTTAAAGCCCTATAACGTACAAGGGTCGTTATCAAAGTGAACGTGTTTTTAAATCCACAATAAAATAATATTTTCTTAATATTTCTCCTTTGATAAAGTATTGCTGAATATGAGAAATACTGTGGTCAATTACTAATAATTACTATGCAAGGATGGCCAAGCGCGAACGAAGTCGCGGTTACAGCTAGTATTTTATATGAACAGAATATATTCTACACGTTTTAAAAATCTAAATTAATTTAATTACTAAAATAATAACATTCATTTTTATAAATTCATATAATAATAATAATTTTACTGCCTCGTGGACTAAGGGCTAACCTGTTTGGCTAAGTTCATGAGGTCACGGGTTTGATCCCTGGTTATCGCTACAAATAGTTGGTAAAAGTTATCAGGTCGGTAAAATGCGACGATAAGGATCACCACTCATATCGCCAACCGACAAACTGGTAAATCGTGGTGAATCGGAAAGTCTACAGACATCGGTTTACTCTGCCTACCACGCAAGAGAACCGGACGAGATGATACTTTTTATATAGTAATAATAATTTTGTACATGTATTCAAAATCTAAAATAATATAAAAACTGTAGGTCAAGTGATTGCTTGCAGCATTTATTTTACCACTAGCTGACCCGCGCAGCTTTGCTCGCGAGTATATTAACGTGTCGTCGAGATAGTTTTTCATACAAATTTCATCCCCTACTTCAACCCTTTAGGGGTTGATTATTGGAAAAAAATAGCCTATGTTTGACGCCGGATCTTAACTACTTCCATGCCAAATTTAATGAAAATCCGTCCAGCGGTTTAGCCGTGAAAGCATAACAGATAGACAGACTGACAGACTTTCGCATTAATAATATTAGTATGGATATGGATAAAAAAAAGGATATGGATTTAGATTTAAAATATTACTCAATATTATAAAAATATAAATTGACTTTTAATTTTATTTTGAAAAGATCACTTATGTCAGTGACTCGATTCTCTTAGCACTTTCTATATCTTCTTTTTAAAGTCGTGCGACTCGTTTCTAATGCCAACCCTTTCCAATCCCCACATTCTGGCCCCATCATGTGTGACAAATATATGAGTTGCTATACGGGAGATAAGCGTTATATCCGAACTTATTATAGTCACAATATTTTCTTCTGAAACAAACATTC
Organism: Apodemia mormo; assembly: GCA_036924255.1. Lineage (NCBI taxonomy): Eukaryota > Metazoa > Arthropoda > Insecta > Lepidoptera > Riodinidae > Apodemia > Apodemia mormo. The sequence continues at coordinate 35,023,948 of JAUPFN010000007.1, forward strand.
AAGAAACTAAAATATAACGTTGCTGCGAGTATAACCACATATTTATTACAAAAGAGGTCGTTATAAAAGAAATCTACTGCATTATCACAAAACACACAGAGGAAAAGTCTCATTCTAACAAATCAATTGGAAATATTATGTTACCGATGTCCTTTTTATGTTATGATAATGTAGTTTTTAGGCTTCCGTACCCAAAGAGTAAAATGTGACCCTATTGCTAAGACTTCGCTCTTTGTTCGTCCGTCCATCTGTCTGACTGTCTGTCTGTCTCTTCCTCTGTCACCAGGCTATATCTCATAAACCGTGATAATTTGAGAGTGGAAATTTTCACAAATGATGTATTTATGTTGCCGCTATAACAACAAATACTAAAACTAAAATAAAATAAATATTGAAGTGGGGCTTCCATGCAACAAACAAGATATTTTTGCTATTTTTTCTCGATCTTTATAACAACAACTGGTAGACGCTTGAAATATTCTCAGAATGTTTAGTTATATATTCACTTTAAACAAACGTGATTTTTTTTCGTAACACAATTGGCTAAGCACTTGTACTCTAATTTTACATCAAAACTTTTTTTTGTATATCACTCGACCGGTTTCACTATTTAGGCATCTCAAGGATGTAATATACTTAAATTGATTATTATTGACTGCTGTAAGATATAAACCAACATAAATATTGTTTGTAAGAGGGTAAACTAACATATCATTTAAAAGTATGAGATTTTTTTCCATTTCTTACAGATGATGGTACGGAACCCTTCGTTCGCGATTCCTGCTCGCACTTTGCTGGTTTTTTGTAGATGCTTTTACGTCAACCCCTTATCATCCCAACAATTAACCATTCACGGTTCTTACACGAAATGTAGGAAAATACGAAATTAGTTTTAAAATTCGATTCGATTCGAAATGTGAAAGCGCAGTGGAATGACAGAAGAAAAACGAAAAAGATTACCAGAGGGTGAAGAGCTCGTAAAGGCCAAAATTAAACATATTTTGCAATAATTATCGCAGAAATTATAATTTACCGTCTAAATTAAATATTTGTATTAGGATTGTTGCGAATATTAGTATCAGCATTAGCATCCGCGAATTATTAGCATTGATTTTAATATCAGCATCAGCATCTGCATCAGCAACGATCGATGTTGATTTTTTAATGCTAACATTCAAGTCGTGTTCATGTTCATGATAACATGTTCATTTGAGGACCCGCCTAGCGAATTTTTTTTGTAGTTTTAACATTACGTATTACTGATAATTGTTGTCATGTTCATAGATATATTAAACGTCTATATATTCATGCTACTGCTTAAACGTCTATATATTAAGGTCATGCTAAACATGACATGTTATAATATAACAAAATGCTCATGATTATCTGCTTTATAAACAGAAACGATAACTTGAAACGTTGTTTAGTTTATTATTACAAAATATAAATGATTATAACAAAACATTTATCTTATATGAAAGTATACTATTAATTCAAATAGAGTCGTTGTATATTTTATTAACATATCTTTTTTTATATTTTAAGATAAAAAATAAGCAGATGGGTCTCCTGATGGAAACAGTCAACGATCGCCTATAGACACCAAAGATGTTAATGGTGTGTTGCTATCTTGTGGCGAGGTCTAATGGCACATGCATAAGTTTACCGGCTACTTTACCCTCCAAACCGGAACACGGCATTGACAAGCACTGACGCTATTGCGACAGGAAGAGGTAAGGCGGCGGTACCAGACCCGGGCGAGGCAATGCAGAACTCTATCACCTAGTACAAATATAATAATTATTAAGTATAACTTGTGTTTATTGAAAGTTACATATCATATTTGCAAATTATAATGTTGGATGTATTTTATGTCAGTGATTTATTAATATAAGCATCAGCATCAACATCAGCATCCGCTGATATTGATTTAAAAAATCAGCATCAGCATCAGCATCCGCTGATACAGTAAAAACCTGCATCGGCAACAACCCTGATTTGTATGACATATGATAGTAAATAACGATTATAAAAAGACAACGAACGCCTAAATACACCAAAGACTTTTATCTGCTATACATATGGCAGGGTCATAATGCCACATATAGGTATAAATTGACCGGCTACTTTACACTTCAAACCAGAACACAACAATGATAAGTACTGACGCTATTGTGGTAGGAATAAGTCAGGCGGTGGTACCAGAGCTGAGCGAGACAATACAGAACTCTACCACCTAGTATTAAAATTGGTATTGACTCATATGGCCAATCATTCGCCTCTTGCAAACTGCCTGGCAGAATAACAGATGGTCTATTATCCAAAGAGGGAACCGTGTTGGTCCGGGCCTCCCAATATATGTAAATAATCACCCTAATAATATTGGAATATTTTCCCTAATTAGAACATTATTGATAACTAAAGACAAACAACTCATTATAATTAATGAATAGTATGAAGTTATCATTCAAGAAAATATTAGGTTGTTTTCAATAGATTTGGTATAGATAATTTATTTAAAACTAGCTGTGCCCGCGACTTCGTTCGCGTGGAATAAAATCTTAAAGTAGCCTAAGTTACTCCACATTACCGTGGTTTAAAAGATAGACGCTCCCGAGATTTTACCCACACAGTTCCCGTTACTATGCGATTTCCGGGATAAAATCTATCCTTTGTCCTTTCTCGGGTTCCAAACTTTTTTGAACTAAATTTCAATTAAGGTTCCGTGGCTTAGGCGTGAAGAAGAGATGAACAAAGTTACTTCCGCATTTATATTATAGTATGGATTGAGTAGACTATGTAGAAATGCAATATTAATTTAAAAAAGTAAAAGTTATCACGCCGAGTTCCCTTGCGTGGTAGGCAGAGTAAATCGAACGTCCATAGAATTCTGGTTCACCGTGATTCACCGGTTTGTCGCCGATGTCTGATCGCCGCATTTAGCGACATGTTAACAATTATGACTATTTCTAGCGATAACCGCGACCGACAGCTTTACGTGCTCATTCGAGGCACGGGAATAGTACACCACTCTGAAAACTCCGAGCTGCTACTGAGGTTTTAAATTTTTGAGAAAAACCGCGGTAAAACCTGCATAACACTTTTGTCCGATCTGGGGATCGAATTTAGGGCCCCATGATATGAGCCGAATGTCTAGACCACTAGACAGTCATGTGATTTACTAAATATAAAACCTAAAGCATTCTGATTCGCGGTGCTTGCTTACAGCATGATAAAACTTATACAGGAAACCTAAACCTAATGAATATTGGTAAAAGCAGACTATTCTGGTTACAGCATCAAAACGATCTTGTTTGACAAATGAATACAAAAAGCACAGCATTTTGTGTGATCCGTTTAATTTTTACGTTGGAGTTGCGACAAACAGGAGTTTGTCAATGTTTTATGAAAGAATTATTAATATTAGTTTTAATCATTGATATAAAAAATCCAAGATGCACTCAGTGTCTCAAAACTCTAAAAAGGAAAAAAAATGTCATATCTACAATTACTTAAGTGAAATTAGCGACAATTTTAAGTGTCAGTTTTGTTCGGGACTGTGCATCTTGGGTTTTTTATATCAATGGTTTTAATACCTATTTCAGCTAGTCTTCTCAGTAAGTGATTCTGTTATCAAAAACAAATTTGAATTAATGTTATTACAAATATGGAAGAATGGAGAGTTATGTTTTTCGAGTTTAAAAACATATGTGTATATTTATGTATGTATATTTCTTGAACCCGTTCTGTAACCTAAACGGCTTAGTGGATTTAAGCTTGGGAAGTGTACTGTAATTAGTTTCGACTTAATTGAGAGAATGACATCGAATTTAATTTTTATCCGACTATAAAATATTTACGAGGGTTGTGTTTTTCGATCGTATCACTAATAGGTTTTTGTTTTTATGATAATAATTTGTTTATTATAAAAAAAACCTATTAGTAAATTACTGTAGAATTCTATGTGGTAATCAAAATTCTTCATGTACTCTTTTTTGATTTTTTCTACATTATCAAAGTAAGTGTTGTTAAAGCACTCTTATATTTCAGTCATGGTTTGTCCAAGGATTTTCGATGCAGTCTAATTTTTAAATACCCCAGATGTTTACAATCACGTTCAGCTCAGGATGATATATATGATAGTGATCAAAATATTCCAAGAATCTTCTTTAGCTGTAATTTTTTTGAATCATTCTTTTCAGACTTAAGTTGTTTTGTCATAAGAAGTTATGATACAGATATATATATATATATATATATATATATATATATATATATATATATATATATATATAAATTTTGTCTTAATTTTTATTTTTGTGTAGTTGATAAGATATATTTTTGAATTTGGATTTTAGTTGATTGTTATTTTGATCAAATATTGTTATTTTTATTGATTTGAGTTCTATAATTTTTTATATTACGAATAAAATTGTATTTTTCCTGAAAAATTCCCCAAAAAGATGATTATACACAAAAATTAACTTAGATCGTGTAGAGGCACGTGTTGTTTAGAATTTAAAAAAAAAATCCCAGTGTTTTTTCATCAAAAAGAAGGTTTTTAGGGGGCGTCGCAAAAAATGTAATTTATATATATATATATATATATATATATATATATATATATATATATATATATATATATATATATATATATATATATATATATATATATATATATATATATATATATATATATATATATATATAACTCGGGCGAGACGTTGAGGAAATCTATTACCTAATACCTACTTCGCTTCCACCGAACTGCCTGGCAGAATGACAGGTAGTCTATTCTTCGAAGGTATTCCAAGATATCAAGCAGCAAAATGTTAAACTAGTGCCTCAGAACTTAGTAATATATATACATATATATATATATATATATATATATATATATATATATATATATATATATATATATATATATATATATATATATATATATATGTATATATATATATATATAATATATATATATGATTATATGATGTTAATAACTTATACGTTTACAAGGAAAATTAGCAATATATAAAGATTGTCTCTGTCCTTGTCAAATCACATTGTAAATATTAATCAGTACTGTAAGGCGCGTTTGCTGGATACGTTTTCACGTGTTAAATAATTTCAAATATTTTCTGACTTGAATTAAAAATGTTTTTCCGATATTTACTTGCTTTTGCGATTTTTGGTAAGTGCTAAATAAGTTTTATATTAATGCTCACTAAAAGCAAAACGTTTTACTTAAAAATACTTTAGCTCCCAGTTATATAAATGAATAATATTATGTCTAAAATTATGTAGATAATAATTTATAGTCATAATACAAGTCTTGTATACGAAAACGGCAAATTTTTATTTTGTATTGTCTGTTTTGTATTTCATAAAGTATTCATTGTGGTTAAATGATTATAAATATTAACAGTGTTATTCATAAAAAAACTTCAATCCCCTACAACAGACTTATAAAAGGCTTATTGTATGATTGACAAATTTTTCTATTTATAAACGTACTTTAGCGCTAAATCATTGTTATAGCCCGCTTATAACAGAGTCATAATTTTATTCATAAAAAACTTCAACCTTCTATAACAGAGTTATAAAGGATTTATTATAGGATTGATAAATTTTTCTATTCATAAACGCACTTTAGCACTAAACATTGTTATAATGGAGTCTTAAGCTGATGAAGGCAATATGCTACTTTATCTGCGTTATAAATTTGTTTTAGTGTCCAATTGCAGCTGTCATATTTCAAGTTCACGTCACTTGTCTTACGTAGTATTGTATACTCTTTGGTCATTTGGATGATACTTGAAGATTTATTCTGATACGATAACCTAAAAACATTGTGTATATATAAATCCGATTACTTAGTATGCAATTTAAACGTCGTAAAACTTCGATAAGTGCCACAGTCTACATCTAAATCATTTTCATTCCTTGTAGGTCTAGGCCCTAGACCATTTGACCTTATAATAAACAATTGATTACAATTAATCAGAAATTCTACTATTCCGATATCAGAAAATTTACCCAAATAATGTGCTCCTAACAATTAAAAAATATTCTTACTTTGTTAAAAATCACATCATCAGATCTCGACTAAATTTGTATGAAACATAAGGAATCATCAAAATTAATCAATGTGCTATTTAGTTATTTATCGTGTACATGCTATGCAAATAAAAGTTTTGATTGTTAATATTATGGATTTCATCTTTAAAACTGAAACAAATTAAACTGAAACAAATAACATAGGTGTAAATTACGATAATTTTCTCATCTTCAAACAAATTATCCATACTAGTATTGTAAATGCGTAAGTAACTCTGTGTGTTTGTCTCTTCTTCACGCCAAAACCACTGAACCGATTTGAATAAAATTTGGTACAAAGATAGTTTGAACCTGAAAAACGACATAGGATACTTTTTATCCTGGAAATGCCACAGGAAAATGAACTGTGCGGGTAAAATTGTCTATCGAAATTGTCTATAATTTAGGCTTCTTTTATTTTAGATTTTTTTTGGGCACAGTTAAATTTAAATAAAAATTAGGGTGGATCGAAAAAAAATTTTTTTTTCTTAGCATGGGGGTAGAATTTGTATCTTATAAAAAAAATTCCAAAAAAGAAAATTTTTTTTCTCAACGTTTGGAGGTAGCCCACTCGTTTTTTAATAAAATAATGGATCAAATGGACTTATTCTAGCGAAAAAAATTTTTTTCCGTCAAATATCGTGGAAAACATGAAAAAATAATTGAATATGATTTTTTTTCACTTACCCTTTATTTCAATACAGAAAAAAGGGCTTCTCAATTCTTCATTTTTCGCTTAAATTACAAAAATAATAGGAAAAAAATTTGTTTAACTTTTAATGTTCATTTAGCTTTCAAAAGGACATCCCACAGATTTTAGAACATCGTTAAAATATTTTTTACCATCATTAGTTTTTTTTAATTTTTTTCCTATTATTTTTGTAACTTAAGCAAAAAATAAAGAATTAAGCAGCCCTTTTTTCTGTATTGAAATAAAAGGTAAGTGAAAAAAAATCATATTCAATTATTTTTTCATGCTTCTACGATTTTTGACGGAAAAAAATTTTTTTTCGCTAGAATAAGTCCATTTGATCCATTAATTTATTAAAAAACGAGTGGGCTATCTCCAAATGTTGAGAAAAAAAAATTTTTTTTGAAAAATTTTTTTTCTTTATAAGCTATAAATTCTACCCCCATGCTAAGAAAAAAAATTTTCGATCCACCCTAATAAATATGTAGTTAAATAGAAATTATATTTTCCCTTTTCAATGATAATAAATGAGCAACAAACAGATTAGTTTATTTACAAAAACAATAAAAAAAAAATAAAAATATTTTATTGTTTTGATTTATAGAACTTCAACTTTAAGCATTTTAATACGTTAAATTCAAATTTTCCTCTTTCTTCTTCTCATCCATTTGTATTCCATAAAGTTGTCTTCTACACTCCATATGCAATTTGTTCATCTTTGTTTTTCATACCATGTTGCTGAAATATAATAATAAAATATTAACAATCAAATTTGTCACTAAAATTGTCTATTTATATTAAAATGTAGCAAACAATTAAATGGCTATTCTAAAAGAGGTAAATGTTGCATAGAGATAACAAAACATTTTAATAACAGAGAAACAAAACATTATCACTATTGTGCGAGAATAAGTTAAGGTAAGGTACCAAACCATTGTTACCAAGTGGTCATTTTGTTCACGGTAACGTATTGAAATATCCAATTGGCTACTAAATGTATTACATACTTAATATAAATTTTCCCTTTCTTCTTCCCTTTTTTCATCTGAATCTTACAGAGTTGAGACCTTACTCTCCTTCAAGTTTGTAATTTGATAGAATATTTTAACTATTGACTATCGCACGTAGATGTGTTAATTATGTTTAACTATGCCATGGTGTTCATGTAACCTTGTATGTAGGGGGGGATAGAGTACCAGACAAGTAGATGTTTAATCTGAAAGACCTAGCTTTTCTATACAAATACCAAAAATTGTTAAAAATACTTGGCTATATGTAAGTTTATCGACTATTTGTCTCAACAGAGAGAAACACGTTAGTGACAGGCAGTATCGCTATTGCGGCAGCTAAAAAAATACGGCTATGGTACCGAACCTTTTTAGAAGTCATGGTAGTCACTGCTTAGATATACTTTGTTTTATAATTAAGCAACTACAATAATAGTTGAATATAGGAAAATGCTGATTGCTTCGTCAAGAGAATTCGCAAAAATAATGTACGCAGATAAACATTATTACAAACCTTTCATCTCTGATCAGTTGCCGCTTTTTGGGAACGACAAAATAAACATTTTCAATATTCATCTTAAATCGTATATTAATCCAGTATCTACATTATAGGATTTAATTCTTTATTATTTATCCGTTCGGCAGAAATCGTCGAAGAAAATTTTTGAAAAAAGGCTATTTTTAACCAATCATTTTTCGACCTTCCACAATATTTAAGTACACCGCGTCAAATGTTTTAAATTGGATCAAAATCGGTGGATTTAGAATATTTGGGAATTGACAATGACAAAAATTTTGAAAAAAAAAGTTTTTTGGCATTACTTTGAAATTTTTCAACCTATACATCATGTAGATGATCCAATTACTGTCATTTTTAACAACATTTATATTTTTGAACTCTAAAAAATCTATAGGGGTAGGTTTTTGTTCCTTGGGGCTTAAAATACTTCAAGTTAACAGGAAGTTTCCGGGATGGCCTACAGAGTCAACCGTCTTACAGATTTTTTTGAAAAAATCTAAAAAAAAGTCGTGTATTTATGTCGTATTTCACCTTTTCATTAGATCTGTGGCCAGGGTTTTGAAATTATGCTTAGTGTGGTACAGTCTAAATTTAACAATAGTTTTAAAGAACAAAATGTGTAGCTACTTATGCATATAATATTTTATAGAAACAGATGTTACTTTTTAGAAATCAATATAATCTTTTTATATATTTTTGTAGGTTTATACAAAAATGATATCAATTCCTAAACGGTATAATTGATCTTGTGAAACGGGAGCTAAATTTAATATAACGTATGCGTATCGGTCGATTTCGCAGACAAAAGTATTGAGTTCTATTTGGGTGCCAAATTTTGTAAAGAAATTTCTAACATTTTAGTTACAAGAACGTGCAATATTCTAAAATTAAATATATTATATATATATATATATATATATATATATATATATATATATATATATTAAATATACAAGCTGACCCGACAATTAGTGTAAGTCATACGCCCGCTAGTGTGCTTACTTTTTGAACTATACGCATACTGTTGGATTGATTTAAAATTTATTTTTCCAAAAATTTGGCTTGTTGGTAAAAACTAGCCAAGTCAAATTTTGAGCTGAGCTGTGCTGAGCTGAGCTGAGTATGACACGTGTATCTCTATCAGGGCTATACGTGTCATGTCAACTAATGTTTTATTTTTATTTTTTATTAATCCATTATGTCAGTTGTAACTTAAACGTGTTAAATAAGGCATCTAGTCTACTAAGGCAGTCTTTTACACTACTAATCAAAATAAATTAATGTTATTGTATCACGCGAACTAAGTCACAGGCAACAGCTGGTTTTTAAGAATTTTGGATTTTTAGAATTTTTTTCTTTTGTATATTTACAAAAGTCTACCTTGGTGTCAAAAATCGAGTTTCTAGGTAATTGGAAGTTGGTTAGGTTATTGGTCAGATTTTGATAAGATCATTTGTTAGTAATTCAATAACTGTTTGTACTACATTAATAAAACTTTGGATTCTAGATAAGTACGTACCTACAATAATATTGCACAATACGTAATATTGTGCAATATTATTGTAGGTCTATGGGGCACCAAAGTAAACTTTAATTATCAATAATAAGTAAATTTTATCGTCATCCATAAAGAATATAATGTATAATATCCGCAAATCTGCAAAAAAATGTATATAATGCAATTAAAAGAATGAAGCATTTAAACCATTTGAGGGACTAAAATACCTACTCTAAAATATTATAATTAAAAGGATTTCCCTAAAAAAAATATGTCTATACGTTACGCAAAACCTTAAAATTTACGCATTATCGCTCGGTACTTGCCACTGGCCTAAGAAAACACCGCAGCGCGTAGTGCCTTGGCCGGACAACATAAAATCACTACACATTTGCTTTATTTCATATTTGTACTTAAAATTGAAGGCGGCAAGCTTCAAAGAAAAATTGAAAAACCTGTATAAACCGGTTTATTGATCAAAAACCTTTATCATTTCGCTCAACGAGTAAACCGCTATTTTTGAGGTTAAGGTAGAGCCAAACCTTTATGAAACGCTCTTCATGTACTTGCGTTGATTTAGACCATTGACTTTGGTGTCATTTAGTTTGTTATTATAAGGATTTTGGAGCAGAATGGCTTCCAGCGCCTGATAATAGAGCTGGAAAATGTACCCGAGAATTCCACAGTTAAACCAGGTTAATCCATCAAGTGGGGACTCATTCGTTTTGTTTTTACAAACAATTTGATGCTAAACGATTTCCGGTAGTGATGTTAGAATACCAGAAGGTAGTCATGGGAACTTCTGAAGTAAACAAGATAAACCTATCGAGTTTGGGATCCTTTGTTCTGTTTTAATAAACATCCTGGTGCTAGATGATTTCCGGCGTCTTATAAAATAGCTGATGATAGAGGTCTTGGGAATTTTGGAATAAAATGGAGTAAATTTATTCCAAAGTATTTGGAGCAGGATGTTTTCCAGTGTCCAGTAATAATAAAGGCAGAAGAAGTCCATGAGAACTTCTTAGCCAATCTAGATAAACCCATCAAATGTGAGCTAATTCGGTTTATCTTGGCAAATACTTAGGTGCCGGGTATTTTCTAAGATATAATAATGATGAAACTGAAAGGTGGCTTTCGAAGATTGGGCTGATATAGTTCGCCTTTGTTGCTAGGAAATTTGCAGAGTTTTATAATGGAACTAGAAAGTAGCCACGGAACTCCTGTACTAAACAAAATAAGCCCATTGAGTTTGGTCTCATTTGTTATATTTTTACATACACTTCGAATCAAAATAATTTCCAGAGTTACATAGTGGAACTGGAGGCCATGGGAGTTTGGCCATAATACAATACAAACTCATTGAGTAAGAAACCGTGGTAGCTTAACCTGATGTTGCAAAACCTTTCGAAGATCATTAGGCCCTTTCACGTTTTGCTCTTAAAATGATGCACATGTAGCAGAATGGCGGTCTGAGGATGTGTCGGGGGTTTTCGAAATCTTTAATTTTATTTTGTTTTATAAGTTCTCAACATTTCTCTATGATATCCGCTAAATCCAATGCTGAATCCCAATAAAGTGTGGTCAATTAAATTTATAATCCTCTTATAACAGTCAAATAGTTATGAGAGGTTTGTTTAACGTTTATGAATGAAGTATTTTATAGATCGTTTATTAGGCCTAAAGAGTGTTTTAGCTATAGTAGCTTTTAAACCCATAATAAGGACTTGATATCATTAAAGAACAATATACCAAATTTTGTATCGATCAGACCTGGACCAGTTGCTTAATTCTTTTCATCAAAGCGAAAATAGCTGATGACCTTGAAATTGGTGAATTGAAAAACTACTGCTAGAAAGCCAGCTTTAAAAAATCCCAATCTATTCACCTATATAAGAGCTTAGGTGCCAAAGACAGCAACACACACACACTTTTATTGCTTTGATTTTTAGAAACTTCAACTTTTTTTAAGTGTTCAAATTTTCCCCTTTTTCTTCTCATACTCTGTACCTCGTGGAATTGTTTTCTGCATTCCATTTATAAATATGCAATTTGTTCAACTTTGTTTTCCATATCATGTTACTGAAACGTAATTTTCAAATATTAAAAAACACATTTTCTAGTGAAATTGTTTATTAATATAATAATGTAGCAAACAAGTAGACGGATATCCTTAGAGACAAATATTTCATACAGACACCGAAACATGTCAATTATGGCCTGATTTTTGTATAACACTATTTTACTTCCAGGCTATTTTATTTCCCAGAAAGATACAGGACACTGTCAAGGAGTATCACTATTGTGGCAGGATAAAGTAAAGCTGTGGTACAAAAACATTGTTAGTAAGTGGTCATTTTGTGCACGGTAATATATTGAATATAGCAATTTGGCTGATTTAAGTACTTCTATATATTATATAGTTTAACGCTCAATACGCTAGCTAATAACTTCGCAAAAGTTTCTGATGAAAATATAAATAAAAATTGTACCATATTGTAATAAAAACCTTATTAATAAGTCAACATATATTTTTCCTGAAAATAAATCCATGTATTTTAAACCAGCAGATTGCAGTAGCATTTCCAAAATCATAAAAAAATTAAATACAAATAAATCAGCTGGTGTAGACTGCATTCGTTGTATAGACATTAAGTCTTTATACTAAAAAATTACGTCTGCAATTGTGAAATTAATAAATTTAAGTGTTCAAACCGAAAAATATCCATCAGAATTAAAAACAGGAATAATACGGCCCATATATAAAAAAGGGTCACACAGTGATTCCGATAATTACAGGCCAATAACAATACTGCCAGTTATAGATAAAATAATAGAAAAATTCATTTGCAGTCAAATACAAAATTATTACGTGTCCAATAATATTTTATCTAGTGCCCAACATGGTTTTCAGCGAAATAAATCAACCTCATTCCTGCTAACAAAGTTTACAGATGAAGTTAATACCCATCTACACGAAAAAAGACATGTGATTATCATATTTATAGATTTTAGCAAAGCTTTTGATACACTTAAACATGATCTACTGTTACAAAAGTTAAATAACGCAGGTGTCCGTGGACCACTCCTAAAATAGTGTGAAGATTACTTAAAAGACAGAAAATACCAAGTGAAAATTAAAAATGAATACAGTGAAGAGATATCAGTCAATATCGGAACAGCACAAAAATCGGTCCTTGGACCCTTGCATTATCTTACTTATGTTAACGATATGGAAAACATCATTGAACACAGTTCCATATATCAGTATGCAGACGAGACATGTTTATTCATAGCTAATAAAGATATAATTAGAGCTGAAATTATGTTACAGAATGATTTTGATAACCCATAGAATAATAACGCATAAAAACCAAGTCGACCCGCGCTATATTAAGCCATTTCAAAGAAGCCTGAAAAGGCTTCTTACGCTCGCCGGCCGCTCAGACATGTGACACGTGCTACACCGAGTACAGCTCTTGCAATTTAAAAAAATGTGAGTTACTGTGTGATGAAAGGTTGTCACCGTGCTTCACAAAAGCATATTTAGGGCTTGAAGATCAGATTTCACAGATAAGAACTACTTGGTATCGGATATTTTTGTATAAATTCCAAAGAAATAAATCGTAAATATCTAAGTTGAATGATATTCAAAATGTTGCCAGCCAAAGAGGAAAATATTCTACCACTTATTAGTTTTTACCTATTTTGATTATAATTAATAACGTGTGTATTACTATTTTATGTGCTATATTACATAGCTTGGACTTTGCTTTTGCATAAAAAATATTTTTGAAGTGTTGGGACTTACCATTATACTGGCACAAATATTACAAAACCGTTTGTCAAACCAATATTACAAGGCTTATATTCGTGTATAATGAGGACTTTTAGAAGGCAAAAAAATTGTTCCAACTAGCATTCTAGATGCCGCAGTGATCACCAGAAAAATACTGTTACTGCTAAAAAGACATTTTTTTTTTAAATTTTTCTTATGAAATAATATGCCATGGCACAGAATTATTTCAGTATGGTACAGAATAATTCTGTACCATGGTACAGAAATGTCAAGTAGTTTTAGTGGCGATATTTTCGAGTTTTATCGACGAAATAATGTAGGGTAACGTGCCCTAAAATCGGTCTGCGCCAAATGTTGGCCTCTTAATATGTTTATGCTGATAATTAAGTTTCAATTCTACATAGCTTGAAATTTATGTTGCGAATGACGATATTGCTCATACACGACTTAATTAATTTGTGCCGTATACTCCAATGCATATATTATAGCACGTAGAAGCCAAAGAGTCGCCACAAAGAGCTGTATTGTTTCCGATTCAACTAAAAATATTAGAGGAAATTACGCAAAGGGATTACGTTTTTCTATATTCTAAGATCTGAACCAAAACAGTTGCACACGATATGTGGTGCTCAAGCAGTGCACAGAGCCAATAGTAGCTTAATTCAATATAGTAGTCAGAAATATTATGTTTAGCTTAAAACATTTTAACTTTTTAAACTGATTTAAATAAATAATTTGATTAATAAGCATACCTATGCTATTACTTTTTACCTCAAAGTGCTTGTAAATATTGTTCCTGCTTGCCCGCCCATATGCTAACGTTCAAGCTAGTTTAACTTTCACCAAGTATATACAAATACACACATACACGCACACAGACATACACATAAAGACACACAAGCATTCGCCAAGCTATGTACAAATTTGTAATAACATTTGATCGCCCCGTTGGTCGAGTGGTTAGCGACCTTGACTACGCAATCGACGGGGCTCGGGTTCGATCCCCGACGGGGACAAGCATTTGCGTGATGAGCATAAATGTTTGTATTTCTGGGTTTGGGTGTTTATTAAATATATTCCAGTATTTATATATGTATTTCTATGTATTAGTATCGTTGACTAACACCCATTACACAAGCAAATAATTTGCTTACTTTGGGGTTAGATCAGTAAGTGTAATTTATCCCATGATTATTTATTTATTTTATTCGTTTTAAAGTAATAGGTCTATAATTGTTCATATCGCACATATCTCCTTTTTTAAACAATGGTTTGACAATACACTTTTTTAATCGTTCTGGAAATTTACCTTCCAAAAATGACAAATTAAGCCTCCCGTGTTGATCTGGGTCCCCTTTGTGATAGACAAACTGCCGTTCTGCCAGGCAGATCGTAAAAAACGATCGATTGTCTGTACGTGTCACTACTATCGTGATTCGTGACTACTAGGTGCCGCAACGTAGTACCTACCTTAAAATCTTGCATGGGTACGTAGTATCATCGCTTTACCTATTCCTCCCGCAACAGCGTCAGTGCTTGTCACTGTTGCGTTCAGGTTTAAAGGGTAAGGTGGCCGATTGACTAATGCATGTGGTAATGTGTGACTAATCTCGCCACACGAATAGTAACGCACTGTTACGACTCTACCATGTTAAGCTTTTGGCTTACTCACCAACTAACCCTAATAAGCAAAGCATACAAAAGTGCTATCCTAGCATTTTTGGGCTCCTCATCAACCTCAGTCCAAGCCACGTCAGTCCACATCCAGCATCTGTAGAGACCAGAAGTCTCCATATACTATATCCGTGTTCCGTATTATGTGTTCTACTAATTCTTGTGCAAAAGTGTAATAAACTTGTTTGTGTGAATAAAATCTTTTTTTAAAAAGAGTAGCGCGTTGCCCTAGTAGCACGATTAACATATTTGGGGTTTTTCTTTCCATAAGGAAAGCCATCTGCTTTGTTTGCTATCTAATAATATATAAAAAATATGTAAATAAAACATGTTTATCTATTGTAGGAGCTGTAGTTGTCCAATCTAAGCCGAAATTGTTATGGTTTACTAACGGCATATTTGGAGAGTGGCTGTATGCTGAATCAGATCAAAAGTTTATTCAAATGGTATATTCAAAATTTGCAGACACGTGTAAGAAAAATGGAAATCTTAATGAACTTCCTAAGCTTGAAGTAAGTTATTGCAAGGCTTTGGCGTTCATACACGTTAAATTTTCTCAACTAACTAGATATACCTCACTGTTTAACAAGACACATCTTTAATTCAAACTTAGAGATTTTATCAAAAACTGATCAAGAGTCGAGAAAGTATTTAAAGCTCTTATCATTTGAAGCAGAAAGTAAAAGTACCGAAATTAATTCTGTAAGAGAAGTTACATTATTTTATATCTTATTACTCACATAGACAGTCTCGCGTGTTGACATTTTTCTTTGTTGTTTTTAAAGTTTTTCAAGTTTCCCTAGCACAGGGTGAGTGCTATAAAAACAAAAATAATTAAAAATCACGAAAGTACTAATCAAAAAAATTATAAATGTGAAGTTCATCTCTAACGATGAACTAATTTGACTAGTTATACGTATGTATATCTAGCAATCAGTACAATCGACATAATCGATCATATAACAAAGAAGAGTTTTGCCACGTCGAGCCTGTCGACACTAGCTCAGTGGCAGAGCGTCCCGGCTTGAGGGAGATGGTCGTGGGTTCGAGACTCGCGTGTCGACATTTTTCGTTGTTGTTTTTAAAGTATTTCAACATGTAAATCAGTTACCTAGACTAGTTTCAGGTAAACTAGTTCATTGGCGACATCGACCACTTACCATCAGGTAGCCCGTAAGCCAGTTTGCCTATCCAACTAAAATAAAAAAAAAGATTTAATATATTTAAATTTTGTTTATCTTAAAAATTGTCTCTAAAGGTTGTCCACATTTAATATTTAATTCGTAAGCTATTAAAAATATTATCTAAAATTAAAAACAATGTCCTCTTTCCCTTTCCTGTTGGTCCGGGCTCCTTTTAAAGAATATACCGTCCTCCGTTCTGCCCGGCAGTTTGTAAGAGGCAAACGATGGCTATGCCAGGAACTGCCACTGTGGCTATCAAGTGATAGAGTTCCTTACCTATTCTTAAACCAATGGCGTTGGTGCTTGCCACTGTCGTGTTCCGAATGGATAAGTTTTCGGGACCATCAAGCCTTCAAAATTAAGGGTTTTTTTCTAAACTCAATCATAAAATATGTAAGATACCCAGTTATGCGGATATCCTAAAATCAGGCGGGCCACCTGCTCGCTACCTCTTTCCTCTGTGTTAAAAGAATTGTTTCAAATAATGCTTTTAAATTAAATTGCTAAATATAACAGTGTTTCTTGAATTTGAAATACTATGCCAACAAAAAGGATAGAATCGCTTGGACAAATTTTGTAAGCCTATTTTAAAACTAATAAAGCTCTTCAAGCTGATACTCTAGTAGGATAGGTGGAGTGAACCACAAGTAATAACATATGGTTTACCATAATTCGTTGGCTTTTCGGTTCACGGGATGGGTGATGATTCCAATTACCATACTTTGGGATCTTATAACGACGTGATCACGAGAGGTATATATAATACACCAGAAACTGTATTGCTACTGAGAATACTATTCTTGCATATAATTTGCAAAACACTTTTGCCTGACTCGCGTATTGGTCATTTAACATGAAACCTTATGACCATAACCGCCGGGATAACATATGGTCTGCCATGAGTACTCTTACTATATCTCTTTCATTCATAGGGTTTACTTTGATAAATGCCATCTTACATTTGGATACATAAAAGACATTTTTTTCTTTCAGATAGCACTACAGGAAGTAGTAGAATATTCGAAGCAATCATTTAACGCCACTCAGTTGAAAAAGGAGATTCAAGAAGCTGATACTGAACGGAAGGGTTGGGAAGTGTAAGAAATTACCATAATACTTTAAATCTAGCAATAGTGAGTGATAGACTAACACACAATGTTTAAGTTGTTTCTGGTCTTAAGATAGAAGTGAAGTATGATTCTTAAATTTAACGTTAAACGTTGATTTTAACGTTAATTTGTAAGATTATTTGACATTATATTCTATTACTTCTCATGATGAGTGGTAGTGAAGTCAGTTCATATATTTCTCATATATTGATGGATAGCCTAGTATTCAACACAGGCACTTTTTATGTAAATGCTTAAAATTAAATTAAATTATATACCAAATCTATTGAAAACAACCTAATATTTCCTTGAATGATAACTTTATATTATTCCTTAATTAAAATAAGTTGTTTGTCATTAGTTTTTTTTTATATTATAAGATACCAAACAAGCAGATGGGTCTCCTGATGGAAAGAGTCAACCATCAGCCATAGACACCAAAGATGTTAATGGTGCGTTGCTATCTTGAGGCGAGCTCTAATGCTACATACATGTTTACTGGCTACCTTACCCTCCAAACCGGAACACGACAGTGACAAGCACTGACTCTATTGCAGCAAGAATAGGTAAGGCGATGGTTCTAGACTCGGGTGTGACAATGCAGAATTCTACCATCTAGTAGCCACGATGGTGGTGACTAGTGATTCCCATAGCTAATCTTTCGCCTTTTTCGACTTGCTTGGCAGAACGGCAGTTGGCCTATACTTTAAAGGGGCCAAGGACGAACACAGGTCCATGGTATCCACAAAATATAAATTTCATTTATTCCAGTTGGATATTACTTGTACTTATATTCTGTGGTTTTGGTAAAATGCGTCAACATGTGTAAAAACCTTTTTTGCTGCTTGAACAACCGCTTAATCGGAATAAACCGAGAGTCTAGATATGTTTTAGTTTTTTTTTTTACAATCGATAGGGAAGCGCTTGACCACGATCTCGCCTGATGGTAAGCTAAGATGCGGCCTAAGATGGAACGCGCTTCCCTAGAAGATACCTGTAACCGTCGGAGAACACAGACTCAGGAAGCATATTCCAGTATAGGTTACTCCGTCTTCCATGCGAGGGAAGGTGTCTCTACTACAGTGATTAAAAGATAGTAAAGTTTCTTAAAGGTTTGCTAATGCACTGTAATTATTTCCGCTGCAATGACTTTAACGCTTGTCGTTGTTGTATTCGGGCGTGGAGCGTAGAGAGGCTGGTAAATTTATGCGTAAAGATTACTGCTGTATCACACGGAAAATAACGTACATTTGATACAGGCGACCTACTTTCAACGAGGTAGCCATTTCGTGTTTAATATTTATTATAAATTGTACTTAAAGAAATAAAATAATTGTAGTACCATATAAAAAAATTATCAATCAAATTTCAGGTATTGTAGCGTGAAGTCAAGCTTAATGTTATTTTATCACAAAATATTGAAAGCCAATAAGTTATGTTCGAACTCCAAAGGCCAGGACTTCTATGTCTGGCAAGTAAATGTATTGGAAGCAATTGCTGATTCTGTCTGCAACATGGATAGTGAAAATTTTGAAAGTGAGTTAAGTTTTTATTTAGGTATACATATACGGTATAGTTATACTTATTTACTTATACATGCACACAAATGTATTAAGTGGTTAAGTCTTAATATTTTCTTGACATTTTCGAAAAGAAAAATCAAAACCTCTTAACTCGAACGAACGAGCAAAACATATTATTCTAAAAGTCTGATGCAGTCACATTGCTGTAAAAGACAATTGTTCGATTATAAGATATAGCACAATGAAATCGCTGCTCGCCTTTATCACAAATGTGCTAGTAATGTGCTGCTAGTGTTGCTTAATCCAATATAAACATTGAAACCTACAAACCTTCCCATTTTTAATATGTATGAAATAAATTTTCATAAATATGGTTAAAGGAAAAAACGCGCTGCTTATTCTACCCTAAAGTGATACAGAAATGAGGTTTAACCCGAAACCCATGTTAAGTACACTTTGCAGTAATTGTCCACCAAAATTATTGATCTAAAAAGAAATCCATGAGACATAAATTGGAAGACATTTTTCAAGTTTAATTTTTGTATGAAAGTTTTTATAATCAAATTAGTAGGAAAGGAATTATTGTCGGAACCTGCTAGTAGGCGCCATTTTTCCAATATGGTGGCGCAAACGGCAAGATGAGAGTTAAAATTTGCAAAGAACATATCAAAGAACTATCGAGAAAACGAGATTTAATCGTTAGGTTTAAGTTATTCTCAAAATGCCACTTGGCCGATGGACGTGGTGCTTAGTGATTCCACGAGAAAATGAGACGACCGGACATTTCAGTAAAAAAAGACGACTGCTTAAAATATTAAACTAATTTTAGGTATATACTAACACATACTTAATAATATGTTAAATAGGAATGAAATGTACATAACAAATATTTTGATCAATATTTAATACTTTACTACAGAGTATATTGCCGTGGATGACAGTGAATGTTTGAGCAAAAATGCAGCAGTCATCCAGAGTTGCATGAAAAATACTACGGATACAAGTTTAAAACTCATTGAACACAGCATAACAGATTTCTTGTCTTCTTTTAAATTTCAGTTTAAAGTAAGTATCTGTAAATATTTTAATATAACATTATTACTATCAACTCTATCTTACCTTACGCAAATGTTTGAAATACTCTCAGCCCAATTAGGTAAAGTAAAACAGTGTTATTTATACACTTTCTGATCACTTAATACATTATTTTTACAGCACATATCAGCTTGCAAGTTTGCACAAATAATTTGAATTTGGAAGTCAAATAGACACAGCAATTACTTTTATTTTTCTCTCTTTAATTGCTTGAACATCGAATATTAATATATTCAGGTTCCTGAAAAATAGAACATTATAAAAAATAACGGAGAAAAATAACAAAGTTATATAAAAATGCCATACTAATTCGATAACTACAAATGATGTTAATCAATGTAGTAATTCTTACTTTTTGAAATATCATTGATTGGACAGAAAAAAATTATAAATAGAATATAAAGTACGCGAGCCAGCGACAGATTTTCATGACCAGGTTCCTCCCAGCCGATAACTTCTAAACTATTTCACATAGTTGTATCGTGAAGTTCTGTGAACGTCAGCTGCGGCTCGGTGGGTGGGTTAAGCAGTGGTAGCCCCTCAACCACGTTGAAAAAAAGAAAAGTTTAGTAATTTCCTCCCGATTGAAAAGTTGTCAAATTATAGCTTGTCCAATATCTTAAAGAAAACAAAAAGTCAGCTGACTACATGTCACATGAACATGTAAATTTTTTTCTCTCATGTCTTCTCAATCGAAATTTTTTCAATTAGCAGTTATCATGATCAGCTGGCTGTATCTCGGTGGAATAATTGTCACCTTTGATAGCTTTAAAGGTGTAATGCAGGAGCCAGACTGGAGCATATATCGTGTACTTAAATGCACTAGAGGGCGAGCGAAGCAAGCCCTACACCAGGCGACAATTTATGCATTTTTGTGGTACATTTTACTGAAAAAGTATCGCATTTTTAGGTTTGAGCTTTGTCGTGGTACTTAAAATTCGTGTCTTGATGTGTTATCTACCGAAAAAAATCCCATTTTATAAACATTAAAAAATAGAAGATACATTTTGTATTAGAATCTTATTACTACTAACGCCATCTATTATAAAACTAACAAGTTAAAATCGATTGAATCAAAGGCGCCTCCAAACGTTATTATTAACCGCAATTTTCAAAAATCGAGATTTCATCAGATTCCACGGTTTGAGATTCTAGAAATGTGATTATTTTTTCAGTGACATCAGTATGTCTGTATGTGTGCACGTGATTAAATCTCTCACAGCTTTTAAACGGGCTGGCTGATCAAAAAACGGTTTGCGGTGAAAAATTAAAATTAATAATCAAATACAAAAGTTTTAAAAATCAAAAGCGTCGTTTTAAACATGGTTTCAAGAATGGCTTACAGGCTCGTCCGGTTTAAAGATTTTTTTATTAATGATTTTTGAACTTATTTTGAGACTACTTCGCAAAATGTTTCTTTATATTTGACTGGTGGCGCACGGTCATCGTGCCCTTGTATAAAGGCAAGGGTTCACGTATAAACTGCAATAGCTATAGGGCCATCAGTTTGATCAATTTAGCATTGAAAGTGTATGGTAAAATCATTGAAAGGAGAATGCAAGAGAAGTCCGAAGGTATGTTGTGAGAGGCACAAGTGGGTTTTACGGTATGGATAAAGTTTTCTCACTCGGCAACATCGTAGAGAAGCATCTAGCTGTCGGCTGGAAGGTTGCTAGAAAAAACTTTGGGATATTTTACGCAATTATGGGATATGAGCAGCTGCGTGCTTTACAATTCATACACTGAGATATCAATATTGCCGTCTAGCAGGGTTGTGTGTTGTCAGCTCGCTTGTTTATCCTATAATACATATCTCCAAAGAATAAGATCACTGAATGTGGGAATGCGTATGAGTGATCTAGTGGTGAACTTCCTGCTTTATGCAGATGACGCTGTACTTTTAGGCTCAACTCTACCTGAGCTTCCAATACTGGTCACAGTTATGAATGATGATTGTAAGAGTATGGGCTTACATTTGAATGCGGTAAAAACTAAAGTTCTAGTACATGAAAGAGAAGCAACCAGAACGGATGCAAGAGTTGTGGTCGATAATGTAGTGCTGGAACAAGTAGATGAATTTATATATCTTTGATGTGCTTTGAGCAGGGATGTATGCGGGTAACAGGGTGAATGGAGCGTTAGGGAGATTACTTAAAAGCACAGTTTTAAGTCAGGGTGCCCGTCTTGTCCTGCATAAGCATGTGTCTATTGTATGGAAGTAAGAGTTGGGTAGTCAGAAAAGGCATGGAAGAAGAATTGAGGTACGCGTTCGAAATGAGGTAGCTATGGAAAATATGTGGAGTACCACTCGCAGACCGGGTTCGTAATTTTGAAGTGGGAGAGAGGTTAGGCAAAAAAGAAAATGTTGGTGTAAAGATGAGAAAGGGCATGCTCTGTTTAAGGGTTGACAAAATATATATATATAATGTGAATGTGGAAGAATGCAGGTAGGTACCGGGAAAGACCAAGACTGACGTATTATGATCAAATGGATCGTGTACTGTCCGAAGGTGGTGTCAAGACTCTTCGCAACTGGTGTGTTAGTATGAAGTGAGTGATGAATGTGGAGGATGCGAGGCAAGTCTGCAAGGATCGTGATATATGGCACTGGGTACTTTCTGCCTTCTCCGTAAGGGATCTGGCGTTACGATATGTATGTATCTTGGCCAGACAGTACTTCACGCCGACCCATCGCTTACAACTTTATAAGGCAAAAATCCGGCCTCATACGGAGTACTGCTCTCACTTGTGGGCGGGAACTCCTCAGTACCAGCTCCTTCCTTTTGACCGCATCCAACGCAGAGCAGCTCGAATCGTCAATAACAAGACTATTTCTGACCGGCTTGATTCTTTGGAATTACGTAGAAATGTAGCTTCGCTCTACATCTTCTATCGGATCTATCATGGGGAGTGTTTCGAGGAACTGTTTGGATTAATTCCTGCCGCAGAATTTCACCATCGGACAACGCGATAAAATCAAAATTTCATCCTCACCATCTTGATGTCTGGAAATTCACAACTGTGTGATTCTCTAGGCTCTTTTTTCCCCGCACTATACCTATGTGGAACCAATTACTGGCAGGGGTTTTCCCAAGCGGATACAACAGCGGGACCTTCAAGAAAAGAGCCTACTCTTTCTTAAAAGGCCGGCAACGCAACTGCAAATCTTCTGATAGTGTGGTTGTTCATGGGCGGCGGTGATCACTTCCCATCAGGTGAGCCTCCTGTCCGTTTGCCGCCTTTTTCAATATAAAAAAATTATAAATAGAAAACATATCCGTATAAACCACGTATAGTCATTAAATAAATATAAACATTAATAAATAAAAAAAATACGGACACAATTACAGTATAGTTGCATAATAGGCTTATATAGCGTTTTTGTGTCAAAATATTTTCAGTGTAAGCTAGAAATTTAGACTGTGCCCAATAAATGGTAACAGGCTCGCCTTTTTTATATTATAAGATAGCAAACAAGCAGATGGGTCTCCTGATGGAAAGAGTCAACCATCGCCTATATACACCAAATATGTTAATGGTGCGTTGCTATCTTGGGGCGAGGACTTATGCCACATGCATAAGTTTACCGAATACCTTACCTGCAAACGGGAACACGACAGTGACAAGCACTGACGCTATTACGGTAAGAATAGGTAAGGCGATGGTACCAGACCCGGGCGAGACAATGCAGAACTCTACCACCTAGTAGCCACGATGTTAGAGACTCGTATAGCCAATCGGTCGCCTTTTGCGATCTGCCTGGCAGAACGGCAGTTACCTTATTCTTCAAAGGAGCCCGGGGCCAACACGGGAAAGCTCGTGTTAACCCCGAATTCTTTTACAGTACATGGAGAATGAGTACGATACCTACATTTCCTACAAACTACACCCACGGGGAAAATGTATATCGCTATGATGCTATTTGATATTTCAACTATTTGTACAATATTTCTGACCGACAGCTCATTTAAGGCAGGAGCAAGATAGCCAATTACCAACAGACTTGGAGCTCCTATGAGATATTTTGGAAAAATCTTTGATTTTTGTTTGACAAGGGTTTCGATTTCATTTGTTCGATTTACCGAAATCTTAAGTTATTATGTGATGATTACTCAGTTATTAGATTAAGAAAAAAGAATTTAATTTTTTGCAGGAAAAGGAATGTAATCAGATCTCAGATTTCCAGACGTGCGTGTCGCCGGTTCTAGAGGAATGCGCTCCAGGTCTAAAAGTAACTGAGCGCCTGTTTAATGACGTTCGAAAAGATGCAAAGTGCGAAGTTTAGTTTGAGGAAGGTCAGTCGCGTCATACCAAATTTCTTGTATTATCAGCTTTGATTTTATAGAAAAGGTAAAGTAATCTTGAAAATTTCAATATCTAAAACTAGATAATTGTATTATAGGGATATATACAATTATCTAGTTTTAGCGGGAGGTTTAGGGGAAAATAACTAGATATTGTATTATATTATAGGACCTGCGTTTTACAGCCCGCTGCACGATTGCTATTTTTTTAATTAAAAAAGTACTTCCCATTTTTCCAGAAAAAATACTTGTCACTTTAAAACTACCTTGGGGTCTACCAATGAACCTGATTTCATACAACTAGAGTTCTGCATTTGCAACGGGATTTTGTAACTAACACCTGAATATCTTTACAAACATTTACATTTAAATTATCATATCATTTTATAATAAGAGAGCAACAAGTAGCAATTTTAAAAATTTAGATCAACAGGTGTTGTTTTACTTTACTCGATATCCATTGCTGACCTGGAGGCATTATATTTTTGATTAGTGCGGTTGCGAATCGATTTTTTCTCGGCAAACATTAATATTTTAAACATAGTTTATTTATAATAGGCACGAACTGGAGACAGTTTTTTTCTTAAGTAATAACAGCAGTGAACGGGACGGTACATCTCCTAACGGGTTAGCTTACTGAAGTTGAATTATTCAACATGACTCCATATCTTTATAGAATAGGGATCAAATGGGCAAGAGATCACAACCGCCTTTGAGAAATGAGTAAGCTCTTTTTTTTAAGTGGCAAAGTCGTATTGATTCGAAAGTACATATGTTGTTCAGTTTTTAATCTACTGGTGTTACAGTAAAGTAAGAGATATGGTACAATGAACTAGTAATGGTTAAATGGGAGGGATGGAACTCTGGTGATAAGCCTCATATAAATCGGGTTTGTGGTAAATACGATACCGAGATAGCCTAACAATATTAATAATTCCGATCCGGTAGTTATTATAAGGAAATCGATCGAAATTTAAATGTTTGCACACCATATCATGGTAGAATATGTTGGTAATTTAATTAATTTTGAATAACCGCCGCCGTATAATCATTTTTCGCCGTGTTGGTCCCGGTCTCCTTTGAAGAATAGGCCAACTGCCGTTCTGCCAGGCAGATCGTAAAAGGCGACCGATTGACTATCTAGTCACTACCATAGTGGCTACTAGGTGGTAGAGTTCTGCATTGTCTCGCCCGGGTCTGGTACCACCGCCTTACCTATTCCTGTCGCAATAGCGTCAGTGCTTGTCACTGTCGTGTTCCGGTTTGGAGGTAAGGTATTCGGTAAACTTATGCATGTGGCATAAGTCCTCGCCCCAAGATAGCAACGCACCATTAACATATTTGGTGTATATAGGCGATGGTTGACTCTTTTCATCAGGAGACCCATCTGCTTGTTTGCTATCTTATGATATATATAAAAAAAAAACTTGTGACACCCACTTTTTTGCAAATAGTTTTCATTTCATTTCAATATCAAATCACCTCTGTTTCCATACGATGCTTTCTGTTTTCAGTGACATCTGCAGGCATGACCTAATTTGTTCATGAATACGAGTTTAAAATAATAAAATGTTATTGTTTTTACAGGTAATGTAAGAGAAATAAAAATTTACAAACTAAAAGTTCAGCATAATCAAAAGAAATTTTCATACGTACTGCTGTTTTTTTATAATTTCAACATAATCAAAAATGAGTTATTAGAATCACCCGAGAAAGAAGAATCGATACATACACTATGTAATTTAAGTAAAACTAATATATATTTTTATTGTATTATTCTATTAACAAGCTTTCATTATTCGAAAACATTTTCACTTAAGTAAATATATTGTATTAAATTAGATAAAAAATATATCAGATGTTTAAAAAAATCTTATTATTTTCATTATTACCTTACAATAATAATAATATAATGTTCTGAAACACGATTTAAATCCGACTTAGATAATACAATGAAATAATTTCATTTTGTCTTAGGTGGTTGTTAATTTACAAGATAGTCGGTCCACTTGGGTGGACTAGTTGGCTAAAGCAGTCAAGGCCGCTACTGAGATTCTAACACTAATGATCGTATTCTATTGTGCTAATGATGAAACACAGACAAAAAGAAATATGTAAACCGGATGACCCTGCAGGCTATTTTTGAAACTTCCCGTTAAATTGAGGTATTTTAAGCCCAAAAGAATAAAAATTATACTTACGCGTAGTATATTTTTTCAGAGTCCAAAAATCTAAATTTTGCTTAAAAAGAAAATAGAAATTGCTGTCTTTTTTAACAAAATCTACCTAACTTAAGTTAAATATTTTGGAAACGATGATCGATTTTAATCTTTCGAATGGCATTTAATGCAATTTTTGAGCTCTAAAATGTTTTCTTAGTTATATAATCTATAGGCTGAAAAATTTCGAAGTAAAAGGTAATTTTTTTTCAAAAATTTTCGTTATGCATAATTCCAATAAATCAATCGATTTTAATCCAATTTACGGTATTTAACGCAGTTATTTAGAGAGAAAAGTTGATTATATTTTTAAAACAATCGGTATATTAGCCCGAAAGTTAAGTTAAAAATAAAAAGTTTTCTGTAAACAACATAATAATAATATATACAACGAAATATTAATATTTAAAAAGCTGTAACTTTTGAAAACTTGATTCGATTACTAAAACTAAAATTAAATAAATATTGAAGTGGGGTTTTCATGCAACAAACGAGATATCTTTGGAATTAAATGCAATTTTTGAGCTCTAAAATGTTTTCTTAGCTACATAATCTATAGGCTGAAAAATGTCGAAGTAATAAAGCCATTTTTTTTAAAATATTTCGTTATTCATAATTCCAAAAAATTAATCGATTTTAATCTTATTTTACGATATTTATCGCAGTTATTTTGAGAGAAAAGCTGATTATATTTTTAGATCAATCGGTAGGTATATTAATTAGCCTGAAGTTATTTTAAAAATATTAAGTTTTCTGTAAACAACGAAATATTAATATTTAAAAAGCTGTTGATTAAAAATTCCCCGTGTTGGTTCCGGGCTCCTTTGAAGAATAGACTTGCAGTTCTGCCAGGCAGGTCATAAAAGGCGACCGATTAGCTATGCGAGTCACTACCATCGTGTTTACTTAATGGTAGAGTTTCTGGTTGTTGCACTGCTGCAAGTTGCACTGTCTCGCCCGGGTTAGGTATCAGCGCCTTACCTATTCCTGCCGCAATAGGTCACTTTCGTATTCCGTTGTGGAGCGTAAGGTAGCCGGTAAACTTATGCATGTGTCATTAGACCTCACCACAAGATAACAACGCATCATTAACATCTTTGGTGTCTATAGGCGATGGTTGACTCTCTCCATTAGGAGACCCATTTGCTCGTTTGCTATCTTATTATTAGATATTAAAACACACGCACATACACACACACACACATACACACATATAGCACATACAGCCACACTTACGTTATCGCAAAATAGATTGAAAAAGTCCTAGAACTTCAAAACGAGGAGAGGATTTTCTAAAACCGAAACAAAATCAGTAGCTTCTATTCTTCATAAAATGAAAATTTCTAAAATAAATGTAGCCTAAGTTAGCGTGGTTTAAAAGATAGACAGTCCTGGCCTTTTACCCGCACAGTTCCCGTTCCCGAAAGATTTCCGTGATAAAAACTATCCTATGTCCTTTCTCGGGTCACAAACTATCCTTATACCAAATTTTACCCAAATTGGTTTAGTGGTTTAGGCGTGAAGAGGAGACAGACAGATAGAGTTACTTTCGTAATATTAGTATGGGTATTTGTGGTATAAATAATGATATACAATTTATCAAGATGCATTAATTCCATTCAATTAGAAATTATATTAATTCCATAACTCTTAATTTTTTTGAAAAAGTTATATAGTAAAAGCTTAATAATTAATTACTTGAATTTAACCTATTAAAAATAATAACAAATATGGATTTAAGAAGGATAGGGATAGTATGGACCCCTAATAAAACATTACTTTGCGCTTGCGCTACTTAGAACAGAAGTCGTTCCTGTCAGACCGACTTAAATCATTTCCTCTGGATGAATTTCCATCATATTTAAACTTCAGATATCAATTATAATCATGTCTTAAACGCTACATACTGAACCGACTTTGACAAAATGGACTGTTCCCCAATTCGGAACATCCTTATTGAAATCAAAAAGAATTATCTCGATATGGCTTTTAGTTCTTAAGAAATTTATGGCCAAACATATAGACATACAGAGGTACGAACGTACAAACACAAATATATTTATGAAATTTAGTACTTGTGCTTGGACGTATAAATAGATCATAATACTCAAATATTATCTAATTTCAATATTATAACATACATGCATGTCAAAGTGATAACCTCAGGTTTTTCGTCAGTCGAAAATAGCAGCAGATACTACTGGAAAAATCTTATTTTGAAGTAAATGAGTTGTTTACTGACAAAAGAAAATATTAATCTAATTTTTTTTTTTATTCTAGACTAGCTGACCCGGCAAACGTTCTGCCTTTTTAACTACTCTTATTTTTTTCTATATTTTCTCACCTTTAAACCTTCCCTGTCAACAATTAATTCAAAACCAAATTTCTCGAGTTTTAGTGCGACTAACGAACAGCAATTGATTTATATATATATATATATATATATATATATATATATATATATATATATATATATATATATATATATATATATATATATATATATATATATATATATTAACCAAAATATATAGGCAGATATTATTACATTTTTTGTGGTTGTTAATTTTGGCCTTTTATGTATTGCGACGTTATTCATGTTAACAAATTTAGGGCGGCTTGCAACAAAATACTTAAATGCATTTAGTCCCTTAAGCATGTTTAGCAAATGTCAAAACGCCTTAAAAGCTGTCACTTTAAACGTATTTAGTGACTTAAATGATTTAAGCATTTTGGTGCAAGCCGCCCTTAGTATGAAAAAAAAGTAAAATATTTAAATATAAGGACACCATGTTTAATACCTACTATATGTTATACATTAATTTAACAAGTTATAACACCGACTTATAATTCCCAAATAAAAATAAATCTTTCTGTCCTTCCTTTAGCCCTATATAACTATTGCAACCCTTTAGGCTATCAGCTACCGTCACTTCGAAAAAGAGTTCCATAAATCTTATAATGCAATCCAATCTTTGTTTTATTTCAATGAATTAAATCAATTATTACAATTGTTTCGTTCCTGTGATTGATTTGATTCTACCACAACAAAGATTATAGTTCCGTGCAGGGGCTGTTAACCGGTTAATTTTCAAACCTAAATAAGCACAAATACATAAATAGCGTTACGTAAGGGTTTGGCTCTACCTTAACCTCAAAAATATCGGTTTCATTTTGAAGCAAAATTATAAGGGTTTTTAATAAATAAACCAGTTTATAGAATTATTTCAAATATTGTTTGATATTTCTCCAATTTTTGAATGCACCGTGAATGTCGTACAATTCTGCGGTTAGGCTTAAACTGGTTTATGTAGATTCATGAAGCGCTCTCATCTCAGATACGCTCTTTTATATAATTCGCTAAATTCCACTACGAACCGGTATTTTTTTAGCGGTTTAAAAACACTGGTTTTGTGAGTTGTTTTTGTTCACGCACAAATGTTAAATTGCGTAGAAATGTCGATAAGTTGTAGAAACAAGTCACATCTCTGTTAATTATCAAAAATATCATTTCCGGTCACGGAATTACTATTTTCGGTCATGCAAAAATAATCTATATTACTAATAAGGTAATGTTGATATCAGTTAAATTTTAAATTGTGCCATCTTGTTAATGGATGGAAAACTTATTGACATAATAAGTTTTCCATCAGTTAACGAGATGGCGCAACATTTTTTTTTTATACACTAGGCGACTTTCTATCCACTTTTACTAAAAATTTTACTAAAAAAGTATCGCAATTTTAGGTTTGAACTTTGACTTGGTAGTTTAAATTCATGTCTAGATATGATCTACCATTAAATACCATTTTATAAACATTAAAAAAAATAGAAGATACATGTTGTATTAGAATGTTATTACTACTAACGCCATCTATTATAAAACTAACGAATTAAAATACTACAAATAGTCCAGTAAAAAGTTAAATGAAACCATGATCTGACCAGTTTTGGCGCAATGAGTAAAAATGTGTTCATTAATACTTAAATAATGATATTATGAAAGAAATTTTGATTTAAATTTAAGGGAAAGGGATAAAAAAATAAAAAAGGGTTGAAAAATGCCTTTTTTTAAATAACGTAATAACGGTAGGAAATAGAAAAAAAGTTTCAAGTTAAAGTTGTACAGAAAAAAATTCTACACAAAAAAGTTCCTCTTCATTTTTTTGTTATCTGCTTTAGTTTAGCTACAAAAAATAAAAATTAAATTTTCTTTGTAATTAATTATAAAAACTTACCAGAATTATTACGGTCCTGTACCATGCAGCGCGCGCATCACATAAATATGTGTATCGCCTCTGTGGTCTAGTGGTCCGGTGTCGGAATTGATCACATGAGGTCCCGGGTCGGACAATTCAAAACATTTTTTATTTTTTGTAGCTAAACTAAAGCAGATAACAAAAATGAAAAGGGACTTATTTGTGTAGAATTTTTTTCTCTACAACTTTTACTTGAAACTTTTTTTTCTATTTCCTACCGTTATTAGGTTATTTAAAAAAAGGCATTTTTCACCCCTTTTTTATTTTTTTCATCCCTTTCCCTTAAATTTAAATCAAAATTTCTTTCGTAATATCATTATTTAAGTATTAATGAACACATTTTTACTCATTGCGCCAAAACTGATCAAATCATGGTTTCATTTAACTTTTTACTGGACTAAAAGCTACGATCTATGATGCTATGCCCTTTTGTGGTACATTTTACTGAAAAAATATCGCACTTTTAGGTTTGAGCTTTGGCTTGGTAGTTTTAATTCATTTAATTCGTTTTCATTCACTCCATTTTAATACAATATTAATCTATTAATTTAATACACTTGTACTTTTTAACTTCCCGCTACGTATGTAGATAAAGAAGTTACTGATTTAGTATGTAAGTAAAGTAAGTGTTTTCTTGCTGTTTTTTGTGACTTAGCAATTGAGACATTTCAATATTTTTCAGAACTTACTCTTTTGAGCTTAAAATACCGCGGGAAGTTTCAGTGATGGCCTGCAAGTGTTTACAGATTTTTCACAATTTGATTATTATGAAACCGTACAAGTGTATTAATTGATTAATATTGTATTGAGATCAATTTCCAATCTTAGTCCGAGGGTAAAAAGCTAAAAAAAGTTATATTCATGCCCGTATCCCCGAAGAGGCAGGCAGAGGTACAACGTGTGCATCCACGATTAACCGAAGATACTTAAGTCTCACAACGTGATAGGTGACCAACCGAGCACTTTTCCAATCCCGGGCAACGTTGTTTTTATTAGAAAATTGAAAAAAAAAACACATTTTTGATTTGTCTGACTCGGGAATCAAATCCCGAGGGTTTCCCTGAAAAAAAATCGAAAAATTTAATCGCTGAGTTTCTACCGCCAATTCTTCGTGAATGCGTTAAGTCCAATATTAATTCTAAAAATTTTGAAGGTTAATTAAATAAAACATTTTTTGATTTCGAAAATCGATGTTAAACCAGGAACTTCCAGATTTGAGAAAGATAAAAACTATTTATCTTAGCGAAAATTTAAAAATGTGTTTTTCTTTATAAGATCAACTTTCATTTTTAATACCCATTTTTCCTTTAAAACTCTTTTACAAGAAAGTTATCATAAATAAAAATTGATTTCCATCAATATTAGACTTTAAGAGAGAAGTGGTGGCGCGAGATGGATCTTGAGTTATAGGTAGACCTTACTATTTTATAGGTAGACCAGAAAATATGGTGTAAAATATGTAGATAACCCATATATTTGTTCTGTGTAGATAACATTGATAATAATTAATAAATTAATAATTTAATAAATCAAGAAAATTTTAAAGAACTTTTCTTGTAAGTACTGAAAAAATGTAGTCTTAGAAACATGTTTTTTTTTGGTTTTATTTTCCTGGACCCTCCTAGACTAAAGCCTGACGACGCCTTTGATGCGAATATAATGTTGGAAGAAAATACGCTGGATTTTTTTAGATCAGATAATTATAAATAAAGTCCATATATTAAAAGATGTAATTCTCATAAAAATACTTTCCTAACAATATTATTAGGCAGTATTACTTTGCGAGCCCTTACAAAGTTCTGCTTTTTGCTAGTTTATAGTTAATCCGTTTTGACATAAATTGTCATAAGTTACATCTAAAGATTAAAGAAAAATAAGGTATTTGAGTCCTCGTTACGTATGTTAAAGTTGACTTATAAGCTTTTTCGACTTAGTGATTGGCAACCAATCAGTTCAAAAGTTTTGAAGTGTGGGTGGGAATACGTATAACTGCAGCTAAATGAAAAGAGCGACATCGGTCCTGTGCATATTTGAGAATATGCCACTTCCTGTAATTCCGTGAGATAAATTTAGTCGGGTGACCTCATGTTAATTTAGTTAATATTAGTACGTACGCGTCGCGCCCGTCTGTTGACAACCCACTGCTGCCCACTGCGGTACGACCTGGCCACGGGAAATTCGCGCTTGTGATTTTCGCACGGCGCGAACGGCGAAGCGTCTGGCGTAGGGATTGGTGAAGTACTGAGCGGCGCAGTGACCGGTGAGGCGACGGACGATTTTTGACGAGCGAATCGAGGGCGCGGTGCGGGACGCGGCGAGCGAGTGAGACAAATGTATGAAACAGCACAGAGCATGGCGGTGGCCTTAGCGTCTAGGGACCAGAATGGTTTAGTTGTAGTTGCCGAGAAAATATACTATGAATATTTTAAGTTTAATTTTCAAATACTTTTTATGCTAGTAATTTGTCTGGTCACCACATCATAAGTATAGACAAAGTCCAGAGATACAATTTTTCTGTCTTCGCACAATATTGAATATTCATAAGAATATAAGTAGTGTCACCAAAAAATCGAAAGTTTAAATCAAGAAACGTCATAGCGTCTTTAGTATGGATAGTATTGAACGCTGCAAGTAAATAAACTATCGATTGCGTCGATAGTATCAATCATTGGAAATAAACAAAGTATCGATTCTATCAATAGTATTGTTAAACAATATTTTACTGACTATCGATATATTCGATACTATCGATAGTTAGTACAATCGATAGCATTGGTCAGTATTAGAATAAAGTTGACTATCGATAGTTTTGATAGTATCGATACTATCGATAGTAATTGTGATTAATGCAATATTAAATAGCAATAATATCGATAATATCGATACTTTTGAAAGTTTATTTTTTTAATCATGAATATTATCGATGCTATCGATTGTATGGCTGTTTATTGATAGTATTGTACTTATTGAGGTAATGAAACTCTCTCAAAAATGTACTATCAAGCGGCAACACTATAAATAAAAGGTTTCGAATTTCGACACTCATTGCAAAAATTTGTCTTGATTCTCATACTTCTTGTGAAATCAACGTCTCAGAAAATTATTTTTCATACTTCTTGTGAAATTAACGTCTATACTATACCCCGATTCTTATTTAAGTCATGTACTACATATTCTCTTCCAAATAGTAAGTGTTGAAGTACAAAACTACTCCCCTCCAAGCAATATTGAGATAAAGTTGAAAAAGTCATCTTGCTCTTGGACTATACTGGTCGCGGCGGAGGACGCCGTTTCCCGTGGCCTGAAAATACGCGCGCGCGAATTTTCGCTTTAACCACCGTACCGCCGCCGCCGCCGCCGGTTCACGTGGCCGGGCGGATAGGGATCTGCCAAGATACGGTTAGCTGTACGCATTAAACGCGCATAAGTACATCGAGTGACAGAGGCCTGCTTCTGTGCCCCCTGATTATATAGATTGCTAGTAACTTATACATACAAAGACAATTAGCAATATAAAAAGATTGTTATAGTCCTCGTCGAATCTCATTTTAGATATTAATTAGTACTGCAGGGTTCATTTGCTGGATTCGTTTTCACGTGTTTAATAATTGCAAATATTTTTTG
Source organism: Apodemia mormo (assembly GCA_036924255.1). Taxonomy (NCBI): domain Eukaryota; kingdom Metazoa; phylum Arthropoda; class Insecta; order Lepidoptera; family Riodinidae; genus Apodemia; species Apodemia mormo. The sequence continues at coordinate 35,058,547 of JAUPFN010000007.1, forward strand.
ACTTGAATTGAAAATGATTTTCCGTTATTTACTTGCTTTTGCGATTTTTGGTAAGTACTAAATAATGCTTTTATATTAATGCTCTCTAAAAGCAAAACGTTTTACATAAAAATACTTTAGCTGCCAGCTATATAAATGAATAATATGAAGTCTGAATGAAAGTTATGTAGATAATACTTTATAGTCATAATACAATGAACAAACAGGTACATACGAAAACGGCAAAATTTTATTTTGCTTAATATCAATGTCTGTTTTGTATTTCATAAAGTATTCATTGTGGTTATGTGATTCTAAATCTATGGTTTTTATAATTAAATTTTTCAGAAGGGAATAAGAAAATTGAATTGCGTGTATTTTCAATGAAGTTTTATTTTACACTTTGTTTATAACACTTAAAAGGTTAAAAATAAAGACATAGGTCATCGCATTTACTATTGTAATTTATATATGTAATAGGATCAATTCGTCTGTTTGCGTCCACTTAGTGGAATTGGTAACTATGAACGAGAAAATAAAAATGTTTTAGCAATAATTTTGAATAAATATCAATGTAATGTATTAATTATATAGTATTTTTAAGTTTAACATAAAGTTTTGGTAGAAACATTTAGTAGTTTTTTTTTAAATTGATGAATATCAAAATTAGTCTTTTTACCCAGTTCGCGTCCATAATTTCGTTCGCGTTCGCGTTGCACTCATGGACCATTTCGCGTTCACCAACTTAGAAAAGGAATATAGAAAATATTTATATAAATATATTTATGTAAAGAAAGATAGGATTTTAACACAAAACTCTAAAACTAAATGTGCTGCGAACTAAAAATGCTTGGGAGTTTGTGATTTTAACAATATTTTTTTAATTTATCGTTAAAATCAGGGAAAAACAATAAATGTTTAAGTTTATTGTTAAAATTAAGGACTGAGAAAATTCAAGTTAATTACTGATTAGGACAATTCTCGTAAATTTTAGGGACAATATACATGCAAAGAAAAACTTTTACAACATTAAATAACTAAATAGTAAAACAATATAGTGAAGAAATAACTTATTGGCGAAATGTGTTGCTACGTGTAACGGAAACAATAATCAAATTATTAGCTTTCCCTGGGCTTCCATTTCGTGGTCAAAATTAAATGATTGGATCTGCACTAAATGGAAATTTTCTTGACTGTATTGAATTTTTATCTAAATTTGATCTTTTCATGGCTGAAAATTTGGTGAGATTTAGACAAAAAGGCAGAGGTGAGAGAAATTCTCGCTGGCGAAGTTCGACTTTCGATTAGAGAAGAAATAAAAAAAGCAAAATATTATTCGATTAGCATTGATTCTACTCCAGATATTGCACACACCGATCAGTTGATATTTATAATTCGTTATATTTAGCCTCACGGGGAACCTGTCGAACGCTGTGTCACATTTTTATTCAATTGCGTTCATAAAAGTGAAGACATGGAGAAGGCTGTTCTTGCGACAATTGATGATGACAAAAAACTTTGGAACTTGATATTAAAGACTGTCGTGCCTAAAGTTATAATAATTCTAGCAATATGTCTAGTCAATACAAAGATTTTCAGTCAAAAATTAAAGCTTTGGCTATTTTTGTTACTTGTACAGCGCATTCTTTCCAACTCGTGGGATCATGTACAGTTGCAAAAATGTTCCATTTGTATGATGCTTCTTGTCCTTTTTAATATGACAACAGACGCATCAATATTTAAAAAAAAAATACTTAAAGTCGAAGCAACTTCACCCACTAGATGACTGCGGTCATTGTCAATGGCCACAACATCTAAGTCTTCTGTAGAAACTAATTCAGAAAAAATCATGCGGCCAAACACGACCTGAATTTGGTTTTCTACTGAGTAGCCTGCAGTCACTTGTCATGAGTTTGGTAGTATAAAGTGTAAGGTATTTTGCCTATATGTACAGTCAGCTAAAAAAATGTTTTGCCACCTTAGGGTGAATATAAGTGTTGGAGAATAAAGGACAATGTTAGTTTCGCTTGTAAATCGATCTGAAAACTTTTACAGGTAGTATGAACTATGTTAAAATTTTCACGCTAGTAAACAAAGTCAAAGTTCAGCCGACCGTAACACATCTGGCGGGCGCGTCTTCATAATAAGCCTAGGGCGGTCAGAACTCTTGATCAGTCGCTGAATATGAAATAAGCCTCCCGTTTTGATCTGGACCCTTTTAAGATAGACCAACTGCCGTTATGCCAGGTAGATCGTAAAAGACGATCGATTGTACGTATCAATACTATCGTGATTTGTGACTTCTAGGTGCCGCAACGTAGTATCCTTAAAACTCGCCTAGTATCATCGTTTTACTTACTCCTCCCGTAACAGCGTCAGTGCTTGTCACTGTTGAGTTCGGATTTAAAGAGTAAGGTAGCCGGCAGACTAATACATGTGGTAATGTGTGACTAATCCCGCCACATGAATAGTATCGCACCATTAATATCTTTAGGTTCTATAGGCGAAGCCGTCTGCTTTGTTTCATATCTAATAGTAGTATATAAAAAAATATGCAAACAAAACATATTTATCTATTGAAGGTGCTGTAGTTGCCCAATCTAAACCGAAATTGTTGTGGTTTACTACCGGCGTATTTGGAGAGTGGCTGTATGCTGAATCAGATCAAAAGTTTATACAAGAGAGATATTCAAAATTAGGAGACATGTGTAAGAAAAATGGAAATCTTGACGAACTTCCTAAGCTTGAAGTAAGTTATTGCAAGACTTTGACATTCAAATTTTTTTTCATACACGTTAAATTTTCTCGACTGAATAGATATACCTCACTGTTAAACCTGTAACATCTTCAATTCAAACTTAAAGGCTTTGTCAAAAATTGATCATGAATCGAGAAAGTATTAAAAGCTCTTATCAGTTGAAGTAGAAAGTAAAAGTAACGGAATTATTTCTGTAAGAAAAGTTAAGTATAGTGAGTCATAAGATATAGTTTATTCTATATCCCATTACTCACAATGGCGATGTTGAAAATCATGAAAATGATTAAAATTTTAATAATATATCTTTTTACATTTTGTGATAATAATTACAATAAAATTTTGAATTGGTTATTGAAGTTTATCGGCAAGCTCTTATTATAAATATATATTGTTGGCTCTTAATTTCGAAGTACTATCCAAAGCTAATGTCATCAAAATGTGATGAAATCTTTACAAGTTATTTTTAAGTTACCTGAGAAGTTGAAAATTACGATACCTGTAACACGCCTGTAATTTCAATTGACGTAAAGCACATTATGCCCAAAATGAGTTATGAATGCCATCTTACTTTGTTTTTTTTTCATCTAATCTACTATTTAATATTATTATTATTTAATACTTTATTGTACATAACAGAACAACAAAAAAAATTATAAGCGATATTCTTAAAATAACATTAATTGATATTTGAGTACGTATTGATTGAAAAATGGGGACTCGTAAGATCCAGAAGATTCAAAAAAAAAAAACAAATTACAAATAATATTAATGTGAAATAGACAAATAATGATTCCTTAAATTGCATTTAAAGGAATTTATAGATTGACTCATGCGAACTTGAAGTGGTAATGAATTCCAAAGTCAAATTGCCTGAATAGTAAAAGAGTTAGAGAAAAACTAGAATTATGAGATAGAAAACAATACGTAGCAATACAGCCATTAATAATGATTTTAGACACATTAAAAAAGTAACGTAAACAACGTTTTCAATGTCAAATTTTTTAAACTTTAGGTAATATGTGATATTCATAAATTAATAGTATTTCCGGATACCTCACCCTCCAAATTGTAATACGAAAGTAAAAAGAATTAAAGCTATTGCGTCAGAAAAAAGTTAGGCATTAATGCAAAGCTCGGGTAAGACGATGCTGATTTCTCTGAACTAGTAATCTCGATATTAGTGTCATGTTAAGCCCATTGGCATTTGAAGTTTATGTTACATTTCATGTAAAACTGTAGCGGCTCAAACAATCACAAACGCTACAAGAAAAAATAATAAAAAATGGACAAAAATCAATAACAAATGGAAAAAATGAAATTCAAAATAAAATCCTGAATCGCGATATCACAATTATTTATCTTGTAAAACTATATACAAGTTACAACGATTCTCAAATGGACTTCGGTCCCCAGGCAGTACACCTCGCCTGGCTGGGAAGATCTTCCTTTTCCCTTCCTTGTCTTTGTGTGACGTCATCGACCTCCACAGTTATGACGTCACCTGACAAGCAGCTGGCCCGCTGGTTCCATCACTTCGACCCTGCAGCGGTACGGAACAGCGGCGCCACAGTGGTTATCCCGACGTGATCATCACCACTAACAGCTATCAACATGCCACAGTGGTGACCCTGGGCAAAAACAACACGCATCAGCCTTCTGACCATTAGCGTCTAGTATACTCACCTCTGCTTCCAAACAGCCATCAGCCAGCTTCACAAGCTACGCCTCAACTACGCTTTCCGGAATCCACTTCGAACTGCCTACGTTCACTGGATCTCCATGCAGCAACTCTGTCCCGCTCGTTCCGACTCATTGCGAACTACAGCGGAGGCGCACTCGTCCCGACTCACCGAGGACCGCGCTTATTCGGCTCGTCTCGACTCACCGCAGACTCGAGCACTCAAAGCACATACGCTTCACTGGCTCAACTAGATCGACCTTCGGTCTTGGGGGAGAGTATTGTAGCGGCTCAAACAATCACAAACGCTACAAGAAAAAATAATAAAAAATGGACAAAAATCAATAACAGATGGAAAAAATTAAATTCAAAATAAAATCCTGAATCGCGATGTCACAATTATTTATCTTGTAACACTATATACAAGTTACAACGATTCTCAAATGGACTTCGGACCCCAGGCAGTACACCTTGCCTGGCTGGGAAGATCTTCCTTTTTCCCTTCCTTGTCTTTGTGTGACGTCATCGACCTCCATAGTTATGACGTCATACTGACAAGAAGTTGGCCCGCTGGTTCCATCACTTCGACCCTCCAGCGGTACGGACCAGCGGCGCCACAAAACTTTAAGTTCAAAATGGTATAATTGTTCATATGCATTCTTTTTAAATATATCTATTAAAATAAAACACTAACGTACTTATAATATTAATCTAACCTTCACTTTTTATGTAGAATTCAGGGATAGCAAAAATTTAGAGTGGGCACACCAACCACGTGTGGGTGGATCGATTACTGTAAGTACACAAGTGACATTAGTAAAAGTTTCACACAAGCGGATTAAGAGCGGATTATTCTGAGAACGTTTTTAATTGTCATTTGCTTAGGAATACTACCTCTAGAGGTTTATGTTTATATACTCAAATTTTGAATTTCAATTTTATTTAGTAACTAGTAGAATGTTTAGGGACAGAAAGGAATTGTAAAATATCTTAATCGAACGTCTATTCCGAATAATGTAATTATTTCAAAAAATAGATTTTTAATTTAGTAGAAAAAAAAAATCAACTAACACTGATACCAAATTTTAAACCGCAAGAGAGCAGTACCCCGGAGATCAGCTGAAGATCTCCACAAGTGGTGAAGGCGTCGGGTAACAATCCCTACTTTCTGCATCATATGTGTCACAGCTATGGGTTACAATTCTGCTACTAGCTTGATATTTTTCCTAACCTGGAACATACTACATGTTCTCAAATACCTTCCGATTTCTTTCTTTGCATTCTCACAATAATACTTTTTTCTAAATTTATATAGCGTCTTCTCCAAACCCAGGTATTCTCCCGACCATGGGTCATCGTATAATTACCGCATTATCTATACATATAATAAAATCGTAGGAAAGTCAAAACTGTACATTGAATATTTTTTTAAAAGAATACTTGGGGCGTGATCTACAATCGATACCGAAGCCAAAAATATAGTTTTTAGAATTTTTGTTTATTTGTCTGTATGTATGTCCGGGGTAAACTCAAAAAGTACTGCATGGATTTACTTCAAATTTTGTACGAATATTACTAATAGGTCGGGTCAACATATAAGCTACATATTATCACGCTATCACCTACGGGGGAGAAGCAGTGCGGAGTTAACGAAGTCCGCGCGGACGAAGTCGCTGGCAACAGCTAGTTTCATATAATAATCTTTTCAGTATTACCATTAAATCTTTCATACAATCACCCCTCTTTACACTTCTGCATAAAATTCCATCACTCGTCTTATATTCTTTTTACACCCTTGTTTCACTCGTTGTGACCAAGGATAACCAATGTCTACAGGATTCATCTAAGTCTTGTTCTTCGTGTACTCTAAATCGCATAAAATTAGAAAAAAAAACTAGGCTATAAGTTTAATCTCAAAATATTTTTTACAATATAAATGGAATTTTATTAGTAGTTGTCGAATTTCTTCAAGACTTTGTAGAAAGTCATTTTTGTGTTACAATATGAATGTATGGCCACGTGACGAGTGTGAATATAAATACCTCCATTACGTTTAGTATCTTCTAATCTAGTGAATTATAGTTGGTTAATAATTATTTAAATGGAGGCGTTTGTTATTGATACATAAAACGTCGATATTTTTGCGTAAAAAGTGTCTTCCCACAATTTTGCGGGGCATAATTTTTATCTAATATTTTTATATAGCAAAAAACAGGCAAATGCAAAAAAGTTGAGTCTACTAAATCTGTAATGTGAATGGATTTAAAAAAGTCTGCGAATGATGTGCCATTACTAAAATCAATAAGGTGAGACTCTTTTGAGATATAGATTCCAGATTGTTTTTAATATATCCATTTAAGCTTAAAATAATTTGTCTCTATTATGATTTTTAAAAATTATCTCTATAGGTTGTTCTTATTTAATATTTATTTGTTAACCATTTAATTCGTTATTTAAAGTGAATAATAATGCCCCCGTATTGATCCAAGCTTCTCGTGAAGAATAGATAATCCACCAGGTGGCTCAGGTGGTAGAATTCCTTACCTATTCCTGCCACAATAGCAACAGTGCTTGTCACTATCGTGTTCCAGTTTCGAGGGACATATAGCCGGTTAACGTATGCGTATAGCATTTAGATCTCGCCACAAGGGCAGCAACGCATCACTGACGGCTTAGATATCAAAAAACACATTTTACATTGTTTCAAAAAATGAGCCCTTTATTGTGAGTTCTACTTTTAGTTGACGGTTTTTTCAATATCGGGAATAACACAATAATATCGGGAAACATGATGAGGGTATTTCCAAATTGATACTTTTCTGGGACCATTAAGCCCTCAACATTTAATAAACTCCATTAAGTTTATTAAATCTAAGTCATAAAATATACGTGAAACTCGGTTATGCGGATATCCTCAAATCGGGCGGGCAACCTGCTCGCTAATTTTTTCCTCTGTGTTAAAAGAATTGTTTCAAATAATGCTTGTAAATTAAATTGCTAAGTATAACAGTGTTCCTTGAATATTTTGCTTTTGGATTGCATGGACAAATTTTGTGAGCCTATTTAGAATAAATAAAGCTCGTCAAGCTGATCCTCTAGTCGGATAGGTGGAGTGAACCACGAGTCGAGAGTAAATAACATATGGTTTACAATAATTCATTGAAATGATATGAAATGAATGATTTTCATCATTATCATTTCATTGAGGTGAGTGATAATTCTAATCATCGTGTTTTGCGATCTTATAAAGGTTTTACATATGGTTTACCATAATTCATTGAAATTATATGAAATGAATGATTTTCATCATTATCATTTCATCGAGATGAGTGATAATTCCAATCATCGTATTTTGCGATCTTATAAAGACGTAATCACGAGAGGTACAATACGCCAGAATATTACTACTGAGAATATTATTTTTATGTATCACTTACGCTTTTGCCTGTCCCGGATATTGGTCATTGAAGATGTGACTTCAACCGCCGATCTTAACCGCCGGGGTAACCAGTGGTCTGCCATGAGCTAGTGATCTATATCTACACATATAATAAAACTGTAAGAGGTCGAATTCTGTACATTGAAGATAATTTAAAATTTTTTTTTGGAAGATACTCTTTAATCGATACTGAAGCGAAAAATGTAATTTTTTTAATTTTTGTCTGTCTGTCTGTCTATCTGTCTGTCTGTATCAAGGCCGCGCATCACGCCGAATCTACTGAACGGATTCAAATGAAATTTAGCATGATTAGAGTTACTACTCCGAAGAAGGTTATAGGATATTTTTTATCCCAAAATTCAGTATGGTTCCCGTGGGATAGGGGATGAAGATAAAAACGTATATTTAGCTTTAATTCATTAACCTGTCATACGAAATCCTTTATTATTTTTTTGTTCAAAAGTAAGTACTATAAAGATTATCCCTTAAAAATTTCAAGTTCATGAGTTTTATAATTTAGAAGTTACAGACATCAGAAGTTTCAACGGTTTCGGGTGGTAAGTCCAATTGAACGTGACACTCGGAGTGTATACAAAACCTTTGAACGCACGGCTCAATATAAGTTAGCATTTTCATTTCATAGTGTTACGAGAGATTCAGTTTTAGAATGTATACTTTTTTATTAAAGTTATTATAAATGCAATTTTACTAGCTTAAAAATTAGTAAAATATGTGTAAAATATAAACCTAAACATTTTATTTATTTATATAAGAATAATTATAATATATTTGAAAATAAAATAGGTCAATTTTCAGGTTTTTGCTAATATCTCAGAAAAGATGCATCTAATCGAAATTGAGTATACTAATAGAATTTGTTCTTTATAAAATTTAACGTAAGGATAGGCTATTGGGAAAATTCACTATTTTGTTTTTACATTGCATAACGTAAAAAAGGATAAAAAAGTATCTACACGCCCATATCCTGGAATACGTAGGCAGAGGTGCAAGAAGTGTACCCACGATTAGCCGAAAATACTCTCTCACAATGTGATAGGTGGCAAGCCAATCCCGGGCAACGTTGTTTTATCAGAAAACTGAAAAAGTACATTTTGTTTTGTTTGACCCGGGAATCGGACCCGGGATCTTATATGGTCAACGACGATACCGGACCGCTAAGACAACACGGTAAATATTTCAAAATTAGATACATCAATCAGTTATCTTTTAAAATGAATGAAACTTCTGCAAGTGTAGATGTTAAAGTGCCTAAGCCACTTAGTATACTGACTAACGTCGGACTCCAAAATACTTTACAAAAAATTGTTAAGTAGAATATACGAACATGTACTTATAAGTTCTGTCCAGAATAAGATCAACATCGTACAGAAAAATTTACGCACATATAACTTCATCAAAACAAATTCAATGTGAGACAAAACAAAGTGAGAATCAAAAATCGAAAATGTGAGGAAAAATTACGTGGCGTTGTTGTTTTTTATTGAAGTATCATCACGCCCGGTTCCCTTGCGACGTAGGCAGAGTAAACCGACCGTCTATAGACTTTCCGGTTCACCGCGATTCACCGGTTTGTCGGTGGTGAGATAAATGGTAATCCTCATCGCCGCATATTCGATCGACTATTTTTAGCGATAACTGGAACCGAAAGTTTTACGTGCTCATCCGAGGCACGGCAGTGGTAATATATATACCACTCCGCCAGTTTCCGTGTTGCTACTGAGATTTTAGATTTTCGAGAAAATCCTCGAAAATATCGCAATAACATCTTTGACCGACCCGGGGATTGAACCCGGGACCTGATGATCTGAGCCAAATAGGCTGTCCCTAGACCACGAGGCAGAGTAGTTTGTTATAATAATAAAAAAACCCTTGACTGCTTATCTTGCTTATTGAAAATGATACAAATTTGCATTAAAAATATTTTTTAAAGAATGAAAATATTAATAAATTTAAGAAAAGTGCAACAAGATGTTTTTTTTATTGCAAATTGTTTTCAATGAAAAAGAATAGCTTCTTAGTCAAAGGCTATTTTGTTTTTTATTAATAACAAACTACAAAGCCATGTGTTAATTTATTTATTTTTAACTTCCCGTTACGAAATTTGCTTTAAATAAAAATTATTCAAAAAATAAACCTGAATAAATAACTTTTTATCTTTTTAATTAGGTATATATTTTTAACTTCCCGCTACGTAGCTACGTAGATAAGGAAGTTACTGATTTTGTCTCGATTTTCGAAAATCGAGTGTTCACCAGATCTCCACGCTTTGAGGACCTAGGAACCTTTTCCGACTATTTTCATGATGACATATGTATGTATGTGTGTGTGTGTGTGTGCGCGCGTGAGTGTGTATGTGTGTATGTAAACATCTCATTAATTTTGAACGGCTTGACCGATTGAAACGTGGTTAGTGGGATTCGATTGGATTCCAATCAACTTAGACTTCCTGAAAATTTTAACAAATTCAGTAAAGGAGATTTTGAGAAATTTTGGAAAACCTCACAAAGGTTTTTGGCAGAACAATATTTTTTTAATACAATTTCCAGATTAATGAACCGATATAGTACAAAATTTAATCAGCTTTACTTCTCAAAAAACTGCCTCCAATGCATAAATTGCATCAAAATATATTTATCCGTTCGGAGTTATTTTTTTCGACATAACTTCGAATTTTTTTAACTAATCATTTTTAATCTTCTGCAATATTTTAGTACTTACTAAAAAAACTATATTGAATTACAAAAATCAAAATCGAGTCAAATTTTCAAAAGGTACAGCTTTTCAAACATCAAAATTACGTTGTTTACAGTAAACTTATTACAGATTTTTTAATAAACTTTCAGGTTAATATACCGTTTGATATAAAAATCGAATTAGGTTTGCCCTCTAAAAAACCGCGCTAAATACTAGAAATTGGTTCAAAACTGGATTTATTTGGGATTTGTCAGTGACGATTCAATATAAAAAAAAAGTTTTAAAAAATTAAAAAAAAGTTTTTTTTTTACATTTCTTCGACATTTTTTAACCTATCGATTAAAACAATTTTGAGTTAAACAATTGCGTTGAATGCCATTCGAAAGATCACAATCAATCATCAATTTTAAAAAATATGATGTATATTTTTCAAACATTAATTTCGTAGTATCATTTATATAAACTAGATTTTTTTAACTCTTCGAACTCTAGGGAACTTCTAGAGAAGCGCGTTCTATCTTAGGCCGCATCTTAGCTTACCGTCAGGCGAGATCGTAGTCAAGCGCTTCCCTAATGATAATAAAAAAACATGTCGATTCCACGCGTATTTTACGAAATATTGGCAAAAAATTGCAAAAAGCCGTATTTTAATTGTTTTAAACAAAATGTTCCTAACCCCCACACGTCCTCCTCCACGGTCAAGATATTATGCTTAATAATAATAACATTGCAGTTATAACGTTTACTGGAAGCAAATACTATTTATTTCGCCCTGAATTATAGGTCTTGACTAATACTACTGCAATGGAGTCAGATATTGTTAATTATCAGACATACACCATGGATTTTAAAATAAGTTAGCTTAAATATCATCGTTGCCCATTAGGAACCTAGGTACAAGCCAATACTTCCACCTTCAATCTTTTGCCCTCAAAAAATCTTAAAGTTGTTATGATAATAATATCTAAGGTTGTTGAAACCAAAAATGTCTATTTTGAAGTTTTAATGCTGTAACTTTTGATCGTGATTTTAATCTTTCAAACAGCATTAAACGCAGTTTTAGCAAGATGAAAAACGTTGTCTTGGGAAAAAACTAACTGGTTGAAAAATCTCAAAGTTATGTTTAACCACATTTTTTTTAATTTTTTCGTACGCGGTAACTCCTGAAGGATTATTGACCGAGCCTTCTGCTCTGAAACCAGCTAGTGAAACGTTGCACGTAATATAACAAATATAAACTAAACCGTGCAGTCGTTAAACAGCGAACAGCTGTCAATGGAGTAAGGATAACACCGTAAATAATTCTGGGTGGAAGTTTTTTTGGACTCACTTCAAGGTAGACGAAAACATTTTTTTACAAATAAGAATTAAATTCGCAGTCTCTTGGCTGATTATGATTGCCCTGGCAGTGGCGTATTTTAGTTGCGACACTTTTATCCGGTGGAAGGATAGCCCCAGCCATGTTTAAAAATTGTAATACAGATGAAGACATTTGCTTCACCGATGTGCAATTTTCCTTTCTATAAAAAATAGGTTTTGCAAAAATGATTTTATTCAAATATAAAATCATTTTTTAAATGGAATGAGTATATAATGGCAAACAAATAAAACTGTTAGCAACTGTAAGCATGACTGTAGAAAATAAAAGGCGAGGTGACTTCAGTTAAACACTGTCTAAATCCCTACAAGACACAAGGTTCGTTATCAAAGTCAACGTGTTTTCAAATCCACACTAAAAGAATCCTTTCTTAATATTTCTCATTTGATAAAAGTGCTTCGCCGTCCAAAGTATTGCTGAATACGAGAAATACTGTGGTCAGTTCCTAATAATTACTCTGCAAGGATGACCAAACGCGAACGAAGTCGCGGGTACAGCTAGTTCTTACTATATCTTTTACACTTATAGGGGTAACTTTGATAAATGCCATCTTACATTTGGATACATAAATTACATTTTTTTCCTCCAGATAGCACTACGGGAAGCAGTAGAATATTCGAAGCAATCATTTAACGCCACTCAATTGAAAAAGGAGATTCAAGAAGCTGATACTGAACGGAAGGGTTGGGAAGTGTAAGAAATTACCATATCAGTTTAACTAAATAAACAGCAATAGTGCGTGATAGATTGACACACAATGTTTTAAGTCGTCTCTGGTCTTAAGATAGAAGTGCAGTTGTATGATACTTAAATTAAAATCAATGTTAATTTGCAAGATTATTTGACGTTATATTCAATAGAATATAACTTCACATGTTAAGTGGTAGTGAAGTTAGTTCATATATTTCTCATATATTGACGGACGGTCTAGTATTCAACAAATCAGGCACTATATACTTAAGGCGAGGCATCGCGACAAACGGGAAAAAGCTGGTTTGCTAAATCACGTTTTCTTTGTATTGATTGTTAAATAACAATTTTACAAATTACACGATATACCTGAAGATATTACCTAAGGAATGTGCTAACTTATTACACGATAGAATGTATTTTACTTGATCATATAAAATTCCGAAAACAGGCTAAAAAATCTCTAAAACAAATAATTCCAATGATTTTTATATAGTGATATTTAGTTGTAAATACAAAAAAGTATGTGCTAAATTTTAGTTTTCAGCTGATGTCCTATATTTATTTATCCGAAAATTAACACGTTTCCCAGCGGTTTCAGAACATACCGCGCCATCCATTTTCTATAGAATTGACACGCGTCGAAATAACTCACCTTAATTTTTGTTTGTTTTTATGTCATAAGATACCAAACAAGCAGATGGGTCTCCTGATGGAAAGAGTCAACCATCGCCAATAGACACCAAAGATGTTAATGGTGCATTGCTATCTTGTGGCGAGGTCTACTGCCACATGCATAAGTTTACCGGCTACCTTAACCTCCAAATCGGAACGCGACAGTGACAAGCACTGATGCTATTGCGGCAAGAATAGGTAAGGCAGTGGTACTAGACCCGGACGAGACAATGCAGAACTCTACCACCTAGTAGCCACGAGGGTAGTGACTCGCATAGCCAATCGGTCGCCTCTTACGATCTGTTGGCAGAACGGCAGCTGGTCTATTCTTCAAAGGAGCCCGGACCAACACGGGAAATACAAACTGCGAAGTTATTATTTTGTTCATCTGTGTAGTTTTTATTTAACAATATAATTATGTTTCTCATTTGTATCTACAACGAACAGAAAATATTTCTGTTTTTGTATTTTCGTATGTTTGTAACAAATAACCTCAAATCTGTACTGATCTTAAAAATTATTTTACCACTAGAAAGCTTCACTATTCAGTGACAAGTGACAGCTACTTGTTTACTCGACTGAACAAAAGGAAGTAATGATTTTTTGTCACGTGAACGAAATTGTGAGTAAGAGGTAATTTTAATAAGTAGGTATGTATCATCCTTACAAATGTTCAGTTAGTATTCTGTCGTCTTCATTTTTCCCAAAAATAAACTTATACACTAATTTGCGTAAAATTCCCGAAATTGGACAGTAAAGGAATTGCAATAAGTGTAAGGTAGGAAGAGTAAGTTAGGGGTTGTTGGTTTCACTACTATATGGAGACTAAGAGAATGGTGGATGTGTAGGCACAGAATATATAATAGTTCAAGTATAGAAGAGACACTCCGTAAAGTCGTTTAAAGAAATAGGGACTCTTGCTACGATACAATTAAGTCGAATTCAGATCGCGCGGCGCTTGATTAGCTACGTTTGTATTAACTTAGAAGTTGCATCTATTTCTAATGCGTAACTCTTCTTTTCTAATGAAATCAGGGTTGTCACAAAGATTCCCGTGTTGTTTTCGGACTCCTTTGAAGAATAGGCCAACTGCCGTTCTGCCAGGCAGGCCGTAAAAGGCGACCGATTGGCTATGCGAGTCACTACCATCGTGACTACTGTTCTGTGTTCTGCATTGTCTCGCCCAGGTCTGGTACCATCTTACCTATTCCTGCCGCAATAGCATCAGTGCTTGTCACTGTCGTGTTTCGGTTTGGAGGGTAAGGTAGCTTATGCATGTGGCATTTGACCTCGTCACAAGATAGCAACGCACCATTAACATCTTTGGTGTCTATAGGCGATGGTAGACTCTTTCCATCTGGAAACCCATCAGCTGCGATGCGGATATGCGGACAATAGGTGGTACAGACCACCTAGTAGTCAAGGTGGTAGTGACACGTATAGCCAATCGGTCGCCTTTTACAACTTGCCTGGCATAGTGGCATTTGCTCTATACTTCAAAGAAACTCTGATCAACACGGGGAAAATGAATTTTGTTAATAATTAATTAATGTTAAAGTATAATTTATGGCGCATTTCAAGTTGCAATACTGGGGCATGATAAATAGACGTAATCCTTACCTATAGTACTTAAAACCTACTTACAAAATTACGAGTTAACTAAACAAAACATAAATATTTATTACGTTCTAAAACGTAATAAATATTTATGTTTTGTTTAGTTAACGTAAAGTTTCGGTAAAGTAAAAAACAAAAACTTCGCATCCTTCTGTTTATTGCGTCAACCACCGACACAGAAATTATTTATATTACGAATCCCCCATTCTATAAGAGTACCTACAGTAATAAACCTTACGTTGCGACGATGATCGGCAGGCCGTCGTACATGAATAGGTACGCGTCATTGGTACGCATGTACTCATAAGCACGGGCGGCCCCGACTGATTTGCAAAGCCGAGTTTTCGCGCGCTGTAGGTGCTTATAGCGGTAAATATAGAGGCTTGGCATCGGGTCCATTTAAATTTTCTAGGACCCCTAAAGTTTATTTAATCGTAGTTGACGCTTACTCTAAATGGCCAGAGGTATTTGATGTTAGTACAGGGTATGGAAGCAGAGTAGTTATAGAAAAATTAGGTGAGATAATGGCGAGGTTCGGAGTATTTCATACTATTTGCTCTGATAATGGCACGTGGTTTATGTCACTTGAATTCAAAAAGTTTTGTTTTAACAATGTTATTACACATGTAATCTCACCTACTTGTCACACCCCAAGCAATGGCCAGGCAGAAGCGTACATTAAAATAGTAAAACAGCTCTTAAAGCATTAACTATATCAGGTGCGAACAAAAAGACATGAATATTAAACTTCATGAATTTTTATTTAGCTATAGGAATACCAAACATTCCGTTTCTAATCGATCTTCTGCAGAGACCCTATTCGGTAGGAACTTACGCTGTAGGTCTGGCAGATCTGGCAAACTCTATGTTGTAAACAATAAACAGTCATCGCAGGTTCTGCACTATAAGAGATATTTTTAGTGTCGTAGGGTTCAATAAAGATTGAGGAATGTTAGTGGATGGAGAGTAGATTGCAACTAGGATGGCGAATCTAGCTGCGTCCACGACAGTTTGAAATATAGCTTAAGTAAACACACAACGTCTTTTATTTAAATCTCTAAATTAACATTATGTAAGCTGTATAAAGGTCTCTAGAATAAAAAGCTGCTAAATTTGTGGCTATAAACACAAATATGAAGCAGACTGTTTCTCGAGATATTCACGTTCACATCCTTATGTTTTATTTAATACAAATTAACACAATTTTCAATAATCTAAAATTTTACAGCTGTATTTGTTGCTGACAACATTTTTGAAGTCTGTCAAAATTGCAGGTTAAGCAGATTCCTAACTTTAAGTGCGACCTAATTGACGTCGTAAAAAGACTATCATAAACTAATTTAAGAACGTCTTAGCGTTGGTGCAAATGGTTTTTGCATATCAAAAATAAGAGTTATTTAGAAGTTTTACGATTTTTTCTTGAATAGTCTTGCTTATGGTATATTAAGACCGTAGTGCCTTGGATGAGTACGTTAGTCGTCAATCCCGTTATCACTAGAAATAAGCTGTAATCGTTGCAGTTTCGGTAAAATGCGTCAGTATGTTTAAAAACCTTTCTCGCTACTCGATCAACTGCTTAATATTTGGTAAACCGAAAGTTGAGATACGTTTAAGTTACTCTGTCTCCCATGCGACAGGACCAGTACAATGCAAAAGCTTTAAGCTCCATGCACTTACTTTCATAAATAATGGTGAGGAATCAAGACAGTCATTGTGTAAACAAGGTAAATTACACGTTTCCCCTTTTTGAAGCGCTTTTGAGGAATCAGTCATTTTGCTTTCTGCGAGGCAATTTTTGAACAGCAAAGATGAAAGGTGTCTCTACTACAGTGATTAAAATATAGTAAACTTCCATAAAGGTTACTAAAGGTACGAACGCGTCAATAACTATTTCCTCTGCAATAATTTTAGCGTTTGTTATTGTTATATTATTATTATATATTATATTTGGGCGGCTGGTATCCTCCGGTAGAGATGCTGGTAAATTTATGTGTAAAGATTCGCCTGTATCACACGGCAAGTAACGTATATTTGATAACTACAGGTGACCTCTATCAACTTTCATCGAAGTAGCCGTTTTGTTTTTAATATTATAAATTATACTAACAGACATAAAAGATTTTAGTACTATATAAAGTTTTTAACAAACAAATTTCAGAAATTGTAAAGTGAAATCAAGCTTAATGATGTTTTATCACAAAATATGGAGAGCCCGTAACTTATGTTCGAGCTTCAGAGAACAAGAATCCTATACCTGGCAGCTAAATGTATTGGAAGCGACTGCTGATTCTGTCTGCAACATGGATAGTGAAAATTTTGAAAGTGAGTTAAATTTTTATTTAGGTATACAGACACATATATATAGTGTATATTATATAAATATATACATATTAATACGACAACCCATGTTAAAGTACACTTCGCGGTATTCGTACGCCAAAATTGTTAATTTAAGCAAAAACCCTTGGGACATAAATCGGAAGCAAATTTTCAAGTTAGATTTTGCATACAACTTTTTATCATAAAATGAATAGGAAAGCAAATATTGTAGAAAACTGCTAATAGACGTCAATTCACTAATATGGTGGCGCGAGTAGCAAGATGAAGGGTAGCATAGTGTAAATTTGCGAAGAACAGATTAAAATCTATATATAAATTCCAATTTTTTAAAATTACGAAAACATTCTTGATGACCCTTTATTTTCGAACCAAATTACCGCACTATCGAGAGGACCAGACATTGCAGTAAAAAAAACGACTGCTTAAAATATTAAACTAATTTTAGGTATATACTAACACATGCTTAATATATTAAATAGGAAGGAAAGGTACATCTATACATATAATAAAATCGTAGGAAAGTCAAAACTGTACATTGAATATTTTTTTAAAAGAATACTTGGGGCGTGATCTACAATCGATATCGAAGCCAAAAATATAGTTTTTAGAATTTTTATCTGTTTGTCTGTTTATCTGTTTGTCTGTATGTATGTCCGGGGTAAACTCAAAAAGTACTACATGGATTTACTTCAAATTTTGCATGAATATTACTAACAGGTCGGGTCAACATATAGGCTACATATTATTACGATATCACCTATGGTGGAGGAGCAGTGCGGAGTAAACGAAGTCAGCGCGGACGAAGTCGCAGGCAACAGCTAGTAATAAATATTTTGATTGCATGTTTATTAAACTTATCAATATTTCATGGTTTACTACAGAGTACATTGCCGTGGATCAAAGCGAATGTTTGAGCAATAATGCAGCAGCCATCCAAAGTTGCTTCAAAAATATTACGGATATAAGTTTAAAATTCGATGATGTCAGCGTAACAGATTTCTTGTATACTTTTAAGTTTCAATTTAAAGTAAGTATCTGCAATCTTTTAAACTAACACTATCACTGTCAACTCTATCTCACCTTGCGTAAATGTTTGAAATATTTCCAGCTCGTTTAGAAAAAGTAAAAAAATATTATCTACTCGCTTTCTCATTACTGAATATATTAATTATCTTTACAATCTATAGCAGATTACAAGTTTGCACAAATAAATTTATTTTGTACGTCAAACAGAAACATAGCAATTACTTTAATTTGTCTTTCTCTAACTGTTCAATGCGATAGTCAGATAATAATATATTCAGGTTCCGGACAAATAGAAAATTATAAAAAATAACTGAGAAAAATAACACAGTTATATAAAAGTGTCATACTAATTCGGTAACTATTAATGACGCTAATCTATATAATAATTTTTATTTTATTTTATTTATTTTTTATAGTAGACGGGGAAAACGAGCAGGGGGTGCACCTGGTGCTAAGTGATCACTGTCGCCTATGAAAATGTGCAATACCGGGGGTCTTGCAGCTACGTTAGCGACCTTTTAAGAATGAATAAGCTCGTTTCTTGAAGGTCCCCAAGTCGTATCTGTTAGAAAACACCCCCGGGGTTATTAATTCCACAAAGGAGTAGTGCGAGGCAAAAAGTGCAGACAAAAGCGCACGGTTGTGGATTTTCAGACATCACGGTGGCGAGGATGGAACTTTAAATTTTGACGCATGTCCGATGATGGAATTTGGCGGCAGGAATCAATCTGAACAACTCGTTGGAACACCCATGATAAATGTGGTAAAAGATGCAGAGCGAACCTACATCTCTGCGTAATGCCAAAGAGTCAAGCCGATTAGAAATAGCCTGGTCGTCGATGATTCGAACCGCTCTACATTGAATGCGATCAAGAGGAATAATTCTCTCCGTGTTGGTTTCGGGCTCCTTTGAAGAATAGACCAACTGCCGTTCTGCCAGGCAGGTCGTAAAAGGCGACCGATTGGCTATGCGAGTCACTACCATCGTGACTACTAGGTGGTAGAGTTCTGCACTGTCTTGCCCGGGTCTGGTACCACCGTCTTACCTATTCCTGCTGCAATAGCGTCAGTGTTTGTCACTGTTATGTTCCGGTTTGGAGGGTAATGTAGCCGGTAAACTTATGCATGTGGCATTAGACCTCGCCGCAATATAGCAACGCACCATTAACATCTTTGGTGTCTATAGGATATGGTTGACTGTTTCTATTAGGAGACCTCGAGGAGACCTTTGCTATCGTATGAAATAAAAAAGAAGCTGGTACTAAGGACCTCCGGCCCAGAGGAGGTGAGAACAGTCTTCCATGTAAGGTCGAATTTGGGCCTTGTAAAGCTGGAGGTGATGGGCTGGCATAAATTACTGCTTTGCTCTGCTGAGTACACCAAGCTTTTTGGAGGCTAGTTTAGTCTTCCTTTCCAAATGACCGCGGAACTGAACGTTGTTCGATATGTTGACTCCCAGAATTCCAAAACTGGCTGAGGCTGTTATTTTTTGAAATATCAATAACTGGACAGACAAAAATTATAAATAGAAGTTGTGATACAAAATATTTTTAATGATGCAACACCTAAATTGATGCGAAATGCCAAATTGTTTGTAGTTTATTCATGGAAAGTTTATTGTAGTGACAGAAAATATAAAACATAACAACGTTTAAGAAATTTTGGACACAACAAAATGTAGCTGAAAAACAACAGTTGTACAAATAGTGCGATATTAATTGGGAAATATAACGATACTGGAGAATGTAATAAAGTTTAATTTTTTGTAGTAGCATTAACTGGGCTGAAAAAAATTCAGTTTATAGCAAATAATATGAATAATAATGCAGACACTAGTAGTGATATTAATGCTTAGTCGGTAGTACCAAAAATATAATAAATTTAGGTTCCAAAAGTATTCGTCATTTGAAAAAATATCAGAGAGTAAAAAAATGAGGTATTAATTTCGGAACTATAAACGACGACGAGCTTATTATATTAGATTTATTAAAAAATACTCAAGATTACCCAAGACAGTGAAATAGCATGTTAAAAGAGCACAGGTAGATAGTGTACAATATTAAATAAAAGACAAAAAATGAAGTAATCATATATATACATAGTCTTATAATAGTGACTGTAAAAGAGTGAGAAAAAATACTGGAGTTGTGCAAAGAAATGCGTAAAAGGGTGGAAACAGGAGGATGACATGGAGATCTAAGTAGGTGCATAATAAAGCGTTCTTTTAAGTAAGATGAAAAAATGCCTATATTTAACTCCGGATCTTCAACTATCTTAGTACCATATTTTTAGAACGAAGTTCCTTATCGCGCGTTGTGAAAGGGGGCTAGACGGAAAAAATTCTTACGAAAAGTTGTCACGACACTTCTTGCTATAGTAAGGTATTGTAAGCACAGAAATATCTAGCCACTTCCCTTTAGCTCGTGCATTGAAAGTGAGTCTATCTACTATTTGATTGAGTTTACTTTTTTTCTAGAGCCAAATGTTCGACTTTTATACAGAATTTCGGCCGAATGTCGAATTTCGACCAAAAGTTGAATTTCGACGAACAGTCGAATTTCGAACGAGTGTCGAAATTCGACACTCAGTTGCCGAGTTTCGACCGCCTGTTGAACTTCGACCGGCAGTCGAATCGAAATTCGACCGGGTGCCGAAATTCGACTGGGTTCCGAAATTCGACCGGGTGCCAAAATTCGACCGTGGGTCGAAATTCTACGAAGTTCCTTATCTCGCGTTGTGAAAGGGAAAGGGCTAGACGGAAAAAATTCAAAAAGTTGTCACGACACTTTTTGCTATAGTAAGGTGCTGCTGTTTGCTGTGCGGCGTGCGGATGTTTCTCTGTCTGTCTCTCTCTCTCTCTCTCTTATAGAAAGCAAGCCAGATATTTTCATTTCTATTTCGCATTGAACAGTGTGGTGTCGCGACGATTATTTTTGTTGAGTGTATACAGGTTTTTCGTAAATAATAATAAAAGGAACTTCGTTCCATCCGGGTGTCCCTTGACACCTCTCAAGTTTTCTTTTTCGATAGTATTAATAAAAAGTTGACCCGCGCATCTTAGCACTCAAGACCGCTCTAGAAGACTATTTGTATGCCAAATTTGATTCAAATAAGTTTAGCTGTTTACAGGTGATTCCTTTCCGCAATTTTTTTCCTAATGCTCAGTCACTTTTTACTTTATTGTAAATCGGTTAAACGGACCTTACGGGGAATTTCACATTATTTGATAGTATTTGTAATACATACACATATATATATAGCGCCGATGATAATAAATATATATATATATATATATATATATATATATATATATATATATATATATATATATATATATATATATATATAGCATGATTGGTTATATTTTTAATTTCTTACGTTTAAGCTATAAAAATGGCTGTAAATTCATTTAATATTTCTAAGAGAACTATTTATTACGAGTCAACCTTTATTTTTTCTCATTTTTTTTGCGGTTTGTACAAAAAATTGAAAACAAACAATTTTTTCTAAAGGTTGTAATTTAATGACTCCTACCGGCAAATAGGTGCGATTTACAAAAAAAAACACAAATACGAAAATGAGCGTGAAATTCCCCGTAAGGTCCATCAAACCGATTTACAATACAGTAAAAAGCGGCGAAGCATTTGAAATTAGAAAAAAATTGTAAGAAGTTGACCCTGTAGGCCATCCCTGAAAGTTGAAATTTCCCGCTAAATTAAGACATTTTAAGCTCAAAGGAGTAAAAACTGTAAGAATAACTTTTTTTTAGTTCAAACACCTAGTTTGTTAGAAAAGGCAGTACATTGATTTTTGAAAAGCTGTACCTTTTGAAAACGAAAATCGATTTTGATCTTCCGAATGGCATTCAAATCAATTTTCAAGATCTAGAATATTGCTTTAGCTACATGATCTATCGATCATGTAAAAATGTTGAGAAATTTCGAAGCCATGTTAAAAATAAATATTTTTTCAAAATTTTTCGTCATTGATAAATCCCATAAAAATGACCAATTTTGATCAAATTAATAGCATTTGACGTAGTTTTTTAAAGGAGGAAAGCTGATAATTTTAAAAATGACAAGTAAGTTTGCTAGAAACAACGTAATTTTAATTATGTAACGAAAATTATATTCGATTTTGATTTTTGAAACGGCATTCGATGCAGTTTTTTTGTTACTAAAATATTGAGGTTTTTCAAAATGTCTCAAAATCTTCAAAGCTGATTTGGCTCAAATTTTCAGGAAGTCTAAGTTGAGTGGAATCCAATTGAATGCCATTACGATTGGCCTTACGATTGGTCAAGTCGTTCAAAAGTTATGAGATGTTTACACACACGCACACACATACATACATACAGACATACTGACAGTCATACTGAAAAGGTTCCTGGGACTTCAGAGCATGGAGATCTGGTGAAAGCTCGATTTTCGAAAATTGGGGCAAAATCAGTAATTTCCTTATCTACATACGTAGCGGGTAGTTAAGGAAAATGTGCGTTTCAAATGGGAAAACTTCAAATTTAAATTGTACGTACTTAAAATTAATATTATGCAGGCCACATGATTTTTGAAATAATATACAGTTTTACAAAAATCAAAATATACTTACTTTTAACAACTTTAGATTTTTTAACTCTGAAGCAAAAATAAATTTATGGTCAGTTATAGATTTTGCTTCTAGCTTAATACTTCAATTCAGCGGGAAGTTTCGGAAATGGCCGGTAGAGCAAACTGGTTCAAAGATTTTTTCGGTTGAATTGATAAGAAAGTTTCAAACATGAACGGTGAGCCTATGTAGTGATTGTGAGTGCTTCACATATATATTTTAGGAGATTCAGCATGTCTTTGCCAAGTGCTTTTCTGTGGTATATATATGGCAAATAAAAATTAGCTTCCCACAATATATCATGGCCGTAATGGTCATAACTGTAATAGTGTTGAAATTTGCTTTGCCACAACACATATTCATTCAAGGACATACCTATTCACATTTCACATTTACGGAGGTTAATTTTCTTAACCCAGCGTGACACTTAAGCGCCGCCCGCAGATTCTCGGTGGAATTCAGTTGGCACCAAGCGACCTTCCCATTTGGTTTTCAACCTTCCACTACTAAAAATACAGACTACTTTAGTATAACGAAGTTTTGCGATTTACGCTCTTTGATAACTGATTCAGAATGTTGACACAATCTATGGTTTTTAGTCTGTAGTATGGTTTATAATTATTGTTAGTTACTTTCGCGCCACGCGTTTTAGTGTGCGCAGTGATAAAAGTGTGAATTGTTGGATTATCTCATGAGAAGTACTGTTTTTTATTTATTATACAAGGTTTATTTAGCTTATAATGATTTAGATAATTAGTTGTAGGAAGTATATCGTAATAATTAAAAATAAGGCCCGGTAACTGTCAGTCAGTCAGTGAGTCGCTTTTCGATTTTCATGTCAACTAAAATAAATAAAATATTTTTGTGATCGCTTTATTTTGGTACCTAATAGATAAGAAATATATCCATTAGTACATCCGTTTACAGAATGATGAAATATGCTTTCGTTCTAAAATAATAATCTTGTTGTATAACCGCGCCAAAGCGACGCCATGTCTGTTGAAAACGCGCGAGCGCGCTTAGTCTTGCAATTATTTTCTAATTTCGATTGGGATTTTTCTAGGGGGCTGAAGAGTTAATCTGTTTTCTTAGTTTATCGCAATGGAGAATATTTGTAAATATCGGCACTGACAGTAACCCTATAGAGAAAATGCGTTTTACGCATAACCTTTCTAGCAGTTATTTTGACATGTTTATTCCAACGTGAACATGTGTCTGTTTCACAACCAGCGGCTGTTAATCAAACGTTGTCATCTAATTTACAAATCACCTTAATTTTCCCCCTTTCATCGTAAAAAAGGTCATTCCAGATGTACTGATGTTAAAAAAAAAACAAAAACAAATTCAGGATGCATATCAAAATATACACAAAATAAAGGCACATAGATAACCGAGAATCAAGTAACAGAAAAACAACCCAAAAGTTCATAGAACGACGGATAAAACCTAAATCATCCTGCAACAATTTTATATAGATTACTGACCTTCAAGAAAATAGCTTACTTATTATTAAAAGGCTGGTAACGCAACTGCAAGACCTCTGGTAATCTAGTTTTCTATGTGCGGCGGTAATCACTTAACATTCGGTGAGTCTCCTGTCCGTTTATCCCAACTTCCATAAAAAATACTTAGCAATGTGCCCATAAAAATAATTTATGATGTTGATAGCAGTGTGATGTAGATGTAGAATGCAAGTACTGCCAAGTCCTGAAGGGTAAGGTAGAGAAGAGAGTCTTGGAATGACCTACAGTGCACATAAAGTTCAACTTTCATCTTTTTAACCTCTTTACAAACAATATTTGTGGCCAGACAAGGTATATGTATCCCCGGATCTTTAACTAACTTAATATTAAATTGGTTCTACGATTTAGCCGTGAAAGCGTAACAGCTCGACGTATTCCGTACTCATTCAAGGCTATGGAGCAAGATAGCTAACTACTAAGTATTTCGAACTTCTACGAGATATTTTCAAAAAATATTTGATTTTTGTTCGGTTGCAAAAGTCCGATTCGCTATAAGATTTCTATTTTATATTCGCTATAAGATATGTGATGAACACGCAATTCCCAGATTAATTGTTTTTTTGCAGGAAAAGGAATGTAATCAGATATCAGATTTCCAAACGTGCATATCACCGGTTCTAGAGGAATGCGCTCCAGGTCTAAAAGTAACTGAGCGCCTGTTTAATGACATCCGAAGATCTGCAATGTGCGAATTTAAATTTGAAGAAGGTCAGTTGCATAATGCCAAGTTTCTTGAATTTTCGGCTTTTATTTTATAAGAAAGGTAAAAAAATCTTAAAAGTTTTGATTTCTAAAACTAGATAGATGTATTATAGGGCACCTGCGTCTCACCGCCCGCTGTGTCATTGCTGTTTTTTTTTTATTAGAAAAGTACTATTAATTTTTTTTTGTATAAATATGGGTCAATTTTAATCTACCATGTGGTCTATCGATGAACCCAATTTTGTACAACTAGAGTTCTGCAGTTGCAACCTGATTTAGTAACTAATAACAGACTATCTTTAGTACATTTACGTTTAAATTATCATATCATTTTATAATAAAAGAGCAGCAAGTAGTAGGAAGCTTTGAAAATGTTGCTCAGCAGGTGTTTTTTTTACCTTACTCAATATTGGTTATTGGAATAGAGGCATTAAAAGCAAAAAGTAAATTTTTGTTCTAAGCATAGATATTGTAAGATTTAATTGGAAATTAATTTAACAACCAACGTTGAAGTAACAAAATATTAACATTTATTTATTTTATGTATATTCCTATAACAATGGTTAAAAACAGATGGTTTGAACCATTATGTATATGGGTTGATAGCAAACAAATGCATAGCCCTTCTGACAGAAAAAATAATCGTCGACTAACACATTAAACAAAAACTAAAACATCAAAAATATTAGTAAAAAATTACAATATTAAGTTTTATATGATCTATGATAAACTGATGCCTCCTTGAATAACATGTAAATGAACATGAATAACTTTACTGCCTTCCTTGTTAAAACCAAAACATGACAGTGACGAGCATTGACTCTTACGGCAGGAAAAACTAAGGCGCGGTCGAACCTACCCGGCGTGAGACGAAACAGAACGTTACTATTTTAGCAGGTATAGTAATAGTGACATATTTGGTTAGTCTTTCACCTTTTACAAAAAGCTTGGCAAGGAGGCAGATAATCTGTTTTGAACAGGAACATCAACCAATAAAGAAATTCTTAATAATGTATTTCTTTGGTAAGTAAGGTTGCAAATTGATTCTTTTTCGGCGACCATTAATATTTTAAATATAGCTCATTAATGGGCATGAACTGGAGAGAGATTTTTTTTCTTAATAAAGTAATAACAGCAGTGAAAGCGAAAGCTGGACGTCTCCTAACGGATTAGCTTGATAATTTAATGATTTTTTATTATTTACTATAACTCCATATCTTTATAGAATAGGGACCAAACGAGCAAGAGGCTCATCTGTTGGTAAGAGATCACAACCGCCCTTAAGGAATGAGTAAGCTCTTTTCTTGAAGGCATCCATGTTGTATTGGTTTGAAAGCACATACATTGTTACATAAATTGTTTAATTTTAAATCTACTGGTATTACAGCAAAGTAGGAGACATGGTACATGGGACTAGTAATGTTTAAATGGAAGGGATGGAACACTGGTCATGGGTCACGTGTGAATCGGTAAATACGATACCGAGAATACCTAACAATAACAAATAACCTTACGTTCCGTATGATGATTTCTATGTTTAGCGGCAGCTGCAGGTATGATAATTATCTCATGAATACGAATTTCAAATAATATACTATTATTTTATTTTACAGGTAATGTAACAGAAACAAAGAATTTACCAACTAAAAGTTCAACATAACCAAAAGAAATGTTAACATATACTGCTTTTATGTAACTTCGGCATAACCAAAAAGAAGTTATCAGAAACACCCGAGAAAGAAGAATATACACTATCTGAGTAAAACTAATACCTATATATTTTTATTGTATTGTTTTCTTAACAAGCTTTCATCATTCGAAAACATTCTCATTTAAGTAAATTTAAGTAAATATATTGTATTAAATTTCATAAAAATATATCAGATGTTTAAGAAAATAAGTGATTATTATTATTACTTTACAATTATTACAATAATATTATGTTTTAAAGTACTCCGATTTAAATCCGACTTACATAGATAATATAATAAAATAATTACATTTTATTTTAGTTAGGTTATTAATTTTGTAAGATAGTCGGTCCACTTGGGTGGACTAGTTGGCTTAAAACAGCCAAGGCCACTATCTGTGCCACTGCTGAGATTCATAATGATATAACACAAAAAAAAACGATGGAGCGAATATTTTGGTGATATACATCGCGGTCACATTAACTAGACGCTTGACCTTGTGACGTCATTTTGGCGCTTAAGTACGATGTGCAAAAAAACCCTGCCAAGTGCGAGTCGGACTCCCGCACAAAAGGTACCGAACCATCATCTATAAAAGATAAGTTTTTACCTGTTTATTAAGATCGAGTAAAAATTGTTTAAAAGTTAAATTTGTTAAATGAATCAAAAATGTGTATTTATTTTGAAAGGTAATATACAACTACATATTCTGTAAAAATTAAAGGTTACCGTGATTACCGTTACTATTACCATTATTAATATTGAGCAAAAAATAGGAAAAAACACATTTGTTGTATGTTGTTGTACCCAATTAATATTTATTTATTTAGTATTTAGTCATCATTTTATATATGTATTTGCAGTCTGCCACAACTGCGCCTTAGTAAGTAGACAATTTAGCAGTACTAGCGGTATTCGATGATATTTTGCGTGGGTTATTTATGTTATGAAAAGTCTAAAAAATGGTAAGACTGCGATAATTGATATGGTATCTACCGAGACGGTAAAAGACCTTGGTTCTGCTGCCAGGAACTCTTTAAGGATCTTCTGTAATACTATTTGGAGAACTTACCTAATATGTATTTTTCTCATACGGCTATAACGTGGAAGAAAAAGAAAAAACTATATAAATCGAGCTGGTGTCACCTCAGATATATGCTGATTTAACTAATACTGTTGCATTTGTGAGTCCCAATGATACACCAACACATTTAGAATACTGTTCGAGCTGGTTGGCAGTGTTTCGAGCAGGGAGGCATATCGCTATCTGACAATGAGAAGGTATGACAAAATTAATAGAATTAGTATCCACATTATTCTTTATGGCATAATAATGATATATTTTTTGGATTATCCAAACTGGACGATGGCTTACGTAGATATTAGAAATAAACATTTGCCGTTCCTACCGCGAAAAGTTAGTGGACGCGGGTGCGTGTGATGTCGCTGCGACGGAACTAAGCGGCGAGCGCACTGACAAAGCCCAACAGCAGCTTGTGCGCACTGTGCAGTGCAGTGCACTATGCACTAGCTGCTAGCTGGCGCTCTATTCACGATTTGATGGAGCAACGACGACGCGGTTCGTTATTATATTTAGCCATTTATGTAGGTACCTGTATAAAGTTTTTTTATTACTTAAGATAGTAAACAAACGGTGTTCTTCTGATAAAAAGAGGAGAAACTATCGCCTATAGACACCAAACAATGGTGCGTTGCTAACTATGTGGCGGGATGACAATGCCACATACATAAGTCTACTGGCTATCTTACGCTCCAAACCAGAATACGACAATAACATTGCACATTAGCATTGACGCTATTACGGCAGGAAAAGATAAAGCGGTGGTACCAAAACCCTGGCGAGACGTTGTGGAACTACAACACCTCCTAGTCACGACGGTAGTGGCACGTAAAGACAATCGGCCGCTTCCTACGACCTGGCTGGTAGAATGGTAGTTGGTGTATTCTTCAATCCTTTGTCCGGGCTCCTGCTCGGACTAACACAGAAAACGCGGAC
The DNA here is from genome assembly GCA_036924255.1 of Apodemia mormo. Taxonomy (NCBI): domain Eukaryota; kingdom Metazoa; phylum Arthropoda; class Insecta; order Lepidoptera; family Riodinidae; genus Apodemia; species Apodemia mormo. The sequence goes on from JAUPFN010000007.1 coordinate 35,087,380, forward strand.
CAACTTTTTTTATCCCCATAAATTGTTGTTAAACTATAATTTTACCTCCACGAAAAAACAACCAAAAAGTTCACACATTTTTGGAAAACATCAGTGATTCTGGTTGAGACTCCAAATTATTCTTCTTTTAATAATCTGACACGCACTTTTGATTATGATATTATGATTTATGACCGCCTTGTACGTCGGTCGAGCAGTTAGCGAACCCAACTACGGATCGATGGGTCTCAGGTTCGATTCACAACAGGGACAAACATTTATGTGACGAGCACAGATGTTTGTATTAGTGAGTTTAGGTATTTAATGTGTATGTTACAGTATTTATATATTATGTATTTCTATGTATTAGCGCCATTGACTAACGCTCAATACACAATGAATTAAATTGCTTACGTTGGCGTTTGATCTAAATCAATTCGTTATCCATTTTTTTTAAATTTATGTATTATATTTTGCCCTGCGTTGGTCCGGACTCCCTTTGAAGAATAGCCCATCGGACGTTCTGCCAGGTAGTACGTACGAGGCGAACGATTAGCTATGCAAGTAACTACCATCGTGCCTGTTAGGTGGTAGAGTTCTGCATTGTCCCGCCCGGGTCTGATACAATCGCCTTATCTATTCCTTTCGCAATAACGTCGCAGTGTTTGTCACTGCTGTCTTACGGTATGGAAGCTAAGGTAGTCGGTAAACTTATGCATCTGGCATTAAGAACTCTACCACCACCAGAGTGACTTACATAGCCAATCGGTCGCCTTTTACGACTTGCCTGGCAGAACGGCAGTTGGTCTATTCTTTAAAGGAGCCCGGAACCAACACAGGGAAACAACGAAACCAACACATTCCATAATAGGTGAAAATATTGTAATCCAGCATTCGGTACGTCTAACCAAAGATATCCATTTTATCAAATCAAAAAAATTTAACCCCTTGAATGACGTTTGTTTTTACCTGTATATCTTTGGTTAAATGTACCGAATGCTGAGTTAAATATTTTCATCTATTAATTATGGAATGACTCTATGTAGTACGTACATATAACATATAGATGAACTGCTAGACTGATATATTTTATTGTTTTTTTATTGATAAATATAATATTTTAATACTTTTTAGTCTTATATATATGTATATATGTGTATTAATTTTTTTATTGATGAAAATAATATTATTAAAACGTTATTTGTTCTTCAATAAATCAGCAATATTTTTTTAACAAATATTTTTTTGCTCACACTTGTGATATGAAGTTGATAACAAGCGCGATCCTATTATCCTATACTATTATATTCTCACGGCCTGGCCACGGGAAATTCGCCCCCGCGATTTTTCGCGCGGCGCGAACGGCTGAAACAAACAAACCGACGACTTTTCGCCGCCGCCGCCGCCACCGCCTTTGCGTGGCTGGGCGGTCAGTTAGAACGCATAGTACATCGAAATGATATTTCCAGTGCAACGTTTTGCAGCCTGGACAGAGGGTGGAATTTGGCAAAGGATTGGTGGAGGTTATCATCTTTTTTACAAGAAAATATCAATTTTACGAAGTTCTAGGTCTTTTGGCACGTTAAAAAATAGTTTTACTGCGTTTTAATAGAAGTATTCGTACGTTTCGGAACGATATAATATTTACACATATTTAAAAAGGCAAATTAGACATAAATCGGACGCTTAATTTGCTTCAGTCATTATTAGATATCAGTCAGTAACACAGCGCGCCATATGACCGCCAACGGCAAGGATTTAAAACGTTATACAATAACAGAATAAATTTTTCGATACATAACGTTATCATTGTAGCGATACCTCAGTAACAAAATTATTGTCAAACACTATGGCCGAGATAAATAGTCGTTGCTTAGCACTGGCTTAGCCATAGCAACTGCTTAGTCAACGAAATTCTATTAAATAGAGGTTACTTAGCACGATACTTTCGATGAAAGTCGACCTAATACTTAGCCATTGCTTGGCTAAGCCATAGTATAGATTTTTGATGAATTTAGCACCTTCTTAGCACCCGTTTGACATTTTTAATAGTCTTGATTTAATATCGCGCGAATTCTTTTGTAATAATTTAAGAGAAATTATTAATATTTTTGAGGAAGTGGGCACGAAAAAAAGATAGTGACTGACTCGTCTTTAGGTTTTAGCTTGTTCGACTGAAATTATGCGGTCCCAGGTTCGATATCCGAGTGGGAAAAATTATTGAAGTTTTTCTCGAAAATCCGAATTTTCAGTAGCAGCTCAGAGCCTTGCCTGCCACCACGAGGATTATAGCTAACAACCTGTGGTAAGCTAGAATCCTTGTGCTTCAGGGTGAACTAGGATATCTATAGAAAATCCGTTCACGCTGTCTATATCGCAAGGAAACTGATATGATAATAATAATTCGATAGGATAGTGAACAAGCTGATGGTTCTCCCGATTCAAAGAGATAGACGTCGCCTATAGACACCCAATATATTGGTGATGGGTTTTTATGCGTGAGGCAGGGTTGAAATGCTATAGGGATACAGGTATTCTTACCGTTCAAACTGAAAAACGACAGCGAAATGAACAGGCTTAGTACTTTTCTTTACCACAGGAATAGGTAAGGCGATGATACCACAGCCCGACCAAGACATTTCAGAAATCTATTACCTTTACCTAGTAGTCTCGATGATAGCCTTCCTTCCTTTTAGGTGATGCCTAGCAAAGGCAGTTAATTTATTCTACAAGAAAGGGCCTAGAGCAGTACAGGAAGACAACTATCGGATTAATCCTTATTTGATTAAATCGGATTATGTAAATCCTTATTTGATAGTGATTCCATTTGGATAGTGATTATAAATGAAATCACTATCCAATAAGGATTTACATATCCCAGTCGAAAATCAGTTTCGCTTCTCGATATTCGCTCGACGATAGTGACGTGCTGGCATCACTTGCAGGTTCATCACCCGCACGCACCTCAATGTCCTCTGACACCCTCTGTATCTCAGCCTGAGACCTGGTGGTAACACCTTCCTTCGGAATAAGTGGCATTTTTTAACACAATCCCACTTCTGACACCAGTTGTTACGTACTCGGGTTCGCAATTGTAGGAAAACACCACTTATATTAAATCCGTGTATTTACACAACACAACACAACGAAATACTAAAATACACTTTACACCCTAGTCACTCGCTGAACTATCACTGAACTTAGAACACTACACAATAAAACACTTCTCACTTCGCACTTGGTCACTTGATGTATCGCTCTCGATCGCTTGATAAAAACTGCCTAGTGTTTGTCAACACCTCTGTATTTATAGGCAGGGTAAAGTCCTAGCTGGATCCAGAAAATCTAAATGTATCGGGAAACAATGAATCACTTCTTATCGTAAACATGTTATGAGTCATAAATCCTAGTACACGCTACTTTCAACCTTATGCCATATCCCACAAAGTCCATTATGGCATAGCCCAGGTCAACTATTTGTTTGTCAATAGGAGTAGCTATCTCTTTCTTTTATTTCTAGATAATTACCGCGCGCGCGCTCCAACTCTACACGCTTCTAGATTATTCGTAACAATATAATAAAATCGTAAGAACGTCAAAACTGTATATTGAATATTTTTTAAAAAGAATACTTAGGGCGTGATTTACAATCGATATCGAAGCCATAAATATAGTTTTTAGAATTTTTGTCTGTTTGCTGTTTGTCTATTTGTCTATTTGTCTGTTTGTCTGTTGGTCTGTTTGTCTGTATGTACGTCCGGGGTAAACTCAAAAAGTACTGCATGGATTTACTTCAAATTTTGTATGAATATTACTAACAGGTCGGGTCAACATATAGGCTACATATTATGAAGCTATCACCTAAGGGGGAGGAGCTGTGCGGAGTAAACGAAGTCCGCGCGGACGAAGTCTTAGGCAACAGCTAGTATGAAATATTAAGGAAATCTTATCGCGATTAATCAATATCTTATTTTTTTGAATATGTCTGCAGTGCAATGTAGTGCACTGCACTAATTTCATTGATGTTTACTATAATACGGTCAATCGATATTCACGTTTATTATATTTTTATTGATTACATGTGTCCATTGACTATTTATTCGTTAATATCTGTAGTCTTTAATAGTATAAATATATATGTTTAAAATTTCAGGGTACATAAACGTGAATGAAACAGAATGCATCGAAAAAAAAACAGCAGCCATTCAGACATGCCATAAAGAAAATACGAAAGATTTAGTATACTATGGAGATAGTATATTTGGTTTATTTTATAGGTATAGGTTTTATTTTAAAGTAAGTATTTGTAAGAATTCCAATATAATAATATGAAATCTGTAATCCTGAGTATCTTCTAATTTCGTTCTGTGGCTATACTACGGTGGCTCACAGCTATCGACCACATAACCACTAGTCGCGTAATGCCTCAAGTCAAGCATTCACACTTTCATATTTTAGTGCATTTCATTTAAATATGTACTACAAGTTGAAGTAGAGGTAGGCTAATAAAAAAAAGTTATCACAAATCGTTTAATAGTTTTAAAAAAATGCATGCACGGTGGACAAAATATATCCATTAATCTAGCCTTAAAGTAAACAAATTATTTGCTTGTGTTATGGATGCTAGTCAATAATATTAATAGGTACTTAGAAATAAATACCACTGTAACATACATAATAAACACCCAAACCCAGAAATACAGACATTTATGCTCATTACACAAATGTACCATTGTCCCTGTCGAGAATGGACCCCGAGCCTCCTCGATTCCTAAAGAGGTTCTAACTACTCGACCAACGGGGTTGTCAAAATATATATATGTATATGTGGTGTAAGAGACGGTCTATTGGAAATCAAATCCACAGCTTTAGATCATGAACCTGAGATGAAAACCGCTGGGAATTTGTGCAGAAAATGTTTAATAGGCGCGTGTTGGCTCTACTCTACCCCACTCCAATATTCTCTCGAAATATTTTATTAGTAAAAGTAACAAACTTATTTTACATGTTTATTGAAAGAGACCTCATGATTTTACAAAAAGGCCACTACTAAACTAATTTTCTTCTTTTTAGGAACACGAATGCAGCCAGATTTTGGACTTGCAGACATGCGTAACACCGGTTATAGAGGAATGCTCTCCAGGTGTTAAAATGATTGAAGTCTTATTTAATGACATCCGAAGAGCTCTAAAATGCAAAATAATGATAGGGGAAGGTTAGTTGGATCTTATATTGTTAAGTAATAACTCTGTTTTTTAATGCTTAGGTAAAATTTTGTATACAAAAAAGTTGTACTAAAAAGCGAATATTAACGCCAACGCGAAAACGAGGGGTGCTTTAAATTTCAGATGTGTATCTGTGTTTCTGTCCGTAGCATCGTAGCGCTTAGGCGGATGCATGGTCCGATTTGGTTGCAGTTTTTTTACAATGAAAACGCTTTTTTGTGAGATGGTTATTAGCTATGATTTAGTAGAACCTCTTAAGCCATTTCAAGTTCATCACCCCTTTTCAAATTGATAAAAGCAATTAAGTAATTGTTTAAGGCTTTATCGATAATAATAAATAATGTATTCTGTTGCTTCAATGATATTGCAATGATTATTGACTTTGACCCGATTCTGCAAAATCCTTATTTGAAGATGAGATGAGCTTTTATTTAACTGCTAATGTTCGTATGTAAATAACAGATTTTTTAAATATTATAAACCATTTTTCAATGACTCCCTGATATGCGTTTGCACTAAATCTTGGCAAATTTGTAAAAGATCAACGACAATGCGATATTATGGTACAGTTCAGCTGATATTATGAATTAGCCTGGATGTAGAGACTGGAATTCTTGAAGCAGAGTTTTGACTAGACAACCGGGTTTTAGCTCATTAATATTGTTGTTATAACTACACAATAAATTTAATCAGCACATACAATGACGAGGATTAGAACTTGGATCTGAAAGAATACTACTGAAAATCACATATAGAAAACTCGTAACCCTGTAAAGGTAAATTTATTAAATTAGCACTCAATTTTCTTGGATTGGTAGACAATAAGGTGTTGGATGATTTCTGGGATTTGATGATGGAAGGTGGCTGTAGGAACTCCTAAACTACATAAGATCAATCGATCTAGTTGGGACTTATCTGTTCTATATTTATATACACCCTTGTGTCCAGGGTCTCATGATGCAGCTGAAAGGAGATTATGGGAACTTTAGAATAAAATGAAGCAATACCATCGAATTTGGAGTCGTTTGATTCGTTCCTTTAAGGACTTTGGAGCAGGATAGTTTTCACTGAAATTTGATGATAGAGCTGAAAGAAACCTATGAAAACTCCTAAGCTAAACCAGATGAACCCATCGAGTTGGGACTAATTTTATTTGTTTTGGCAAACACTTGGATGTTGGATATTTTCTAGGATCGGACAATGGAACTGGAAGTTGATAATCCAAACTTGGGTTGATATAGTTGGCCTTTATTGCTAGCAGATTCGAATTGTTAAAATGGAACTAAAATAACACCATAGAACTCCTAAACTAAACAAAATAAGCCCGTCGAGTGTAGTGTCATTTGTTACATTTTTGCAAACACTCTATAACAGAATTACTTCCAGGGGTGCATGGTGGAGCTGAATGAAGGCCATGAAAGCTTTGAAATAAAACAACCCAAGCTCACTGAGTAAGGAACAACGGTTATCTTTACTTGGTGCTGCATATGAAGCAGGATAATGGCCTGATATAATTAAATGTGGCGGGTTTTTTAAATTTTAAATTTAGTATTATATTAATTAAATAATAAGATATCGTAGTGACTGTAAGGAATGCTTAAAATTCCCAGCTTCTGAACTAGATTAATGCAACACAGGGGACCTGCCTCTTATGCTCGCTGCGTGAATTTCGATTTTTAAATCCACGAGTAATTTTACTGTTTTTACAATAAACCCAGGAATTATTTTGTCATAGGAAACAATTAATTGGTTTTCTTGATGGGAAAAAAATCATCGCTTATAGATATATTCAGTGTTTGTTAATGGTGGACTACGAGTCATATGCCAAGATGGTAAATTTGTGCAACGTCTTATTTTTTTATTAAAACATTGCATAACTACCATCTTTTATGTATTTTTTAATTAATTTACTTCACCTCAAAATATTTAAAGTATTTTCAAAAATCTTAACCCCTTGAATTGATAAAACGATTTATTGGAAATATTCTAGCATATATTTCATTTCCAAAAACCTTCCAGTTATTGAAGACGTTACAAATTTCTTTCAGGTATTTCTTGTATGACAACTCGCCATTGTTCTTTGACTTAAGGTAACTCAAGACGTGCAATTTTAAAACCCAGGTTACGGTTTTTAAAATTGCACGAGTATTTCATCGACAATTCGATAAGGATCTCGAAAAGATTCGTATAAAAAAAGTTTGACATAATATGTAGTTTTGATTTGACTGTAATTGGGTATCAACTTTGTATAATACATGATAGCTGTTAATTTGAATATATTAAATTTGAAATTAATTGTGTTTTACAGATAATGAAACAGAAACAAAGAATGTATTATCAAAAAGTTCAAAATCACTGATTCAAGATGTAACTTCCGCACATTTTTCTAAAATAATCGAAATAGAGTTATCAGATCTGCCTAAGAAAAAAAGAATAAATTCCATGAAAGGAATGCTTGAAGTATTAGAAGCACACATCAAATAATTTTAATTTAAAGTGATTTGTATTTTTAATTAAACAAGTAATACTGTATTTTTCTATTTATTTTATTATTCAATAAAAAAATAACAGTATCTTCACGCCCATATACCCGAAGGGATAGGCAGAGGTACAACCAATGTATCCACTACTAGCTGAAGATACTTAGTCCACATTGTGATAAATTGCCAGCCTATCGCCAGCCGGGCACTTTCCAACCCCGGGTAACGTTGTTTTTTCAGAAAACTGAAAAGACACATTTTTTGAATTGCCCAATACGGGAATCAAACCCAGAACCTCACATGTTTAACTCCAACAACAGACCACTAGCCCACAGATGCGACTTTTTTTATATATATATTTTTTTTATTTTATTATTTTTTTTTAGATTAAAAAATTTAACATTAACACATCATTCTCATCAACATAAAACATTGAAGATTTAGAATGTCATAAAACTCGACTTTTAAGTAGTTTATATATGCATATAATAAATGCGAAAGTCTGTCTGTCTGTTAAGCTTTCTCAGCTTTCGATTTCGATGAAATTTAGCAACGAGATAAATAAAGAAATAGGATTTAACTTGGGCTACATTCTTACTGAAAATCATCCATCAAAGGGCCGAAACAGAGAATTAATATTGTTCTACATGCTTTACATTGATGATAATATTATGTTAATTTACTCGCAACCGAAGCTGCACGGGTTATTTAGTGTACTATAAGTATAACCATGATGATAGGTATCAAGTTCTAAATCTTCAATGTTTTATGTTCTATATATATATATATATATATATATATATATATATATATATATATATATATATATATATATATATATGTATGGGCGATTCCGTCCTAACTGTGATATAATGTCAGTACCGTGTCATGTCCATTTCTAGAATTTATTTATAAATTGTTAGTTTTTTTTGTCGTAAACATTAGAATTTATGAGGTAATTAGTTTAAATCATTTATTACGACAAAAAAACTAACAATTTATAAATAAATTCTAGAAATGGACATGACACGGTACTGACATTTAAGTGATATATTGTAAGTTTTCTGTAAGTGGCAAGTTATATTATATGAAAATAATGTTGAAATATGTTTATAATTTCCCAATAAGCACAAAAATGTCATAAATTAATTATTAATTAATGACCTGTGAGAACAAACAATACAGGACATTGAATATCACAGTTAGAACAGAATCACCCATATATATATATATATATATATATATATATATATATATATATATATATATATATATATATATATATATATATATATATATATATATATATATATATATATATATATACAGATAACAGGCTCATGGCTCTTCTGATCGAAAGAGGAATCATCGCCAATAGACACCAAAGACATAAATGGTGCGTTGCTATCCGCATGATGGGATGACAATGCCACATATAACATATATCTACCGACTACCTTACTCTCAAAACTTGAATACGACGATGAAAAGCATTGACGCTATTACGGCAGAAATAGATAAGGCAGTGCTACCAAATACCCGGGCGACATGCCACAGGTTTGGTTGGCGGCAGCAGTGAATAGTCTAGGAATCAAAATGGTTTAGTTGTAATTCGTAGTTGCCACAAAATCACTATAAAAATTGTAACTTTCAATTTCAATCATTTACTAGGCCAGCAATTTGGAAGTTGAGTATAAACAAATTCCAGAGATATAATTTTTGTTTCTTCCCACAATGTTGAATATTCATAAGAATATAATTATAGTAGTGTCGCCAAAAAATCGACAGCTTTAATCTAGAAATGCCAATAATATCGATTGCGACATCGATACTATCCATAGTATTGAACGCTGCAAATAAATTATCGATTGTGTCGATAGTATCAATCGTTAGAGATAAACAAAATATCGATTCTATCAATGGTATTGTTAGACAATATTGCATTAGCTATCGATATATTCGATACCATCGATAGTTTGTAGAATCGATAACAATACTATCGATAGTATCGTTACTTTTCACAGTTTATTTTTTTAATAATGAATAGTAAAGTATTGTACTTAATGAGGTAATGAAACCCTATCGATAATGGACTATCAAGCTACACTATAAATCGAAGGTTTACACTCATTTCAAAAAGTTGTCTGGATTAAGTAATTATTTCTGATACTTCTTGTCAAATTCAACATCTATACCATACCCTGATTCATATTTAAATCATGTAATACACATTCTCTTTCAAAGAGTAAGTACAAAATTACTCCACTCCAAGCAATATCAAGATTAAGTTGAAAACGTCATTGCACTCTCGGACTATACTGGTCACGGTGGTGACCGCAAGTTCCCGTGGCCTGTGAATCCGCGCCGCGTGAATTTTCGCTTAATCCGCCGCGCAGCCGCCGCCACAGATCGCGTGGCCGGGCGGTAAGGGTTCCTAGTTTACTTCGGAACTTTAAAAATTGACAATTATTCAAAATACGCCTGTTTGCTACCGAGGACCGTTAATTAATTGGGCAAGGTATATGTAAGAACCGATAAAGCGACATTAAAGAGAATTTGAAAAAAAAGAGCTTCAGAGATTTCCAAGTTAAAATTGTCGCTGTCAGCTCATTATTTATGTTAAATGCATAATATTTTTACTTTAAAGTAAGATAATGTGTATTTTAGATTAGGTAAGAGTATATCACAATGCAGAATATACTTTAAAAGACACTACCGTATTTTCTCTTAGTTAGTTAATGTATTTTAGCTATATTCAGAACAATTAAATTTATCAATAACGTTCCCGTAGGATTTCAGAGATAAAGAATATTCTATATCCTTTCTCGGATCTCAAACTATCTTTGTGCCAAATTTTATTTAAATCGGTTCAGTGGTTTAGGCGAGAAGAAGAGACAGACAGACAGATTTATTTTCGCATTTGTAACATTAGTATGGATTTAAAAATAACAACATTTTTGAATATCTTAATCTATTCTTTGCCAAACTAAAACTCTTTCCGTTGGCTTTTAATCTCTATAAAAAAAGAACTAATAATTTTTTCTATCTCGTTATCATCAACTTTATACAAATTCCGTCCTTTTTTATATCATAAGACAACAAACAAGCAAATGGATCTAGTAGTAGGGATTCGTTGGTTCCCGACCACCCGGGTCGTTGGGTCTGGATCCCTGTTTCTGTCCCACCTGTGTTTCTGACCCACTTGGTGGTCGGTCAAAACTAAAAAAAAAAAAAAAAAAAAAAAAAAAAAAAATTTGGTGTCAAAATGGGGGTTTCCGGGTACGCCCGATCGATTGCAAGCATCCGTTTTTTGATATCTCGCACGGTTGCAAAGTTAGCATTCCTGGCTCTCCTTCGTTATCTAATCACCTCATTATCATTAAGCTCGAACGCCCGTCACACAATCGCACTATTAAAAGCTCATTAGGACGTCTCGCATTGCGTATCACTTGCAACTAATGAATATGGAATAAAATAAATATCATCAAGCTGATTCCCGTGTCGAGAAGGCAGAGCGAGCGTCTTAACGTTCCACTGCGATTCACCTGTTCAGCGGACAAAAGCACGATTATGGCGATCATTCTATTATCATTTTAGCAGCCTGTAAGACTTTTACTTTTTTTTTTCATAGTAATTTATATCATTAACATCGTGAGTACTGACTAGTTGGTGAGTTCTGCAACGTCTCGACCAGGTTGAGTACCACCACCTTGACCCATCTTATTACATACATCATCAGTGCTAGTCGCTGTGGTGGTGCTATTATTACTGGGTCTGTGTGCTTATTAAATATATTCCAGTACTTGTATGCATGTAAAAAAGTATCTTCACGGCCATATCCCCGAAGAGGTAGACAGAGGTACAACTAATGCTCCCACGATTAGCCGAAGATACTAAGTTCCACAACGTGATAGGTGACAATCCCGACCCAGGAATCGAACCTAGGACCTCATGTGGCAAGCATCGTCACCGCACCATTATGCCGCAGAGGTGATTTGTTTGAATGTATTTATTTAGTGTTGTTGACAAACACCCATATTGCATGATGTCTGGGCTAGCAGGATCGGTCACTTCCGGTATCAAAAGCTTCACATGCTCTTAAGGTATGTGGGTGTTTCGCAATACACAAGTATGAACTTCACTAACGATTCATTGGAATGTTGTATCATAATTGCTAATGCGAATGTGATGAGCAACAAGATTTGTAACAGAACGTGTTCGCTAATGTTAATTGCTTAAAACTTCCTATATAAACCTTGGATGAAAGCACATCTACAATATATCAAATAATTATTTTAACAGAGATAGTGCTACATTATTGTAACGTGTGTGTGTGTGTTATTGTGTTCACGTGCTACTTCGATAATATGGATGTAAGTATCTCATTTATTGCTCTTATAATATCTTATATATTAAATATGTGTAATGAATGTAGATATAATATTTTTGTCGTTTCATATTTTACAATATTATTCATGTATTTCACCGGAGAGGAAAGTATACTTGTATGATGAACGTACACATATTTTTTCAGATTTGGTTAGAAAATAATATTTATACCTACATGCACACACAGAAATGATGTATGTGTTAAATCTATACATATGTGTACTACATGTATACTGAACAGAAATTTTATTCAGTCGTTAAGGCGTGTAAGAACTTGTAACAAATATACACGCACAAACTTTAGATTTATAACATAGTATTAGGATTTTACGTTAGCTATGTCGTAGTGTCTAATATTTGGTATTATGTCCTTTACAGAATTCCTCGAGCATCCTTGAAGAGAACACTTTAAAACATTATTATTATCCACTGTCTGACGACGACGAGTCAGATTTACAATTGACACAGCCATTGAAAATAAAAAGAACACGTAGCAGCAGCAGTTTGGACGACCTATTTGAAAAGCCAGCCAAAAAGAAGAAAAAAATGTCGTCCTGCGTTGGAAGGGCGTCTCGAGATGGTGGAATGGCATACATATCAACCAATACCGACGATGGGGCGCAAGCCACACACTTTGTAAAAATAGAAGTTTACGATCTAAAAAAACTGGCGAGGATACCCCCAACTGATCATTGGAAACATGCAACCACTCGGATTAAATATTATGCGGCAAGTCATAGGCTCAACAAAATCAATGAAGTGATCTATGATATATCTAAGGAAATAGCCGATGCACCTGACGTAAAAAAATATCACTTCGACAAAAATACTTGATATTGTTCTTTCAATGACTGATTTTTTAAGTATGCTATTGTATAAAGTTTCAATGTAATTAGAGATAATAATGTGATTGGTGATTAATTTTAGTCATCAGTTAACAATTTTAAAAGAATTTTAAAGGTCTTTAGTTAATGAAGTGGGCGTGGAAAGGTGCCATATATATAACAGCGTTGCACTAAACAAGTGCTATTATTGTATATTTTAACGCAGTTGTCGTACAACCAACTGTAAAAATGTCTTTTATAAAAAGTTTATATTTTGAATTAAGTAACGATACTTTAGTTGAGTCACTATATGATTCGTGCTACGATGCTGAACTATATGAAATATGTTGCAAAGTAGAGAAGGAACAAGCTCAATGTAAACGTAAATCTGAAGATAATTATCAAAATGGCAATCATGAAAAACATCGCCGAATCAATGAAGATGAGTTTTGTCATGGTCACCGAAATAGATCACAGCCTTTCGTTGACTCTCAATATTTAGACTCAGAACTCTACAACATGTGTGAAACTATTGAAAGGTAAACGCAATTTATTGTTATATGAAATATTATTATTTATATACCCGCTATATGCAGTTTCTAAATTATTAATAAATTTTCAGTACTTTCATCCAAGTGGGTTGTGGAGAACCAGGTGCAATACCATCTACATCTAAAGATCATACATTTCATAATATAGAGACGTCGATTCAAGAATGTACACCATCTACTGTGAAAATGATGAAGTGTACTACTTGCAACGTTAATGTAAAAAAAAGGTATTTTTCCAATCATGTTAATAGTCATTTACATAAAAATAACTTATTTAAATTGAAACACTCCTTGGAAAACGTAGATATAATTGAAACTGCATTTAAAGACCGATTACTAACATATAGGATAGGTACGAATTCTTCCAAGGATTTTACAACCCCGGAATTATATTTTTCTTCAATCAATAACAGTGTTGTGCAACTACTCTCCGAATGTATAAAACAATTTACTACATTTAAGGTTAATTTTATATTGCGGGGGAGTTTTATTCAGCAAACGAAAGATTTAAAAAATTCATTTGATTTTCAGACTGCCAACTATATTGTTTGTATGAGTACTGATGTTAATGAACTAATTACATCTGTTTATAGTATCTTAACCAATAAGATTAGTGAATTTGAAAGGAAAGATAGTGGTTGGAGCCTTCAACACCTGACCGAATTAGATTTGAATGTAGGAAAGTTTAATCCCTGTCGGGGTAGTTCTTTTATTGAGCTGCCACGTGACATACGTTCTAAAAAGGCAGTTATTAATGTGAAAAACACAGATGTTCTTTGTTTCAAATGGGCAATTCTCTCCGCTTTATATCCTGCACAAAACCATTCTGATAGAGTCACTGCTTATAGCCAACACTCTAATAAATTAAAATTTAATCAAATAGCATTCCCAGTAAAATTACGTGATATTTCAAAATTTGAAATTTTAAATAATCTAAGCATTAATGTTTTTGGTTTAGAGTACAGTAAAAAAGAAAAAAAAAATATCGTAGTTGGGCCTTTACACCATACAAAACAACGTAGACCTGTTCACGTAAATTTATTGTTATTAACACATGGCAACACTAATCATTATTGCTACATTAAAAACTTATCTCGTTTATTGTCAAAACAAGTTACTAATCGAAACAATGCAATTTTTATTTGCGATGGGTGTTTACTATTCTTTACTAAGAAAGATGCTTTAATGAATCACCAAAAAAGTGACTGTATGCAAATCCGTACGGAAATTCCATCCGTAAATGCTTTAAGGAAGGATTGGTTTGGTACATTAACACACAGCAATAAGTTAAAATTTGAAAGCTATCACAAAAAACTAAAAATTCCATTTGTAATATATGCAGATTTCGAATCATTTTTAAAGCCAATTTATAGTTGTTCGAATAATCCATGTGCATCACACACAGAAAATGTACAGAAACATGATGTATATAGCTTTGGTTATTATATTAAATGTTCATATGATGATAGCATTTCAAAATATGTATCTTATAAAGGAAATGATTGTGAGTGTGTATTTATTCAGAGTTTAATTAAGGATTTAGAAAACATTATAGAACGTAACACTTTCCGCAAATCACCAAAACCACTATCTGAACAAAATGTAAACTTTACAACACATGATAGTAAATGTTACGTTTGTGATTTAGATTTAAATTGTGAAGATTTCACCGTGTATGATTCATATACCGGCGAATTTAAAGGTTTTGCACATACAATTTGTGGTAAGAAATATGTAACGCCTGACTTTGTACCAGTCATATTACATAACATGAGCCATTATGATGCTCACTTTATAGTCCGTGCTTTACACGTAGTTGAAGGTAACATTCAAGTAATACCACAAAACAAAGAAAAATACATATCTTTTTCAAAAACTATAAAGATCAACAATCGTAGTATTAGTATACGATTTATAGATTCTTTAAAGTTTATGTCCAGTAGTTTAGAAAAATTATCTCAAAACCTAAATAATGAACAATTTATTGAATTACGTAAAAACTTTCCAAATAATGAGGACTTTGTACGTGTAAAGCGAAAAGGAATTTATCCGTATGAACAAATGCAATCATTTCATTCTTTAAATTTAACAACGTTACCCCCTAAGGAAAGGTTTTATAATTCAATGTCCGATTCTAATGTGTCAGATGAAGATTATAAACATGCAAAGGACGTGTGGCAACATTTTAAATGTAAAAATATGGGTGATTATTCCGATCTATATTTAAAAACAGATGTTTTATTGCTGACCGATGTATTCGAGAATTTTAGAAATGTATGTTTAACTACTTACTATTTGGATCCATGTCACTATTACACAGCACCAGGGTTAAGTTGGGATGCCATGATGAAATTAACAAAAGTGGAATTGGAGTTATTAACAGACTTTGAGATAATTTCTTTTTTAAAATCAGGTATACGAGGTGGTATTTCACAGTGTAGTAATCGCTATGCTAAAGCAAACAATCAATACATGGAAGATTATAATAAGGAACAACCTGATTCCTATCTGATATATTTGGATGCCAATAATTTATATGGGTGGGCAATGTCACAATATCTTCCAATAAATAACTTTGAATGGGTAGATGTCAACACAAAATTCGATGTTTCTGACGATTCTGATTATGGATACATAGTAGAAGTAGATTTGGAATATCCTGAAAACCTAC
This sequence comes from Apodemia mormo, assembly GCA_036924255.1. Classification (NCBI taxonomy): domain Eukaryota; kingdom Metazoa; phylum Arthropoda; class Insecta; order Lepidoptera; family Riodinidae; genus Apodemia; species Apodemia mormo. The sequence continues at coordinate 35,103,499 of JAUPFN010000007.1, forward strand.
ATGATACTCACTCAGATTTACCTTTATGTCCTGAACGTATTTGCACAGACCAATCTATTCACCCCAAATTAGTAACAAATTTAAATAATAAAACAAAATACGTAATTCATTACCGAAATCTTAGACAGTGTTTGTCACTGGGCTTAATACTTAAAAAGGTTCATAGAATTTTAAAATTTAGACAAAGTCCTTGGTTAAAACAATACATAGATCTTAACACATCTCTTCGAACTTTATCAAAAAATGAGTTTGAAAAAGATTTCTATAAGTTAATGAATAATTCAATATTTGGTAAAACGATGGAAAACATAGAAAAAAGAGTTGATGTTAAGTTACTTACCCATTGGGAAAATCTTGGAAAGACCCAAGGAGCTCAATCACTTATTGCACGTCCCGAATTTCATAGTCTTTCTATATTTTCCGAAAACTTAGTAGCTGTTCAACTCAAAAAGGTAAAACTTGAATACAATAAACCAATATATCTCGGATTTTGTATACTGGATATTTCAAAAACCTTAATGTTTGATTTTCATTACACCTATATGAAAAGTAAGTTTTTAAGCCCAAAATTACTATATACTGATACAGATAGTTTAATATACCAAATATATACGAAAAACTTTTACAGTGATATTAAACCAGATTTAGAAAAATATTTCGATACTTCAGATTACCCGGAAAATAATATTTATAATTATAACCTGATAAACAAGAAAAAAATCGGGGTTTTCAAAGATGAAAATAATGGGCAAATATTTCGTGAATTTGTTGGGTTGCGATCAAAAATGTATTCAATGATAGTTGATAATAAATTAATAACTAAAGCTAAGGGTGTTAATAAGAGTGTTACTAAGAAATTAACATTCAAAGATTTTGAGTCCTGTTTAATGAATAACACAATCAAATTAGCGGAAATGTATAGATTCAGATCGATTAAGCACATAGTTTTTACTCAAAAAATTAATAAGATTTGTTTGTCTTCTAATGATACTAAAAGGTATTTAATACCTAATTCAACAGACACCCTCGCATGGGGGCATTATTCAATAAGATAATTTAAAGAAATTGTAAATATTTTTGTTTGTAATTTGTAATAAATGTAACGTAGTTTTAAGTATTTTTAATATTTGTAACTGTAGTTTTAAGAATATAAACTCCGTAGCACTTAAGTGAAATGACATACTTTGTATAGTAATAAGTTTCTTTCTATAAAATAAATAAATAAATAAAATAATTTGTGTAAAAATATGTATAGTATAAATGTGTTCTGAGCAATAAATTTATTTGTATATAAAGACTCTGTTTTATTTCTTCATATGCCATTATAAATTATTGTTTATAAAGAGGTAGACGTTTAATATAATACGGAATAAAAATGATTCACTTTATTCATCCATTCACATCGATAGTGGCTGGACCTAGTGGATGTGGAAAGTCTAACTTTGTTTCAAATTTTTTGACTTACATAAAAGATATATGTGATGTCAAGTTTGATAAAATATTATGGTGTTATGATGAAATGCAACCACTTTATAATAGAATAGATGTGACATATATCCAAGGAATACCTGATATGAATATGTTTAATGGGAAACACCCTCAATTACTCATTATCGATGATCTTATGAGAGAATCGGATGGTCGTATAGTTGATATCTTCACGAAAGGAAGCCACCACAGAAATTTAAGTGTATTTTACATAACCCAAAACTTATTCCATCAGGGCAGAGGTCAGAGAGATATTTCTCTAAATACCAGCTATCTCATATATTTCAAAAATCCTCGAGATAGGACACAAATAAAACATTTGGCCCGTCAGGTGTTTCCCGACAATCCAAAATTCGTGGAAGAATCTTACAGAGATGCTACTAATGAGCCTCATGGGTATTTGATGATAGATTTAAAACAAGCTACGAATGACGCATATCGGTTTAAGACGAAAATATTTCCCTTAAATGAACATTGTATAGTGTATGTACCGAAAAAAGGATTTAAATACGATTTGAACGATGAGATTCTTAATAGTATCCGATGAATGGTGTCGGTGAAACAGCGTCTACTGCAAAGTCCAGTAGAAAAATTTTATACACTTTTAAATCAAAATATCGCAAACTTTTAATACAATCTTACAGTGATAATGAATTAGATCTTATTTGTGAAAACCTTTATAAAATTTTTGATGGAAAACTTGCAGATGTCACTAAGTCTTCGGGTAACATTCTGCAGTGCAGTTGTTTTTTGATACCGTTTATAAACTATTTTACACCTTAAAATTTCTCAGTGTAGAGCTATGTCGAAAAGAGTGAAGACACATCAAGATTTATTAAGAGCTTTACATACACTGAAACCCAAACATCGTACAGCCTTATTAAAAGTCTGTAGCGATGAGGAAATAAACTGTATTTGTGAATGTATTTATAATGTTCTGAATGGTAAAATAATATTGAAGGAAACAGAAAAGTCTAAATTAAAGAAATATAAAAAGCTGTTGCGTTTGCTAGTGTCGAAGGGTAAACATAGGTTAAGAAAGCGAATCATTATACAGAAAGGTGGGGCTTTTCTTCCTATTATTCTTAGCACAGTATTAAGTGGATTATTGAATTACATAATAAATAAATAAAAACAAAATGGATACTACAAAGAAAATGATATTGATTGAACCAGACGCATTGGAGCGACTAAAGAAAAGAGAAAATATTTCTGATGATTCTTTGTCAAGATTAGACAAGGAAATGCAAAAAATATTAAAAAGTAAAATTGATGATCGTGAAAAATGGTCATTATACCTCCAAGAATTACAGAAATACTTACACTTAATACAAGAAGATAAAAAACCTTTAAAGTTACCTATCACAATTGAAGAAGTTAAAGACAACACAAGCGAGAAGCAGATGATTCCATTTGTAAAAGAGTTATCACCAGTTCAGGACGTACAGACACCGGAATCTCCGGATATATTACTAAAACACTACACGGCTGATTATTTGAAACGACTTATTCCTAAAACTTACAAAAAGAAAGGTAGCATTCTTTTAGATACTCTTTATAAAAATAACGATAAAATTTCCTGGAATGATGATGGTACTGTTGTGATCAACAAAGAACATTTACCTCAAAGCAATATAATAGATCTCATAAATATAACTCTCCGACCCTTAAAATATAAACCTGATGGGTGGGAAAAGTTTGCAAAAGCATTAAAAGATATTAAAGTACCACTAATATGTGTTGGTAATCCTGAAATAAATAAATTCATGAATGAATTGTATGTAGAAGATTTTCGTCTTAATACTCCTACAAAACTAAATACACCGAAATTATCTAAACCAGGAAGAAAAATAGATTGGGAAAGATGGACACCTTATTAGATATACATAGTACTTACTATGATATAGCAAATCCGGCGGGATATAGTAGTGTAAATGCATTAACTAGAGCAATGAAAGGTAAAATGAATCGAAAACAAGTTCAAGAATGGCTGCAAAAACAGGAAACTTATACTCTTCATAAACCTATAAAAAGAAAATTTCCAAGAAACAGATATATCTTATCAAACTTAAATGAACTCTGGCAAGTAGATTTAAGTGATATGAGAAAGTATAGTCAATATAATGATGGTTATAATTATATTTTGTGTGTTATTGATGTATTTAGTAAATATGCATTTGTTAGACCCTTAATTAAAAAGAATTCACAATCAATAAAAAATTGTTTTGAGAGCATATTTTGCGAGGCAAAGGCCACACCTAGTCACATACAATCGGATAAGGGAACCGAATTCGTATCAAAAGATGTAAGACAATATTTAATGAATAAGAATATTAATTATTACACAACGAATAACCCTGATATTAAGGCTAGTATAGTGGAAAGGTTTCAGAGAACTCTCAAAACGAAAATGTGGCGATACTTCACCCACAAAAATACATATAGATACATAGATATATTGCAAGAATTAGTCTATTCCTATAATTATAGTTTTCATTCGACTATAAAAATGCGCCCAGTTGATGTTAATTTTAATAATATAATGACTGTATGGCGTAATATCAACGAAGGACGATTACAGGGGAAAAAAATGGTACACAATAATCAGGATCCAAAATTAAGTATAGGCGACTACGTTAGAATTACTAAATATAAGCATATATTTAAAAAAGGCTATGAGACTAATTGGAGTGATGAAATTTTTATAGTGGCCTCGGTAAAACGTAAGCCTGTATTGATTTATACCATAAAAGATATTCTAAACGAGGGAATTGTAGGTACATTTTATGAGAATGAATTACAAAAAGTTTCTTATGACCCCACATCGTATTTTAAAATTGATAAAATAATAGGTTCACGTTATTCTGGAATCAGAAAAGAAGTGCTTGTGAAGTGGGTAGGTTATCCGAATAAATTTAATACTTGGGTTCCTATATCAAATTTAAAGAAAATATAATGGATAATAGTTTTTATTTAACGTTACTTAGTAACAGCTCCATGGGCTACTTTCCAGAAAACACAACAGCAAACTTCTTCACTAAACTACCTAAAACTATTAAGCTAGAAGGAGAATGGGTGGTCGGTCTAGTTGAATGTCACTATCCGTGTAGTATGTTAAATGTACAGGATCATGAAAATGTAGTATACATTTCTAAAAAAGTATATTTACCCGATTCAAAAACAGATTATGCTAACGTTGAATATAAATCCCATATACCAGCAACAAACTACGAAAATATTAGTAACTTCTTAAACGCATTCAATGCAAATCCTTTATTAAATGGGAAAGTAAAGTTTCAACACGATGAAATATCAAGACTTGTCGCCGTAACAAATATGACAAGTAACATTACTCGAATAACAGCTAACCCCAAATTGTCACTTCAACTTGGGTTCGAACCCAATACAAATTTTGTTAGGCAGAATATTGGTAAGTATCCAATAAACTTACATTTAGGTCTACCGTCACAACTATTTATTTACTCCGATATAGTACATCCACAGATAATAGGAGATGTAATGTCATCTTTACTGAGAATAATTCCATTAGATCCTACAAAATATATTTATGGAGCCTACAAAATTAATGTATTTTCTCCTGCACACTATCTTCCTGTTTTACGTAGGGAATTTGATGTGATAGAAATTGATATAAGAACGAGCATTGGTGAAAGAGTACCATTTCAATTTGGAACCTCATGTATTAAGCTTCATTTCAAAAAAATAAGTTCTTAATATTACATTAAATATATAAAAATGGTATGTCCCTATCATCACTATTACTCTGCACAAGCAGGATCTGGTGTAGGTATAATTTATAAAGGAACACCATATCAACGTGGACATGGCATAGGGAGTTTTCTAGGGGGTTTATTTAGGTCAGTATTTCCAATTTTAAAAAGTGGCGCAAAGGTTCTTGGAAAAGAAGCATTAAACGCTGGAGTTGGTCTTCTAAGTGATTTGGTTGGAGCTCAACCTCTTGATGAATCGATAAAAACTCGATTCCGAACCGCTACTTCTAATTTAAAAAGAAAAGCTGATGAAAAACTCGACTCCATAATGGCAGGATCCGGTTATAAAAATAAAAGGCAAAGACTTAAGTCTATCACTCACAAGAAGACATCAAAACAAAGAAGAACTCTTAAAGGAGCTCTCAAAAATAAAAAAGATATTTTTGGAAATTAAAAATGGCGTTCCTACACAATAATTCTTGTGAATGTGTGAAATCAGAATTGGATATCTTTGCTTTACCGACAACACAAACAAGTATAGAGAGTGGTCAATGGATGCAATATCGTCCGATATCATCGCTAACTGATGATGGCCCTATCGAGTTTTTAATACCTGGTGCTGGTGATGAATATATTGACTTATCACACACAATGATTAGTATCAGTGCACGAATAGAAAATATTGATTCATCAAGATTAGCTGTCGATGCCAATGTTGCACCTGTAAATAATTGGCTACACTCGCTTTTTAGTCAGTTGGATATTTATTTAAATCAGAAACTTGTTTCTCCACCAAATAACACATATGCATATCGTGCGTATATAGAAACTTTATTAAATTATGGTCCAGCAGCGAAAGCTTCCCATCTTACCTGTGGTTTATGGTATGAAGATACTCCAGGAAAGTTTACTTCGTGTGACGCAACTAACGAAGGATTTGCTAAGCGACAGCAACTATCAAAGCAGAGTTCAACTATTGAAATGATAGGTCATTTACATGGTGATATATTTAATCAAGGGAAATTTTTAGTTAATGGTATTGAAATGCGGTTAAAATTAGTTCGTTCGAAAGATTCTTTTAATCTCATATCGTCCACAGTAGAAAATAAATTCAAAGTTAATATAATAAATGCTTCGCTCATAATCCGTAAAGCAAGAATCAATCCATCAATATTACTTGCACACGAAAAAGTACTAGCAACAACCACAGCTAAGTACCCAGTTGCTAGAGCTGAAGTAAAAGTATTAACTATTCCATCTGGTGTTCAAGGGAAAGTTCTTGATAATGTATTTCTTGGGCAAATGCCTAAAAGGTGTATTATAGGATTCGTTAGCAATAAAGCATTTAATGGCAGTTTCGAAACGAATCCCTTCGATTTTAAACACAACAACCTCAATCTGCTTAGTGTATATGTAGATGGACAGCAAATACCACCGAAAACATTAACTCCCAATTTTTCCGACAATGCTTTTACCAGCGTTTATCATACATTATTCTCTGGGACCGGTATACACTTTTTAAATGAAGGTAATTCGATATCTAAAGAAGCTTTTGCAAACGGGTACTGTCTAATGGCTTTTGATATGACTCCAGACTTAAGTGCAAACTCTACAACTCATTGGAATTTAGTAAAACGTGGAAGTGTTAGAATAGAAGTACGGTTTGAAGGCACTTTGTCATCAACAGTAAATTGTATAGTATATGCAGAATTTGATAATGTTATAGAAATAAACAAAAATAGAGAGGTTATTATAGATTATAATAGCTAATCTTAATTTTAATTAATTTATGAAATAGTACTTATATATTATATTGCTAGTGTATTTACTGTCAATTTCATTCAGCATATCTTTAAAAATAGACGCTTTTAAAAATTAAATCCTATGATGGATTCTATAGAAATCCAAAAGTTTCTGGATATGGTTAATGGTAGCTTAAAGCTTAATGTTTTTGCAGCTAATCGTATACCAGTACATGTTAGCTTACCCTTTTATTCTATATCAAATTTAGATCCTGATACAAAGCCTGGTTCTCATTGGGTAGCAATATGCATTGATAAACATGGTGTTGGGGAATATTTTGATTCTTTCGGGAGAAAGCCAACTGGTTATCATGAGTCATTTTTGGTAACAAATTGTAAGAAGTGGAATTATAATAATAAAGTAATTCAAAATTGTTTTAGTTCTATGTGTGGAATTTACTGTCTAGTTTTTATATATTTCAGATATTATGGAGTATGTATGTTTAACTTCACTAATATGTTTACTACTAATACTGTTATTAATGATAAAATTGTAAATAATTTGTTTAAATACTTTTTCTGTAATAAAATATAATTGATAAAGAAATTTCGTTGTATTATTTTACCCTGTATGTCATAGGAATACAAAAAAAACAAATGGGATAACAAAAATAAAATCTTTATTTAAGTATTCAAGTATTAATCACATTATTATCTCTAATTACATTGAAACTTTATACAATAGCATACTTAAAAAATCAGTCATTGAAAGAACAATATCAAGTATTTTTGTCGAAGTGATATTTTTTTACGTCAGGTGCATCGGCTATTTCCTTAGATATATCATAGATCACTTCATTGATTTTGTTGAGCCTATGACTTGCCGCATAATATTTAATCCGAGTGGTTGCATGTTTCCAATGATCAGTTGGGGGTATCCTCGCCAGTTTTTTTAGATCGTAAACTTCTATTTTTACAAAGTGTGTGGCTTGCGCCCCATCGTCGGTATTGGTTGATATGTATGCCATTCCACCATCTCGAGACGCCCTTCCAACGCAGGACGACATTTTTTTCTTCTTTTTGGCTGGCTTTTCAAATAGGTCGTCCAAACTGCTGCTGCTACGTGTTCTTTTTATTTTCAATGGCTGTGTCAATTGTAAATCTGACTCGTCGTCGTCAGACAGTGGATAATAATAATGTTTTAAAGTGTTCTCTTCAAGGATGCTCGAGGAATTCTGTAAAGGACATAATACCAAATATTAGACACTACGACATAGCTAACGTAAAATCCTAATACTATGTTATAAATCTAAAGTTTGTGCGTGTATATTTGTTACAAGTTCTTACACGCCTTAACGACTGAATAAAATTTCTGTTCAGTATACATGTAGTACACATATGTATAGATTTAACACATACATCATTTCTGTGTGTGCATGTAGGTATAAATATTATTTTCTAACCAAATCTGAAAAAATATGTGTACGTTCATCATACAAGTATACTTTCCTCTCCGGTGAAATACATGAATAATATTGTAAAATATGAAACGACAAAAATATTATATCTACATTCATTACACATATTTAATATATAAGATATTATAAGAGCAATAAATGAGATACTTACATCCATATTATCGAAGTAGCACGTGAACACAATAACACACACACACACGTTACAATAATGTAGCACTATCTCTGTTAAAATAATTATTTGATATATTGTAGATGTGCTTTCATCCAAGGTTTATATAGGAAGTTTTAAGCAATTAACATTAGCGAACACGTTCTGTTACAAATCTTGTTGCTCATCACATTCGCATTAGCAATTATGATACAACATTCCAATGAATCGTTAGTGAAGTTCATACTTGTGTATTGCGAAACACCCACATACCTTAAGAGCATGTGAAGCTTTTGATACCGGAAGTGACCGATCCTGCTAGCCCAGACATCATGCAATATGGGTGTTTGTCAACAACACTAAATAAATACATTCAAACAAATCACCTCTGCGGCATAATGGTGCGGTGACGATGCTTGCCACATGAGGTCCTAGGTTCGATTCCTGGGTCGGGATTGTCACCTATCACGTTGTGGAACTTAGTATCTTCGGCTAATCGTGGGAGCATTAGTTGTACCTCTGTCTACCTCTTCGGGGATATGGCCGTGAAGATACTTTTTTACATGCATACAAGTACTGGAATATATTTAATAAGCACACAGACCCAGTAATAATAGCACCACCACAGCGACTAGCACTGATGATGTATGTAATAAGATGGGTCAAGGTGGTGGTACTCAACCTGGTCGAGACGTTGCAGAACTCACCAACTAGTCAGTACTCACGATGTTAATGATATAAATTACTATGAAAAAAAAAAGTAAAAGTCTTACAGGCTGCTAAAATGATAATAGAATGATCGCCATAATCGTGCTTTTGTCCGCTGAACAGGTGAATCGCAGTGGAACGTTAAGACGCTCGCTCTGCCTTCTCGACACGGGAATCAGCTTGATGATATTTATTTTATTCCATATTCATTAGTTGCAAGTGATACGCAATGCGAGACGTCCTAATGAGCTTTTAATAGTGCGATTGTGTGACGGGCGTTCGAGCTTAATGATAATGAGGTGATTAGATAACGAAGGAGAGCCAGGAATGCTAACTTTGCAACCGTGCGAGATATCAAAAAACGGATGCTTGCAATCGATCGGGCGTACCCGGAAACCCCCATTTTGACACCAAATTTTTTTTTTTTTTTTTTTTTTTTTTTTTTTAGTTTTGACCGACCACCAAGTGGGTCAGAAACACAGGTGGGACAGAAACAGGGATCCAGACCCAACGACCCGGGTGGTCGGGAACCAACGAATCCCTACTACTGGATCTCCTGATAGAAAGAGATGCAATCGCCTAAAGACGCCAGATTTTAATGGTGCATTGCTATCCGTGTGGCTGTTTGGCAATGCCACATGCATAACTCTACCGGCTACCTTATCCTCCAGATCGGAACACGATAATGACCAGCATTGACGCTATTGCAGCAGGATTAGATAAGGAGGTGGTACCAAATATCCGGGCGAGACGTTGTGAAACTCTACCACCTAGCAGCCGTGACCAACTTGTTCTAAAATAGAAGTCTTATAAAAAAAAGTATCTTCACGCCCATATCCCCGAAGGGGTAGGCAGAGGTACAACAAGTACACCCACGATTAGCCGAAGATACTTATTCCCACAATGTGATAGGTGGCAAGCCTATCGCCAACCGGGCACTTTCCAATCCCGGGCAACTTTGTGTTTATCAGAAAACTGAAAAAACACACATGTGGACCACTAGACCACAGAGGCGATAAGTCTTTTGTATTAAACTAAAAACATACCTTCACAACATAAAAAGTCTCAAAACAAAAATAAATGTACAAAATATTTTTTTTTGTCTTTTTCTTCTGTGTCAAAACCGAAATACCCATTAAAACGTTTAACATTTTTGCCTGAATCACGAGATTCTGTTAAATTTTCATAATATTTTCTGGCATCAGACAGAATAAGGTTAGGGATGTGAAATTAATTTTTCTTCTGGTGAAAACTGCTCATAAAGACCTAAAAAATCAACGGCTGCTTGTACTCGTAGTCCCCCTTTTTGGTCTTTTTTAAAGATCTACTTTGTCTTCATCATCTACACGGGTGGTTAAAAAAATAGAGCTATACTACTCAGTGATAATTTAGCTTGATATTGGTGACAACATTTTTAAAATTGGTCCGGTAAAATCTAAATTTATCCAACAAAAACAACAAATCTTACCGGATAATAACATTAGTTAGTAGTAGTATTTTTATTTTAATGGTGCGGTTTTTTGTAGTTGATTTTATATCGAGCCTTAATCGTCCTCCGTCATTTTAAAATTCTCAGTTCTTAGACGTAAAATAACAAATTACGAAGTAAATTCTCAAATTTAAAACAGAAAAGCAGCAGCAGTAGCGGAATTACGAGTCCAAAAAGGAAAACGGTAAAAGTACCTGTATAACAACAACAGGACAAGAAAAAGACACACAAATGTAATGTTATTGCCGTCTGAACTACATTATTATTACAAATAATGTTGGAATATTTTGGATCTATTCTTGAGTTTACCTCAATTTCAACAACATTGATAACTATTGGCAAACAAGTAATTAAAATTAATTAGTAATATGTAATATGCACACAAGGAAATATTAGGTTGTTTTCAATAGTTTTGTTATGATTTGCCCAATTGCGTTAGAAAGGGTTATGTTTATAGAATTTTTCGATGAATGTGTTATTATCTATTTAGCACGCTCTGTAACGTAAAAGTCTAGATTTAAGCTTTAGAGGAATCATCAGGTTTAAGTTATTTGTGAGAGTAGCATAAGCTACATATTGTTACTCAACTGCGCTAGAAAGAAGCTTGTGTTGTTTCGAGTTGTGTGTTAAAACACAAGCGACATCCGTTTTGGTTATCTGCTATGATGTTTTTTTATTGATGTGTGCCATTATCTTATCTGCAAGAACGGATGTTAAAATTTTGTACGTGATAGAGAAACATGTTATGGGACGGTACTGCGAAGGATCTGTGTTCATTTCGTTTTTTGGAGCAATGTGGGTGATCCCTGTAGTGAAGAAGTTTGGGCACCTACCGCTCTCTACAGCGTTCTGAAATTGCAAAGCCAAGATGGAATAGCAAGCCCAGAACCCTGTTATCCAATAAAGGTGCAACCCATTATTCCTAGGAGGTTCCCAATTAGATACTTACGCTTATGGATGATAGCTTCTACATCCTCCACTGTTATTAGCACAGAGTCTTTAAAAAAACTGCGTGCAATGCAAAAATTGATTGAAAATCGGTTTATCCGTTCGGAAGTTATCTTTGACGAATTTTTTTAATAAAAGTATTTTGCGACATAAATTCGAGATTTTTTAACTAATTACAATTTTTATAACTTACAATTTTTTTTTCCTTTAAGTTAAAATTTAGCGGGGAGTTTCAGGGATGGATTGCAGAATTAACCGTTCACATATTTTTTCTTCTTATTTAAATGTGATCCCTTTCGCAATGGCCATTGAATCAACATAGGCATTGAAGAATCTATGCTGGAAATCATTTTTCAATATTTTCAATTGTTTTGACACAGGTTCACAGATCAATATAATTGAGTCTACTTCACTGGAACATCAATTATTATCATATCTGCCCTGTAATTAATGGGCTAGCTTGTTTGGTCCACATAACAAAGTTTTATCCCGGGTCGGGAAAAACTTTTACTAAGATTTTTCCCGAAAATCTAAAATCTCAGTAACAGCTTGAAATTTGGTAGTGATATGTAAACATTACCATAACACAGATAAACACGTAAAGTTGACGGTCCCAGTTGTCAAGCATGTAATTATCGAGTAGGGTTACAACAATCGGCAAGTTCATTGATACAACTTATGTTACTTACGATTTTTTTATGTTTCATTAATTGTTTATGAATAATAAGTTTGGAGTATTTCGGCTGTCGTATCAACTAAGAAGCACCTTGTACATTAAGCCTAAGTACTTAAAATGAAGCAAGTAGTGAATATCGACATTAGACTTTTTTGTGGCAAAATACTATTGTGCACTTAATGATATTTTTTTACAAAAATTACGTCTCCAAAAATCTTACTTGTCTTAGACGTTATGTGCAATTGGTAGATGTAACATTTGTAATTTCAAAATGAGATTGTAGAATTAGTGCTCTCATTCAAACTTAAATAACATTATATCACATCGCCATCATCACGAACATCATTGTCGGCCCCTAAGTGTATTTCGTTCTCATTACACTACTTTCAAGATTTGTGCGTTTTCCCGAAACTAGTCATTTGTATAAAAATTATTTTTTAAAGAAATGCGATCAATTTTACTACAATATATTTATCGCTTCTGTAGTCTAGAGGTCTAGTTTCGGAATTGACCAATCGCGGTCCCGGGTTTATATTCCTGAGTCGAGCGATTCAAAAATGTGTTTTTTCAGTTTTCTGATAATAGCAACATTGCCCGGGATTGGATAAGTGCTCGGTTAGCGATAGGTTGTCATTCATCACATTATGGGATTTGAGTATCTTTAGTTAATCGTGGGTGCATTCTGTCTACCTCTTCGGGGATACGGCCATGAAGATAGGTACTTTTTTTATTTCTTACAAATACTGCAGTGCGTTGTTTTTTTTGTCTCAATAAAAAAACCCACGACAGCATCTCAATACTTATCGAGAGACCTACATATATAGATTAATATTTTCCTCATCGACTCAGGTACTTTAATTTTCTTCAGTGCCGCAACAAGACGTATTTTCTGGATACTTTTTCACTAGTTTATTATTAAAAATATTTACTAATTTTAATTGAAAATGTTTTTTCGTTATTTACTTGCTTTTGCGTTAGTTGGTAAGTAATGAACAAGTTTCATATTAATACACAATAGAAGACTAGGCTTTTCTTGCTATTTTAATGAGTTAATGTAATGTCTAATATTACATAGTTTATTTATATTCATACGAAAATGGGCAATAATTTTTTTTTTGTTTTAGTTACGAACACAACATACGTGTGTTTTGAGCGAACACATGAGTTTCCTATTTTTTTAAGTGTTAATTGTAATTAAATGACTCAAAATATAAATCGAGATGGAGAGAATATTAGAGGACTTAAAATCTAATTAACAGTCTATGGGCTTAAAAAATATATCTATACATATAATAAAATCGTAGGAAAGTCAAAACTGTACATTGAATATTTTTTTAAAAGAATACTTGGGTCATGATCTACAATCGATATCGAAGCCAAGAATATAGTTTTCAGAATTTTTGTCTGTTTGTCTGTATGTATGTCCGGGGTAAACTCAAAAAGTTCTGTATGGATTTACTTAAAATTTTGCATGAATATTACTAACAGGTCGGGTCAACATATGGGCTACATATTATCACGCTATCACCTACAGGGGAGGAGCAGTGCGGAGTAAACGAAGTCCGCGTGGACGAAGTCGCAGGCAACAGCTAGTCATAAAATAAAGTAAGCCGAATGTCTATAGACTTCAGTTTATTCACCGAATTGTCGGTAGGCAAGATGAGTGACGATCCCAATCGCCGCATTTATCGCCCTGATTATCGGCTATTTCTAGCGGTAACCAAGATTGACGGCTTTATGTGCTCATTCGAGGCATGGAAGTGGTAACACACCACCTGACAGACTCCAAGCTACTACTGATATTTTAGAAAGTCTGTCTGCTTGTTTTTTGTCACACTATCTCGGCCTACTTGCTGAACCGATTTCTATGTAATTTGACATTGAGGTATTTGAAAATCTGGAGTAGAACATTCTTTTAGATACTACATTTTACTACTAACACTTTTTTAAATCATAATATAGCAAACAAGTAGATGGCTCTCCTGATGGAAAGAGGAACCAACGCCTATAGACACCAAAGATGTTAACAGTGCGTTGCTACCGGTATGCCAGGATGACTACCGGCTACCTAACCCTCCAAACCGGAACACGACAATGACTAGCATTGACGCTATTGCGGCTGGAATAGGTAAGACGGTGGTACCAAATACCCAGGTGAGATACCTAGTGGTCAAGTTGGTAGTTCCAATCAGTCGCCTTTGCGACCTGCCTGGCAGAAGGGTAGTTGATATATTCCTCAAAGAAGCCCAGACAAACACGGGGTTTCTTAAATTATCCCCTAAGGGGCTGAAATAGATCCTCTATTTCCCCCTAAATTTCGTGCAAACAACAAAACAATCTTTTTTAATAAATAGTTCTAAAATTTAATATACGCGTACCTCGTGATGGTTTGAGCCCCATTGTAGTATAGCCAATCGGCCGTTTGCTTAGGCAGTTCGTTAGAGGTGAACGATTAGCTATTCGAGTCACTACCGTCGTATCTAGTAGATAGAGTTCTGCAACGTCCCAACCGGATATATAGTACCACCACCATACTTGTTCCTGCTGCAACAGCACCATTGCTTGCCAATTTCATGTTCTGGTCTGGAGGGTAAAGTAGCCGGTAGACTTATGAATGTGGAATTACAATTCCGCCACATGGATAGCAAGGCACCATTAACATCTTTGATCTCTATATGCGATGCTTTCTGCTTCTATTAGGTGAGCCATCTGTTTTTTTATTGATGATATAAAAAACCCTCGTGGGCTAGAGGTTAGCCTATTCGGCCCAGATAACAAAGTTGGGCAAAAGTGTTATTGAGGTTTTTCTCGAGAATTTAAATCTCAGTAGCAGCTCAGGTTACAGTGGTGGGGTGTTATCACATCAGTGCCTCAGACTAGCACGTAAAGTTTTCGGTCTGGTTAGCGCTATAAATAAACTATAATCGATAATATCGAGCGGTAATGGCTTTTATTTCCATATACTTCATCAAATTTGGATTCAGGTTTTATCCTCCAATTTGTACTTGTGCAGTTGGTTGCTGATTAAGTTTTGAAACTGAAATACCCTATTACATGTTTTATCTACAAGCAATTCAAACCGGAGATCTCATGATCTACAGTAAAACAAATTGACCACTAGCCTTATCAAGCAGTCAGCTATATGATAAATATTGTAACAAATTTCTTAACCTTTAGTAAGTGAATTATATCTCATCAAAATATAAATGTGAAATGAGAGCCCAGTAAGAGTATGCATCTCTGTCGATTTCGCAGACAAAAGATTTGAGATTTATTTGGGTGCTAAGTTTTGTGAAGAAACAATTAAAATTTTAGTTACAAGAACCTACAACATTATTAAATCAATTTATATAACAATTTTTTATTTCTTGGTACTACCACAGTGTTTACTACTTAAAATTTTATACAAGTTCTTTAATTTTAACAGACAAGTATTTACACAATTTATTTATTTTACTTAGAATACATATCTAGCTCAAAATTTGATTTTGCTAGTTTTCATTTACAGGCATACATTTACTGTAAGTCATACGCGCGTTAGTGTGCTTTGTGTTCATACTGTACCTACACTGTTGTATTAAACAAGTGGGTGCACTTGTATCTCTGTCTACGTCTTCGGGTGTACGGACGTGATGATACTTTTTACTAGGTTGTAACGGCTACTTTTGTAATCGACGAAGTAAAAGGAAGTAATGTTATTGTATCACGAACAAATTCGCGGGCAACAGCTAGTTATGAAGAATTTTAAGTTTCAGATTTTTCTTTCTACATTCATAAAAGTCTACGTTGGTGCCAAATATCGAGTTTCAAGGTCATCTAGAAGTAGGTTAGATTTCTGATCTATATATGCGAGTCAGTCACAAAAATGGCGGTTTTTATTTGTTAATAACTCAATAACTCAATAACTGCTTGTGTTACATTGATAAAACTTTAAAGTCTAGAAAACTTAAAAGGTTTTAGCAAATGTGTCAAATTTTATGTATGTAAAGTACCCGTCCCAAGAAGTTATAAATTATGTAAACAAACGTTCAGGAGTTCACAACATTAGGTTCAAAGGAAAAAGTATCAATTTTTTTAAATACCTATTTAATAAATTATTAACAAAGGAATTACTGCAAGCATCTGACCACGAATAATATTATAATTCAGATGTTTCTGTTTCTATGTCAGAACCAGTGACATGCATCTTAGATGTACTGGATACTGGGTCCATTATACGTAAATACACAATATCAAATAACAATAACGATAAAATTAAGGCAACAATTAATGAAACTCATAACAATAACCAAGTGATAACGAAACAATAACAAAATTAACAATAACAACCAAATCCACGATTTTAACAAAACAATGAAACAAACTCGTATGACGCGTTTATTTCAAAATGGCGAACCGATGGTTCGCAGTCCCGGTGACCGGTGCGTCCCGGTAGGTACCAAGAAACAAAAACGACAGTGTTTTGTGTCGATAATTATGATCTGACTAAATTAAATAGATTGTTACTTTCATATAACCCGTCTATACTTTTTGTCGATTGAATATGGTCAGTTCATTATTGTTTCGCAGTAAAAATATTCACTTGGTAAAAGATGTTTGTTTACATAATTTATAGCTTCTCGTGACGGGTACTTTAGGATAAATAGTTTAAAAGTAGCACGAGATGGTTCGAGTAATATTACACACGGGCGCTGCGTCGCCAGTTCCTTCTTCGAAATTGGCTGGATACGCGTCCGAGTGTCTTGATAAATAAAATAAGTTTGTCTGTTGTAGTTGCTGTGGTTACCCAAAATGAACCGAAAATGTTGTCTTACCTTGACGGTATATTTTTAGAGTGGTTAGATGCTGAATCAAATCAAACTTTTTTTCAAAACAAATCTTCAGAATTAAGAGATATGTGCAAGCAAAGTAAGATGCTTAGTGAACTTCCGAAAGCTGAAGTAAGTTACTACAGGTTATAGGATTTTGGCGGTCATTTACGTTAAATTGTCATGATTTATTAACAAAAAGCTTATTCATGCTTAAAAGGCCGGTAACGCAACTGCAAAACCTCAGTATTTATAATTATGAATTTATTCTTGAAGATTACTAAACCTCCTAAAAAATTGAATCAGGATAATGAAGTCAAGCGCGTATTTCTATAATGCGAGTATATGAATGAGTATATGAATATGAATGAAGATCACTACTGTCATATTAATATTATTTGAAATATCATCAATGTTAAGTTAATACCATTAAAACATAAATATTGAATGAGAGCCAAGAGAGCCAAAGAACCTTATCAAAATTCGCCGCCAGCTCCCGATCTAATACTCCCTGTATTTAATATCATACACACTAATAAACAGTTATTACAGTACAGAAGACTTATAGTCAATTCCATGATTTCCAAAGGATATTTTAACTCAAATATTTAAAATATAGGTAAGGATTAAATAAATTTAATACCAAATGAATAATAAGGCTGCTCAAATTATAATTATTTTTTTCACAATAATTTATTGTAATCTTATGTATTTTCCATTGCCAAAAACATTTTGTTTGAGTACAAACAATGACTTAGACGTAATTTTTTTAGCGTCGATAGGGAAGTGGTTGATCACGATCTCGCCCAATGAAACGCGTTTCCCTTGAAGGTACCCTTCTCTTGAAGATCCCCAGATAATACTCATCGGGAAACATGGACTCAGGACGTATTTTTCAGTCCCTTGCAGTTCGGATGAAGAATGTCGAGTCGAATCGCTTTGTCCAGGTACATGGAACTTCCACCATATGGCGATGCTTAGAATCTATGCACCTCGACGATCGATGGAAAAACGCTGATGGCGGAAACAAGTTGTACGATTCCGCAGCGCACTCACCAAAATGTCTTAGTCGCATTAAACTTGACCAGATTGGCATCGCCCTAATCGGAGACTGCCTGTAAGGACAGGTACAAACGATTGATCATCGCCTCTCTGAGAGACTGGATCTGTGCCGTACTGGCCTGCGCGCTGGATGCGTAACTCTCCACAACAGTTCTATCGTCTGCGTACCCATGTATGGGTTCAGCAAATCGTTAATATGTAGCAGGAATAGAGTTGCGGAGAGAACTGATTCCTGAGGGATACCGGTATTTATAGCCATTTGGTCGAACGAGCAGCGGTCGACGACTACTCTAATCGAACGACTACCCAAAAAATCTGAGATCCAGGTGCAGAGAGACCAGCAGGCAGACCGTACGATGGAAGCTTGCCATTAAGACTATCATGCGAGACCTTGTCAAAGGCCTTCAATATATCAAGGGAGACTGCTAGTGCTTCACCATGATTCTCAATGGCTGCGCTCCAGGAGAAGATCCCCAGTGGACCGATTTCAGTGAAACCCGTACTGGTGGTCACTGAGTAGATCGTTCACTTCTAGGTGTGCCATTTGCCTGTTGACGAACAGGATACCATTTACAACCGATATTTCCGAATCAGCTAAATTTTGCATAGTTTAAATTATGTCCATGCATTGAGTTATTTTTGTTGGATAAAAATTAAATTTTGTATATTTAAAATATTTTTATTACATTAGTCAATTATAACATTATTCAACAACAGCTTCAAGAAAAGAGCTTACTCATTCTTAAAAGGCCGGCAACGCAACTAGAAGACCTCTGGTATTGCGAATGTCCATGGGCGGCGGTGATCACTTACCATCAGGTGCATGCACCTCTTGCTCGTTTGACCCATCTTCAATAATTAAAAAAAAAAATTATCGATTTTGAACAGCCTCTGAACATTTGGCTGGTCCTTTAAAAGTAACCCTGTATATATAATTTACACAAACTCTTACATCTAGGTACCAAAATTACAAATATTTGTATTTCCTTTCAGAGAGCGCTGCAGGACACAGTACAGTGTTTGAAGCAATCATTTGACGCCAACTACTTAAAAAAGGAGATTCAGAAAGCTGATACGGAACAGAAGGCTCGGGAATTGTAAGAGATTATCTAAATACATGAAACAAAATTAATCTCCCGTATTTTTACAAAGTCACGTAATCACGGCTAGCCAGTTCAGCTTAACACAATGGTGACTCACCAAGCTTATTTCACATTGGTCTTGTATTTCCTTTCAGAGAGCGCTGCAGGACACAGTACAGTGTTTGAAGCAATCATTTGACGCCAACTACTTAAAAAAGGAGATTCAGAAAGCTGATACGGAACAGAAGGCTCGGGAATTGTAAGAGATTATCTAAATACATGAAACAAAATTAATCTCCCGTATTTTTACAAAGTCACGTAATCACGGCTAGCCAGTTCAGCTTAACACAATGGTGACTCACCAAGCTTATTTCACATTGGTCTTGTTCCTTCATGTATTTACCATATTATTATTTTTTTTACAAAATGAAAATATTTAAGGGCTGTTTCCTCTGCCAAGAAATATAAATTTAAAAATGTAAGGTTTTTTTATACAATAATGCTTTTTTAATTATTGTTCCCCATAAAATAAATCAAAAACCCGTATTTTGGTGTTGGTAAGCAAGAAGTGTCAACTCTAGCTACGGATGACTATTTTTTTAACTATTTTATTTTAGTGAGCCGTCTGTTTGTTGTCTATTCAATACTAAAAATTATAATATATACCTACTTAATTCAACAATAGGGTACAAGAATTTTATTAGATATTACCTAAACCATTTGTTTAATAAATTTCAGTTTTTGTAACATAAAGTCTAGTTTAATGTTATGTTATCGGAAAATGATAAATTCCTTCAAGATATGTATGCATCCCTTTGAGCATGGACATCTTATTTGGTCAGTAAATTTAGCGGAAGCATTTGCTGATTCTGTGTGCATTGTGGACATTGAAAGGTTTGAAAGTGAGTTAAGTTATCAATATTTATACACACACACACATATACGCACACACACATGATAATACATACGTAAATATACAGAACGAGAATTCATCAGCGAACATTCACTCATCAGCGAACCAAGACCAAAGTGTAGGATCAGATGAATGACAAAACAATGCCACTAGCCCTCCTATCAACCTCACCCTAAGCCGAGATTCGGTCTCATAGCAGACACCCTTCGGGTGGAGGGCGTACAGCCGCCATCTTTAAACTGGCTGTGTATTCCCATATATTGAGTGAAGCCCATAAGGCCAGCAGCGATTTAGTTATTCCGAAAAAGCAAACATGCAATGTGGTTAAATTATTATAAACAATATAATTTAACTATCAAAACCTTAGTAGCTTTTTGGCGTCTAGTGGAGTCCGTTAACCCATCCATTCATCGGATGCATCAAAGCTATCGGTATCAACTATCGCAAGAAATATGCTTGTCATAATCAGATCAGTAAATTGGAGTGTTGGGGATCGCTACCCACCGGTGCCTGGGTGCGTGGGTGCGTGGTAATTGTGGTGAAACAAAATATTTATTGACGTTCGGTTCTATCTGTCTAACTCGCAAATAAATCGGTGTGATGGTATAAGATTTAAAAATGTAGTATTATCAGATAGAGCCTAGCGAAGCACAAGGCCACTACTTACCTATTCTCTAAGCGCCTCGTTGTTTTTTGAACCTCCATAGCTTGGGTTAAGGTTATACCAGATAAGTGAAATTCTCGGAATATATTTTAAATAGTGGATTTATTAAACATGTAAATTTTCAATTGCATAGTTCTTATACGTTTGACATGCTTTATCCAACCGAGAAGTAGATTGATGTGATTGATTGGCCCATTTAGGGAGGTGAAAGTTGCGTGAAAACCGTTTCAAAAGTCACGAGTTTGGCAAATCGCTGCTTGTCACTACATAGTATAAAACAAAGTCGCTTTCTCTGTCTGTCCCCATGTCCCTATAATAATAATAATATCCCTATGTATGCTTAAATCTTTAAAACTACGCAACAGATTTTGATGCGGTATTTTTAATAGATAGATTGATTCTTGAGGAAGGTTTTAGTATATAAATTTTTCCGATATTTCCACAAGAACAAAAGCGACGCGGGTGAAACCGCTGGCAGGTTGCTAGTAAGCAATAAAACTTTGAATTCATGCGTGGGTACGGATACCCACATAAATTTTTTATTGGGTAATTAGGTCAAAATTTAAGTATATATTTTGTTTATAATTTAGTTATTAGAATCAACAACTGAATACTCCTTCAGTTTGTAGTCTTTTAAATTTTATTGTTTATATTGTATTGTTGCCTTAAATAAAATGAATGAACGAAAATAAGGTATGTCTTTAAAATTTCAGAGTACATTGCCTTGAATGAAACAAAATGTATGGAAAAAAAGACAGCAGCTATACAAACCTGCGCCAAAAATACTACAACAGAATTATTAAGATATGAAAACTCTTTATTTGGTTTATTTTCTCGTCTTAGGTTTCATTTTAAAGTAAGTATTTGTAACTATGCATCTATAATATGAAATCTGTACTGCAATGATTTGTTCTTTTTATGTCAATCTGCAGCTATGCTATGGTCCCATACAGCCATCGACCACATAACCATTAGATGAGCCTGATGTTTGATTTGAAAGTCTAATCCATCGGGTACTTTAAAATTGAATACACATATCCATATATTTCACTAATCGTGTGCATCTGCCGCACGCCACCATAAAGGCCTAGAAATTATTTATACTGTCTTGTAGGTACATTGTGTGTTTACACCTGCAACAGAAGTAATAACACTTAAAAAATTTGGTAATGTGCGTGTCGGACTACGCGCAATGTAGGATTCGGAAGTTTCCTATCACAAAACAACAAAGAAAAATATCAACACGCGGGATTTTAACCTGCGACCATCTCCCTAATGAAAAGAAGAGCGTTCTGGGCTCTTCTTTTCATATAGCAAAGAAGAATTTCACCGCCTCAAGCCCGTCGACACTAGCTCAGTGGAAGAGAGTCCCGGCTGTAGGGAGATGGTCGCAGGTTCAAATCCCGCGTGTCGATATTTTTCTTTGTTGTTTTTAAGGTTTTTCCAGTTTCCCAAGCACGGGGTGAGTGCTATAACACAAAAAATAATTTCCTATCACAATAATGCGGACTAAGAAGAGGGCTTTTACAGTTTCTAAGCTATTCAACGTTAATGACAAATATCTTTATACATGTTCCCCGAAAAAAAAACAGCCCATAAAAACTTCTCTAAGTACACTTTATAAGTTGGTTGACTATTTCTCAAAAACTTGTAGAGCCTTCTAAGTTGTGAGTTGAGTCGAGTAGTTATTTCAT
This sequence comes from Apodemia mormo, assembly GCA_036924255.1. Lineage (NCBI taxonomy): Eukaryota > Metazoa > Arthropoda > Insecta > Lepidoptera > Riodinidae > Apodemia > Apodemia mormo. The sequence continues at coordinate 35,126,130 of JAUPFN010000007.1, forward strand.
GATCCTGAAAGTGGTAGCCAGCTGCTAGAAAACAAAATTAGTTAGGGATATCTCTGCGTCCAAATAATGGAAACCATGTTTTTGAAACTAAAAAGTGAGTTCAATTATAAAATTTGATAAATTTCTGTTGATGGGCGACTTGGTGAGAGCTTCTCAAAATTTTATTTTTGATTAAAAAAATTAGAATAAAAAAAAAACAACATTTATTACTATATCCAGTTAGGTTGACGACAAATAAGGTACATGCCATAAACACACACACACACAACGCAGAGATACCCCTAACTAATTTTGTTTTCTGGTAGCTGGCTGCCACTTTCAGGATCATGTTATTTGACAAAGTAGCATTTAGCAAAGTAATTCACGTATATATATATATATATATAGGCTGTTCCAGACCACCCGTCCAGACTGATTACTGGGAAGTTTCAAAAAAAATGAAAACAAAAAAAAACACGTGTTCAATATTTTTTGAAACTCTATCCAAAATTGCCAAAAACAACCCGCAACCCCAACCCCCTGCTAGGGGTAGGGGGTGCAACTTTAAAAAATCAAATGACAAACATTTTGTTTAAAAGTTTTTTATTGTTTTTCAGTAGATGGAGAAATTTCCATCTCAAAATCGAAATCTGCAATGAAAAATAAAGGTTTTATTTGATTTTCTGAAGTTGCACCCCCTACCACTAACAGAGGGTTAGGGATGGGATTGTTTTTAGCATGGTTGGATGAAGTTTCAAAAACTATTTATTGAACACGTGTTTTTTGTTTTCATTTTTTTTGAAACTCTCCACAGTAATGAGCCTGAACGGGTGGTCTAAAACACCCGGTATATGTAATCTTAGTGGGTAAAAATTGTAATATCAGTGTCTAAAAAAAACCTTGTCCGATCGTCAACGACATTGTTTAGTAACTTAATACAATAATATAAACGCTATTATTTTATGTATACGGGTAGGTAATTTTTCGCCGATTAGAATAAATAATCTTGAATTACATTTCAAATATTACTATGGCAACGTAAAATGCCTGAAAATGCCGATAGCCGATACAAACACGACTAATAGGTTCGCCTGCTTATTCGACGAAGTGTTGTACAGTTTTTAATATTAGCCAAATTTTAGCAAAATTGAAGGTTAAATATGCCCCGTTGGGGTTGATCAGGGTATTACAGGTATACTCAGTGACATAAAAATTCCCAGCTTAACAACAAAACTTATTTGTGAACAATGACCATAAAAGTATGGGACATAGGCTTGAGTCAATCTTTGTTTTAGAAGGTTAATAAATGTCTCATTAACCCCTCCAAATATTTTTTTCGAATTTAAAATGTGTTCTGTAGCTCTTAGGAAAAATGTAACATAACTTCAAAATAAAAGTACCCTACATTAAATAATTTTAAATAAACAGTATAATAGGTTAGACGAACTATTTTACCCATTTAATGATTGATTTTGAATAAATAATACACCTAAAAAGTTAGGAGACGGGCTGCCATATGCATAAGTTTACCGGCTACCTTACCCTCCAACCAAAGAAAAACAAAAGGAACAGAAACTTGTTTTTATTCTTTTTGTTTTTCTTTATTGGTGCTTGCACCAACGCTATTGTGGCCGGAATACATAATGCAGTGGTACAAGGCCGGTCGAGACGTTGCAACAATTTACCACTTAGTAATTAATCACAATGTAAGTGATACGTATCAGCCTGTTCTTAACTTAACGAGTTGCATAGCAGTAAAAAAATTGATGTATTTTTCAAAAACGGACCCAGATCAACACGGGAATAGCTTTGGTATAGGCGCTATCCCTTTCTGAATAGTCTGTTGATGATGGTTACTTTTTTTCTATTAAGAGAGATATATTCTTGTTTGATATGCTATGAAATCTTATAGATATATCGCAACATATTAACATTTTTCAAGTTCAATTAATGAAACAATAATAATTTTTGACCTGATGATGCGTTAAAACGCGAAACTGGTTGGCTTTAATAAATAAAAAGTCAAGTAAAACAGTACAACTGCTTTTAATACGATATAAATATAAGTATATTATATATATTTTATAAACATAATATACGCAAAACTTATAGTGTGACCTACGTATTATACCGTAAAGTTGGAATGTTATTAATCAATTTTTTCATAGGACGACTACTAAGAATTAAAGCTTTTGGCTTAATTGGGTTTACTGATAGACCAAAGGATTTGGCCCACTCACAAATCTTATCCAAATCGTAATTCATTTCTCTGACTACTTCTGCTACATTCCCGAAGCTAAAATGGCGATATACCTGTTTATACGACCCCTGAATCAATTTGACTCGATGATGCTTGACACGTCACAAGTAACGTAACAATTATTAAGGCGCAAAGTATAATATTCCGGTAATATGGAAACGTTAGATAGAATGATCGCTCAGCCCTACATTACACGGTTGTATTCTACAGCCCAATATAATCACTAATACCGAATTTTAATGACAGAATGACTTTATCTCATTTTTGCAACAAGTGTAACCGACAAAATTTTGTACGTTCGTTCGAGGCAGAAGCCTGTTAGCACTCCACTTACTACAAGCCTGTTACGCGATTTTTTTGAGAAATATTTAAAATATTGTTTGAACGCTGGTAACAAATATTTTAATACTTTATGATGTTACACTTGAAATTTGTTATATTTGTTTGATCCCCGAGAACTCATAATATGAAACATATAGTAGCTTATTGCCTAGCCCATTTTTTATAACTAGATTAATCGTCTTCTTTTAGGAAAATGAATGCAGCCAGATCTCAGGTTTTCAGACATGCGTAACACCGATTATAGAGGAATGCTCTCCAGGCATGAAAATTATTGAGCTCTTGTTTAATGATATCCGAAGAGCTGTTAAGTGCCAAGTAGAGATACATGAAGGTCAGCTATTTACTATTCAGTACATAAAACCTATACTGGTCCGGGTCCTTTTTTAAGATAGACTATATTGAAGAATTGGCTATTCTGTCACGCAGTCTGTATAAGCAAAACGACAAGTGTCAATACCATCGTAACTGCTAGGCAGTAGAGCTCCAAAACGTCTCGTCTAGGAATTGAGTAACAACGCCTTAACAATCCTATATTTACCTGCGTCATACTAGAAGAAGAAGCAAACTTTTGAAATTTAGCATACGTATAGACGATGACCTAAAATAGCATGCAGACTACTTATTATGCCGGAAAAATTAGTTATTCCCGCGGGATTCCCTATAAACTTTTATAATGCAGCGGGCTGCACGGTGCAGTTAGGGGGCGTCCATAAATTACGCGAGGTGTTTTTTAAATTTTCTGTCCCTCCCTCCCGCCCTGGTAAGATATCGTGAGATTTTATTCAACCCCCTTCCCCATCCGCCAATCTCACGTGAGATTTTTAAAAATGTGGTTTTCCTAAATATGTAAACGCGTTTGATTGTTATTGTAAAAAGAAAAAAAAATTGTTTTGTGCTTTTATTTACGACTATTTAAGACGTCGATGTATGGATCAAATTATTTTCTTTCGAACGAATTAGTGAATTATCTTAATCGTATTATTATTAAACTTAAGATTAAATCTTAAGCATGTACAATCTAGATAATGGATCAAAATAGTATATTTTTTTTGTTTCAATCAGTAAAAAAATTGCGTAATATTTGCCGAGACCCCACTCTCCCCAACGTAAGATTAGATGAAAGTAAAACTCGACCCCCTCACCCTTAAACATCTCACGTAATTTGTGAACGCCCCATTCGTAATTTTATATACTTGAAAAGTTGTACTGAATTTTTTAAACTTTTTAATTAATGATATCATAGGAAATATAGGAAATTCCTAAAATCTTCAGTTTCAGCAAGATGGAAGGGAACACAGACTGGGACATGATTCTTGAGTCTGTGTTCCCCGACGAGTACAATCTAGGGATCTTCAAGAGAAGAGTGAACAGATACCTTCAGATCTAGGGAAACGCGTTCCATCTTAGGCCGCACCTTTGCTTACCGTCAGGCGAGATCGTGGTCAAGCGCTTCCCTGTACCTTTGTTGTTTTTTATAATATTTTAACGTTATTTATTTAAACCGCGCAGGGTAAAACTTAAACATATTTTAACTCCCAAAAGAGCATTGTTAACTCTCATATGTCGCAATAGTTAACTAGCGTCTTATAATAAGAAATATATAAAAAATACAGCATATATTTCTGAGCATTAATAAGCAAGGGTTTTCTACCGTGACATCTAGAATTTTGATTTTAAATGCCTTAAAGGTTTATCTTATGTGACGGTAGTAAGCAATAAGAGAACTTCAGTACTTAGTTCGAAAACAGGGTATCTATGGATAATATTGACACATATTACAGTTAACTCACAAAATCTGCGTAGATTTAATACTTCATTGCGATTGAAACTCTACATAAACACAAAAAGTAGGAAAAAATAAGCAAAATAACGGGTCTCGTGTGAATTGTTTTTAAGTTAAATTCGTTACTGAGGGTAGGTATTTAACAATAATACCTTTCGTTCCGTATCTTAAAAAAATGTATTTTATCGAACTCTTAATTTTGATTTCGGCAAGATTCAGAAGAAATACAAAATGTTTACTTAATTTTGATTTGGCTGTGATTGCGTATAATTTTTTGTAGGTATTTGTATTGATTTTTGTATTCAGCGTTACTGTGAGTTTTACCAAATTTTTACACGTAGGTAGGTATATAAATTTTTAAATTAATTGCATTTTACAGGTAATTTAACAAAAACAAAGGATGTACCCAAAAAAAGTTCAACATCATCGAGGGAAATATTTGAAGATAATGTTCTTGATGTAACTTCTTTACATTTTTCTAAAATAATCGAAAAGGAGTTATCGGAAATTCCTAAGAAGATAAGGATTGATTGTATGCAAGAAATACTTGGAGTATTGAAAAAATATGTTATATAACTTGAATAAAACTATTTGTTGTTGTATTACTCTACTTTACTCTCTTTTAAACTTTTATTGTATTAATTGTATCAAATTAGAAAATATCTCAGTAACAGCTTTATTCAAATATTAAAGAAATGTAATCGAAAAAATCCTAATTATTAATAACCTACACAAATCAAAAATGTTTTTTTTTTCTATTTTCTAATAAAAAAACTTTGTCAGAGATTGGAAAAGTGCCCGTTTGCCGATAGGCTTTCCACCTATCATAATATTGTGGGACTAAGTATCTTGGGCTAATCGTGGGTGCATACCTCTTCTACTACGTAGGTCACACTATAAGTTTTGCGAAACTCAAAAAAACAACATGTTATAACCAAAATATTATATTTATTGCTTTTCAAAATAATCTCCTTTACATTTTAAACATTTTTTCATGCGATCGAACCATTTTTTAAAACAGGAGGACCACAGATCTGAAGGCATGTTTTCTACGTGCTGATTGTAAAAAGTTGAGTTGGTAAAAGTAAAACCACTCATCAAATCTTTCATTTTGGGGAAAATATAGAAATCACAGGGTGCTAGGTCGGGGCTATGCGCAGGATGAGTGACGAGATGTACTTTTTCGGAAGCTAAAAACGACTTTGTTTTGTTGGCCGTGTGTGAAGAAGCGTTATCATGGTGTAGGAGAATGCGGCTTTTTTTTTACGTGGGGGAAACCCATCATGGGTACCATTCTAATCACGGGGGCGATTAAATGGTTATGCCGGACTTCTACCGACTAAAACCCCACGGTTGCCACCTTCAGCGCATATGGGTGAGCCCCGGGATCTCCAACTAGAACGCACACGGTGCTCCCCCGCGTACTCAGCTGCGATTTGCAGCTTATCTCGATATAGCTTTAAAACGCTGCGCTTTTAAAAAGTTTACGGAAGCATGTTGGCAACCTATATACTTCTGTACCATTCCATGGCTGCTAAGCAAGTATGTGAGACCCCCGTCTCACGCACTAAGCGTTACCAGAACGCAAGGGTACTGGTAACTGTGTACGGCCTTCCCTGCGTCGCATTCCGCGACGGGCAGCTTCCTCTCGCTCCCAATCGCGCTCGGCTCTTTCCTTCTGTGACATTACTTTTTCACAGAATGAAAGTACCGCTTTCCACACATTCTCGTTTGCTACCATACCTTCCAGTAACCTTGACAACGAGAGGTCAGTTCCACTTATGGCGCAAAGTGCGTTGCGCTCCTCAGTCCAAGCTGGACACTGTTCTAGAGTGTGTTCAGCGGAGTCCTCGGGACTGTTACAGTGGTGGCAGGCAGCATTTGACTCTCTACCGATTCGGCAAAGATACCGTCCGAAGCAACCGTGCCCCGTTAGGATCTGCGTCATGCGAAATGATAAAAAGCCGTGGCACCTTTCCAACCACTGTTTCAGTATTGGCAAAACGGCACGAACGGTTCGAAGACCCGATTCAGCGTTCGCCAACCACCGAGACGCCTCTATCACCTCGTTTCGAAGCCGTGCTTCTCTCCTCTCCATCTCGATGGGAGCCAACCGAAAACCCCGGTTCCGTCGCACCTCCTCTCGCCAATGGAAAAGTGACGAGAGGGCTCTGGCGTCTAAGTCCCAGGGTGGTGTCCTGGTCAGCACACACGCAGCATCATACGCGACAGTGCGGTATGCCCGGGCAGAATGCAGCTTTAGGGTCGTCTTTCGCGAACTTTTTCTAACACTCTTGGTAAACAAATGGTAGAATACCACTCGGCATTAACACTTTTTTGATCTTCCAATGGAATTGTACAGATAGGACCCGTAGAAGAAAAAAGACGCTATCATTTTTTACCAACGTTTCTCGCTTGCCTCACTTTTGTTGGCCTGTTCTCATTTTCAAACACCCATTTACAAGATTACTGCTTTTTTTTCGGGTTCAAAACAATAAATCCACGTTTCGTCTCCTGTGACAATGTCATAAACAGCATTAGAATGTCCGTGGTCGTACTTCAGTAGCATCTGTGAGCACCATTCCACGCGAGCCCGTTTCTGCTCCACTGTCAGTTCATGAGGGATCCAACGACAACAAAATTTCCGAACTTTCAATTCTTCGTGTAAAATTTTCTGAATTTGGCTCATACCAATCCCCAATAGCGTACCGCAGAGGGGCCCTGTGTCAAAATTTGTTGAGGGGCTCAAATGAAGGGCAAAGATTTCTCACAAAATAAACAAAATGCTTGCATTAAAATAAAATTAAGATTTATTGATTATAAGCTATCATTTCCTGCTAGAAATTGAGCGAGCTTAACAATTAAATACATTTTACTCGCCTTTTTTGGTAAATTAATTTATTAAATCATCTATAGCTAAAGATGGTTTTAGTTTTCCTAAAATTCTGCCTTTATAGACAATAGTGACAAGTCTTATAGCCGTTCCTGTCCCATCGAAGTCCTTAGGTACATTTTTAAGTAAGTGATTAAATGACATTGTGGTTTTATATCAATGCATTGTGGATAACATTTTACTAATTTTTGCTAAAAACGTATGTAACGTTAGAGACCTCTATAGCCCGGGGGCCCCCTATCATTGATACAGCTGACACGACGGTAGCTACGCTCCTGTAGAGTACTCCGATTTTAATCTAAATTAGATACAATAAAATAATTTAATAATATGTAAGTTCGATGATCTTATATATAAAATTCTCATGTCACAATATTAGTTACCATACTCCTCCGAAACGGCTTGACCGATTTTTATGAAATTTTATATGCATAATCAGTAGGTCTAATCCATCTATTTTTCATACCCCTAAGTGATACGTAAGGGTTGTCCCCCCTAACATTTTATTTTTTAGTTAGTTTGTTTTTTATTTTTTTTATAATGTGGCATTAAAAAATACATAGTAAAAAATACGTAGTAGAAGGGTAAAACTTTAAGGGTTGTGCTAAAGTTTTACCCTTCTGCTATTAACCCCTATTTTTAATAGCGATATTAGTAATTCGATAATTTTTATGGCAAAACAACGTTTGCCGGGTCGCCTAGATAATTTATAAAAAAGCCTAACCTCTTGGTGCCTGTAGCTACATAAAACCCTTAATGCCAGTTCTGATAATGTTATGTGATTAAATTACAGTATTATCCAAATATTTTGAAAAATACACTTGCTTTAGTTGTAAATCATGGGATTGTTCTGTTTTCTTTAGATAATTGAGTTTTTTTAGTATCGGAAGGGAAATGCTTGACCAAGATCTCGCCTGATGGTAAGCTAAGATGCGACCTAAGATGGAACGCGCTTCCCTAGAAGGTACATGTTCACTCTTCTCTTGAAGATCACTAGATTGTACTCGTCGAGGAACACAGACTCAGTAAGCATGTTCCATTCCCTTGTGGTTCGAATGAAGAATGTCGAGTCAAACCGCTATGTCCGCGTACGTGGAACGTCCACAATATGGCGATGCCTAGAATCTGTGCACCTCGACGATTGATAGAAAAATGGGGATGGCGAATTCAAGTCGTGCAGTTCCGCAGCGCACTCTCCAAAGTGTATCCAATAAAAAACCGATAAAAAAGTCACTCTGTGGCGATGAGCGAGGCTCTGGGGTTTTGTGCCTGCCAGATCACCGTCGTTTATGAGCTTCTTGGCACGCCACTTTTTCATCTCAATTTTCTCCAGCTGGTATTTGGCAGATCCATCTCAGAGGTGAGAGCAGTATTCCATGCAGGAACGGATTTGTGCTTGATAAAGGTTGACTGTCCCGGGATCGTTGCTGAAACTGTACGCGCGGGCCATAGAGGCCCGCGCGCTGGATGCGTAACTCTTAATAATAGTGCTATCGTTTGCGTACCCATAGATACCGGGCTTAAGCAGACCGTTAATATGTAGCAGGAATAGATTTGCGGAGAGAACCGATCCCTGAGGGACTCCGGCGTTTATTGTCATTTGGTCGGACGAGCAGCCGTCGACGACTACTCTCATCTACTGGTCACTTAGAAAATCTGATATCCAGGTGCAGAGACCAAAAGGTAGACCATACGATGGAAGCTTGTCAATAAGACTACCATGCGAGACCCTGTCAAAGGCCTTCAAGATATCAAGGGAGACAGCTAGAGCTTCACCATGATTCTCGATGGCCGCGCTTAAGATTTAGGTGGCATACGTCATAAGATCCCCAGTGGAACGATTTTCGGGAAACCCGTATTGGCGGTCACTAAGTAGGTCGTTCGCTTCTAAGTGTGTCATGAGCCTGCTGTTCAGTACACGCTCCATACTCTTGCAGAGTATAGACGTGACTGAAATTGGTCTATAGTTGGAGGGATCGGCATGACTGCCTTCTTTCGGCACAGGCTGCACGTTGGTAAGCTTCAGAGATTTCGGTACTTTTCCAGTCGCCATTGAAAGGCGAAAGAGGTATATCAACCAAGGAGCGAGTTCAGATGCACAGATTTTAAGCACTATGACTGGAATCCCATCAGGGCCACTGGCTTTGTTCATGTCGAGATTCCGCAGCGTTTTAAGAATTTCAGTCTGACGGATGCGAATTATTCGCCTCGCATCCAGGTAGACTAGGTGGTTGCGCGTTGGTGGGAACTAGATGCGAGTTTTCTTCAAATAAAGTAGCGAATAGGTTTGCTTTCTCTACGGCAGTGTGAGCCAGCGTCCCATCCGACTTTAGCAGAGGAGGAGGTGAGGGGTGGCAGAAATTTGATTCAACCGACTTTGCCAGGGACAAAAACCTTGGGAGAGTTGCAACCTTATTGACGTTTTATTCCTCTTTTTGTATGTTCTGTAAGATTTCTTGACCGCTCTACGTATAAAATACTAGAATTAACAGTGTGAACATTACTACAGCTATCTGTAACTGTTTTATTTTACTGAGTTAAAAAAAAGAGAGGTTCTCAATTCGGCTGGTATATTTTTTTGATGTATGTACACCGATTTTGCCGAGGTTTCTGAACCGATTTACGTGATTCTTTTTTTTGTTTGATGCGGAATAGTTTCGAATTGGTTTAATAAAAATTTGATTCAGGTAGGCCTAATAGTTTTTATTTTATTAGCATTTTTTTATTTATTTTACCTATGCCGATGTCTGAAATCAAATCTCGCAAGTAAATTTTATCCACTTCCCGGTTACCGATTGAGCTGCAATATTGTATACATATGTAAATTAGATGACAATGAAAACTTATTATGAGATAGACCTGATCTGATGCTGGAATTGGAAGGTGACCATAGGATCTCAGTAATTAAATCAGGGCTTGTTAATCGGTTAATTTAAAAACCTAAATCAACGCAAGTGCGTGAACAGCGTTTTATAAAGGTTTGGCTCTACCTTAACCTCAAAAATAGCGGTTTACTCGTTGAGCGAAATTATAATGACATTTCTTAACAAATTCAAATATATATTTTAAAATGAGGCAAGTGGCCAGCACTATTTATTAGTAACAAACAGAAGGTGTTACACTATAATAAACTGATAAGCTGGAATTTAAACCTTACGACGATGCTCAAGTTTGTGTTGTTTTCTATTTGTGAGCTTGTCGTCGTTTATTAAGCTACGGGCACTCAGGTCAACAGCATCTAAAGTTTTGCACTATCTCAATGTTTTTCCTCATTCACATCCACATCACGGTAGTAGTTTTTATCTACCGATCTACCGATCCGGTAGTAGTTATTAAAAAATATGTTGACGTGTCAAAATAACTTGTAAAAAGTTTTATTGAATAAAGTACTTCCTATTTGTGATTTCTGAAAAATTCCAATTTTTAAAAAGTCATTAATATGCAGCAGAAATGAGATTGCAGAGCAGATCCCTTATACCATGGCATTAACTTAATGATTGATGACATGATGACATGATTTAGAACCACACAAATCGGCCGCTCTCTTAGAAAATCAGATATCCTACCAAAGAGTTCTATAGGTGTACCATAAGCTGGAAGCTAATTTACTGGTGCCTCGTCTCAGACCCGATCATAGAGATGTCTAAGGATTCGGCCATTGCCTCACCTCGACCAGCCAAGATCTTGCTCCATAGGTGAGTGGCATAAATTAACTTGTCACTAGTCAAGCGCCATCTTTAAATATTTTTTTATTTAATTGCTTGACACTGAGAAGCTCGTTAGCTTAAGTGCCAGGTGATGATTATTTCGGACACGCTCTAAGACTTGAAGAAATAAAAAAGAAAAGACGAAATAGTGAAGCCCCGCTAACAGACGCGCCCCCTCCTCCTACGCCCTCAGGCGTAGTTTACAATACAGGTTCGGATTGATCAAAAGCTCGAGAAGGTCACATTTGTAAGCAAAAAGGTACACTAGAGGCCGAAAAATCATTCACCAAGACGCTAATCACAACGAATCTTTGCTTGTAACAATCTTTTTATTTCATGTAGATACTTATCAAATGTGCAACAGCCCATTTCGTTGTGGATATTGAGGAAAGGTTCTATAAAATAAGTAATTTGTATTTTGTCACAGATATCCTTTTTATAAAGGTACTAGCTGTTCCCTTTGATTTCTTTGGGTGACCTACACACATTACTTCCTTTTACATAGTTGGTTAAAAAAGAAGTCTATCTTACTCAATAATAATTTGGCTACATATTTGTGATACAACTTCTTAATTTGGTCCAGCAGTTTTTAAGTTTATCTATTACAAACAAACCAATCTTATCTGTCTATATTATTATTAGTAGTTAGCAATTACTATTACTGAAGATAAACGTGTATTATATATCTAAATTACGTAGTTTTTGGACTTGTTTCTATTCAACCTTTAACCAATAATCGTTCTCATAATTTACTATTGTTAGGTTACGCTACGAACTGATAACGGTAAATGGTTACAGAATACGAAGCAAAATCTCTAATCTTAAAATAAAAGAAAAGCGCAGCGGGATTTCGTGTACAAAAAGAGAAACAAAGAAAAGTACCAGCGTAACTGCACTAATACGTGAACTAATACGTGATACTAAATAAGTGAAATTACATAAATTGTTAGTTGCCATCTGAATTATATTACTCTTGTAAATAACGTTGGAATATTTTCGATCTATTGTTGAGTTTTCCTCAACCATAAGTAAATTGATAATAACCGACAAACAACTAATTAATTAGTAGTATGTAATCTGCAGGCAAGAAATATATTAGGTTGTTATTCAAGAGCTTTGATATTATTTGACCAATTGTGTTGCAGGGTTATATAATTGAGTGTATATATATTATGTGTATGCATTTATGTATTAATATCTCTTTAGCAATATCTGTAGCCTATACGACTACGATGAATTGAAGCTCGAGTGATTTCATTAGATTTGACTTGTTTGAGTGACATATGAAACTGTATAATTTAACGCTAGAAAGAGGGTTGTATGTTTTCGGACCATGTAGGTGACAGGTTTTTAAGTAAATGAACTTCACGTTGTTCAGGATGAAGCAACATGCCTCAAATATTTCTACAGAATTCATGTTCAGAGAGAAGTATGACCATTGCAATTGTTTGATATTTTGCTCTTGTAGATCAATATTTTCATTTATAATAATGCTCATCTAAATCGATTAGAAGCCATTAACCAATATTAATAACTTTTAATCAATGTAGATGAGCATTATTATGTACCAGAATACAAACGTTTCCAGTATTACGCTGTTGTAAGCATAATGTAGGGCTAAATGTTTGTTGAAAATCATTTAAACCAATCATGTGTTTATTTATTCGAATGCGTTCGCCAAATTAATACCTATTGTTGCGACATGTGATGGTAATTGAAAAAGTCTGTTGGATATATTATATCTCTTCAATTATTTATTTTTTATGTTCCTGTTATATGGATATTATTTTTGTGTTCTTATTTATCAAAAAATAATAAAAGTGTGGCGATTAGCCTGGAATATAGATCAATATAATTAAGTCTATTCACCTGGAAAATCAATTATCATGTCTACCTTGTGATTTAGGAATTAGTCTGTTTGGTTCAGGTACCAAGGTGCCAAGTTTATTTTCCGGATTACGAAAAAGTTAATAAGGTTTTTCGAAAATCTAAAATCTTAGTAGTAGCTTTAAGTTTGGTGGTGGTATGGAAAACCCTTCATACCACGGATAAACAAGAAAAGTTTTCGGTCCCGTTTGTAACTTAAAATAAATAAAATGTTCTTTTTTTGCGTATCCCATTCATTCATGCTAAATTGCAGCGTAGACTAAAAGCATAATAAATTGCAAAATTTGCAGTTCCGTTGAACAACATAATTACGTGGTATTGGCAAATAGACGAAGGCTGTGATAACAAAAAGAGAAACTACATATTATGTCTTGTAGCACTCATACCGTGCTAGGGAAAATCTTATAAACTTATCAAAGAAAAAAGTTGATACGACAGGATTTGAACCTGCCACCTTGATTTTAGCCACGCTCTATTCTAATGAACCACCTGTAGAATTTTTCAGTGTGGCGAAATATAATTAAAAAAGATATTACATACTAAAATACATAGTTGACCTTAACGAAATCAGTTGATATTTAGATAAAATATCATAAGATAGAAGTCAATTAGAATGTGCTTCTAAATATGGACTCCATTAAATAACGTATATAAAACGCGACTGAAATCAATTTATTCATTTTCTTTATCACATAATGCATGCACACTTGGTGGTTATGTCAATTGTCCAGAGTTGCTGAGCAGAATATTCATAAAAGTTCCCAATAGATTTGTTCGCTACCCAATTTTGCTGTGTGTAAGTTTTGTTTTCACAAAATATCCGGAACACTAGTAAAATCGATTTCTTACCCACGAAACAATCTCAAATAAGGCGTACTGTTTTAAACTTATTTTCTGAAAATTATTTTTTACGTCAAATTTGTATAATTTATTGTTTTTGCTGGTATGTTTCTATCAAGCATATCGTTATCTTATCACGGAAACTGTTAATTGATTTATTTTGTTGCCTAGACATATAACGTTATTGTGTTAAATTGTTGTAAGTTTCCTGAGTAAATATAAATATGGCCACCCTTGTCGAGTCTAGTCTTTTTGATAAAAAGTAAATAAATGCTTGCGTACTCAAGTAATGTTCGGGGGGTGTACGGTGTCAACGGTCATAATTTCGGCAAATCGCTCTTCGTATATAATAAATTTCGATACTTATGTAAGAGTATCCATACCTAAATATTTATATTGGACAATTACTTCCAAAATAAAGATCTTGCAAATTTTATTACCTATTTGGTATCAGAATCGAGTGCTAAATACCGTTTTTTAGAATTAACAGTCTTTTACAAGTCAACCTGTATATATAAGGACGAATTGGCTATATATGAAGATTATTATTTTCCTTGTCGATACGCATTATAAATTTGTATTATTTAAATTTTAAACGGTACTGCAGGAGGACGTTTTTGTTAAATAATTTTTCTACTAACTTCTGATTTCAATAAAAAATGTTTTTCCGTTATTTTCTCACTTTTACGTTATTGGGTAAGTACAAGTTTTAACTTATGCATACTAGAAGACTAGGCTTTTACTTGAAAATTCTGTTCTTCGATTTTTTTTATTTTAAGTCATTTATTATTATAAAAATAAATAATAGACAAAAAAGACAAGCCCGGTTAGTTTCTTCTGCCGGATATTCTGTGTGTGGCCGCTTTCCTATTCGGTAGTAATTTTTCAAATGTCGACGTGTCAAAAGTTGGGCACTTCAACTTCAAATATGAACACATGCTATTTGTTGCTTATTAATGACGCAAACAGTTAAGTGATAATCACTGTGACAAACTTATTAATCTATGGTAAATGAATCATATAAATAAAACATGTTTTTCTATTGTAGGTGCTGTTGTTACCCAAAATAAACCGAAAGCGTTATCCTACCTCGACGGTTTATTTATGCAATGGCTAAATTCAAATCAAACTTTTTATCAAGAGAATTCTTTAGAATTAAGGGAGAGGTGCGAAGAACATAAAAAGCTCGATGAACTTCCTAGAGCCCAAGTAAGTTAAATACAAAACTTTTCGCAGTAGTTTATGTTAAATTGACGTGAATTTTGTTAAAGTGACCTACAGTTCCTTTTTGTTAAAGAGATTTTCATTTCAAACTTGAGAGATGTCGCCATAAACTGGTCAACAGACTTTTGCTTTAAGTAGATAGTTAAAATAATGGAATATAGGTATTTTGTATGAAAAGTGGCAAATAAAACACTATATAATACATTGAAATTATAATATTTTAATGACCATTTTTTCAATATTAGTCACAATTATGAAATTATTATGGAAGTTTATCGACAGGCCCTTTTCTACAAATTATGTTGACTTTTTCTTCGAGCTCTATGCAAAGTTTAGATCATCAAGTAATGTCAAGAGGCACATTAACAAATTTAAATTGTCACTTAACTTACCAAAAACCGTTAAAAACCACGCATCTAGCGCGTATTTTTTTATATTTAAACTCGAATAAAGCTAATCCGTAGTTCTGTCGCAAACAAATTTGTTGGCGAAAACTAAGATCATAATTATTATATTAACATTTTAACTACCGTGATTGTTAAGTAAATATTATGTTTTAAATATTATTATGTCAAGAAGTAGGTTATATATAGTATTTTGGGGTTCAAACTGAAAAAACAAGTGTATGATAATAAAAAAAAACTTGATTAATAGTTGGAATACAAAAAAAATATAAAATACAAATATTATATAATAATGTGGTGTACATTGATGATGTAACGAACTTTGAATTATTTTAACAAACAGTCAAACTCTAGAATAGTAACCTGACATTTATTTTCGGAGTTGCTTTAATATTAGCATCTTTAAAGAAGATTAAATTGTCAGAAGTCGGTATTGCATTGGAAAGTACCTTTGTGTGTTGCAAATTTCCATGGGCAGTGATGACTGCTGTCCATCAGGTGGCCCATTCGCCCATATGTCTGCAGATACATTATAAAAAGTTCATCACATTTGGTTGACAGCGTTCTTCTAACTATTAAAAAATAAATTTGTATGTTTCGAAGACAATGTAAAAACAAACTGTTCGGTTAAAAGAACAGAATAAATGAAATCCACTTCATATGAACCCGAAATTATACGATCGCAAGAATTTAAATTATTAAAAGAAACTTTTCAATTTTCTTTTATTTTTTCATATATATAATATTATTGTGATCAAGCTGGCCAGACTTAATCCGTGAGTTTTCTCATTAAAGCAAAATTTAAAGATTATTTGAATAAAACGTTTTCTTAATTGATTCAGTTCGACGAAATCAACTGACTTCAGAAAAAAATATGATTCATTTATAAATATTAATGATTAATTTTAATTTAATTAAAATTAATCATTAATAATAATATTATATTATTGTGATCAAGCTGGCCAGACTTAATCCGAGAGTTTTCTCATTAAAGCAAAATTTAAAGATTATTTGAATAAAACGTTTTCTTAATTGATTCAGTTCGACGAAATCAACTGACTTCAGAAAAAAATATGATTCATTTATAAATATTAATGATTAATTTTAATTTAATTATTGATTATTGTTGAGCTACATCCTAATTAAAGTAACCAAAGTACCAATAGTGCAAGTGCTACCTTATAGAGACGTTCTACTGTGACGCTTTGCAATTTTTTTGTACCTAAGTATTTATTTTTAAATTAATTTAATTTCAGTAAAATCATCCACCTCTTGTCAAAAGTGTTTATTAAATATTAATAATTATAAACTGAATGCTAAGCTATAGAATAATTAATTCAAATAGTGCACTATAAATTACACTCTTTTAGATAGCCGATAGTGATTGAAATATTTTTTTTAAATTATTTTTAATATTTTTTTTAATTGTATATGCAACACTGCATTGATCAAATTTGACCAATCGCATGTTTTTATATTCTATCCCTTAAATCCCAGAAACCTTAACTTATCTACTTACTGCAACACTACGTAATTCACCGTAATTTATGCATCCATATACTGAAATTGTAAAGATTTTTATTGTCTTGCAGAGAGCGCTACAGGACGCAGTAGAGTATTTGGAGCAATCGTTTGACATCAACCACATACGAAAGGAAATTCAGAAATCTGACACTGAACAAAAGGCTAGGGAATTGTAAGAAATCATGAAATTATTTTAAGTCGTTTCTGATTTTAGGACAGCGACGAGCTACAAAACTTTTTAATTTTTATTTTATTTATTTATTTATTATCTTTAACTTACATCTATCATTACAGGTCTTATCGCCTAATTCGATAGGGTAGCTATTTGAACAATTCTTATTAATTAAATTTGTAACAATTTGTTAAGTATAATTTCAGTTTTCTGATAAACTCAAAGTTGCTCAATTGGAAAGTGCCCGGTTGGCAATAGGCTTGCCACCTATCACATTTGAGGGATCAAGTATCTTCAGCTAATCGTCGGTGCATTTGTGGTACCTCTGCCTACCCCTTCGGGGATACGGGCGTGAAGATACTTATAAATTTGTAACATAGCACAAATTAACAAATCCTTGTGAATTCACTTTCTGAGCAATAAAATAAGTCAATATCTTTAGCTCGCTGGTCTCGGGGAATAAAGCGGTAATATCAAAAATCACATTTTACAGGAGAAATGAAAGAAGCATTGATATAAAAACCCAAGATACACAATCAGTGTTAAAAAAACGTCCTTCAGAAATGAGAAAATTTCAAATAGAATCGCTTCGGCCGCGTCACTGTCAATTTTTTTTTTTCGTACACTGCTTTGTAAAAACAACTATAAGTCTTGCACTTAAGGTTGGTTATGCAAAGACATATGTTTTTGCCATATCTATAAGTACTTTAACTACTTAAATGAAATTAAAAAGTATATTTATTTATTTATTTTATTTTATGTCATAAGATAACAAACAAGCAGATGGGCCTCCTGTCTCCTGATGGAAAGAGTCAACCATCGCCTATAGACACCAAAGATGTTAATGGTGCGTTGCTATCTTGTGGCGAGGTCTAATGCCACATGCATAAAATTACCGGCTACCTTACCCTCCAAACTGGAACACGACAGCGACAAGCACTGACGCTATTGCGGCAGGAATAGGTAAGGCGATAGTACCAGACCCGGGCGAGACAATGCATCTCATACAATACTGAAAAAGTATCACATTTTGAGGTTTGAGCTTTGACGTGGTAGTTTAAATTCATGTCTAGATATGATCTACCATTAAAATAGCATTTTATAAACATTAAAAAAATAGAAGATACAAGTTGTATTAGAATTTTATTACTACTAACGCCAAGACTAAAGAGTTCAAATACTAACTCCATTTCATTCACTCCATTTTAATACAATATTAATCTATTAGTACACTTGTACTTTTTAACTTCCCGCTACGTATAAGGAAGTAACTGATTTTGCTCCGATTTATTCAAAAATCGATGACCACGTTTTGAGGTCCTAGGAAACATTTTCGACTATTTTCGTGGTAACGTCAGTGTGTCTGTATGTGTGTGTGTGTGTGTGTGTGTGTGTGTGTGTGTATGTGTGTGTGTGTGCGCGTGTGTGTGTATGTATGTGTGTGTGTGTGTGTGCGTGTGTGTGTCTGTATGTAAACATCTCATAACTTTTGAACGGATGGACCGATCGAAACGCGGTTGATGACATTCGATTGGATTCCACTAACTTAGACTTCCTGAAAATTTTAACCCGCCGCCCGAGGGAAAAATTCGAAAAAATTAGTCGCTCAGTTTCAATCGCCAATTCTTCGTGCATGCGGTAAGTCCAATATTAATCCTAAAAATTTGGAAGGTTAATTAAATAAAATATTTTTTTGATTTCGGAAATTGATGTGAAACCAGGACTTCCCCTTGTTAGAATAAAAAATATTTATCTTAGCGAAATGTTAATAATGTGTTTTTCTTTATTAGATCAACTTTCATTTTTAATACCCATGTTTTCTTGAAAACTCCTTTACAAGAAAGCTACCATATAATATAAAAATTGATTTCTATCAATATTAGACTTTAAGAGCGAAGTGGTGACGCGAGATGAATCTTGAGTTGCTACATATTATAGGTAGATCGTACTATATTAGATAGGTAGACCAGAAAAAACCTTTATATTTGTTCTGTGTAGATAACATTGATAATAATAAAAATCGTGTTTTTAATAAATCAAGAAATTTTAAAAAAAATTTGCTAGTAGTATAAATATTTAATGAAATAATTGAAAAAATGTATGATACAAATTATCGACTATATCTTTTCAATTGTAACGACTTTAAGGACTTTATAAACACACCAATCAGTGAGATCCAGGAATGTAAATATGCAATACGTCGTAATTTTCACTGTCGATCTTGAACGTACCAGTCGATTATTACATTCTTCAGGGAAATTTTGTATCCATAGCTGTTCTTTTTTGTGTAGAAATTGAGTGTAACGATGTTCACCGGCGTTTTGTGTCATGTTCCTTAAGGTAATGCAATAACTTAGTCTTAAGAGAATGTTCCATGCAAAAGCTGTTATTGTCATTTATTTTAAAGAAATATTAATAAAAAAAGACTGAAAAAAATAGGAGTGATACCTGATGATACCACCAACCCCCATAACTACTCTTATTATAATCTGTCTCGTTGTTTAGGGATTAACCTATTTTGTTCAGATCATGCGGTCGCGTTTCAGATCTCGGGCTGGGCAAAAGTGCTATAAAGTTTTTAAGGTGTTCCTCGACAAAGCCTTAGATTCTATTGATTTTTGCTATTTGGGAAATTTTTATTAATTTTTGCTTACGCATGTTAGGGGCCCCTGCGGCCCGAGGGCCCCGTATAATTGATACGGCAGATACACTAGTAGCTACGCCCCTGATAACGGCATTGCATCAAGTCAGAATTGACATATTTACTCGTTAACAAGAGATTATGCTTTTCCCGTATTGGTTAGGGCCTCTTTTGATAAACCGTTCATCTCCCTTTCTCCAAGGCAACTCTTGAGGGACAAGCAAAGATGCTAGATGTTTCTTATGCAGTCGTTAAAAGATTGTAATTGTTTCGCAGTTTCATTTTGCCGCTGCAATCATTTTAGCGCTTGTTATTGTCGTATTCTAGCGTGAGCCGTGAAGGGCAAAGAAAGTGGTAAACTTACACGAAACGATTGCTTCCGTACCATGCGAAAAGCAACGCACGCTTGATGGCTACAGATGACCTTTATCTTCTTTCATCAAAGGAGTCTTCACTTTGTTTTCTATACAATACTAAACTCATCGACAGGGTAAAAGAGTTTTATTATCATATAAATTATTTATTTAAACAATTTCAGGTATTGTAACATCAAATCAGATGTAATATTAAGTTATCGGAAAATATTCGGTGCCTTTCAGTTCTGTTTAATTCCTATCGAACTGGAACTTTTATACTGGCCAATAAATTTAGAAGAAGCATTTGCGGAATCTATCTGCAGTATAGACAGTGAAACATTTGAAAGTGAGTTAAGTGTTCATTTATTTTATTTGTTTATTTAAATTTAAGCACAATTACAGTACGACACTGGCATTCTCAAGGAGTCAACCTCAAGCAATAACGAGAAAATATTAGGATGCGAGCTGATAATTAAAATGTATAGTGTATTATATGTATATATAAATAAATCGCAGTGTGTAAAAAAACCCTGTTTGATCATTAAAAGCATAGTTTTATAGCTAAATACAATCACATTTATGTTATTACTAGCTGTTGCCAGCGACTTCGTCCGCGCGGACTTCGTTTACTCCGCACAGCTTCTCCCCCGTAGGTGATAGCGTGATAATATGTAGCCTATATGTTGACTCGACCTGTTAGTAATATTCATGCAAAATTTGAAGTAAATCCATGTAGTACTTTTTGAGTTTACCCCGGACATACATACAGACAATCAGACAAACAGAAAAACAGACAAACAGACAAAAATTCTAAAAACTATATTTTTGGCTTCGATATCGATTGTAGATCACGCCCCAAGTATTCTTTAAAAAACTATTCAATGTACAGTTTTGACTTTCCTACGATTTTATTATATGTATATAGATTAAATAGGTACTTTCAATAGATAACTTTTTCGCGATTAAAAAAAATATTTTAAATACTACTTATAAACTTTGCCTATGGGCCTATGGCAAAAATATGTAATACTTAGTATAATGTGCTATAATAATTATATGAAATATTTTTTTTTAAGTAAGTATGCTCTTTGAAATATACCGTAGCGCTTGTAAGCTAGTATACCCATAGTCTTGCAAAAGTTAAGAATAAAAAAATATTTTAAATACTACTTTTATAAGTAAACTTTGCCTATGGGCGTATGGCAACAAAATATGTAATACTTAGTATAATGTGCTGTAATATATGAAATAAAATTATTATTTTTTCAAGCATTTAATTATAAATATGCTCTTTGAAATATACCGCAGCGCTTGTATTACCATAGCCTCGCAAAAATTAGGAAAGGAATTGTATTATATTTGAGGTATCGTTCAGGTCCATATTCGCGAAAAAACTTTTTTGTTTTGTAATTAGGATAATTTTTAGAGTTCCGTACCTAAAAGGTAAAACAGGGCCCTATTGCTAAGCCTTCGCTGTCTATCTATTCGTCTGTCTGTCTGTCACCAGGCTGTATATCATAAACCGTGATAGCTAGAATGCTGAAATTTTCACATATTATGTATTTCCGTTGCCGCTATAACAACAAATACTAAATTAAAAAAAATGAAAATGTTAAGGGGGTCCCCATACAATAAACATAATTTTTTCGTATTTTTTTGCTACTATTAATAACGGTGAAAGGTAAATTAAAATTTTCACAGAGTATTTAGTTGTAGATTACTGTTCGTTTGGATTCTTGGCGGCAAGTGATGTACTTAGGGACGTGGGTGGCGGACTGCTCGATGCTGGCCCGCAAACCGGCGCGGCGGGGTGATCACGTAACTCGCAATGCGAAATTATCGTGATTGTTTAGTTATTGCAAGACACATAACAGCCTTGTACATTAGTGGTAGTCGTTGCCGCTTGATTAGTTTTGATGCTGAGACATTGCAAAAAGTGCATCTAGTGACCAGCAAGCAATTGGCGACGTTTTTGATGATTTTTTCATAACGTTTAAGAGTCATCGCTGATCGCTGGCGAATTGCAAACGTTAGATGATACGCCTACGGAATCATCTGTTGTGCTAAGTCGCAACAATATTTGTATGTTTAGTGTCTTGTGTTTGAACCTTGTATTAAATCTATATAAACGCTCTTATGCTAACTAAAATTTCTAATAAACTACATGCAAATTAAAACCGAATTCATTTTTAAAGATGATTGAGGCCCAAGGGTATCTTCAAAACAAGTGATAACTGATACAAGGGAATGTTAATTTACTGGCATTAAAATACAGATATGTCTAATTTCGGACAAAAAACGCTGTGGACTTCTCCTTTAAAAAATATATCTCTATACGTAGGCAACTAAAGTAGCAACCATAACTTGAACTTTACTACAGGAAGGACTACCAACTGCAACATGGTAAATGTTTTTACTTGACTTGAAACTGTGACCTTACATCATGCTTATGAAAGCATAACATAGGATTCTTCATAACTAAGCTCAGCAATTGCCAATAAAAAATTGACGACCAGGCTATTTCGAAACGGCTTGACTCTTTGGCGTTACGCAGAGATGTAGGTTCACTCTGTGCCTTTTATCGTATTTTTCATGAGGAGTGTTCCGACGAGTTATTTGGATTAATTCCTTCCGCCGAATTCCATCATCGGACATCGCGTCGAAATATGAAATTCCATCCAAAAAAAAAACTACCACAGTGTTAGCTACCTCAAAAGCGCAATTCATTTATTTCACTTAGAATACATATCAAGTTAAAAATTTGCCTTGGCTAGTTTTTACCAACAGTATATGTACAGTATGATCAAAAATCACACTAACGAGCGCATGTATGACTTGCACTAATTGTTCGTCTGTACCCTACGTTGGCGTAAGTTTACCGTATTCTATTGCACTATTTAAAATTTCAGAGTTCATTGCCTTGAATGAGACAGTATGTATGGAAAAAAAGACAACAGCCATTCAGACCTGCGTCAAAAATACTACAACAGAATTGTTGCCCTACGAAAACACGATATTTGATTTCTTTTCGCGTCTTAGGTTACATTTTAAAGTAAGTATTCTTCTATAAAGTGAAATCTTCTGCCTTCATATGTATTTTTTAGTAGTCTTCTATTTGGTTTTACTGTGGTTACTCATAGTCAGTACATACATAACAACCAGATGAGCCTGATGTTTGATTTAATGACCAAATTCATTCTGCTAACAATGTAAGGGTCGGGGAAAAGATACGTTTTGAGAGGCTTATTCAGAATTAGAGTGTTTTGATTAAAAAAGCGAAGAAGAACAGAAGGGATAACAATGTTTATAATTTAAGATCGATATATTTATGTTTATATTTAAATAAAACAAATAAAAGCGCCTAAAGGCATTATTTTTTTAAATGTTATATGTGTATAAATCAAAAAAATATAGCAAATTCAAAAATTTTATATCATAAGATAGCAAACAAGCAGATGGGTCTCCTGATGAAAAGAGTCAACCATCACCATAGACCAAAGATGTTAATGGTGCGTTGCTATTTTGTGGCGAGGTCTAATGCCACATGCATAAGTTTACCGACTACCTTACCCTCCAAACCAGAACATGATAGTGTCTAGCACTGACGCTATTGCAGCAGGAATAGGTAAGGCGGTGGTATCAGACCCAGTCAGGCCGATGCAGAACTCTACCACCTAGTAGTACACGATGGTAGTGACACGCATAGCCACTCGGTCGCCTTTTACGACCTGCCTAGCAGAACGACAGTTATATTCTTCAAAGGAGCCCGGGACCAACAATCAAAATATAAAATATAATGAATTTTTCAGTTTTACTATCCCTTTTGTACTAGATCTTTGTACTACTTAGAAATTTTTAGGGAAGCAAAAGTAATAAAATGCTAGATGATAAAGATTATCTAAATACAAAAAACTTCAAGTCGTTAGAGCCGTTATGGAGAAAGCGATTACATACTAATATAATATAGAAAATAATAACTTATTTTAGTATAAAAGTATGTATTTTTTTAATTTTAATGGTTCAAATATGTCGTACGTAAATGCTACACTTGAAACTTGTCATACTAACTTGATCCTCGAGACCTCATAGTATAAAACAAATACTAATCTATTAACATGAAACACATATTTAACCTATTTTTTACAGCTCGATTAATTGTCTTCATTTTAGGAAAATGAATGTAGCCAGATCTCAGACTTTCAGACATGTGTAACACCGGTTATAGCGGATTGCTCTCCAGGCCTTAAAATTATTGAGCTCTTATTTAATGACATCCGGAGAGCTGTTAAGTGCCAAGTGATGATTTCTGAAGGTTAGTTACTATTTACTAGATAAAACCTATATTTGTTTGGGCCTCTTTAAAGAAAAGAGCATCTCCCATTCTGCCAGGCAGTTTGTGAAAGGCGAACGATACGTGTCATCGTGACTACTAAGTAGAGCTCCGCACCATCTCGCCGAGGTATTTGGTACCACCGTCTTGCCTATGCTATTCAATGCTTGTCATTGTCATGTTCTGATGTGGAGGGTAAACCGGTAAACATATTTAAGTGGCATTAACACCTCGCCGCCTAAAAACTCACTATTAACATCTTTGCTGTCTATAGATGATGGTTGTGTTTGTATTTCCATCAGAAGAACCATCTGCATGTTTACTATCCTATAGTATAACAAATATATTTTTTAGGTTTTAGATATAATTTTTTGACATACTTGAAAATTTGTAGTGAAAAGTTATTTTTATATATTAACTAACGATAATATCATAGGAAATTGGAAATTCTTAATCTTCAGTTTCTGAAACTAGGTCAATTTGTTATTATATAATTACATTTTAGAAAATTTCCTACAATTCGTCTTAGCGATTATTTAGTTACTTTAGTAATTTTGAAGTAAGAGCGCTGCAATCGCATTGACCGCGACATGCTTCTTTCTCTGTTTAAAAATATTATCACGCCAACTTGAGGTAGAGCAAGTGGCGCGTATTTTTAATGTAGTTTCCTTAGTAGGGCAAATTCTGTTTTGAAAATTTCAATTAAAAAAAAGTATCTTCACGCCCGTATCCCCGAAAAGGTAGGCAGAGGTAAAACAAGTGCACCCACGATTAGCCGAAGATACTTGATCCCACAATTGTGATAGGTGGCAAGCCTATCGCCAACCGGGCACTTTCCAATCCCGAGCAACTTTGTGTTTAACAGAAAAGTGAAAAAAACTTTTTTTATGTGCCCGACCCGGGAATCGAACCCAGGACCTTATGTGGTCAACGTCAACGCTGGACCACTAGACCACAGAGGCGATTTTTTGAAGGCGAAATTTCAGTTAAGCCTTAAAAAATGCTGTAATTACATACCAATATAATATAGAAATTATTATATTGGTATGTCATTACAGTATTTGTAAGCCACTTAATGTTTTAGGCGTTTAAATTGTAATTACTGCCGCCCACCTCTCGTTGTTCTTTACCTAGATTTGTAAGTTATACATATGGTTTGTAATACAGGTATTCTATGATTTTTGTTTTTCCTTTATGTAATAAATGTATTGTGTCGACGACTCCGATGCATTTTGAAACTCGCGATAGTTTTAGTGGTATTTTTAATATTAATATGACTAATGCATTGTTTTAAAATAAATAAACAAATTGCATTTTACAGATAATGTAAGAGAAACAAAGAACTTACCAATGAATAGTACATCATCGAAGGAAATATTTGAAGATAGTGTTCTTGATGTAACTTCTTTCCATTTTTCTAAAATAATCGAAAAGGAGTTATCGGAAATTCCTAAGAAAAAAAGAATTGATTGCATGCAAGAAATACTAGGAATATTGAAAAACTACATTATATAATTTAAGTAAAACTATTGAAATGTTTCTTGTGCTATTCTATTTACAAGGTTTGATTTTATTAATTCTATCAGATTAGAAAATTTATCAGAAACAATTTCATTCAAGCAATAAATTACATTAATATATTAAGGAAGTTTAATTGAAGCAATCCTGATTATTAATACCTTAAAACCGTGATAATATAACTGTCAAAAGATAGAATAGAGACAAGTTCTAAAGTATTCCGATTTAAATGTAACTTAGATGTCATGAAATAAATAAATACATTTAATTTCAGTTATTAATTTATTATAAAGCTTAACCTCTTGGTGCTAGGAGCCATAGAATAATGACAACTAGAAACAGAGTCGTCTCGCGCTGCATAGGTTTTTTAAAAGTAGCCTTAAGGCCGCAAACTGGGTATCAGCTATTTGCGGCGCGGCGCGGCGGCGAGAGCGGCGCGATGTAACAAATAAATTCTTATTATAGTGAACTGAATCACAACGGCGCAGGCAGCTGTGTCAGAGCGCTAAGTCGCGCTGCTCTCGTCACCGCGCCGCAGATCGCTGACATGCAGTTTAAGGCCTAAGAAGCTAGCTACGCTTGCCGTCCGCTCAGGCAGACGACACGCACCGCATGAAATATGATTTTAAGTATGGTCATGAAGTATTAGGTAAAGGTGAAGCAAGTACTCCGATTATTCACTTGAAACATAAACCTACGCGATATCTCTGTCTATGAGGTCTCGAGATCTCGTTTTATACAGCTGTGTTAGAAAGAAAGGGTAAGAACTCAGAAGGTGACAGCAGTATTCAAAGTTGTGTTTCAAGTAGGTATTAGAAGCGTTGCCTCCAGATATAATACAGCTTCATGGTACAGCTCCCGCAATTTAAAGAAATGTCACTTGTTGTGTGGTGAAAGGCTATTTAGGATTTGAAGATCACATTTCACAGATAAAATCTACCAGGCATCGTATATGTTTGTATAAAATTCTAATAAAGTAAATAAGAATGTTTCAACTAGCATTCCAGATGCCCCAGTGATCATCAGAAAAAATATTGTCAATGTCAAAAGATATTTTTTTCCATTTTTCTTATAAAATAATATGTCATCGTACGGCGTTAACTATTTCATGATAAGCTTAATGTCAAGTAGTTTTACTGGCGATATTTTCGAGTTCTATCGACGAAAACATGTAGGTAACGTACCCTAAGGTTATCCTATGCCTAATGTCAACCCCTAATATGTATTTTTTTATTTCATTAAATAGCAAACAAGCAGTTTGGTCTCCTGATGGAAAGAATCAACCATCGCCTATAGACACCAAAAGTGTTAATGTTGCATTGCTGTCTTGTGGCGAGGTCTAATGCCACATGCATAAGTTTACCGGCTACCTTACCCTCCAAACCGGAACATGACCGCTATTGCGGCAGGAATAAGTAAGGCGGTGGTACCAGACGCGGGCGAGACAATGCAGAACTCTACCACCTAGTAGCCACGACGGTAATGACTCTTATAGCCAAGCGGTCGCCTTTTACAAGCTGACTGGCAGAACGGCAGTTGGCCTATTCTTAAAAGGAGCCCGGGACCAACACGGTGCTTATGCTGATAATTAAGTTTAAGTTTCATATAGTTTTGTGTTGCGAATTACAACTTTACTCATGCGAATGAGTTAATCAATTTGTGTCATATACATACTGTAATGCTATAGCACGTAGAAGCCGAAGAGTCGTCACACAGAGCTATATCGTCTCCGATTTAGCTACAAACGTAAAAGTAGACCAGGTACGGGGATTATATTTTTGGCCATAAATAATCTACTAATAGCTTTTACTTCTCTTCAGCTGAAAAATAAAAGAGTAAAGAATTATTATCCTTTGCAATTTATTATTGAAATTAACAGCGACCGAGATTAGATTAATCATATTGATATAAGAACGTACATTATAAAAACAAAAGACACAAGTTTATAACCACAGTATTTCAAGGTACAGTTATATTTTTGGTCAATTATTTGTTTGAATCCGTTATTTTAATGACCAAAGTCCGTTCGCCTTTATCTGTTACGTATATTATAATAATAAATATTTTAAGGCGATTACAGCTGCGAACGACCTTGAGTTTCTAACAGGAGCGGCGCAAATATTATTTCTCGCGCTGGCGTGCTCCAAAGTCAAAGAGTATTTACAGTTGATGCAGATACCTACATTTTAACATTTTCGTTAACCTATATGAACTTTTATCATCGTGAATCGACTGAATGTTGTCAAACTCAAAACCAATAAATAAACAGTAATCACTCATTTATCGATTACATATACATTCATTTTACAAAAACGATAAATATCTAAAGAAAAAAAATATACCGAAAATCGACAAAAAATCATATAACAATTTACACAATAATAACAGTTACGTATCCTATTTCTTTGAAAGTTTTGTAATATACAATACATCCCGTGTAGCACTTTATTTTAATACATGCAATCAACAATTAATATTTAACAAAACCTTTCAAAATTTGATTTTGTAAAATGTAATCTCTTGAATAATATTTTAAAACTTTAACTAGCTTCTTAGTTTTTGTTTCAAAATCACGTAAGAGAAAAGTAGAGATATAATTTAATTTAATGTTTATATAGGAAAGTACTAAATAAGTTGGTTTATTTAGACCATTTGTATGTATAATATATTTTATTTATTTATTTTTAGTTGCGAAGTCCTTACTACCTTCAAATAGTACCAGTTTTTTTTTTTCTTTAGAGTTTTGCTTTTTATTCGCTTGCTTGAATTATCTTCGTTGTTTATATGTTTTTTTTTATTTTTGTACATTTATACAAAATATTGACAAAATACTTATCTATCTATAGCTAATAAAACATTCAAGCGTAAACGCAGGTTAGTACATGAATAGTCTAAAAATATTATTCAGCGTCTACTCGCAAACAAAACCATTTATAAAGTACTAGCTTTCAGCTCCTTTAATATCCTCTTTTACCTCTTTAAGAGATAAAACTCACAGCATCCTTACATGCACGTTTATTTAATTGAATTAAAGAACGTGACTAATAAATTTGAAGTGATTTTGATTAAACATATTTTATTTTTTCTACAAACTTTACCACTTTTTTCATCCTTTAAGAGATAACATTTGAAAACCTTAAACTCGTATTCATTTAATTGTATTAAAAATTATAAATACTAAGTTTTAAATAATTTCTACAATATTCTACAATAAACAATCTATTTTTTATACAAACATCAATGCTTTTTTTACCCTTTAAGGAATGAAATTTAAAAAATCCCCAAATATATGATTCTTAAATTGTGTTGAAGAACATAAGTGCCGAATTTCAAATTATTTTGACCATAAACGTTTGATTTTTCATATAAATTGTAAACACACTTTTACTCCTTTAATGGATGAAACTTCGAACATTACATGCATGTTTCTTCAATTTCGATTGAAGAGCATAAGTACTAAAAAAATCCGAAAATTCGTACTTCTTAATTGTATTAAAAATCAGAAATACTAAATTAAAATAATTTAGATTTTATAGTAATGCGATAAATAAACACTTCATTTTCGATACAAACTTTAAAGCCTCTTTTTACCTCTCTATGGGCTAGAATTCAAAAAAATATTAAATTTGTATTTAATTTTTTTTCAGATAAAGGATAATTTAATTACGGCATATCATTCATCACAACTCAAAAATGACAGAGTTTCATACAAACTTTCACCCCCTATTTTACCATCTTAGAGGATGAATTTAAAAAAATCCTTTCTTATTCCTTGTCTATATCATAAGAACAACATCTGTAAAAAAACAGTCTTCTCGGACCAAGCTCATTATCTACTATAAAAAAACATCCAAGCGTAAACGAAATGTTCAATTTCCAAACGGCACAACCTTACTATTGTGCCAAACGTTCTATCTGTACTATTACTCTTGGCTCGAATATGGAGAGCGGAGCATGCTAACATGCGACACAGCCTCCCCGTATGAACGCTACCGGGAGACTGACACGACGCAAGCGCTGTCCGCGAATTAAATAATAAGGTTTTTATTGATTTAATAGCACACTATAATGATTTTGTAAAATTTTGAACTTAAATTTTATAAAGCAATAAGTTGTATGTAATAAAAAGAAAAAATCATCAAAATCGTTACAGTAGTTTGGAAGTTATAAGCAAATTTTTGCGTAAAAATAAGAAAGATATTCGATTTTTTTTTCGTCAAAACTAACAATAAAATTTGAAAAAATGAACTTAAAATTTAAACTTAATTATATTATACGTATAATGCATATTTTTTTTAATTATTGGACCAACCGGTTAGCAGTAGTAGGCTTTCAAAGAGGTGTCTATTTCGTAGTTTGGCATTACCTATCGCCTTAAATTACGGCTGAAATTAGGGAAATCAAACAATCTTATGTCAGCCCCCTTTGACCGCCCCGTTGGTCGAGTGATTAGTGACCCTGAATACGCAATCGACGGGGCTCGGTTTCGATTCCTGACGGGCACAAGCATTTGCGTGATGAGCATAAATGTTTGTATTTCCGGGTTTGGGTGTTTATTAAATCTATTTCTTTTTCCAAAAATTATTATCGACACTTGTCGATTATTGGAGAAAGTCAGATTACGAGAACCAGTCACTGACACTAGAAAAAACCAATTTTAATAACTTTTAAACTATAGTTATAACAAAAATCGATCCTATATTCCCCATTATAATCCACATTAAACATGGGGTCCACTTTAAGGTTAGATCAGTAAGTATGATTTGTCCCGAGAATATTTATAAAAAAAAATAATCAAGGGTTGATGAAAACAATTACAAAAAGTACATTATTTGAAGATACGAGAGGCGTTCAATATATTCTGGGTATCGGAGTGATTTATTAATTATATGGTAAACGTAATTACAATATTTGCTAATAACACTATCTGAGGGTATATTTACAAAATTTCACCCATTTATGACCACTAGTTTCCTAATTATCCTCAGTGAAAGACGTTCAGAATGACTGACGCCTCAATGATGAAAAAAATTGAGCAACGTGCGGTTATTAAATTCCTTACTAAGCAGAGAAAAAGCCAAAAAACCATTCACGAAGAGATGGTCGCTGTTTACCAAACACCATTTAAAAATGGTCAAATGAATTTAAAAGGGGCATAGAAACCATTGAAGATGACCCTCGCCCAGGCGTGCCTGTTAGCGCCATCACTGAAGAAAACGTCACAAAAGTTGAGATACTTGTACTCGAATATGCCCGAATAAAAATCAAGATGTTAGCAGAGATGACAAACTTATCTTCTATCACTATCTTTCATGACCTGCTCAACCTTTCAAGGTCAATGCAAGATGGGTGCCACGAATGCTTACGGCGCCTCAAAAACAAGTGTGAGTCGAATGCTGTAAGCAGTTTTTAGAAGTCTGTGGTAAAAATCCAGCGAGTGTATTTGGTCAGCTGGTTACTGGAGATGAGACGTGGGTTCATCACTATGATCCTGAGAGCAAGCAAGAATCCATGCAGTGGCATAAATAGGGTGCAGACCCACCTAAGAAATTCAAAATCACCCAATTTTGGGATCCTAAAGGAATTTTATTAATCAAGTACACGAAAAACGGTAGCAACATACGCAAACACTTTACGCAATTTGTGTATTTGGAATAGCGTCAATGCTTGTCATAATTGTGTTCCGGTTTGGAGGGTAAAGTATCCCACCACGCGGATATCAACGTACCATTAACATCTTTGGTGTCTATAGGCAAAGATTTTTCTGTCCACCAGGAGAGACATCCGCTTGTTTGCTATCTTATGATAGTAAAAAATTGTAAGCAGTGCGGGGCGCTCCCAACTTTGTGCCGCGTCCAGTCAAGAGGCGGAAGGAGAAAAACTACCCACGAAAGCGGTTATTTTTTATGTCAATAAGCTAGGTGTCGGCCCGCAAACGATGTCTTGATAGTTTTTAATTGAGAGTTAACTTTGTTAAGAATGAGCTAATGCAATTTTCATTTCACATTTTATAACAAAATCGTCGTCTGAGGAGCTGTCTAACAAATCAAGAAGTAAGGCCGTGTCTATAATATGACTATGAGTAGTCAATCACCTGTATATAACACTCCTACAAAGAATACGTAGTGTGGCAACGAGACAGACTCATAATAAAATGATCAGCTTTTTTAATATTATCGTAGCTTAGCCGTGTGTGATACCTTAAGATACTATAATATTTTATATCTAAGTTAAAATATTATAAAGAAATTTTTTTTTTTATTTTATTTGGACCAAACATGTTTACATTCTAATTAAACCCGCCAAACTGCGTGATAGTATCTTAACCATGAGCTTTAAGGTTTCAAGTACTAATTTTTGGTAAACGCCTGTCCCTTCTGTTAGCTTAACTGTTGGTTTTAGAGGTGGAAAAAGATAATAGTAGTCATAAATATAATGAAGTTAAAAGAAAAACTATAACAGCTGAAAAGGTTTTACAAGTTTTTGAGTATAGTCGACTATCTTATAAGATGTACTTGAAAAGTTTTTATAGGCGGTGAACCTGTGGTGCAGATATATATGTGATTAACCTTTAATAGGTTATATGTTCATAGTATGAAACAATAGAAGCCCTTTTCTTAGTCCACATTATTGTGATGGGCAACTTCGGAACCCTACATTGCGTGTGGCCTTATACGCGCTTTACCAATTTATTCATAGGTACTGTAACGGCTGGCCGGGCGACTCCACCAATTAAAACACCTTTTGCCCGGGGGATTTACTTTAATCTGCTTGGCTGCTTGAGGTACACGAAGACCGTCGGGTTTTTATACTAGGGATATTCAAATAATACCACAAATTTTCAGAACTTCATTTATTTTTCGGGCATATGTCTTTGCCCGTCAAGATTACTTCGATCACTTTCATTTTATACACGTTCCATAAAAAATCTATACAGTGTTCTACATTTAAAAGTAGACAAAGCCGCCAGTATGCAATATTATACATGTAACACCATAAAGGTATTACATCAGCTGCCCCCCAAGGTAGGAGCAGCTGAGACTGGTCAGGCATTTGTCTCCCCTTAAATTACCTACCTATTCCTATCCCGCTTGCCCTACCTATTGTAGGAAAGTACATTTTGGTGGGACTGTCTTTTCCTAAAAGATAGTTTGCCCCATGTGTGGTTTTGACTATTACCACCACACCATGTCACAAACTTTGTTCTACCAAAACCTACATAAAAGGCAGACCACAGCCCCCTCAACTACTCTATCCTATCGCAAACATTTATTATTTTATTAAACTTTAGCCTAAAGGGCTCTAGCTATATATGAGATAATCTGAGAAGAAAGGTATAACAATTCAAACTTCGTTTTCTTTGGTGGACCAAAAGAAAAAAGATTGAAGTATTACTTCCTCTCAACATCGAGCTCGCCCCAATATATATATATATATATATATATATATATATATATATATATATATATATATATATATATACTAGCTGACCCGGCAAACGTTGTTTTGCCATATAAATTATTTAATTTAAAAAATATGGGTTGGTGATAGAAGGGTAAAAATTTAGAGTTATATGTATTTTTTAATGCTGAATCGTAAAAAAATAAAAATAAAAAAAATTGTCCATAAAGTAAAAAAAAAATTTTAGGGGTGGACAACCCTTAACATTTAGGGGGATGAAAAATAGATGTTGGCCGATTCTCAGACCCACTGAATATGCATACGAAATTTCATCAAAATCGGTCAAGCCGTTTCGGACGAGTATGGAGACTAACATTGTGACACGAGAATTTTATATATAAGATATATATATATATATCACGAATATAAATAATTCTTACTCTGAACCATACTAAACCATCATTAAAATATCTCCCATAACTATCCGAGTACATATATATCTTATACAGATATTCTTTGTGTCGACTATGTCGTACTACAAAGTTGAACTCACATTCACATGACTTTCAACCCCGTATCTATACTGACTTTACGACTTCATACTAAGGCGGCTCTGTCCCTAGTATACATTATACCCCATTAGACTTTATTTTTGAACAGAAGAACTTGAGAGGAATACATTTCATTTGAAAACATAACATTTCTTCATTTTATATTCTTTTGGTCATCTTTTTTCTTTTTAGCTCCGGTCCATCATCACAGCATTGGTTGACCCCCGTCATATTACATGAAACAAATACAAATATTAGCATTCTCATATACAAGCCCAAACAAAAATAATGGTCTAACATGTAACAATTATTTACTACAATGAATGACTACCTAACTATTCTTTTATTCATACACAAAAACTTGCAACCTATTTATAATAATGCTGAACCCTAAATATATATTTATGTTATATCTGTACAAGACCTTTTATGTAATTTATATACCTTTATATTATTTACACGTTTCGGCGTATGAAATATCGACAATTGCCTTTTCAAGCAATTTTTCCTACTAGCCCCCTTTTCAAAACCTTTCCTATCCTGCACATTTCCAATACATCCTGTGGGTAAACACCCTCGCCATCCATTCACATTCTTACAATTTCTACCCGCTACCGATCTAATGAATGATTTTTCACTGGGTCTAACTACCAAACGTTTCTTACACCCTTCATCACATTTTATGACAATATTTCCATTCTTACGCGTGTTCGCGCACCGCTTTTTCACCTCATTTTTACATCTAAATAACTCGTATGAATTATTATTGCGATAATTTTTATCTTTTCTGAAATAAAATATATTAGTTTTTATATTTTTCTTCATATTTATTTTTGACATTGTAGTCAATAAACACGATGACTTCATGTCAACTCGTCTTTTAATATTATATACATTGCGCATGTTGTCATGGCAACTATCTTTATTATTTGAAAACTGTCTAAAATAATTTAAACTACAATTTATAAAAAACTTTTCATCTATACACAAATAATCCTTTTTACAATGAATAACTACATCATATTTATTAAGGAAATCCTGTCCCAGGATCATTTCGTAACCAATATTATTTACAATCACCATGTCGTTGGGGAAGACCCTTGCATTAATGAGGAGATTTACTCTCGCCTCACTAACGACTTTTAGTGTGGATCCTGTAACAGATTTAATTTTATTTCTGCTATATGGAACACTGGGTCCATATGGCAGATTTAATTGTTTTGCTAAACTCGCGGACATACATGAGATATTTGCTCCCGTGTCTATTAAAGCGAGACATTCCTGTACCCTAACACATAAACGAATACATGGATTTTTTACACCTGATATTTTTTCCTCTTGTTTGGCTTGAAATGGTGCGGGTGTAATTGCTTCGCACAATATGTGCGATGCGATGATGCGATGGCCCACGCCATCCGTGTGTTGTTGTGACTTCAGACTGCTTCTGAAAGAGCTTTGTGTACATAAGGCTGCTTTATTATACCGAGGCGTATGAAAAACTTCCGTCGGTTTCTGATGTTCTGACTGTGAACACACAGGCGCACAAGGAAGGATGTCTGGCTCCTCCCTATACAAAAACTTCGGTGGCAACCCAACTGGTGGCTGCAATGGAAGGTTAACCGTGGAATGCGGTTGTCCTCCAAATAATTCGTTGTACTGAATTATTGTGTCATGCAGCTCCTCTCGTTACTTATATAATTGCAATCCATTCCTTAAACGAGGGTAATATCGTTTTAAGAAATTGTTTTATAAAAATGTTGTCTGATATCTCAGCCTTGACTGCAATACTGCTGAGTCTGTAAAAATATGTTAATAGCTCCTCATCGCGGCCCTGTTTGGTTATATAAAATTGTTCAATATAATTAATTGATATGGGAAATTCATTTTCAATTTTTATACACAAATCATTAAAATTGGCCGTATCACTATCAATCATTTTATAAAATGCCAACGCAGGCCCATCCAGATATAATCCTAAAAGTAAAGGCAAACTCTCTATATCCCATTTATTTATTGCCGCGACTGTTTTAAAATCTTTAATAAATTCTGCGAATGCAAAATTCTGCGTTCCATCGAAACGCTTGATGGCCTCCATCCTTCCCTCCTTACCCTCTGACCAAAATACTTAGCTCTCCTGGTTTCTTCGTCCAGCGTAGCGACTGCACGTAGCGACTGTACGTAGCGACTGCACGTAGTGACTGCACGTAGCGACTTCACGTAGCGACTGCACGTAGCGACGGCGCCTCCGACAAATGTAACGGCTAGCCGGGCAACTCCACCAATTATAACACCTTTTGCCCGGGGTATTTACTTTTATCTGCTTGGCTGCTTGAGGTACACGAAGACCGTCGGGTTTTTAGTATTATATTCAAATAATACCACAAATTTTCAGAACTTCATTTATTTTTCGGGCATATGTCTTTGCCCGTCAAGATTACTTCGATCACTCATTTTATACACGTTCCATAAAAAATCTACACAGTGTTCTACGTTTAAAAGTAGACAAAGCCGCCAGTATGCAATATTATATACATGTAACTCCATAAAGGTATTACAGTACCTACGCTCGACGGTCGCGCCAGGGTTATAAACTTTGGCTTATGCACAAAAAACTGATAGTGGCATTCGTGTCTAGGTGTTCTATTTATTGTTGAAAATGAAACAGGAAGAACGTAAATATAAACCAATAATAACTAAAATATTCAAACATTATTTTTATACTTATTACTTACTACCTGTTGCCAGCGACTTCGTTCGCGCGGACTTCGTTTACTCCGCCCAGCTTCTCCCCCGTAGGTGATAGCGTGATAATATGTAGCCTATATGTTGACCCGACCTGTTAGTAATATTCATGCAAAATTTGAAGTAAATCCATGCAGTACTTTTTGAATTTACCCCGTACATACATACAGACAAACAGATAAACAGACAAACAGACAAAAATTCTAAAAACTATATTTTTAGCTTCGATATTATTCACGCCCGATTATCACGCCCCAAGTATTCTTTTAAAAAAATATTCAATGTACAGTTTTGACTTTTCTACGATTTTATTATATGTGTAGATTACAAATTTTCTATACAAAAATTTACACCGACGCGGGAGGCACTCGCGCTTGTACTATTTCCAAACATTCCGAAATATCGCATCCGTAAGAGGTACCTATGTGTGCGTTGCTTCAGTGCCCTTCGTATATAGATTGACTTTGGTACCTATTTGTTTTGTGACGATAGTGACAAGCACTAACGCTATTGCGGCAGGTATAGGTAAGGCGGTGGTACCAGACCTGGGCGAAAGAATGCAGAACTCTACCACCTAATAGGCATGATGGTAGTGACGCGTATAGATAATACGCGTCCATACGGCTATATAGATAATCGTCCGCCTCTTACAAACTCTTTAGTAGTAGACTATTTTTAAATAGAGCTCGGACCATCACAGGGAAAAAACTTAAGGTACAGTTACACATGCTCATTTCTAGCACAAAAGCATGCTATTATTGAGCAATTGCTACTTAGTAGCATGTGCGTCGAAGCATTGCTAATAATGAGCATACTAATTTCGAGTTTGCTCAAAAATCGACGGTCGTTCGATTTTATCGCATGCTACCGGCAGCGCAGGTGGAAGGGGGCGTGCTTTTAGCACATGTAAACAGGTTTGCTAATTAAGCATGCTACTATCGAGTACTTGCTTCAAGATCATCGTTCATTACGAACCCAAATCGTTTTATTTCATCTCTTTTTCTTTCTTAGCAAAAGGTTTTGGTTACGTTGCAATGCAACCAAATAATTTTATTTATTTTTGTGAAGGGGGCAAATTGGTAACTCATTTTTGGAAAACCAGTACAGGATTCTAGGATGTCAAATACTGAAACCCGTATTTAAATACCATGTGTGTTGAGTTGTTTGCTTTGAGCAAGCTTATTTACTAGTATGCTTAAAACAAGCACGCTAAACCAAAACATGTGTGTCAGTTTAAAGAGCTTGCTTGTTTTAAGTATGCTAATAAGCATTGCGTTTTACGAGCATGTGTAACTATACCTTTAAGTAATTAGAAAAAGCTTACTTTTAAATTGACATTATATGGGTGAAGTTTTAACTACAAATTTATACACACTTTTATTGTGTTGACTAAACACTGGCTTTATATAATCAACAATTTAAATGTGTGTGTTTGTGTTACTTTTGTGGAAATTCATAATTTTACTACGATGGGAAACATTTCCAAGGTATACAATAAAAAATATAAAGTAATCCAACGTAATCGTATCTCATTAGTATTTTTAAATACTTTTATCTTTATTATACAATTACCAATATAAATAAAACGTGGTATCTTGTTTTATATAAAATTGTGTGTTCACGCCCGTATTCCCGAAGAAGCAGGCAGAGGTAAAACAAGTGCACCCACGATTAGTCGAAGATACTTAGTCCCACAATGTGTCCGATTGATAAGAAATGGGGTCTTCATCAAAAATTATGCTATGGCTATATACAGCAGTGTAAGGCCGCTAGTTTGCTACGGAGCACCACCCCGTGACCACGCACCAAACTTAAGACTAAAAACAAATTACAAAGCTTCCAAAGGTTAGCACGTGCAGCTATTACAGGTTACATGAGGACTACCCCAAGGGTAGCACTACAGACAATGTATCAATGATCATGGCATATCTATTCATCTATTCATACTGAGCTTTCATATTGGGCAGGTACAGAAAGTTTCTCAAACAAGTATTCTAAACCAGGTTCTCGAATATCTACCGTTTATCGGGGCCCCAAATGATTTGAAATCTGTCAAATTTGTCTTCGACAAGAAATACAATATACAGCTCGCTGAAGAAGGTGAGAAGGGACTCAACTCTAAAGACCTCACGATTAGGCTCAGGTACGGGCGTTTTCTCTGAGGACTTGAACATCAAGATATCCTGGCCACGCGGCACATACAACTCAATTTTCCAGGCCAAAAGCATTGAAATAATTTTAGCCACACGATCGATAGAAGCTATACAGGTAACTAATGAATCAATTAACATTCTATCAGAGAGCAAAGTGGTTCTACTGGCTCTCCAAAGCAACAAAATAACTTCAAGCTTTATTTACGAACGTAACTGTCGTTAAACGATGTAGGTGAGTATAACAACGTCTTAAAACAGTGGGTCCTTTGTACATAGAGATTCCCATGTGAATAATGCAGCCTACGAGATATCTCGGCGGGCTTTTGACATGGCCCTGGCGGGACCAAAGCCCATTGTTCCTCTACCGGCTAGTTGGCTACATATGTATCTACGTTAACACATGACCGACATGTACAACAAGTTTTGGGCTGAGCGAGTTGAGTGCGGGCAAATGAAAATGTATTAGACAATGAAAACCCACAGTATGTCGAACAAGTTACTAAAACGGCCGCCCACGTCATCTTGGAATACGAGAGTGTGGCAAACTACCGAGTCAAGTACCTCGGATCTTCGGGGTCGCTCCCTGAATCTATCTCCCACATCAAGGGATCGCTGGGCTTCCTGGAGGTGTTGAGATGGAAAGAGTAGATCCATCCTTAACCATACGCAAAAAAGGCGCCAGTCGTCGAGTTGTGGAGAGAGAGAGGAGATTAGGTAGAAGAAGAAGTCCCACAATGTAACAGATGGCAATTCTATTGCCAATCAATTTTTTTTAGATCATAAGATAGCGAACAAGCAGATGGGTCTCCTGATGGAAAGAGTCAACCATCGCTTATAGACAGACACCAAAGAAGTTAATGGTGCGTTGCTACCCTGCGGAGAGGTCTAATGCCATATGGATAAGCTTACAGGCTACCTTACCCTCCAAACCGGAACATGACAGAGACAAGCACTGACGCTGTTGCGGCAGGAATAGATAAGGCGATGGTACCAGACCCGGGCGAGCCAATGCAGAAATGTACCACCTAGTAGCCACGATGTTTGTGAATCGAATAGCCAATCGGTCGCCTTTTACAACCTGCCCGGTAGAACGCCAGTTGGCCTATTCTTCAATGGAGCCCGGGAGCAACACGGGGGAAATAATCTAATGTTGTTTTGTTTTGTTTAAAAAAGACATTTTGGATTGATTGACCTGAGAATCGAATCCGGGGCCTTAAGTTACCGATACCGGACCACTAGACCACAGAGGTCATTTTATATTATCCCCGAAGGGGTAGGCAGAGGTACTACAAGTGCACCCACGATTAGCCGAAGATAATAATAATAATAATAATAATAATTTATTTCAATATTCGAATTACAAGTAAATTTATCAGAACTACATTACATATATGAACTTAAATAAAACATTGTTATTGAGAATAACCAGGGGCTCTCAAACTAGGCAGAGCCTGTATCTTGAGAAACCATTATTAATTATATAATTTGAATTAACGCAAACAAACATATAACTAATAAATTATATAATAAATATAGATACTTGGTCCCACAAATGTGACAGGTATAGCCTATCGTCAACCGGGCATTTTCCAATCCCGGGCAACTTTGTGTTTATCAGAAAACTGAAAAAGCACTTCTTTTTAATTGCCCGACCCGGGAATCGAACCCGGGACCTCATGTGGTCAACACCAACGCTGGACCACTAGACCACAGAGGCGATAATTAAATATATTAAATGCCACTAGAATAAAACTCGCAACGAATATTTTAACAGTGGGCTCCATGATATAATATGGTAACTAGTTTGTGTTTTAGCCAATCCATCTATTAGTTTGGGCTGACCGTTATCACTTATCCGTCCACCCACGTTCACCCACGTTTTCCTTGTATATAACGATATGGTTTATTTTTTACCAACTCACATCTTCTATATGTAAATTATTTAAATTTTAATACTTCTATAGCAAGACGTGCTGGCTGGAAATTTTTTAATTTATAATAATTGTTTTTTTTATTGGAATCAAAAATGCTTATCCGTTATTTAGTAGCTTTGGCGCTTATTGGTAAGTAATGACCAAGTTTTATATCAACACTATCTGTGCCCGCGACTTTGTCTGTATGGGTTTTTTTTAAAAAAAAGTAGCCTAAGTTACTCCGTATTACATCAGCTATCTACCAGTGTAAGTCCCGTCAAAATTGGTCCAGCCATTCGAGAGATTAGCCGGAACAAACAGAGGTATGTGTACCGTGTACACATCCATATGCATTTATTTAAAACCGGTTATTTTAATATTACAAACAGACACTACAATTTTATTGATTTGTATAGATGTATAGATAA
This sequence comes from Apodemia mormo, assembly GCA_036924255.1. Lineage (NCBI taxonomy): Eukaryota > Metazoa > Arthropoda > Insecta > Lepidoptera > Riodinidae > Apodemia > Apodemia mormo. The sequence continues at coordinate 35,167,178 of JAUPFN010000007.1, forward strand.
TATAATAGAAAACTAACTTTTTACCTTAAAATTCTGCTAATCTTTAAAAATATACCTAGTATAATAATTATTTTGTGCGTGTATATGTGACTGAAGTCCTGTTGTAGTACAGATAAAACAAAAAAAAAAATTATTAAATTTTTGTGTTGTTCCATTGGAATCGGAAATGATTTGGAATTAAATCCGGTAAGTAGCGCTACGACCTGGTTCAGATCGTATCCTTTATAACGATTTCACAGTTAAATCGCTAAACCCTTTTTGATGAAATTTGGTTATATGTTAGTTAATAATAAAAAAAACCTCTAAAGGGCTGAAATTGGGGATAAAAGTTTGTAAAAATAAATAAGCACATAAAGTTGTCGGTACTGTAACCGAGAAGCAACTTGGACGAATAAAACACTTAAATTACTTTTACATTCACAGTATAATTTTTGGGCAGAATAACGCCCTCTAGAAGCGATAGAATTACAATGAATTAAAAACATTTATACCATTCTTCTTTATATATTTTGTCCATTGTTGTTATGACGTCATTATCTCACAATAGCAGGTGCATAACACAGGTGCACCGCACATCTGGCCGGCTAGTACTTGTCGTCAAGCGCGGTTGCTGACAGTACCGATTATCACAAAAAAAAACTATAGTCATTATTCCTATCCGATTCTGATGATCCCATCACAGCCTAAACTTTACAACTTACACGCACACACCAAAGTCACCGCCGGCGACGACTCGACCCACTATTTAGACACGCCAATACTCGAGACGTCGGTCAAGAGTCATCAACGAGTCGAAGTCCTGATGCCAGTTGCGCTCCCGATCATCGTCAAAATACTGCTCTACTAATAAGCCGAGGTTCGGTCTAACAGGAGACATCATTAGGGCAAGCTCTTAACCCACTTAATCTTAACTCTGGCTGAGCACTCTTCTCACCCGAAACACCCGGTTTTGCAGTAGCAGTCATTTGGACCAACTGCTTCAGTTCATTTGAAAAAAAATAGTCATTGTCAAATCGGTAAAATGCGGCATAATAGCGGCGGCGGTTACTAATAAAAACCTTTTTGATCCGAATAGTCATATTAGAAGGAGTTGAAAAATCTTATAAGAATGACATTATTAAAATATGAACTACTTCCTATTTATACAGACATATTTTCGCGCCAAATTTCTTATGGAGCAGAGTTAAATGAGTGTCATTCATCAAGATTTAGATACTCTTGCCTGGCTTCCTTCATAATCATACCGATTTCGAAGACTCTTGACACAATCTTCAGACAGTTCCCGACTAATTTAATCATGATACGTATAACTTCTCCCCTGGTACCTACATCTACTCATTCGCATTGTATATTTGTGGTAGTCATCATTCATTTGTCATTTTTGCAACATGTTCGAACCACGGAGCTTTCCCTAACTCTGTTTATAAATATAAACACGCAATTGCATTTTAAAATGCTCCAATTAAGTGCCAAAATCAAGTAATTCCGTCTAAAATTAAGCAAACATTTTAAAAACTAGCTGTTACCCGCGGCTTCGCTCGCGCATATTCACTTTAGAACTTACTAGCTGCAGCGTGCATCCCGCTGCGTCATAAAAGTTTTTGACAAATCCCGCGGGATTATCTAACTTTTCCGGGATAATTAGTAGCCTATGTATTATTTTGGGTTTTCAGCTACCTACATACCAAATTTCATCGAAATCGGTTCAGTAGTTTTTGCGTGAAAGAATAACAAACATCCATACATACATACTCACAAAATTTCGCATTTATAATATTAGTAGGATTTAACTTGTCTTTATAAGCTACTTTATTGAAAATCCCTACAAAGTCGGGCGGGCCGCTAGTATTGTATAAAATATAATATGTACAGTTTCATCTTAGTTATTTATATACGATATTTTTATTATCAAAATTTAAGTAAAACACGTAAGATTAAAAATACCTGCCGTTAACATACCTATCGCACAAACTAAGGTAGTTATAAAAGAAACTTGTAATACCTAACCTAAATCTACCTATGACAATCTATATTATACATTATATATTATATATTATATATTATATATTATATATTATATATTATATATTATATATTATATATTATATATTATATATTATATATTATATATTATATATTATATATTATATATTATATATATATTATTTATATTATATATTATAAATGCGAAAGTTTGGATGTTAAGTTGGATGTTTGGATGGATGTTTGTTACTCAATCACGCAAAAACTACTTAACGGATTTGAATGAAATTTGGCACACAGGTAGATGATGATCTGGAATAGCACATAGGCTATTTTTATAACGGTAAAATTAGTGATCCTGCGGGATTCACCAAAAAAGTTATAATGCAGCGGGCTGCTAGTCCATACTATCCATACTAATATTATAAATGCGAAAGTAACTCTGTCTGTCTGTCTGTCTGTCTGTCTGTCTGTCTGTCTGTTACGCTTTCACGGCCAAACCACTGAACCGATTTGGATAAAATTTGGTACAAATATAGTTTGAGACCCAAGAAAGGACATAGGATAGTTCTTATCCCGGAAATCCCACGGGAACGGGAACTATGCGGGTTTATATTTTAGAATTTTTTCCACGCGAACGAAGTCGCGGGCACAGCTAGTATTAAATATACCGAAGTATACCATAAACCTAAATAAATTATACCTATCTATTAGGATTGCTATAAATGTAACACACCTATCTAACCAACTAATGTAACTGTATTAAAAAATTTGTAAGCCGGTTAACCCTGCAGATCATCCCTGAAACTTCCCACTAAATTGAGGTATTTTAATCTCAAAGAAAAAAATATGCCTAAGCATAGAGTTTTGAGTTCAAAGAGTAAAAATGGTGGATATTCAGTGTTCGAAAAGTCAGAATCCAATCGAATTTAGACCGGTCCAGCCGTTCAAAAATTATGAGATTGTATACATACACACAGAGAGACATACCTACATACATACATACATACATACATATATATATATATATATATATATATATATATATATATATATATATATATATATATATATATATATGTATGTATGTATGTCTCTCACATAGTAGTTTCCTGATCTACATACGTAGCAGCAAGTTAAAAATTTGTAAATTGGTTGACCCTGCAGGCTATTCCTGAAACTTCCCGCTAAATTGAGGTATTTTAAACTCAAAGGAACAAATGGTATAGGTACTTAAGCAAAGATTTTTTTCAGAGTTCAAAAATCTTAACGTAGTTATAAAAGGAACTTGTAATACCTAACCTAAATCTATTACAATCTATATCCATACTTCCATACTTCCATACTTCCATACTAATATTATAAATGCGAAAGTAACTCTGTCTGTCTGTCTGTCTGTCTGTTACGCTTTCACGCTTAAACCACTGAACCGATTTTGATAAAATTTGGCATAACCATAGATTAGACGTCGAGAAAGGACATAGGCTACTTTTTACCGCGGGAAAATATTTCGTTCGCACGGGAAATAAAATTAATCGAAAGAAAGCGTAACGTAAAGCGTAACGTAGTGCACATTAACTAGGTGTCGCTGCACGAAAATACATCGCGCTAACGTATTGAAACACATATACATGTATTTAAATCGTTGAGTTTAGACTTATGTTTATTATGATAGTGATACGAGTATTTTAATGTTTGTTATTGAATGCGCTAGCCGCTTATTCAAGTCGGATTGAAAAAAAATGTTGTGTGTATGATTAATGATAGCTAGGAAAGTTATAGGCTATCAAGCATTACGTTACAGTTATTTTTAGCGTAAAATATTGATATTTGTAAACTAAGTCGGAAGAAAAAGCGGTATCGAACGGCTGTATCCGCGTGTGCTGGCTGGCGTAATGCTTAAGTACACGTAAGTACAATGTACTACAAATATATTGTTTTTAGTAGATGCGCAAAAAAGTCCGCGACACCACCTTCGCTAGTCGGAGCGAGCAGACGTCTCCGTCCGCCGCTCTGACACAACCCGATCGGCGTGCCTTTCACTTTTGGCGTGCCTTTCACTTCGCTGTTTACGCATCCTTTGTTTCTTGTCGTGTGCATTCCGACGACCGTATACGCGCATTGTGATAGTTTTAAGTGCAGTTATTTGTTTCGTGATCGTGCTCACTTGGATCGCAGTGTCTTTGTGTACGGTGCCCTGTTTAAAAGTGCTTCTTCTTTTTCCCGGACGTCAGTTAAAACCGTAAGTAGAGTGGCAATACACTACTCACACTTAGGTACTCACACATAATTAGGCACACACCCCCCTCTTCAAGGGGGGCCCCTGCCCTTTTTACCCACGGCGTCCACCATGGACGCCGCAGAACTGGAGGCCTTCTTTAAGGCCAACTACCCCGACGCGCTAAATGACTTCCTGAATAGGAAAACCAAGCCCGCCCCGACCACCTCTGCCACCCGCTTCGAGGAACCCCCCGCTTCCCCTATGGAAGCAGACAATGACTCCGACAACCGCTCGGGTTCGGAAGAAGAAAATTGCGACGGGTTCGAGACGGTAACCCGGCGCAAGCGAAAGGGGAGAGCGTCCCCCATCAACATCCCCACCACTAGGGCTACGCCAGCCAAAAAGCAGGCGACTGGGCAATCAAGCCCTAAGCCGACGCCAGTACAGACCGACAAGACAAACGAACCGACGATCGCCGACGCCTCGGATGACGAATCCGGAGCTCGGCGTGAGAAAGTCCCCCCACCCATCATAATCCGTGACAAAGCGTCGTGGATCATGATCTCGGCTGCCATGAAAGAGCAGCACATAAATTTCACCCACGCCCGCTCCACGGGCGAAGGGATCCGGGTTAAAATCCCCACCTCCAACGACCACCGTCGTTTAACCACCCTGCTGCGCGAACGCAAAGTAGGGTACCACACGTATGCCTTGGACGGGGAAAGGCATCTTCGTGTAGTCATTAGAGGTGTCCCCATCGATTACCCACTCGACAAGATCAAGGCCGATCTTAAATCACAAGTCCCCGCGGTTTTAGAGGTACACCGGATGTACAACCCAAGGTCCCGCGAGCCCTACGAGTTAATTCTAGTAGTACTAGAACTAAGCCCGGAGGGCAAGAAGGTGTTCAACGTGAACACCATCTGCAATACCTCCGGCCTCATAATAGAGACCCCGCGTAACCGCGGAGCCCCCGGGCAGTGTCATAACTGCCAACTCTATGGGCACTCTGCCCGAAACTGCTACGCCCGACCCAGGTGCGTCAAGTGCCTGGAGGACCACGCCACGGCGGATTGTCCACGTCCTAAGCGCGGACAAACCGACGTCCCGACGCCCGCGACGCCGGTGAGCTGCGTCAACTGCGGTGCCCAAGGTCATCCGGCGAATTATCGCGGATGCCCAAAGGCCCCGCACAAACGTAGCCGGGGAAGCAATTCCCAACCGGTATCAACACCGAATACTAGAAACACAAATTACAACTATTATAAAAAGGCCCCTAAGGCCAAAACCCCCCAGGCAGGGCCAAAGCCGGTATCACACTCTGTGATACCAGCACCCCCGCCAACCGTTAACGCGTGGGTCAAACCACCTTCTCTCATAAGGCCTCCAGGTCCTCCTTCAGGTCCTCCTCCTCCTCCTCCTCTCACTCGCAGGCCATACAATCCGCCGCGCGTCCAACAGGCCAACACAGGACACACAGGTTACGACTTCACTGACCTCGCGCTGGTCATGGAAATATCCCAAGCGATTAGCCCGGGTGAGGTAGCGGAGTTCGCTCACGAACTCCGTACAGCGACACCACAAAACGTGATCGAAGTGATCACCAAACACGCAGCCCTGATGGAAACCATCAGGCGCATAACTGCTAGGGCCCCATAATGGATAGTAACCATAGCCAGAGGATGAAACCTTATTCCCTAACTGTCGCGTCGTTTAACGCATGCGGCTTAGTCAGGCAAATAGACCAGATTCGCGAATTTGTTAAAAATCACGAAATAGATATCCTCCTTGTACAGGAAACCTTATTAAAGCCTAGTAGGCGTAATCCGCGTATAGCTAATTATAATTTAGTCAGAAATGACCGACCAACGAATCGCGGTGGGGGCACTCTTATCTACTATAAAAGAAGCCTCCACATTGTTCCCCTAGATCCCCCTACTCTGGAATATCTCGAAGTCTCAGTTTGCCAGGTGGGTATGACCGGTCATCAACCAGTCATACTAGCATCAGCCTATCTCGGTCCCGGTAAAAGAGTAACAGAAAGAGATCTTAAATCTCTATTCGACATGGGCAACTCTGTCATAATAGGGGGGGATTTCAATGCCAAGCATAGTCTGTGGCATTCCCCCATAAACAACCAAAATGGGTTAGACATCGAACGACTGACGGACAGACTTAACTTCGTAGCAGTAGGCCCGTCAGAGCCCACTAGATACCCGCCAAACGACGTGACACACAGACCGAGCGTACTCGATATAGCGCTGATGAGGAACGTAGATTTACAACTGCGTTCAGTATCAGTGTTACACGAACTCGACTCAGACCACCGACCGGTAGTTTTCAAACTAGGTTCCCCCCACCATGCGGACGCCGTCCGCATGAAAAAGATAATCGATTGGAAAAAACTCGATGAGAATTTTCAATCGATACAATCAGAGCACCTCGACCAAATTCCTGGCAACATTAGTACGGTAGAGGAAGCCAAATCCGCCATTAAGTCACTCACTAGCCATATAGAATCGGTAGTCGATAGCTCCTCGCGGGAAATACCGGACGCCTTCCGGGGCAGATGGGAACTACCGGAAGAGCTACGCGACCTACTGAGACGCAAAAATGCCGCTACGCGGCTCTACGACCGATACATGACCGACGACAATCGCCGTTCGCTACGAGCTTTACAAAGAGAAGTAAAGCGGCGCATCGCCGAGTATCGTAACGAACGGTGGGACAGACTGTTAAGTGAGGTCTCGCCATCGCACACGGCCTACTGGCCGTTGGCGAGGGCCTTTAAAAACGAACCAGTAGTAGAGATGCCTCCACTCATTCGACCTAATCAAACGCCCGCTTTTGATGATGCAGACAAAGCCGAATGCCTGGCCGACAGTATCCAAACACAATGTTCCCCATCAAACCAGCCTACGGACCTAGACCACGTCCATCTTGTGGATAGCGAAGTAGAGCGCAGGGCGGCGCTACCACCGGAGGGTGACCCGCTTCTACCCACCAATCCCGAAGAAGTAGGCGACATAATAAAAGGTCTACACAATAAAAAGGCCCCGGGGCCCGATAAAATCACTAATAAGGTAGTTAAATACCTCCCCCCCTCCCTAATATGCCTACTAGTGTGCATCTTCAATGCACTACTAGCCGGCTGCGCGTTTCCAGACGAGTGGAAAGAAGCCACCGTCATAGGAATTCACAAACCGGGTAAACCCCGCAATAAAGTCAGTAGTTACCGCCCCATTAGCCTAATAAATACGTTAGGCAAAATCTATGAAAAAATCATTCTCGCTCGCCTTAAGGCATTTGTTCACGAGAAAGGCCTCTTAATAAATGAGCAGTTCGGGTTCCGAGCGGCTCACTCTTGCACTCATCAAGTGCACCGTCTCACCGAATATATCCTAACCGGGTTAAACGCAGCCCCGGGGCTGCAAATTCCCACAGGCGCCCTATTTTTCGACGTCGCAAAGGCGTTCGACAAAGTCTGGCACAATGGCTTAATATACAAGCTATACCAAATGGGCGTGCCCGACAGACTCGTACTCATCATACGAGAGTACCTCACCAACCGCCGATTCAAATTCCGCGTGGAAGGAGCCTTCTCCACCCACAGATCGATTACAGCAGGTGTCCCGCAGGGCTCCATACTGTCACCCGTATTATTCTCCCTCTACACGTGCGACGTACCACGCGAGCCGCACGTCGAGCTCGCGTTGTTCGCCGACGACACCGCCCTCTATACGTCCAACTTTTCCGAAGTAACAATCACCAAGCGGCTGCAGGCTGCGGCCAACGCCCTCGGTGATTGGTTCAGAAAATGGCGTATCGAAATAAATCCCGCAAAAAGTGCAGCCGTGTACTTTCGCCGCGGTAAACACCCGCGACAACAAAGGCGCGGTCTGCGAAAACTAGGCAACATTACCCTGTTCGGAAACGTCATCCCGTGGGAAAAGACAGTCAAGTACCTCGGGGTAACGTTGGACAGCAAAATGTCATTCAAACCGCACATACAAAGAATGAAAGTTAAGGCTAAGTTCGTTGTAGGTCGGTTATATCATCTTATCAATAAACGCAGTAAAATGTCACTTAGACACAAGGTGACACTTTACAAGTCGTGCGTACGCCCCATCCTTTCATACGCTTGCGTAGCGTTCGCCCACCTCCCCCGTACGGACTTGCATCCGTTGCAAGTGGTACAAAATAAATTCCTGCGTATTGCCACGGGAGCACCGTGGTATATGCGCAACGTAGACCTCCATAACGATCTTGAATTGCCGAGCTTAGCAAAGCATTTCAAAGACATCTCCGAAAGATACTTCGATCGTGCCATCTCGCATCCGAACCCACTGGTGGTAGCCGCGGCTGACTACATCCCAGACCCAAATCCCGATCCCAAACTACGTAGGCCCCGCCACGTTCTTACCGATCTCGATGACCCGATAACTCTGGCAAACGGTTTACACAATGACACTACACACCTACATTCGCGACACCGTCGCCGCCGGCGGCGACGAGGACCCCTGTTTCGCCCTTCGGCGAACCGAGCCCAAGGGCAAGGTTCGGCGGACGGACAAAACAATGCCACTAGCCCTCTCATCGCAAATCACGACCCCACCCTAAGCCGAGGTTCGGTCTCACAGGAGACACCCTTAGGGCGGAGGGCGTACAGCCCTACACCTTTAAATTCTGGCTGAGCACTCTGCTCGCCCACGCGACCGGTGAAGCTGTAACAGCCCTTAAGGCTAACAGCAATTGTGACATTCCGAAAAAAAAAAAAAAAAAAAAAACAATATATCTATCTCTTATAACAACAACACAATAAGGAATTTTGAGTCGAAAAATTATAGAAAATTTTCTATAACTTTTAATAAGGTGAATTTTGAGCAGTAGGATTATTATACGCAGGCATATTAATCCTTACTAACGAAAAGTACTTCATCAACACGAAGATCTTAGGAAGACAAACTTTGGCTCTTATACCATGTTATTTGGATGCATAGTTTAAAAAAAAATGTAAAAGGAAAATAACTCAACAATAGTACCTAGGTATCGCCTCTGTGGTCTAGCGGTCCAGCGTTGGCGTTGACCACATGAGGTCCCGGGTTCGATTCCCGGGTCGGGCACAAAAAAAAAGTGTTTTTCAGTTTTCTGAGAAACACAAAGTTGCCCGGGATTGGAAAGTGCCCGGTTGGCGATAGGCTTGCCATCTATCACATTTGTGGGACCAAGTATCTTCAACAAACGTATTTTTTTGCATAAACTCAATTTTGCATTTGCATAAAATCACATTAAAAATAAATAATTAAAATAAAATAAATATTAAGAAGGCTCCCATTCAACAAACATGATTGTTTGCCGTTTTTTATAGATTATGGTACGGAACCCTTAATGCGCGAGTTCGACTCGCAATTAGTCGATTTTTTTTAAGGTACATGAGTGGAATCATATGACTTTAACCTCTGCGGCCCGCGCGAAGTAAACGTGTGACCGGCTCCTTTCGTAATAGACTTCTTTGATACGGAACGTTGGATTTTCCTTCTTTGAAAAAAATCACTTTACTTTGTAGTAGTTGAATACTCTATTTTGTCTATTTTACGGTGTTGTTGAGGGATACATGATCGTTCGCTTTGGCCTGATATGTATCTAATTCGTTAGTAAGTAGGTGTAAGTACTGTATTTGTATAGAGTATATACTTTAAATCTTCCCCATTGTGGAAAACTGTTTAATTCTTGAAGCTGTAGGTATACCAACATGTGCAGTCATTTAGGTAGAGGAAGCACAATTTTCCAAACAAGATCATATTGATTGGTTAGTGGTTGCTTAGGGAAAGTTCCTGAATTAGGCTACAAAAAAAAATTTACATAGGTAAAGACCTTCGTGAAATCGTAACCAACATTATAGACTTGATATTTAAAGTGTACCCGGAATTCGGATATGATAGATTTACCAAAAAAAAATCAATTGATGTGTGTAAGGGCAATTTTATCTGCGAGAAATGCAAGCGTTGACGCCATCTATATAAATAAATAAAATTGGGGTGTCTGTTTGTAATATTAAAATAACCGCTTTTTACTAAATGCATATGGATGTATACACGGTACGTATACCAAAATAACATTTTTTACAATTTTTGTCTGTCTGTCTGTCTGTCTGTTTCTTCCGGCTAATCTCTGGAACGACTGGACCGATTTTGACAGGACTTTCACTGGAAGATAGCTGATGTGATACCGAGTAACTAAGGCTATTTTTTTTTAATTTTTCCACGCGGACGAAGTCGCGGGCTCAGCTAGTTTATATGTTTGGAAATTTGTTTATAAATGCGAAAGTTTAGATGTTTGGATCGATGTTTGGATGGATGTTTGTTACTCAATCACGCAAAAACTACTGAACAGATTTGAATGAAACTTTACAGTAATATAGATTATACATCAGAATAACACACAGGCTACGATTTAAAAATATTTTGTGTAATTTGGCGGTAATATTATCGTTAATATATAATATTATCGGTTTGGCGGTAATAGTACGTCATTGCACGGCCTCCTGTACCTAAGAACGGGATCTGCGTCGATGACGTAATCTGCCAGGGCTACTGTTAATGGATTGGGATTTGGGATGGGACCCGAATGTGGTCTGAGCCATGAAGACAGACGTTAAAAAGTATTTTAATTATTATAAAAATTAATTTATTCAAAGACAGTCGTATTCATTTTTTTTTTTTCAAAATGATGATCAATTTTGATCGTTGGAGTGGCTTTCAACGCAATTTTTGAGCTCTGAATTCGTTTGTTAGCTACAAAGTCGATAGTTTAAAAAATTTTGACAAAAAAAAATTAAAAAATCTTCGCCATTGATAAGTCTCGAACGAATTAATCCATTTCAATTCGATTAAGAGTATTTGACACAGTTTTTTTAATTAGAAGAGTTGACAAGATTTTTGAAAAAATCGGTATATTAGCCTTAAAGTTATTTTAAATAGTTGTAAATAGTTTGCTTTGGTGTAACAGTTAGGTGTAAAAAGTGTAATTTTAGTATTTGAAAAGCTATAGCTTTTGACAATTTGAATCGATTTTAATGTTTGAAAAGGCAATCGACGTAGTTTTTTAAGTACTAAAGTATTCTAGAAGAGCAAAAATGATTGGTTGAAAAGTCATATAAAAAAAACACTTTTTTCAAAATATCGGTCAGCCACAACACCCTGACGGATAAACAGATGTTGACGCAATTTATGCATTGGACGCAGTTTTACGAGGAAAAGAGCTGATTAGATTTTGTAATCCATCGGTACATTAATTTGGAAAGTATTCTAAAAACATTGTGGTTTCAGAAAAAAATTTTAAGCTTTTTCAAAATTTCTTAAAATCTCATGGACCAAATTGGTCCAAATTTTCAGAAAGTATAAGTTGAGCGGAATCCAATCGAATGCCATTAACCGCGTTTCGATCGGTCAAAAGTTACGAGATGGTTACATACTCACATACACACACATACATACGGACATACTAGCGTCATCGTGAAAATAGTCGAAAAATCTTCCTAGTACCTAAAAACGTGGAAATCTGGTGAAAACTCGATTTTCGCAAATCGGGGCAATCAGTAACTTCCTTATCTACATACATAGCAGGAAGTTACAAATTGGGAAGCTTCAAACGAAAATTGGTTTGAACAATACTGACCATGTAGTTTTTATAAGATATGGGATCATTTCGATAGTTGCATAAAATGTTTTGGTAGCTGTACAAAATAAATTCGTTTTCATGGCGTCTTTGAGAAATACAAACTTATTTTTGCTGCTGGAAAAATAGTATATACAAACATTGTGTATACTCTGATATGTAGTTTCGCTGCTGCGGAACCTTTTGAAAGCGAGTCCGACTCGCTCTTCTCCAGATTTTTTAATAATTGAAATACGAAAGAACGAAAGACATAGATAAATTGAAGGAGTCGAGATAAAGATTTTTCATATTTTCTAAGGAAAAAATTGCAGTAAAATTTCCTTGATTGTACCTTCTATTGGAACCACAGACCATAGGAATACTAATAGACACGCCATTGGGAAGGAAACGTGTCGCCGCACATATGAGCAAACGCTCCTATTAATTTCAATAATTTCATATATTTGTAGGTTATGTTATATTGTGAAAAACAGAAATAAACCATGTTGTACTGTTTCATCATACGGCATGAGATGACAAGGTTTAAAAATTACTCTTGAAGTGATTTTTAAAAATTAGACTTGAGTTATTCCATTGGTAAGTAGTATAACTCTGTATTTATATCTACTATCACTAGGTGGTAGAGTTCTGCATTGTCTCACCCGGGTCTGGTACCACCGCCTTACCTATTCCTGCCGCAATAGCGTCAGTGCTTGTCTCTGTCGTGTTCCGGTTTGGAGGGTAAGGTAGCCGGTAAACTTATGCATGTGGCATTAGACCTCGCCACAAGATAGCAACGCACCATTAACATCTTTGGTGTCTTTAGGCAATGGTTGACTCTTTCCACCAGGAGACCCATCTGCTTGTTTGCTATCTGATAATATAATAAAAAAAATCTTATTTCTTCCCCGTGTTGGTCCCGGGCTCCTTTGAAGAATAGGCCAACTGCCGTTCTACCAGGCAGGTCGTAAAAGGTGACCGATTGGCTTTACGAGTCACTACCATCGTGGCTACTAGGTGGTAGAGTCCTGCTTCGGCTCGACCGGGTCTGGTACCACCGCCTTACCTATTCCTGCCGCAATAGCGTCGTTGCTTATCGCTGTTGTGTTCCGGTTTGGAGGGTAAGGTAGCCGGTAAACTTATGCATGTGGCATTAGACCTCGCCACAAGATAGCAATGCACCATTAACACCTTTGGTGTCTATAGACGATGGTTGACTCTTTCCATCAGGAGACCCATCTGCTTGTTTGCTATCTTATGATATAAAAAAATGATGTATTTAATTGCAAGCTACACTGACAATCTAAGAAATTGTCTTGAAAGGCGTATCCATTTAATCCGTGGTTGGAACCATTAATGAGATGATATTTTAAATATGAAATAATGTGTAATGTCGGTATTTTGTTTAATTCTCATGCCCGGTTTCATTCTATACATTTATGTATTTGTTTATCGTGACGCATTTTCGTTTTTTTTTTCGAGTACTAATCGCAACTATTATAAAGAAGTTTCACTTTAAAATTTCGTCAAATATCGCAAATTGCATCAAAATTGTTTTATCTGTTCGACACTTATCAATGGCGGAAATTTTCAAAACAAATTTTACTCCATTAGGCATATCGATATTTTTCAAGTATCAATTTTGTGGTTAAGACATTTTACAGCTCAAAAAATTAATCATCTTACTTAAAAATACATCTTTTCAAAAATTAAAATAAAAAAGAACAAATGCTTATTCAAAAAAGATACTTAAGGAACAAAAACTATACCTAAGGGCGCGTATTCGGTTCGTAAAGAAAACTTCATATTTTCATTTTTTTTCCAAAGCAATAGCCTAATAATGTGAGCAGATTATTCGAAGGATATTACAGTTTTTGCAAGATTAATTCTTAATTATTCGATTTATCGTAGATTTTAAAATTTGATCGGCAAAAGATTACGCGCGAGGATTTATAGTGTTTTTAAAATAGTTCTTCTAAATAAATGAGTTCATATAACGGACTGAAAAAAAAATCAGTATATTAAACATTACCTTATTTCACATAATAATAAAATATATTAGGTTTTTATTGAAATACTTACTGGTTAAAAATGTTAAAGTTTTAATATCTGACAACAATATTTCGTCATTTTGGCTCTGTAGTGCACTTTAGGACCATATATCCTGTTGAAAAATTGCATAAAATAAAATATTTTGGCACATTACAATGGTTGTAATCGCCTTGAAAAATAACTCTGACGCCTATTTTTGTAAAACATTATGCAGGCTTCGTTTTAAAAAACTGTTACCAAAAATTATATTCTTGCTTTTTATATCCTTTGAATAAATTTATTCACATTATTACGATATATTGCTCTTGAAAAAACTTGAAAACATGAAGTTTTCGTCGCAAATCGAATACGCGCAAAGAATTTTTTCAGAGTTCAAAAATCTTAATTTTGTTATAAATGATAGTCATTTCACTTTTGAAAAGAAAATCATATTTTTTTTTTTAATTTTCGTTATTGATGAATTCAAAATAAAACAACCGATTTTGAGCAAATTGCGGTTTTTGATGCAGTTTTTTAGAGAGAAAAGCTGATTCGATTTTTAAATCCATAGGTTTTTTGACCTGAAGTTTATTTAAAAAGTAAGTAAATTTGCTGTAAACACAAAATTTTAATATTTCAAAAGCTGTAATTTTTGAAAACTTGATTTGATTTTGATTTTTAAAACTGCATTTTATTTATTTATTTATTTATTTAAATACTTTATTGCACAAAAAATAGTACAAAAGGCGTAACTTAATGCTATTAAGCATTTTCTCACAGTTTACCTTTCTTGATGCTGAGAGAAAAAGCTTGGGTAGTGCATAAAAAACTAATTATGAGCTATCAATAAAACTAAATACTAGATTCTAAATTACCATAACTAATCTATTTTTGTGATATACTACAACAATTGAAGTAAGCTACCTAACAACATTAGTGTTAATAATACATGTATTCTATCCAATAGTTAAATATAGATTGACTACTTACATAGAAGATAAATATATATACACCGTTATTCAATAATTATTATAGAACTTATAACATTTACAGATATTAACATAATATAAAATACACACATATACAAAATTAACTATTCTGACAATTTAAAAAGTGTTCGTACAATGCAGTTTTAAAATTTGATAAAGTAGATGATTCACGCATCTGAGACGGGAGAGCATTCCATAACCTTATCGCAGTAACTGTGAAGGAATTAAAATATGTTGCCGTATTGTGGTCCGGATACATCAACGTACTAGAATTTTGAGACCGCTGAAGCCTACCTTGACTTGAAATGTATTCAAAACGTTCTTTTAGATATATTGGAAAATATGGATTATTAAGAATATTAAATAAACATGAGAGAACGTGCATGTCCCGCCGGAGACGAATATTCAGCCACTTTAATTGTGACCGAAAATGGGTGATATGGTCATATTTACGCAGTCCGAATATATATCGAATGCATAAATTTTACGTAGTTCTTAAGTACTAAAATACTGAAGAAGGCCGAAAAATTATTGGTTAAAATTAATGGTTCGAAGTTAAGTCAAGAAAACCCATTTTTTTAAATTTTTCTTCAAATTATGTGAAATGTCATGCAAATATGTCCAAGGAATAAAAAATATATATAAAATTTTATACCCTATTTCATCCCCATCAGAGTTGAATTTTGAAAAATCTTTTCTGAGTTGATGCCAACGTCATAACAGGGATACGTGTGTAACATTCCAAGTTTCTAGCCCTAGGGGTTTAACCTATACGTTAATATAAAACTTTCATGCACTTTTTTACCCTTTAAGAGGTGGAATTTTGAAAAACGCTGAAATACATAACTCATTATTTTTGTCATACTCAATTTATATGAAATTTCATACAAATATGTCTAAGGAATAAAATGTTTAAAACTTTTTGTCCTATTTCACCCCTTTGAGGGTTGAATTTTTAATTATGCTTTCTTAGTGGATTCTTACGTCATAAGAGAAGTACGTGTGCAAAATTTCAAGTGTCTAACACTACTGGTTTGGCAATGGTTTGTGCGGTTATATAAAACTTTCATCCCTTCATCCCCTATTTTACCCTCTTAGAGATCGAATTTTGAAAATCGCTTAAACACGTAATTCATAATTAATTTTTTACTCAATTCATACGAAATTTCATGCAAATATGTCCAGGAAATAAAAAGTTTCATACAAAGTTTTATCTCCTATTTTACCCCATTCTGGGTTGAATTTTGAAAAATCTTTCCTTAGTGGATGCATAAGGAAAATATGTGTGCGAAATTTCAAATTTCTAGCCCTAAGGGTTTGGCCTGTGCGTTGATACCTCATATATATATATATATATATATATATATATATATATATATATATATATATATATATATATATATATATATATATATATATAGATTACCGATATGCGATTCAAGAATCAAGGTCCCTTTGTCGTCGTCGACGTCGACGACGTCGACCATAAAACTAATAACGCATTTCTTTATCCAATAATCGTTTTAAACAACAACATAATCAACAAGCAAATAATTTGCTTACTTTGGGGTTAGATCAGCCAGTGTAATTTGTCCCGTGAATATTTATTTATTTATTATTTATGTTATTTTATTATGTTTCTTAATTTACTGTATATGCAGAATATAAAATATTGATACTCTACAAAAAGTTAGTGACCATAGTACACCATCTAAACTCTCTACACCACAATTAAAACAAAAAATATTAACACCAACGCCACAAAAACACATTCCGACTACATCATCAACTATTTTATCTAATAAAGAAAATTGAATAAACAACTCTGAAAGTGAGAAAGACGGTAGTAAAAAATTAATAAGCTGCTGTGATATGCAAATGCCAAATGTCATCTGTTATGAATCCTCTGCAATAGATGGCGTTACCAGTATGCCAACTGCCTCCATGACGAACTTTTGGTATGAAAAAACTGACCTTACTATTTTTGGGGATCAACAAGTGCGTAATTTATCACTAAACTTTATTAAATACAAATCAAATTGCGTGAATAGAGTTTCTTCATATATAAAACCAAATGCTAGTTCTACAGAAATTTTGAAAAATGCACATGAATTATTACAACTTTCAAAAAAAGATACAGTTATTATTTCAGTTGGTGCAAACGACTACAAGCCTTATTCTTTATTTTCAGCTTTATGTAACACTTTAAATAATTTGAAAAACTGTAATCAAGTTTTTGTATTAAGTGTTAGACACAATCCTTATTTAAACACAAATTTGTTAAACTTTAATTTAAAACAGTTGTGTCAACAATATAAAAATTGTAATTTTATAGATTTCAACAACTACTTTAAATGTCATTCACTTCAAAATGCATACTCATATAAAAATATTTTCGACTATTTAGTTTTTAAAATAAATATGGAAATTGAACATGATACCTATGTACAACGTTTTTTACCTTATAATAAAAAAACATGTAGCACTGCGTATAAGACTACATATAATTTTAAACCAGTCAATACAAGTGAAAAAATTACATATCAAGAATATAAAGATAAAATTGAACACATGGTCAGACAAAGACAATTAAAAAAAGGTACAATTCCGTATATGTTTAACTTGATCCAGGGCAAAAAGCAAAATTCAATATTTAAAAATAAACAAACGTCCTCGCAAGCGTCATTTTTTCGTGACCAAGGCGAAATTCAAGCTTTTTCATCAAAATATTGCGGGGATTTTAAATAAAATTGATTTAGTAGATATAGCTGTTTCTGAACTGACAAATAAAGGTGATAAATTAGATGTGCTATGTTTCTCAGAAACATTTGTCAAAAGTGGAACAGAGCTAAACTTAAAATTAAAGGGATACATCTTAGGGTCTTCTTTTAACCGTGAGAATGAAAAACGGGGAGGGACCTGTATAATGGTGAAAAAAGACTTACTTTTCAAAAAAATTGATCTCAACTCATTTCAGGTTCCGTATGTCTTCGAATGTTGTGGAGTTGAGATACTAAAATTCAAATTAATGATTATATGTATTTACCGCACGCCCTCATCTGATGCCCGTCATTTTCTCAAAAAGTTAGAATTATTATTACACACTTTTACAAAATCCAATAAGAAAAAAATTATTCTATGCGGAGATTGGAACATAAATATACTTAAAAATAATAATCTATCGAAAGACCTTTTTTCGATATTATGTAACTATAATCTCACCAATCACATATCAGTACCAACGAGGAGAAAAGCTTGCTTAGATCTAATTATAAGTAACATACACACAGTTAAGTCAGACGTTTTATACCTAGATTTATCAGACCATGAAACAGGTCAGACAATTACCGTAGATTTAAACATACTTTCATCTTTTAAAAATCCCTGTGATACATGGGTAGAAAAGAAACGTCTCTATAGTACAGAAAATATTGATAAATTTCTTAATTGCTTATCATCTTTAAGTTTTAGTAATGTGTTAAATCAGACAGATACCGAAGAAGCGTTTAATTTATTTCATGACGATTTTATGCTTTTCTATGATTTGTGCTTTCCTGAAATCAACGTAAGAATAAAAAACAAAAAGCTAAAAAATAGATGGATATCTAAAGGTATTAAAAGATGTTGTGTAAAAAAAAGAACTTTATATTTAAAATACTGTTTAAATGTAAGCGATAAAAAAATAAACCAAAAAATTTATAAACAATACAGCACACTTTTAAAAAAATGTATATTAACAGCGCAAAAGTTAGCATCCACAAAATATCTTGAAAACTCAAAAAATAAATGCAAAGCCTCGTGGAATATTATAAAAGATATCTCTTCTACCCAGGACTCCTATGCAGAGATTGACCACATACATTTTAACAATTCAACCTATTCAGATCCATTGAAAATTAGTAATATTTTTAACAATTATTATATAGATATCTCAAATGCAAATTCTTCATCCCAAATTAGTAGTAGTAATTGCAGTACGACAGTTAAAAATAATACTGATACAATGTTCATTACTCCTGTAGATGAAACAGATATCATAAAAACAATAAAGCAGTTAAGGAAAACAAAATCTACTGGATATGATCAAATAACTACAGAAATTCTAAAACAAAGTGCTGTTTTAATTGCGAAACCATTAGCGTACATTATTAATCTCTCTTTTCTAGACGGGAAATTTCCATCGAGATTAAAAATATCCATTATTCACCCCCTCTTCAAAAAAGGGAATCGACAGGAGATAGACAATTACAGACCCATTACCCTGATTCCCGTTATAGCAAAAATTTTTGAAAAAGTCATGCATGATAAGCTGTACAGTTTTCTTGAAAAACACAAAATACTAACAAATGAACAATACGGCTTTAGGAAGGGAAGATCAACACAGTTGGCTTGTTACACACTAATTAAAATGATTACTGAAAGTCTAGACTGTAATAAAAATTGTATAGCAATTTTCCTAGATATGAGTAAAGCGTTTGACCTAGTCTCCCATAAAACATTATTAGAAAAACTATATAAATACGGAATTAGAGGTAAAGCGTATGAGTGGATAAGCAGTTATTTAAAGGACAGAGTCCAGCGAGTAGAAATTAAAAAAACTATTAATAAAATCAAAAAAGTATATAAGTCAACTGACCTAATAAATAATCACGGTATTCCACAAGGTAGCATTTTAGGACCTTTATTCTTTCTGGTCTCGATAAATGACTTTCCAAATGCTATTGAACATAAATGTGTAATGTTTGCGGATGATATAACTCTTTTTGTAAATAGTAAAAATTATGAAAATATAGAAATAGAAACAAGAAACACTGTTAATAAAGCTATAGGTTGGCTTCAATCAAATGGTTTAAAAATAAACCTAAGCAAAACTAAAATAATACAATTTCAAACACGTAATCAACAATGCAATAAACAAAATGTAAAAATAACAATAGACAACGTTAAAATTGCAAATGTGGAATCAACAAAATTTCTAGGAATATTTATAGATAAATACTGCAATTGGAAGACGCATATAGAAAATTTAATTTTAAAGCTGGATAGATTCGTGTATGTAATTAGGCGTTTAAGAGAAACATCGACAACAAAGGCAGCCTTACTTGCTTATCATGGATATATATCATCGGTACTGAGATACGGTATTATTTTATGGGGTAACAGTGTCGATACTTTAAAATTATTTAGGGTACAAAAAAAGATTATACGCGCGATATGTGGTAAAAGTTGTATGGACACCTGCAAACCATTATTTTTATCACTAAAAATTCTGACACTTCCATGTCTTTACATTTTTGAAATGGGTAATTTTGTAAAAAAAAATATAAATCTATTTACAAAAAAAATTGAATGTTCAAATAGAGAGATTAGGTTTAAAAATAAGTTATGTATCCCAAATCAAAGACTTCAGTTATATAAAAGAAATGTTTTTTGTATGAGTATTCGCATTTATAATCATATTCCCGAAAATATTAAGGATTTACCATTGAAAAAGTTTCGTAGTGCTTTGTTTAATTTATTGTCTAAAAAAGCTTATTATTCTGTGAATGATTTTATAAATGATAAATTTAAATAATTATTTTAATGAAATAATAAAATAAGATTACATTTTAACTTGAATGATTAGCTGTTACTCATATACATAATTAAATTAATAATGTAATATAATCTGACATACACTTATATTATTATTATTTTTTTTATAATCATGACTTAAATTTTAAATCTGACTCTTAATATATTTTAAGTTTTTTAAATATGTATAACGACACTAAATAAACAAATGTGAAATGTGAAATTAAATAATCAAATAACACAATAAGAAGTTAACGTTCTTCTTATTCATTTTTCACTAAATTTTTTATATTTATTAATGTTCTATAGTAATATGATCCTGGACAAAAATATAATTAAAGATGCATTATCAGATATAATATAGGTATTAATAATAACATGTAATTGGACATTTTTTTTATATAGATTCTATGAGTTTAATTAATTGTAAGATAATTCATGACCTTAAATTTATAAAATACGAACATTAATTATGATTAAGTAGATTATAGTATGTATTTGCACACCGGCATTGCCGGTAGATTATGGCGATCTGAAAAAATGTAAGACCTATTTATTGTAACCCATATTCATGCAAATAAAATATATTCTATTCTATTCTATTCTATTCTATTGTAGGCGCAGTGGTTTCTCAAGAACACAATAAAATGTTAATGCAAATACACAACATGCTTCCAATTCAACTAAAGTGGGAATTTCCTGAATCATTACGAAAAACAATCCAAGAACAGTTTCCAAGACAAGTAAGAGAAGAATGTGAGAAATATGGAAAGTCTGAGGAAATTTCGAGAGCTGTAGTAAGTTAAAATAAGGCTATAGATGTTTACGTTGGACGTTATATACGATATTGGACGTTAAATACCGTGATTGGCTAGCAGTGCCTCATTATTAAACAGGCAATATATTCATTCAAAGCTTAGAGGTTTTGTTAAAAAATTGATCAAGGACTGCTGCTATTGTTTAAGATGAACATTTAAAATCCTTGTCAGTAAAAGTGCAAAATAAAAATACAGAAATACATCAATTATCAAAGAGAAGTGTCATGCACTTTATTAATGATTAAACGAACTTACCTGAAGTGAAGTTCTATCATAATTATACGACTGGCTCTGTACGAAGAGATTAGCATTAGGAACCCTTATTGTAGAACACACACAGTCTCGCCAACTGCACTGTTAATTGAGATATTTTATTTTGAACTGGTATTATTTATTTTAACTGATATCACTATCGTGTTACGTAATACGCATTTCACCTGCGCGTCTTCATTTAGTTTAGAGCTAGAACTTAATTTGATTTTTCAAACAATAACCATGGGTATTAAGGGTGGGTGGGTTGCTTATCTCTTCGTACAGAGCCAGTCGTATAATTATGATAGAACTTCACTTTAGGTAAGTTCGTTTAATCATTAATTTATACTTCGGCTCTGTACTCAAGATTAGCATTACGAACACTTATTATAGATGTTTAGAGTCAGTTATTGTGACAAAAATCAACATCACACAGATTTAGATATCTTATTTGTAAAGTTGCTTGAGCTTACTGAATCAACCTAGTATATCTAACTAATCAAATATGTTTCTGGCAAGTTTATTGTCTCTATTTCCATTAACTGAAGTAATAATTGGTTATTATATTATATATACGAATTATCAGGGTGGTATCACTATCACAGCCAACTATTTTTTCTTTCTTTTAATAAGGTCCAAATTATATCCTAGTCTATTAGCCTTAGAAGCGACAGCATGCCTGGTGGAATAAGCTGTAAGTGTAGACACATAATATTTCACACCTTTCCAGTATCATTATAATCCACCTGATCATCTGCGAAGTGCCAGGCTTATGTAGTCTTTTGTGACTATTAAAAAGGCAAATCACTGGACAAGCAGCTTTGTGTCAAATTTAAATAACAACCAGACTGAACTGAACAGATTTGTGGTCGGTCTTGGAAAGAAAAGGTAAATTTAGTGCCTACTGCTAGAAAAACATCGAGGTGGGAAGTTTATATTAAAACAGGGACGGAAAAACTTTTTAAAATTATGTAATATTAATAATTTAGAAAGTCAATCTTATGTGCTGTTGTCAAGGTATAGCTAGACAGATAAGGACAATGTGTCATGTGAAAGTCGTATTATTACACTACACTGGGGGACTTTCTATGCACTTTTGTGGTATCTGTTACTGAAAAAGTATCGCACTTTGAGGTTTGAGCTTTGACGTGGTAGTTTAAATTCATGTCTAGATATGATCTACCATTAAAATACCTTTTTATAAATATTAAAATAAAATAGAAAATATATGTTGTATTAGAATTTTATTACTACTAACGCCATTTATTATAAAAGTAACGAGTTAAAATGCTACTTCGGCGTGGTAGATTTAATTCATTTAATTCATTTTCATTCGCTCCATCCATACTAATATTATAAATGCGAAAGTAACTCTGTCTGTCTGTCTGTCTGTCTGTCTGTCTGTCTGTCTGTCTGTCTGTCTGTCTGTTACGCTTTCACACTTAAACCACTGGACCGATTTTGATGAAATTTGGCATAAACATAGATAAGACGTCGAGAACGGACATAGGCTACTTTTTACCGCGGGAAAATATTTCGTTCCCACAGGAAATAAAATTAATGGAAAGAAAGCGGAGCATAAAGCGTAACGTAGAGCACATTAACTAGATGTCGCTGCACGAAAATACATCGCGCTAACGTATTGAAACACATATACATGTAATTAAATCGTTGAGGTTAGAATTATCTTTATTATGATATGATATGATACGAGTATTTTAACGTTTGTTTGTTCATTGAATGCGCTAACTGCTAATTCCTGGAACTACAAGTCGGATTGAAAAAAAATTTATGTGTATGATTAATGATAGCTACATTCATGAGGATTACGTTAAAATTATTCTTAGCGTAGTTAAAATACCGATATTTGTAAAATAAGTCGGAAGAAAAAGCGGTATCGAACGGCTGTATCCGCGTGCGCTTGCTGGCGTAATGCTTAAGTACACGTAAGTACAATGTACTACAAATATATTTGTTTTTAGTAGATGCACAAAAAAGTCCGCGACACTATATATCTATCTCTTATAACAACAACACAATAAGGAATTTTGAGTCGAAAAATTATAGAAAATTAATAGGTGAATTTTAATCCTTATCATATTAATCCTTACTAACGAAAAGTACTTCATCAACACGAAGATCTTAGGAAGACAAACTTTGGCTCTTATACCACGTTATTTAGATGCATAGTTTAAAAAAAATGTAAAACGAAAATAACTCAACATACCTAGGTACTATCTAGGTATTAACCGAAAGGCTGTGCGCAGTGTGCACGATGCGGCGCACTACTCTGATCGCCGAACGAGAACCGAACATTGCCGAGAAGAGCCGAACTGTGTGAGCGTTGGCTTTACTATACTTTTTAAGGTTCCATACTCAAAGTTTAAAACGGGACCCCATTACTAAGACACCACTGTCCGTCCGTGCGTTTGTATGTCTATCTATCTGTCCGTCACTAGGCTTCATCTCATGAACCATGATAGTTGAAATTTTCACACATGATGATTTTTCCACTATAATAACTAAAACTAAAAAAAGAATAAGATAAATATTTAAGAGTGACCACCATACAACAAACGTGTTTTTTTTGCATAAACTCACTTTTGCATTTGCATAAAATCATTTTAAAAATAAATAATTAAAATAAAATAAATATTAAGAAGGCTCCCATTCAACAAACGTGATTGTTTGCCGTTTTTTTTATAGATTATGGTACGGAACCCTTAAGGCGCGAGTTCGACTCGCAATTGGCCGGTTTTTTTAAGGTACATACATGAATGGAATCATATACCTTTAACCTCTGCGGCCCGCGCGGAGTAGACATGTGACCGGCTCCTTTTTCAATAGACTTCTTTGATACGGAACGTTGGATTTTCCTTCTTTGAAAAAAATCACTTTACTTTGTAGTAGTTGAATATTCGATCTATTTTGTGTATTTTACGGTGTTGTTGAGGGATACATGATCGTTCGCTTTGGCCTGATATGTGTCTAATTCGTTAGTAAGTAGGTGTAAGTACTGTATTTGTATAGCTACTTAATAAGGATTTGTAGTTATGATATTATTAAATCTTGCTTTAAATCTTCCCCATTGTGGAAAACTGTTTAATTTTTGAAGCTGTAGCTATACCAACATGAGCAATCATTTAGGTAGAAGAAGCACAAATTTTCCAAACAAGATCATATTGATTGGTTAGTGGTTACTTAGGGGAAAGTTCCTGAATCAGGCTACAAAAAAATTTTACATAGATAGAGACCTTCGTGAAATCGTAACCAACATTAAAGACTTGATATTTAAAGTGTACCCGGAATTCGGATATGATAGATTTACCAAAAAAAATCAATTGATGTGTGTAAGGGCAATTTTATCTGCAAGAAATGCAAGCGTTGACGCCATCTATACAAATAAATAAAATTGGGGTGTCTGTTTGTAATATTAAAATAACCGTTTTTACTAAATGCATATGGATGTATACACGGTACGTACACCAAAATAACATTGCTTAGAATTTTTGTCTGTCTGTCTGTTTGTTCTGGCTAATCTCTGGAACGACTGGACCGATTTTGACGGGACTTTCACTGGAAGATAGCTGATATGATAGCGAGTACCTTAGGCTATTTTTTTTTTATTTTTCCACGCGGACGAAGTCGCGGGCTCAGCTAGTTTTAATATAATTTTAATTTATTAATATACTTGTACTTTTTAACTTCCCGCTACGTATGCAGATAAGGAAGTTACTGATTTTGCACCGATTTTTCGGTGAAAATCGGTGCAAAATCAGTAACTTCCTTAACAGTTAAAAATCTGGAAGTTATATTAAAAAAACACATTTTTTTTTAATATAACTTCCAGATTAATGTAACGATTGAGTACAAAAACTAATCAGCTATATTATTAAAAAAATAACGTCTATTGCATAAATTGCATCAAATTGGTTTATCTGTTTAGAAGTTATCGATGACGAAAATTTTGAAAAAAGTCTTTTTTCGACATAACTTCGAAATATTTATACCAATCATTTTTTAGTATTTTACAATATTTTAGTACTAAAAAATTACGTCGAATGCCGTTTTGAAAATCAAAATGGAATCTTATTTTCAAAAGTTACAGCTTTTCAAATATTAAAATTACGTTGTTTTTAGCAAATTTAATGTTTTTTAAATGATTGTGTTTTTCTTTATAAGATCCACTTTCATTTTTAATACTCATTTTTCCATGAAAACTTTTTTGCAAGAAAGCAAAAATTGATTTCTATCGATATTAGGCTTTAAGAGCGAAGTGGTGGCGCGAGATGGATCTTGAGTTGCTATAGGTAAACCGTACTATATTATAGGTGAACCAGAAAATATTATGTAAAATTTTAGTAGATAACCTTTATATTTGTTCTGTGTTGATAACATTGATATTAATAAAAATCGTGTTCTTAATAAATCAAAAAAAATTTATAAATTTTTCTTGTAAGTACTAAAATAATTTAGTCTTAGAAACATGTTTTTTTATTTTGGTTTTATTTTCCTGCCCCTTCTAGACCAAGGCCTGACGAAGCCTTCGATGGGAATATAATGTTTGGGTAAAAATACGGTGGTTTTTTTTAGGTTAGATAATTATAAATAAAGTCCATGCATTAAAAGATGTAATTCCCATAAAATACGTTCCTAACAATATTACTAGGTAGTATAACTTTGCGAGCCCTTACAAAGCTCTGCTTTTTGCTAGTATATGAGCAATGGCGGACATCAACATATATAAAAAACAGTTTAAGGTTCCGCATTAGGCACTTAAATTATATAAATACGTTAACAAGAACATGACGTTGAGCACAGATGATTCATATGGGTCCAAATTATTTTGATTTACAGAATGAGAACTATTTAATCAGTTCATGAGTACATCCTTTATTATAGGCGATTTCCGGATAATATCGCGGCGTGGGACTGTTACAATGAAAACGGGAAACTACAAAAGTGGGCGTGTGTTTTACCATGAAACAGTAAAAAACGCCCACAGCACAAAAATCAGGGGCCCTTTGCTACAGTGTGCATTATGTACAAAAAATGACGAACGTATACAAAAAAGACGTACATTTTTTCGGAATGCTGTGTTTAAGTTGAACACTCAGTTGGATGCGTCGGGTTTCTGATCCTGCTATATGCATAGAGCCAATATATAAGGCGAAAATAAGGATGTCGCGCTTCTCACACGACTGCCATATTTTCTTTATGTCCGTTGGATAGGGAAAAAAGTGAACACAATATTCAATTTATGTACGGAAATGCCGTAGTTATATTAATACGTAAAAGTATTTCACAGTAGTGATAGAACTTGGCATAAATCTCAATCCCCAAAATATGCAGCTAACATTTATAGGTTATTAATATGCAAAGAGCGTCCAGTTTTATAGGTTATTAATATGCAAAGAGAGTCCAGTATTATAATATCACTTGCCCTTTCCTGACCATAAGCAGCTCCCCATCCCGTAGTTGAGGCATCACTGTAAATATGTAACTTAAGATTTTTTTGTGTATTAATGAGATTCTTAATTGCATGGCCCCACTACATATCTGGCATTATTGTTAACTAGCTGTTGCCAGCGACTTCGTCCGCGCGGCCTTCGTATACTCCGCACAACACCTGGCCGCTAGGTGATAGCGTGATAATATGTAGCCTATATTTTGACCCGACCTATTAGTAATATTCATGCAAAATTTGAAGTAAATCCATGCAGTACTTTTTGAGTTTACCCCGGACATACATACAGACAAACAGATAAACAGACAAAAATTCTAAAAACTATATTTTTGGCTTTGATATCGATTGTAGATCACGCCCCAAGTATTCTTTTAAAAAAATATTCAATGTACAGTTTTGACTTTCCTACGATTTTATTATATATATAGATGATAGTGGAAAGTGGACGCATGTCAGTCATAATTATAATCGTTTTGCAACTTTAGTATTTACATCTTTCCATTTCTTTATTATTTATCTATTTTTATATTTTATTATGATATTTATTATACATATCTTTTGTTGTGATAAAATTATATCTGTATTAACGAATACACCTTGTTAAAATTAAAGTCATTCATTCTAGTAATCTGGCAATTTTTTTTATTTTACTGCGTTTACTGTTAAATAAGTTTTAATAAACAACATCTCTATTTTAAACTTTTTTTATTTGTTTTAGTAAAACGATTTACAAGCTTTTAGAATCATTTACCAAGCATTAAAATAAACATAATACACTTCGAGAAAATTCAAAAATTTTCTCGTAATGCTTGCAAAAGTTGATTGATATCATATATATTTCTCATACAAGAGTTGTTGATTTGAGAAATGAACTCACCATATAATTTTAATGAGCTCAAAATAGGTTCCATAACTTTAGGCAATACAAAAGGAGCCCCTAAAGTCAACATTCTTAATTCCTAATTTTGGTTACGAAATTTAAAACAAAGATTTTTTGTAGTCATTATGTACCTTTATAGGAAACAAGCGCATTTTAAATCTTACGAGTAGTTTGATACTGATAATTTCAAACCTAAGGATTTAGGTTTGAAATTATTAGTATCAAAAAAACTATTTAACGATTTCAAAATTAACATGATCCGTGATTTACTATTAGCTTTGGTTTATATAAATATGGAGGACAAAGACTGTTCTTTCCAAGAATGACATTCTCCAATAGCAACACTTATGTATAAACTCGTTTATGCAATGTTTATATGGCGCCGGTTTTTTTACTGGCTTTATTTGCCCTAACGATATTAAATTGATAAATATAAAATCTCTTTACGTCAGAAGTCATTATACTGATTATCAGAGCAATTTCGATGCATCTTTTTATAAATTCCCTACGTTTAGCAATTAAAGTAGTGCATGAGAGAATATAATGTAGTAGCTATGGGCAATGGTCAGGTTCCAATCTTGTATTAACTATTAATAACTGCCTTTCCTAATTAAAACAACGTTATCAATTTTATATTCTTATATTTTCTTCACATTGTCTAATGTAACAAAAACCCTTATTCTATTTATTTTAATTTTAACATTCTATCTTTTAATTTTCATAATTCATAATGAAATATAAATTAACAAATACATGTACCTTAAATTGCTTATGCACGTTCTGGATTATTCAAATACTATCGTACTTTTTAACGGAGACCAGTGTGTGTTACACTGATCTATGCAGGAGACTGAATGCCCGAGTTTTCAACCCGTCTTACCCGCCATTGTTGTTTTCGTGCAAGCTCTGTGATACCAGAGTAAATAATTTTAATTCGCACAAACAACGATGTCGGTCAAAATCCTGCTTTATTAAATAAAAACCTAACAATCTAATATAATCTTAATCAGTTGTGATTTTAAAGATCTTGACTGTCAAAGTTAAACTAAAGCAAACTTTTGCAACGCATGTTGCGGCAGCTAATACTTTTTTTGTTGTTGCCTTAATCCCACTTAAACACCGCTTCTAATGCGGCGGCTTTTGCTTCCGGGTTAAGAGCGGAAAAACAGAAAAAAACATTTTATTCTGATACGTGTTAATTAGGTAAGTAACAACTCAAAGGCAGACCACATTTTCAAAACGTAAACTCGCAAAGAGTTAAACTTCACGAACTGAAAGCTAGTTTATTTTTTGTGAATTATACCGATCAAACAAATTGCTATTTTTTAACATTGCTACCCATTATTTTATTGCAGGTAAGTTAAAAATGACTACCTGCAAAATTTCTATATTTGTTTGTGTATCTGAAAAATGATTTGTTTAATTTCTACTGTAAGTAGATATGAAAATGAAGTGATGAAGGCCGCAAAAACCAACTGCAACATTCCTTACGATAGTATGTTCACGTGTGAGGATTATTCGCTTTATGTGTGGCTGCACTTCACTTTATCACCACATGAATCGGGATTCAGTCTTTCTGTCCCGAATTAGTTCATCTTGCTTTTGCATCGGTGCATCGCAAGTTCAAGCAAAATAGACTATTATCAACGGGGTACATGTAGCCATCTAATTTACCATAACACAATCACGAAGTTTTTTCGAGACAACGCGTCACAAAACGGTAATATATAGCTACAGTGTTATTCATACTGTAGGCACTTACGTATGAAAAAAAAGTGGAGTCCCAAAGATTACCCGCGACATTTTTGTAACAGGTTATATTTTAAATTACTCATTTAACATTAACAGAGTAGAAATAAAATAAAGTGATAGTCCCCAAAGGCTACCCGCAACATTTTTATAATGTTGTAAAAATAATTAATTTGATTTTTTTGTGGGTAGATATAAGAAATGAAGTGATAGTACGGAAAACTACCTGCTACATTTTTATAATAGTTTATCTGCAAAATTATTCTTTTAATTTTTACTGTAAGTAGGTATAAGAAATAAAGTGATAGTCCCAAAGACGACCCGCATCATTCATTGTAGCGCTATTAGTTTAATTAGTAAAGTGATAACCCCGAAGGTTATCCCCAGTACTTTCCCAAAATGTAATTAATGAAGTGATAGTCCAAAAGACCGTCCGCATAATTTATTGTAAAGCTGTTGGTCTATTTAGTAAAGTGATAACGCCGAAGGTTACCCTCAGTACTATGTAGCTTAACGTAAGTGAAATGATAGTCCCAAAGACTAACCGCATCATTTATTGTATGGCTGTTGGTCTATTTACTAAAGTGATAACCCCAAAGGTTGCCCGCAGTACTAGCTCAACGTAGTAAATGAAGTGATAGTCCCAAAGACTAACCGCATTATTTATTGTATAGCTGTTGGTCTATTTAGTAAAGTAATAACCCCAAAGGTTACCCGAAGTACATCGAGAGCAGGGACTAGAGCTCGAACGGAACGATGAACGTCACATTTCTGAAGATGACGATCTTGAGACAATCCAATTTCTTTTGCATCTCTGAACATTTTCTTTTCTCTCTAGTTTTAACTATCTTCTAAATTTTGAGGCAATATATTCATATTCGTCAGATATAATAAGGCCATACTTGCCCATAGTGATAGAAAATTATTGCAAAAAATATTATGTTTTGTTAAAAATTCAAAAGAGCGCTACGGGCCAGAGAAAGCGTGCGAGTTGGTGGAGCACTATACGTAAGTGTAAAGGAAGATGCGCAGGCGAAATGCGTATTACATAACACGATAGTGATACTAGTTAAAATAAATAATATCAGTTCAAAAAAAAATCTCAAATTACAATGCAGTTGGCGAGACCGTGTGTGTTCTACAATAAGTGTTCCTAATGCTAATCACGAGTACAGAGCCGAAGTATAATATTAAGATGTTTTGCTCACAAGAATAATGACTATAATATGTTAATACGAAACAAAAATAATTACATAGCTTTTTCAATAATAAATGTTAACTCCGAATTTATTAAATCGATAGATTCTTAACATTACAATTATTATGTTGGTTCTTTATTTCATTTTTTCTATTGACACCCGGACGAAGCAGTGTGGATAAGTTACTCTTGAATAAAACCATTGTACAATTATAATTTTTTTTAAATTAAGGCAACACAAATAACAAAAACAAAATTCTCAGCTGCTACCGAGATTTCAGTTTCAATTATAACTTTCGAAACACCTCAATAACACATTTGTCTGACTAAAACCAGGACCAGGACCGCGATTTTGTCCGTTTCGATAACTAATCACCTCGAGCTCTTTGGGATCACCTTAACGCCTACACGCAGCTTTGGGTCGTACATTGAATCAAAAAAGCTTGGTATTTCAGCCCGAGACAGTTGCCCAACCTCTATCAAGCACAAAGCCGTTCGTGCATGGACTACTGCTCTCACCTCTGGAATCGATTTGCCAAATAAACAGCTGGAGTCGCTTGAGGCGATAGAAAAGCGTGCCAAAAGGCTCATAAACGTCGATGATCTGGTAGGCAAAAAACTCCAGAGTCTCGCTCATCGCCGCAGAGTGGCCAGTTTATCGGTCTAGCGGTTTTTCTATCGATCGTATAGGCGCGCAGATTCTAGAATTGCCATATGGTGGACGTTTCGTGTACATGGACAAAGCGATTCGACTCGACATTCTTCATTCGAACCGTAAAGGACTAAATGCTTCCTGAATCTATGTTCCCCGATGAGTACAATCTGGGGGCCTTCAAGAGAGAGTGAACAGGTACCTTCTGGGGAAACGCGTTCTATCTTCGGCCGCATCTTAGCTTCGACCAGGCGAGATCGTGGTCAAGCCCTTCCCTATCGATTTTTAAAAAATAAGTGGAGACCCGGGCCTCATAATAGGCTAACCACTAGACTACAAGTGATATCATGTTTCATCTTGATTTTCTTTTTTGGGTTAGTATTGTTACGTACTTCGGCTTCGTAATTGTAAGAAAACGCCACTTATGTTAAACTGTGTATTTATAGTATAAGTGTTACATTGTGTTGTATTGTGTTTTGTGTATCTATATTATACACAAAACACAAGACAACACAATGTAACACTAAATACTCTGATTAACAATAGTCACTCACTGTACTAACACTAAACTTAGAACACTCGCTTCGAACTGGTCACTTTTTTTTATAGAAGAGGGGGCAAACGAGCTGGAAGTGCACCTGATGCTAAGTGATCACCGCCTCCAATGGACATCCACAATACCAGAGGTCTTGCAGTTGCGTTGCCGGCCTTTTAAGAATGAGTAAACTCTTTTTCTTGAAGGCCCCCAAGTCGTACCCGTTTGGAAACACCTCTGCCGGTAATTGGTTCCACAAAAAAGTAGTGCGAGGCAAAAAGTGCCGAGAGAAACGCACAGTTGTGAATTTCCAGACATCGAGATGGTGAGGATGGAATTTCAAATTTTGACGCGATGTCCGATGATGGAATTCAGCGGCAGGAATTAATCCAAATAACTCATCGGAACACTCCCTATGAAAAATACGATAGAAGACACAGAGTGAACCAACATCTCTGCGCAATGCCAAAGAGTCAAGCCGTTTCGAAATAGCCAGTTCGTACACGATTTGACCCGCTCTACGCTGAATGCGATCAAGGGGAAGGAGCTGGTACTGAGAAGCTCCGGCCCAGAGATGAGAACAGTACTCCATGTGGGGCCGAATTTGAGGCTTATAAAGTTGAAGGCGATGGGCCGACAAGAAGTACTGTCTCGCTCTGCTGAGCACACCGAGCTTTTTGGAGGCTAGTTTAGCCTTACCTTCCAAATGACCGCGAAACTGAACGTATTTCGATATGTCGACTCCCAGAATCCCGATACTAGCTGAGGCTGCCAGGAGAGTATTCCCAAATCGAGGTGAAACGACAAACGGTGTCTTTTTAGCGGAAAACACGCAAAGCTGTGTCTTCTTGAGGCTAAAAGTGACCAGGTTTTGACGACCCCATTCCGAGACATCGGTTAGTCGATTCTCAACTTCGGACACAAGCTTGTTACGGCTCTCTTCGACGTGTTCCCGAGAAATACCGCTTCGGCCGGAGTATGTAGCATCACCAGTACTGTCATCTGCATAGCAGTGTATGTTGCGAATTCGCATCATGTCATTGATATGCAGAAGGAACAGTGTCGGTGATAGCACGCAGTCTTGTGGAACACCAGCATTGATAGATTTAAGGTCAGAGCACGCACCATCAACTACGACCTTGATGCTCCGATCAGCCAAAAAAACTGGTGATCCTCTTGCATAATTTCTCGGGAAGCCCATAGGAAGGCAGCTTCGCCAGAAGCGCTTTGTGCCATACCCTATCAAAGGCCTTCGCTATATCTAAACTAACCGCCAATGCCTCCCCCTTGGACTCAACTGTTTCCGCCCACCGATGTGTTAAGTATACTAGAAGATCACCAGCTGAGCGGCCGCGACAGAAACCGTACTGGCGGTCGCTAATCAGCTGGTGCTCTTCTAAATACTTGAAGAGCTGCGAGTTGATGATTGTCTCCATAATTTTGGAGAACAAAGAGGTTATGGCTATCGGCCGATAGTTAGACGGATTAGAGCGATCTCCTTTTTAGGGATGGGATGCACTAAAGCTGTCTTCCATGAAATCGGTACTACGCCGAGTGAGTAGGAGAGCCGGAATAGGCGTGTTAGTACTAGCGCCAGCTCTGGAGCACACGATTTAAGTACAATCGGAGGGATGCCATCCGGTCCACTCGACTTATGGACGTCCAAGGAAAAAAGGGCTTTACGTACAGAAGACTGCATGAATTTTAATGCCGTCATAGAACTATAGCACTGCGGGATGGTAGGTGGTGCATTTCCTTGGTCATCCAGAGTCGAGTTGGCCGCAAAGAACGAGCCCAGAAGATCGGCCTTCTCCCTTGCAGTATAGGCCAGAGAGTCATCATCTCCGTGTAAGGATGGAAGAGAGGGCTGTGAGAAATACCCCAAGACAGCCTTGACGAGAGACCAGAACGCACGAGTTCCCGAAGGAAGACGAACTAATTTCTCACCAATTCTGCCAATGTATTCAGATTTTGCCTTGGCGATAGCTCTTTTGAAGAACCTCGAGGCGGAATTGTACTCCTTACGTAACGCGCTGGTTTTTTCATCATGAGATGTCGACGCTGCAGCCCAAGCCCAGTAGCATTCCTGCTCTCGGCGTGAAGCCGTTTTGCAGGAGCGACCAAATCAAGACTGAGACTTACCACCAACTGGTACCGCAGAAAATGGAATGAAAAGTTCCATGCCCTGCAGCACTACATCAGCGATAGTATCAGCGATGACACTCGGATCATCCAGCAAAAAGAAGCCCCCATGGGTAGGGTAGAACGCAAAAAAAGACCGCATCCCGTCCCAATCTGCTGACTTATAGTGCCAAACGCGACGACAGCCT
Organism: Apodemia mormo; assembly: GCA_036924255.1. Lineage (NCBI taxonomy): Eukaryota > Metazoa > Arthropoda > Insecta > Lepidoptera > Riodinidae > Apodemia > Apodemia mormo. Next base: position 35,201,513 of record JAUPFN010000007.1, read on the forward strand.
GCAAAAGGAGGCCGTGATAGGCGCGTAACTGGCACTTTACTCCGGATCAGGCAGTTGTCTGACGTACCAAGAGGGACGTCCACAGATACCTGATAATTGTCCGGATAGGAGGTCAGCAGAAGTTCCAGCAGTGAAAGCGTATGATCGTTCACATCGGGAACTTGCGTAGGCGAGGTTACCAATTGTGTTAGACCATATGCCAAGGCAAAATCGTGAACAGACCTCCCCGCATGATCGGTAGTGCGTGAACACAGCCATTCGGCGTGGTGGGCATTAAAATCGCCTAAGATCACGATCTCAGCGGAGGGGGCCTGTTGCAACACGGAATCTACAGCCGTTTGAAGGTGCTCAACGAGCCTGTCGACTTCAGCATTTCCGCTATGGGACCTGTAGAGGCACGCAAAGATGCGCGGATGGTCGTCGCAGTCTACACGCAGCCAGAGGATAGATAGGTCCCTATAGCCTTCAAGGCTGCTGAGACGTCGAGAGCAGACATCCTCTCTGACATAAGCACAAACTCCCGCCCGGGGTATAAATGAATGCTCGAATTTGTACCTCGGGTAGGAGAGATATGAGCTATCAGCCGGAATCAGTCAACACATCTCTATTTATAGCCAGGGTAAAGTTCTACCTGGATCCATAAAAATCTAAATGTATCGGGAAACGATGAATCACTTCTTATTCGCTTACACTACTAGCCATTTTCGCATTTTTTTCTAAAAAACACGGACCGTTACGCGCACAAGTTCCGAGTTCGTTCCGGTGGACCGTGGTAAAAAAAATGATTTATGAGTTGCTTGGATTGAATCCGATACTGTAAAGCGTATATTTTTTAAGAGGTCTTGAGCACTGCAATAAACTGGTGTGAGAATTGTTTAATTTAAATGGCTTAAACTACAAAATAATTCAGGTGTAACACGACACTTTGAGAAAAATTTGTTTGAGACTATTTGTTAGTCGAGGATTTTTAATTCAAAAAGTAAATCGATGACCTATGCTTTTTATATTTTTTTTATATAATTGATAAACATATACATACGAAAAAAAAAATAAACAACATAAATTATAGTACAAAAATATTTATTTACATAAATATTAATTTTTTTTTCTTTTCATAATTAATACGTAGTTTTTTTCGAATTTTTTAAATAATTTATTTCATTTTCAATTTTACAGCTATGTTAATTATTTTTTAAATATTGTTTAGGATATTTCACATTCACATTATATGATTTTTTTTGCGATCATAGATATCAACACTAAAATTTACGAAAATAAATAAAAATAGGTACCGTCATACCCAAAGCGCTGGTATCATCAAGTGACCAACTTATCAAGTGACCAACGAAAAATATGTTTTATTAATTGATATTTACGGTTTTTTTTAAAATTATAATCTAAACTATTAGATCTTGAACTAATCTTGATTATAAATAAAGTTTAATTGTTGATTAATACGCCAAAACACTTTTAAATTAACCTGTATCATAAACTGCAACCAACACATAACACACGAATCAAAATGGCGGACTAAGTTCTTTTATTTTTTCTCAAGAGCATATTTAAAAAAAGAATGCCAATTTGTGAGTGGTTACGCAAAAAGGGACCTGAAGGGATTGGAAACGGGTTTTTTTTGATAAATTCTGATTCTATGGTCCTTCATCTTTGTTTTGTTCTAATCAAAATAATTTTAGGTGCCGTAGTTTTTTTTTAATGATTTTTTATGTAAGCCGAGGCAGTTTTGAAAATATTACACCTTATACACAGCGCACACTAGTTTCTTTTTCTAGCGCGCACATAAAGACAAGTAAAAGACGAATAAATAAGTCACCAATAATACAGCTATCGCAAACACGTGCTATTTCTCATTGACGAAGTCGCTCACTAACGACACTAACATAAAACACCCCGCGCCTCTCTCATTTCGACTCGACATTTTAAACGTGATTTACTCGAAATCAATTATTTTCCCTTGAGGTCCCTTTTTGCGTAACCACTCACATTTGATGTTATTCTGTACAATGTTTCGTTCGAAAACGATAAAATACCATAGAGTATTAAAACTGGTAAATAGTGAAAATATTGTTTTTTTGGATGAAGTTAGCGTTGGTCCCGAAAGAGACCATATTGTATTAACGGAGTTTTCTCAGAGGTTTCATTAGTTACCAAAGTGAAGTGAGCGGTTATTGTAATCAAGTTATGAATCATAAATCCTAGTACATGCTACTTTCAAACTTATGCCCTATACCACAAAGTTCATTATGGTATAGCTTAGGTCAACTATTTGTTTGTCAATAGGAGTAGCTACCTCTTTCTTTTATTTTTAGATCTCTCCAGCGTTCCAACTCTACACGTTTCTAGATTATTCGTAACAGTATTAACCTTGATAAACCTGAATTGATTCAAGCTACTCCGCTTCTATCCCTTAAAAAAATCCTTTATCCATCACTGATCCTATATATCCATCCTACCAAAAGCATATAAAAGAAACACAAACTCATCCTTTTATTGCAACACTACCTAATTACCTCGCCGTGTTGGTCCCGGCCTCCTTTGAAGAATAGGTCAACTGCCGTTCTGCCAGGCAGGTCGTAAAAGGCGACCGATTGGCTATCGAGTCACTACCATCGTGGCTACTAGGTGGTAGAGTTCTGCATTGTCTCGCCCGGGTCTGGTACCACCGCCTTATCTATTCCTGCCGCAATAGCGTCAGTGCTTGTCGCTGTCGTGTTCCGGTTTGGAGGGTAAGGTAGCCGGTAAACTTATGCATGTGGCATTAGACCTCGCCACAAGATAGCAACGCACCTTTAACATCTTTGGTGTCTATAGGCGATGGTTGACTCTTTCCATCAGGAGACCCATCTGCTTGTTTGCTATCTTATGATATAAAAAAAAAATCAACATAACTCTTACACCCGGATATAATCATATTTGTATTGCCTTGCAGAGAGCGCACCAGGACCACGAAGAGTGTCTGAAGCAATCACTCGATCTCGACGACTTACAAAAGAAGCTTAAGGAAGCTGATAATGAACAGAAGGCTTGGGAGTTGTAAGAAATAATCAAAATACTAAAACTAAAATCAAGCAACACTGCATGATTATCCGACATTATACATAAAGTCGTTTCTGGCCTGAAGAGATGGCACAGATGTGCGACTCCTGAATTAAAATCGAGCGTCAATTTACCAAATTATGTGACTATTTTTGTCACCTTACTGGTTAAGTGGTAGCGATATATTCAGGTCATATTTTCTCGTGTATTGACGTATGATCTAGTATTCTACAAATCAGAAACTTCTTTATTTAATAAAGTAGTTCATTACAGGACAAACCTTTGGACAAACCCTTAACAAATTACATATATCATTATTTTTAATTGAAAATTTAACCTAAAAAGTAAACTAACTGTTAGAATAGAAATACGAATCAGTTAGATACTTTGCAAGTGAACTGAATTATTATTAGGCATGTGCAGTCTGGCGCAAGTCATTTGGAAAAACCAAAATGTACTGGCATTGCCGTCTTTTTAATGGCTGTATATAACCCGTACATATTACGAAGCACGCAGAAATCTAGATCTTCTACTAGCGTAAAGGCTTTTAAAGTTAAACGGATTATATCAGCGCCATGACCCACTAGATGTCAATTATTATTTTATCTGTCGTTTCAGAAGTTGTAACATCCCGCCATTTTTTAAAGTGATTTTATTGTATAACAATAAATATAATATCTAACTTACAACGATTTTAAATATATTTTGTTTTTGAAACGTTAAAGTGTGCTATGTATTAAAAGAAAAGTAAAATGTTTAATACAATTCGCTAAATATGTTGTATAAAAACTGGCCAACTGGGTGAAACAAAGTGAATGTATTTATTGCCAAATATCTATGAAACAAAAAACGGTAAGCGCTAAATTTATTATTTTATCTTTTTCCTAATTATTTACAATGCAATTATAAAGTATTTAACAAAAAAATCTAAATGATTTTAATAAACAGCAGAGTACTAGTGCAGGGCATATTACATTAATGAGATTATAGATAAAATTCTTTTTATATTACAAAAAAATATTTTGGTGTTTAAATCTTATTTGTGTATTAGAAGTAATAATATTGCTGTTTTAAGGCGATTACAGCTGCGAACGACCTTGAGTTTCTGACAGGAGCAGCGCAAAAATTATATCGCGCGCTAGCTTGCTCCAACGTCAAAGATTATTTACAGTGAATGCAGATACCTACGTTTTAACATTTTTGTTCACCTATATGAACTTTTATCATCATGAATCGACTGAATGTTGTCAAACTCAAAACCAATAACCAGTAATCGCTCATTTATCGATTACATATACATTCGTTTTAGAAAAACGATAAATATCTAAAGAAAAAAAATATACCGAAAATCGACAAAAAATCATATAACAATTTACACAATAATAACAGTTTCGTATCCTATTTCTTTGAAAGTGTTGTAATATACAATACATCCCGTGTAGCACTTTATTTTAATACATAGAATCAACAATTAATATTTAACAAAACCTTTCAAAATTTGATTTGGTTAAATATAATCTCTTGAATAATATTTTAAAACTAACTAGCTTCTTAGTTTTTGTTTCAAAATCTCGTAATAAAAAAGAAGATATATAATTTGATTTAATGTTTATAGAGGAAACTAATAAATAAGTTGATTTATTTAGATTATTTGTATGTATAATATATTTAATTTATTTATTTTTAGTTGCGAAGTCCTAACTACCTTCAAATAGTACCAGTTTTTTTTTTCTTTAGAGTTTTGCTTTTTATTCGCTTACTTGAATTACTTCGTTGTTTATATGTTTTATTTTTTATTTATTTTTGTACATTTATACAAAATATTGACAAAATACTTATCTATCTATAGCTAATAAAACATTCAAGCGTAAACGTAGGAAAGCGTAAACATGAATAGTCTCAGAATATTATTCAGCGTCTACTCGCAAACAAAACTATTTATAAAGTACTAGCTTTCAGCCCCTTTAATACCCTCTTTTACCTCTTTAAGAGATAAAACTCACAGCATCCTTACATGCACGTTTATTTAATTGAATTAAAGATCATGACTAATAAATTTGAACAGATTTTGATTAAACATATTTTATTTTTTCTACAAACTTTACCACTTTTTTCATCCTTTGAAGAGATGACATTTGAAAACCTTAAACTCGTATTCATTTAATCGTATTAAAAATCATAAATACTACGTTTTAAATAATTTCTACAATATTCTACAATAAACAATCTATTTTTTATACAAACATCAAAGCTTTTTTACCCTTTAAGGAATAAAATTTTAATAAAATCCCCAAATATATGATTCTTAAATTGTGTTGAAGATTATAAGTGCCGAATTTCAAGTTATTTTCACCATAAACCTTTGATTTTTCATATAAATTGTAACACGCACTTTTACTCCTTTAATGGATGAAACTTCGAACATTACATGCATGTTTCTTCAATTTCGATTTAAGAGCATAAGTACTAAAAAAATCCAAAAATTCGTTTTTTTAATTGTATTAAAATTGTATTGTATTAAAATAAATACTAAATTAAAATAATTTAGATTTTATAGTAATGCAATAAATAAACAATTCATTTATGATACAAACTTTAAAGCCTCTTTTTGCCTCTCTATAGGCTAGAATTCCAAAAAATATTAAATTTATATTTAATTTTTTTTCAGTTAAAGGATAATTTAATTACGGCATATCATTCTATCTGAGTTGTAATAACTCAAAAATGACAGAGTTTCAAACAAACTTTCACCCCCTATTTCACCATCTTAGGGGATGAATTTAAAAAAATCCTTTCTTATTCCTTGTCTATATCATAAGAACAACATCTGTAAAAAAACAGACTTCTCGGTCCAAGCTCATTATCTACTATAAAAAAATATCCATGCGTAAAGGAAATGTTCAATTTCCAAACGGCACAATCTTACTATTGTGCCAAACGTTCTATCTGTACTATTACTCTTTGACTCGAATATGGACAGCGGAGCATGCTAACATGCGACACAGCCTCCCCGTATGAACGCTACCGGGAGACTGACTTTCGACGCGAGCGCTGTCCGCGAATTAAATAATAAGGTTTTTATTGATTTAATAGCACACTATAATGATTTTGTAAAATTTTGAACTTAAATTTTATAAAGCAATAAATTGTCTGTAATAAAAAGAAAAAATCTTCAAAATCGTTATAGTAGTTTGGAAGTTATAAGCAATTTTTTGTGTAAAAATAAGAAAGATATTCGATTTTTTTCCGTCAAAAATAACAATAAAATTTGAAAAAACGAACTTAAAATTTAAACTTAATTATATTATACGTATAATGCATATTTTTTTTAAATTATTGGACCAATCGGTTAGCAGTAGTAGGCTTTCAAAGAGGTGTCTATTTCGTAGTTTGGCATTACCTATCGCCTTAATACCAAAAAAATATTTTTTTACTTAAAAATTTCAGCACATACCTGCGTAAAATACTAATGATATTAATTCTCAAGATTGATATGATAAAAGTCGAAGTAATAAATTATTTAGACAACTTTCATTAACATGTAATGAAATTTAAAAAATACTAGTTAGTAATATTTATAGATTTCGTCAGTAGATAGTATTTACTGACAAATATTCACTTGCGCAATTCTTATTGGTTTTGATTATGATTTAAAATTAATTTTTTAATGTATAGTGGTCGAGGCAACAGAGAAAAAGGACAGATTTTATAAAAATTATGAAGTTGCATCAATTAAAGTTTGTATGTGCGAAGGATTTCAAAAAGGCAAGCCTTTCAAAAAGGTAAGGAAATACAGTTGTAAAAATATGCTATCATTTCTATAGCATTTTTTCAACATCATCAAGATACCACCACAACACTATACAAAATGGTTAGGTTTTTATATAACTTTAAGTACATAATCGAGATAGTATATTGCTGGTAAACACTTTACTGTTCAGATGTATTAGTATTTAGTATTGAGTAATTGCCAAAATAGCAACTTAATTTATGAAAGTCATATATATGTAAATGTTCATATCAAATCCCATATGGGTAGCAAAAATCGAAAGTTGTTTATCAATCATTATCCAGACAAATTTGCTTTTCTCTCTCCTCATTCCCCGTATTGGTTGAGGCTCCTTTTGAGTATAACACTATTTGCAATTTTGCTAGGTTGTTCGTAAAAGGCAAACGGTTGGCTAACAACGTCAATACCATCAGAAATACTAGATTTTTTTAATATCAAAGAAGCAAGCAAGCAGATGGTTCTCCTGTTGGAAAGAGAAACCATCGTATATAGATATCAAAGATATTAATGATGCGTTATTATCCGTGTGGCAAGATGACAATGCCACGTGCGTAAGTCTACTGGGTACCTTATCCTCCAAACTGGAATACGACAACGACATGCATTGACGCTATTGCGGCAGGCATTTTATACCATAATGCAATGGTAGCAAATTTCCGGACAAGACGTTCCAGAACTCTACAAATTAGTGGGCACCATGGTAGCGATACGTAGAGTTAATCGGTTGCCTTTTGCGACTTACCTAGCAGAACGCCAGTTGGTCTATTCTTCAAAATTAGCCTGGAACAACACGGGGATAGTAGAGTTCTACAACATCTCCCCGAGTTAGGGAGCCACCGTCTTATTACCTATTATGAAGTATGAATATCTCGCCACACGGATAGCAATGCAACACTAACATCTTTAGTGCCTATAGGTGATGGTTGTCTCCACTAGGAAAATCACTCGCTTGTTTGCTATTGGTGCAAAAAAAAATCATTACTATCTACGCAAATATACATTTAAATTGATAACAAAAATCTGTGTTTTGCCAAATTTACACTGATTTTGTAATAATACACATTTATTTCTTACAGATAATTAAAAGGTGACCAGCGTGAAAACTATGCTGTGCACTACCGCCTACTGTTAAGCCTTATTGTATATGAAGCTTTGATTGTAACACTCACAGCTTATCATGTAAAAAGGGAGAAGAAAAAATATTTTTTGTAGAATATAGGTGTTATAGAGTTATTATAAAAAATATAAGATAGGTGTCTAACATTAATCAATTCGATGAAATTAAAAGTCCTTAGTTTTGTTTCTTACTCTGTAGGTAAAATATATTCTGAATTCTCATTTTACCTTTTAAAACATGCATAAATTATCTTGAAAGTTGAAAGACCTGATTTCAATTAAAAAGATCGTTTGAAAAACCTTAGTACGGTTCCTAAATAACTTTGATATTTCATATCATTGTTTTTTTTTTAAATAACTCTATTTCTTCTTATTACCATATTTTCAAGTCTATTAAGTAAAATATTGTGTGGCTATACTATTATTTATTAAAAATCTAATAAATTTTATTGTTTTATTTTACCACAGCCAAAGAAATTAACATTTAAATTGGATATCGATAGAATAAGGAATATCGATATATTCCGCAAGAACCCAAACCTTTTTACTATGTTGGCAGTATTGCTTATCAGTAACAGTAATTGTTATCTGTGGTATTAGTTTCATCTTGTTATGTTGGTATTGGTCGAGCATGTAATGCCATACATTGTTTTTTTCTGTGGAACACCCGTCTCTTAAAACGTAGTGATTATATACTCTTTGGGCATGTGTGGATGCCTCGAGTACCAACGCCAAAATGAGCGTGCAACACACAGGTGCAATTCCTTTTATAGATGCGATGACGTTTGTTTTTTTTTTTCTAGGTGAAAGTGTTGCTAACACGGCCTTTCCTGATGAGGCAGCGTCCTCGCGGCCGCTAGGCCCAGCTGCTGGCATCTTCTCATCATAATTCTGGGCACAGGCTAAAATAATTTAACTTGAGTTTACCTCGTACCCAAAGCATATACGGGCTTTATACAGGTTTTTTCAGGTCACTCCGATGTTCATATTGAGTATGACACAGACATTCCCCCGATCACCCCGTACCGTGAATACCCAAAATGTTTTAAAAACTAAGAAATTTTAAGCAGTCTCCACTAGGTTGTCGAAGCAGTGATCACCAAAAGACAAGTCTAAAATTAACTTGATGATGATGCTAGCGGGAAAGGTTTCAATCGTTATTTCGTCAAAGAATAGTGGTTGTGCTTTTATTTTTGCATAAAACGCGCTCAAAAGTGTCTAATGACTGAAAAAATGTAAAGGATTCCCTCTTTTATTGCTATTCTTCTGGCACATTTCATATAAGTTAATAGGAATTTAATCATTTGAAAACCAATAGACATGTGTTTATTTAAAAAAAATTTAAAGTAAAAATTGGTTAAGTATATTTGACTTACTTACTCTCAAAATATATCTTCACAGCGTTGTCTAAACGATAGAGTTTAAATCTTTTTAACTGCATTGCCACTAGTGTATTTACAGCTAAACGCTTTTTGCCAACGGTGCTACATTTGACTGACTTGCAAATGTTGACAGAATTCTCGCTAAGATTTGGACATTAAGGCTTTGGACATTGGCGTGCCTTTGATATATTTCAAAGGAGGCTCATGGGGATAGGTCCACCAATAGGCCATTCTAGACTGAAAGTCTTTTTACTACCTATGTTAGCTTAAAGGAATCGCTATTTGTTTTGAAAGGCTTACCAACCAGACACTCGAATGTGCTGCAATGGTCTATTGGCATGCTCTTTTTTTGACAAGAGCAATTACGAGCTTAAGATGTCATCTATTTATAACTGTATACTTATTTAGTATTTTTCTTCTGATGATATGTTACCATCCATATTATAGAAAAGTTTTTAGGGCACTCACACAGTCATGTAACCGGTCTCAAACTGTCGATAAAACCAAACGTCCTACAAGTACTAAGGTGTTATTTCAAGTGTGTGTACGGTCGTTTGCGTCGTGAAAAAAAAACCATTCTAGAACTCATATCGGAATATCGCTGGACGGAGTAACGCAACGTCCTACTTCCATTGCGACGTTATTATCGCAGCAGTGTGTAACTCCATGGCCATTCTAATAAAAAATGAACTGAAAACAGATATAGCAATAATGCATGCATGCGATATTCTACTTGTTTCAACACTACATTATCAACCTTAATTTTTAAAGCTTTCCTGTTTATTACTTAAATCTCATCAAACACCAGTTCCTTTTTTTATCTTTTTCTCGCAATCGACTTTTATAACCGTTTTCAGTATTTGGTACTCAGATAGAGTTTAAAGCAGAGCGATTTGCCGTGTATATCCTTTTCCTGATCTAAAAACCCCTTGTGCTTTGCACAAGGTCCCATAAGAATTCTCTTATAATCATATTCCTTTTTTTCAATTATTTTCTCATACACATTTGATGATAAGGTGATCATAACGGTAAGTGTGTAAGTATTGCAGTCTATACGTGAATCAGTTGTCGGGCAATCTATTACTCCCACAAATATTACAGTGGAGATACAAAGATTCCCATATAGTAGAACCAATTGTTAATGAAAAGATAACAAATAAGAGGTTGCTCTCCTGATGGAAGGAGAAACCATCGCCACCAGTTGGCGATGATGATGATGATGCGGGTGGTACCACATATCCGGGCGAGACATTGCGAAATTCTACCACCTAGTAGTCACGTTGATAGTGACACGTATAGCCAATCGGTTGCCTTTTACGACCTGCCTACGACCAACGCGGGAAAGGAGATTTTACTTGATCATGTTGGCAGACATCATGTCAATTCCCACCATTTTTCCACTAATTTATAGTTCTTAATATAGCCGGCATACCCTCTTGGAAAATAATATCTACCTAAGCCGCCATTGTTGCGGAATCGTATAAGTGGCTGCGATATCCTAAAAGAACCTATGTGTATCTGCAAAATATCCACTCCATCACTTTATCACATTTTGCTGTTTTATTACCATATGAATTATTTATTGAAAAATTTTCAGGTATTGCAACATAGCACCTACTTTAACGTTATGTTATCGAAAATTGGCAACAGTCGTTGCTTTGTGTTCGAGTCCCGATGCACAACAAAATATAACGTCAGAATATAATTTCCTCGAAGCATATTCTGATTCAGTCTGCACTATGGACAAAGAAAAATTTGAAAGTGAGTTGAGTCTTCAGCTAAACCTCGCAGAAAAATATACACACATCGCATACACATACTTGCACACACATACACCATCCACACTTTACACAAGTCACACAGAGAGAAACGTACGCACATACATACAAATGCAACACATGGTTAAATTATTATTAAATTATAATTTGACTATCTTGAGAACTACGTTTTGATGATGTATAAATTTCAGTCCTCGGGTTTTCTACAGTATTGTTGGGTTAATTCAAATAAAACCTTCACTCCCAGTTATTATAAAAAGTAAGCGGTAGTCAATACGACTACCGCTTATTTTTTATAATAACTGGGAGTAATAGCATAAGATAGCAAACAAGCAGATGGGTCTCTTGATGGAAAGAGTCAATCATCGCCTATAGACACCGAAGGTGTTAATGGTGCGTTGCTATCTTGTGGCGAGGTCTAATGCCACATGCATAAGTTTACCGGCTACCTTACCCTTCAAACCGGAACACGACAGTGACAAGCATTGACGCTATTGCGGCAGGAATAGGTAAGGCGGTGGTACCAGACCCGGGCGAGACAATGCAGAACTCTACCACTTAGTAGTCACGATGTTAGTGACTTGCATAGCCAATCAGTCGCCTTTTACGACATGCCTGGCAGAACGGCAGTTGGTTTATTCTACAAAGGAGCCCGGAGCCAACACGGGGGAAAATAGTAATTTCACTATTTGAAAAGTTGTAACTTTTGAAAACTTGATTCGATTTCAATTTTCATCTCATATTTGAGAGCTACTGAACCCTTCGAATAACCCGCTTCGACAATGCTAGAAATTTTTAAATAATATTTTAGTACCGGGCAATCAAGAAAATGCCGTTCTAGCAGGCGTCTTGCGGTTGCATCACCATCTTTAAAAATTTTAAAAATGTAATTTTTTTTTTCAAAACATCTTCGCACAAGGCTACAATTTTAATATGCTGTAATTTACATATGTAAAAGTCCAAAAAAAAAATTGACAATCTGTTTTGAAGGTTACAAGTATGCGCCAGACGATAGCAAAGTTGTTATTGGGATTGTAATTTTGTTTTGTTTGGCGAGACAGTTTTTTTTTTGCAGTAACTCTAGAAGATTTATCGATAGGTAGAGGATTCTCATTGTCTTTTAACGTTTATTAATTCATTTTATTTCATAGCATATCAAATAAGTAGATGGTTCTTCTGATAGGAAAAGGCTATATACGCTAAATATATTGATTGACTTTTAATATGGACCCTGTCACGAATTTAATTTTATTTCTGCTATATGGAACACTTCCATATGGCAGATTTAATTTTTTTGCTAAACTCGCAGACATACGCGAGATATTTGCTCCCTTGTCTATTAACGCGAGATATTCCTGCCCCCTAACACATAAACGAATACAAGGATTATTTACACCTGATATTTTTTCCTCTTGATTTGCTTGCAGTGGTGCGGGCGTAATTGTTTCGCACACATTGATACGATGGCCCACGCCATCCTTGTGTTGATATGACTTCGGACTGCTTCTGAAATCATTAAATGAGTTTGAGGCCGTTCTTTCATATCATTGCGGCCTAAGATTATACCGGGGCGTGTGAAAAATTTCCGTCGGTTTCTGTTGTTGTTCTGGCTGTGAACACACGGTCGTACTAGGCAGGACGTTTGGCTCCTCCCTACACAAAAACTTCGGCGGCAACCCAACTGGTGGTTGTAACGGAAGGTTAACCGTGAAACGCGGTTGTCCTCCAAATAATTCGTTGTACTGAATGATTGTGTCACGCAACTCCTCTCGTGACTTATATAATCGTAATCCAAACTTTTCCTTTAACGAGGGTAATATCGTCTTAAGGAATTGTTTGATAAAAATTTTGTCTGTTATCTCAGCCTTAACTGCAATACTGCTGAGTCTGTACAAATATGTTAATAGCTCCTCATCGCGGCCCTGTTTTGTTATATAAAATTGTTCAGTATAATTTATTGATATGGGGAATTCATTTTCAATTTTTACACACAAATCGTTAAAATTGGCTGTATCGCTATAAATCATTTTATAAACTGCCAACGCAGGCCCATCTAAATACAGCCCCAACAGCAATGGCAAACTTTCCCCATCCCATTTATTCATTGCCGCGACTGTTTTAAAATCTTTGATAAATTCTACAAATGCAAAATTCTGCGTTCCATCGAAACGCTTGATGGGCTCCATCTTGAATCTTACCCTCTGACCAAAATACTTAGCTCTCCTAGTTTCTTCGTCCAGCGACTGCACGTAGCGACTGCACGGAACACGGAGTAATTAACCGGCACCTCCGCCAATTGTAAAGCTCTCCTTATACGGCGCTTGGACCAATTGTAGAACTCTTCGCAGAGGCTCCACCACTTGTAGCGATTTGTGGCGATCTACGATCGCCTGGGCGTCTATTTACTGCTTGGCTGCTTGAAAAGTACACCGAATCTATTTTTCATTTACTAGGTATTAAAATAATAAAAGATATTTTCTAATCTTCATTTATTTGGGCATACGTCTTAGCTCATCGAGAACCTTATTCTATTCTACATTTTGAAATATATAAAAAAGACTAAACATGAAGTTCTATCTTTAAAAAAAATATTTAAAAGCATACAAGGCTGCCAGCTTATTTGTAATGCCTCACCATAGAGGTACTACGGCACCATCTAACAAAGCTCATTATGTAGGGACTGGAACTTTTTGATCCAGAGTTTTAACAAGATAACCTTGTTTGGACTCATTGGTTTTGTTGCTAAAATACAAAGTTTGATTAGTGCTCATGTTGTCGAGGATCTGGAGATGGAGCTGAAAAAGTGGTACCGAAAACCACTCGTAGAATGTAGAAAAAGATAGGATGGTCAAGTTCGGGCTCGATGGATTTTTGATGACGCGTACTTTCCATTATATATAATGTCAACGGTCTGAAGTTGGAGCCGTAAGTGTGTCATTGTAACTCACAGATAGATTTTCCTAATATAGTGGAATTTGGAGTCATTTAATTTGTTATAGTAGGTTCTTTCTCGTGATAATAAGGCTCTGTCGATTGAGCCAAAAAGTGCCATTGGAACTCCAAGAATCCAGCTTCAAAATACAACTACATCGAACGCCTAAACTAATTAAGATAGTATTTTTGAATTGGCACTTAATTTTCTTGTATTGGCAAACACAAGTGCTGGATGATTTTCAGGCTCTAATGATGGAACTGAAAAGTAACCATGAGAACTCCTAAACTAGAGATAAGATAAACTAATCGAAATTGGACTCATTTGTTCTGTTTGAACAAGCACTCTAGTGCTAGACGATTTGCACAGTCTCATGATAGAGCTGGGAGTATGTTATGGGAACTTTGGAGCGGAATGGCTTTCAGTGCCTGACGATAGAGCTGGAAGATGTGCGAGAACACTTCAGCTAAACTAGGTTAATCCATCAAGTGGAGACTTATTCGGTTTGTTTTAGCAAACAACTTGGTGCTAGACGATTTTCAGTATCTGATAATAGAATCAGAAGGTAGTTATGGGAACTTCTAAAGTAAATAAGATAAACCTATCAAATTTGGTGTCTTTTGTTCTGTTTTAACAAACATCCTGGTGCTAGACGATTTTCGGGATCTTATAATAGAGCTGATGATGGAGCATGGGAACTTTGGAATAAAATGGAGTAAACTTATACCAAAGTATTTGAAGCAGGATGTTTTCTAGGGTCTAATAATAAAACCGGAAGAAACCCGTGAGAACATCTAAGCTAATCTAGATAAATTCATCAAATGTGAGCTAATTCGGTTTATCTTGGCAAACACTTAGGTGCCGGATATTTTTCAAGATATAATAATGATGGAACTGGAAGGTAGTCATCGGAGATTAAGCTGATATAGTTGGCATTTATTGATAGGAGATTTGCAGGGTTTGATAATGAAACTAGAAAGTGGCCATGGAACTCCTGCACTAAATAAAATAAGCCCATTGAGTGTGGTTTCATTTGTTATATTTTACATACACTCTGAATCATGCGACATGCCATGGGAGTTTTGCAATAATACAACTTAAACTCATTGAGTAAGGAACCGTAGTAACTTACCCTGATGCTACAAGATCCCCTTTTGAAAATCATTAGGGCCTTACACGTTTTGCTCTTAAAATGATGCATATGTAGCAGAATGGCGGTCTGAGGACGTATCGAGGTTTCTTGAAATTTTTAATTTTATCTTGTTTAAATTAAAAGTTTAATATTTCCACAAGCATTTTTGTTGTTTGTAACACTAAATGAATTGAATAAAATCTAATACCTTTAAACGAGCAACTCCAACTCCAACTCCAACGATTTTCATGAAAGTCACAAATTAGGGGTTTATAGGGTCAAGGAATCGATTTATCAAGGTTCCAGGTCCAAGAAGGAAGGTTCCCAAGATATGGGTATATGAAAAACCGAGCAAAGCTCGGTCAACCAGATATTGAATTATTATTAGCCATTGACGTAAAACTCATAACCAAAAAAACATTGGAAAACATAATAAATAAATGCATACGGCGCTTTCAAACCACTAGGGAGTTCCGGCCGAGTGCGAAGTTCCTAATGTCAAGTAAGTAGCGAATGGTTGCACGGGCGTAAGGATCAAGCAGCCAAATTTGTCTCTCAGCTTAGCAAACAAAGAGAGGTTAAATAGTCTCTCTCTCTAACTCTCAAGACTCTTTCGACACGCTGCTCAGCTGAGTATTTATTAAATTGTTTATGTGAAAGGTGAACTCGGCCAAGTATACTATTTCAATGTTCACCATTTTGCTCCTTGCGAGTAATGAATGCATGATTCTGTTGGCATGGCGAGTTGTTGAAGGGGCTGAGAGATAAGGCAAGGAGGTGGATGCTCGGCCTAGGAATACAAATACATTTTCTAGTAACCCTGTTGTCATACTGCTTGGTCAAAAGTTTGACCGAATGTAATCAAGACTAAACGGATGAGTCACTACAGGCCCAGGTGAACCGCACAGGGTTATGCTTAAAAATACTGTAATAATTATGATGCTAATAATTGGGTGCAGGGAACTGAGCAACACAAACATATTAGTTTGGCATTTGGAATGGTTAAACGGCAGTTACCTTCTTACACTGCCACTGCTAGTCAAAAAAACTTATTTATGGTAATTTAAAGTAGGCGTCTGTCAAAAAAAATTTGGCATCAAACACTGAAAAATATATATTACTTTCATCTGATACTGATGATGATACTGACTAATATCAACGCACAGCCTAATTCAGTGAGCTGAGAAGGCTGAATTTTTTTACAAAGGTTGTTCTTATAATGTAGACAAGAAATAAAAAGGACTTTTTGAAATTCATCTCCTAATATGGTGAAATAGGGGGTGAAAGTTTGTATGAAACTCTGTCATTTTCGATTAATAATAAAGTAGCAAAAGCAGAGCTTTGTAGGGGCTCGCAATTACACTTAATTATTATTTTTATGAGAACTACATCTTTTAATTATATAATAATAAATATAATCTTTTAATGTATAGAAAAATGAATAATAAAGTATTTCATCTCTCGCATTGTAGAAACAATGGTAGGTGAAAGATTAACAAAACAGTATATCTGTTAATAATCTTTCACCTACCATTCTTTCTACATGTCCGAACCAACGGAGCATGCCCTTTGTAATCTTTACACCAACACTTTCTTTCAAGCATAACTTCTCTGTCACTTCAACATTACGAACCCGGGCCGCGAGAGTTACGCGACATATTTGTCATAGCTTTTTGTTTTATCGACTGCGTTGTTTATATTTTCATGCCCTTCTAACATACCCAACTCTCACTTTCATACAATATCGTTGGGATAGGCATAGGCAGACATAGGAATGATTATGCAGGGCAAGAGGGGCACCCTGACTTAAAACTAACGCTATTTACTCTGTTCCCCGCCAGCCAGCCCCCCCCCCCTCTCTCTCTCTCTCTCTCTCTCTCTCTCTCTCTCTCTCTCTCTCTCTCTCTCTCTCTCTCTCTCTCTCTCTCTCTCTCTCTCTCTCTCTCTCTCTCTCTCTCTCTCTCTCTCTCTCTCTCTCTCTCTCTCTCTCTCTCTCTCTCTCTCTCTCTCTCTCTCTCTCTCTCTCTCTCTCTCCCTCCCCTCCCTCCCTCCCTCCCCCTCCCTCTCTCTCCCTCCCCCTCTCTCTCTCTCCCTCCCCCTCCCTCTCTCTCTCTCTCCTCCTCCCTCCCCCTCCCCCCTCTTCCTCCCCCTTCCCCTGCCCCCCCTCCTCCCCTCCCCGCCCCATCCTCCTCTCTCTTCCTCCCCCTCCTCCTCCCCTCCCCCTCCCTCCCTATTTTTATGTTAGATAACATATCTAGACATGAATTTAAACTACTACGTCGAAGCACAAACCTTAAAGTCCTTAAATGAAATGTGGTAACTAGCCTTTCAATGAAAAATAATGAAACACGTATTCAATAATTTTTGAATTCTATCCCGTGAAGGTGAAAAAATTTGTATGAATTATTTAACATTTAGTGTCAAAATCAATTGAAAAATTGATATTTAAGGTTTTCAATATAATTTAAGAAACATGTATTTTAGATTTTTTTGAATTTTATCCCTTAAAGGGGTAAAAGGGGCGTTAATAATTGTATGAAAATAAATTGTTTATCATAGAAATAAATTACTTAAAATTTAGAATTGATGCTTTTACACACGCGTTTTTGAATTTCACCCCCCAATGGGGCTTCTATTGTTGCATGAAAAATAATTTGCCTTAGAAATTACTTAAAACTTAGTATTTATGTTTTCTGCTTGTTGTTGAAAATTTGAAAGACTTGTTGAAAATATGAACCAATTTGATTCAGAGATTTTGAAAAAACTTTAAAAACATGTTTGGTGAAACAGTACTTTTTTAATATAATTTCCAGATTAATACACAGATTAAGTACAAAATCTAATCAGCTTTCTTACCCAAAAAATATAGTGTGATGCATAAATTGCATCAAAATCAGTTTATCCGTTCGAGAGTCGAGAGACGAATATTTGGAAAATGTGTTTATTCGACATAAGTTCAAGATTTTTTTAACAATCATTTTTCGACCTTGGGTAATATTTTAGTTGGTTTTAGTTAGTTTCTTTCCTTTTTACTTAAAAAAATCGTCAAACGCAGTTTCCAAATTCAAAATCTAATTTTTTAAAGTTACACAGCTTTTTGAATATTAAATCTTTGTTGTTTACAGAAAACTTATGTAATATTTAAAAAATAACTTACAGGCTAATGAACCGATTAACTTAAAAATGTAATCAGCTTTTCTCCCTAAAAGTCTGCGTCAAATACCCTAAATTGGATCAAATTGGTTGATTATTTGGGATTTATTAATAACAAAAATTTTTGAAAAACTTGTTTTTTAATATTAGTTGGGCATTTTAGAGCGCACAAATTGTGTTGAATGCCATTCGAAATACATGAAAAATACATGAAAAATCTATGCTAAGATTTTTTCTTTTGTTCTATTGGTCTTAAAATACTTCAATTTAACGGGATAGCTTACAGATACAGATATTGTATCAGAGAATCATCAAAAATAAAGTAAAATCATTAATTAAAAGAATAGCGCAAAAGAAGAACAAATCAATGTGTTCTTTATAGCAAAGATAGCGAGCGGTAATTAGTCATTAACCAACAGATGAAAAAAAAACGAATTTGAATCTCACTATACTTTCTCGCTATGTATATCTATACCTACATATAATAAAATCGTAGGAAAGTCAAAACTGTACATTGAATATGTTTTTAAAAAAATACTTGAGGCGTGATGGGCACAGATCGTCGCCTAGTGTAGCTTTGTAGCATTTTAACTCGTTTTTAGAATTTTTGTCTGTTTGTCTGTATGTATGTCCGGGGTAAACTCAAAAAGTACTTTAGGATTTACTTCAAATTTTGCATGAATATTACTAACAGGTCGGGTCAACATATAGGCTACATATTATCACGCTATCACCTTCAGGGGAGGAGCAGTGCGGAGTAAACGAAGTCCACGCGAACGAAGTCGCAGGCAACAGCTAGTACAAAATATTTCTGAATATTATGGACTTTCGCATATACTACCGTAAAATTAGAAGTCAAACAAATAAGTATTTGAACATGTTACTCTTAACATGTTATGCCGCTGTAACAAAAAATTTATTCTTCAATAGATCCCATCACATATTAATTTAAAAGAAAACGATTAAGTAGATATACTTGCAAAACAAGCAGCTAAAGATATAATAGATGGAAGATAAAGTACCTTTAGGTGTGTTGCCTTATTATTCCGACCATATTAAGGCAGTTAAAAAACAGTGCAAAGAGATGTGGCAAGAATACTTTAACCTAAGATCTCGTGAAAAGGTATTTGGTATAGAACCATCCAGCCACACATTCCACAATACTCATGAGTAGAACAAAATGTACTTAATAGAAATGTGACTCAGATGGCTCTCAGGTTGCGCTCAGGACACATCCCATCAAACAAATTTGGTTACTTAATGAAAATAGTCCGATCGCCAAATTGTAACGTATGCGATGTAGTAGAAGATGTACAACATGTTCTGATGGAATGTGCCCGGAACGCAACTTTGAAAAGAAGGTTATTTAGTAGTCAAGAATTAAATGTTGGGCTCGCGAACATTGTCATAGCTGAGCCGTTATCCGACAAAGCTAAGATACTTTTCGGTTTAGCTGACGCGTTGCTAAGTAACAGATAACAATATTGTGTATGTTGAATAAGAAATGTGCCTTATAGGACGATGTGGTCGCTCAGCGACAAAGTCCTTAAATTAAATAAATTAAAAAAAATGTTATTCCGCTTAAAAAAATAATATAACAGTGTTACTTTTCGCAAATCACTTGTCATTACATAATTTATACTCTCCACAGTCGGCACTTGGTTAAACTTCGTCATAATAATTATTTAAAATTGACACTTGTACTGTTTCATAAATCACAAACTCTAGAGAACCGAGTGTCATTCTTTCTATATGTCCGGACCAATGGAGCATGCCCGTCTTATTCATCTATGCCCTTTTTATTTTCTCTCTCTCTCTCTCTCTATATATATACATATATATATATATATATATATATATATATATATATATATATATATATATATATATATATATATATTACAGACGTTAGATCTGACGGACTGTAGATATGCTTATACCTAAAGTTCATGGCTATTAAATAAGAGGACCGTCATCTTAGTTAAAACTTAAACTTGACATGTTATAACTTTTATTTATATTTATTACTTCAGAGTACATTACTATGGATGAAGGTGAATGTATGAAAAAAAACGATGCAGGCATCCAGACTTGCATCAAAAATACTACGGATCTAGATTTAAAATACTTTAAATCAAACGTACTGGGATTCTTATTTAATTTGAGGTTCCAATTTAAAGTAAGTGCTTGTGAATTTTATAGCATTATATATATATATATATATATATATATATATATATATATATATATATATATATATATATATATATATATATATATATATATATATATATATATATATATATATATATATATAATATACACGGATATATTATACACGGATTATTTAATATACGGATTTCTTTGCAATAACTTCTGATTCTATAAAATATGGTGCATTTAGTTTTATACGCAATTAAAATAAATGAATTTCAACGTCTCTATCACACAACATCCCAAGGGAGAGATTATATCAGCACAATTTTAGTCTACACCAATCGTTATTTGGAATAGTTTCAGTTTTTACGAAGACTTTTGATATTAATAAGGATTTAAATAAAGCTGAAACTAATATATATATATATATATATATATATATATATATATATATATATATATATATATATATATATATATATATATATATATATATATATATATATATATATATATATATATATATATATATATATATATATAAATTAAGTCTCGCCTCGCTCTAGGCTCCCTGCCATCTCTAACTTAACTCCAAGGCTCTTCTAATGCATCTCAGTATTTATTCTCGATCGCACCCATCATATTTCAATTATATTATAAAAAATATTATGTAAATATCAGAACGCTAGATAGAATGATTACTCAGCCCTATGTGGCACGCTCATGTCGTTCACGCTCGTTCGTCACGTTTCTATGTATTGGGGTATCCGATAGCTCTATATGCTCATCTAATGATCAATCACTACCGCTACACATTGATCTGTTATGAGGTATTTTAAATAAATCATTAATGTTAATTTTCTTCGACCAAGGATTTGATCACCGAGACTGAATGATATAAAATAAACAAGCAACCACTACATTAATTGTATTTTTTAGGGAAAGGATTGCAAGCAAATCTCGGATTTCCAAAAATGTATAACATCGGTTTTAGAAGAATGTTCTCCTGGACGTAAAATGATTGAGCCTATGTTTAATGACATCCGAAGGGTTTCAATGTGCCAGCACGAAGGTTAGTCGCATTTAAGTTTTAAGTTTTTTGAATTGTCAGATACAATTTTATGGGCATTTTCTCGTGGTTCCACTAATTTGTTCCACTGATGGAACCACCAATGACACCTATTTTTTGTAGATCCACTGATCGATAAGGGGACAATTCACATTGAATCACGTAGCCACTTACATTAGAGAGAATTTATGGAGAGAAATTTTATTTTATAATATGATAATATCAAAGGGATTAATCAGAATTAGAGAAGCTATGCAAAGTAAAATTGGTGTCCCATTTCGCTAGCAGTGTAAACCAATTGTCGCTGCAGCGTTAAAATAATAATAAATCGTCAACAAAAGTCATATTAATCAGCGCTGGTAGCGTAAAATAAGTAACAAAGACAAAAATTTTTCGCGACCAAAAGGTCATAATTGCCATGAATATCAAATTTCGAATTTTGCCATGTCTTGTCTTGTTTGCCATGTCATGAATTTTGTCATACGTCTTGCAAGGGATGGTCTATCGAAAACCTACACCATGGCTTTGAAACATGATTCTTAAATGAAAACCATTGGAAATTTGTGTGCGAAATTTTTGACTTTTTTGACTATTAAATAATATGATTTATGTTAACGCTCTACAATGCTTTTTCTAAAAAATAGTAAATTTCAAGGAAATAAGCAATGTATGCGCTACAATCCGAGCAAAATAAACGGTTGTTTCGAGAGTTCTGCGGACGCGATGAGTCGGAACAACTATTTTTTATATTATAAGATAGCAAACAAGCAGATGGGTCTCCTGATGGAAAGAGGCAACCGTCGCCTATAGACACCAAAGATGTTAATGGTGCGTTGCTATCTTGTGTTTCTCTGTTATGTATTCTCTGTTATGTAGGTGACTACGTGATTCAATGTGAATTGTCCCCTTATTGATCAGTGGATCTATGAAAATAGGTGTCATTGGTGGTTCCATCAGTGGAACAAATTAGTGGAACCACGAGAAAACGTTTTATACAGTTGAAATGTTTTACAAAGAGACTTTTTTAATTAACTAACGGTTAAAAGCTTCAAATGATGTATGTCAGGTTTTAAAACTAGATAAATATCGTACAGAGGAACTGTGTCTTAAAGCCCATTGCGCGATTTATATATTTTTAATCTAATAAGCACTTTCTATTTTTTTTTATGATAAATGTAGGACTACTTAAAGTCAATATATAACTTACTGTTGAACCAGACTCATACAATATAACATATATCAATAAATTCACTTGTATTGTTTCACAAAAAGGTAATTATAATTCGAATTTCCGAATAGTTTCGTTTGTGGAGTAGTTATCGCATATAGGGTGGACAATTCTTCATTGGGTAATACGCCTTCAAATATTATTACATTATTATATTAATATTATTACATTATTAGCAAATTTGACGACTTATGTCGTCAAATTTGCTACTTTGTGAAATTTAGATTTTGTTTTAACTTAATAGCTGTAAATATCTTGATGATGCTTGTGTAAGCGAAACCAATTGGAAATAAATTATAATTACCTTATGGCGAGGCAATATAGTACAAGTGTATTTATTTACACTGATTATATTTCTACTGATGGAGTTTCACCAAATTTCGATGATGAAAAATGTAGAACAAACTCATACAACTACGTTTAAAAGTTGCAACATGATCGAGTAACTAAACTTCGATTATCTATACATATAATAAAAATGTAAGAGGTCGATTTCTGTACATTGAAGATATTTTAAAAATTTTTTTTGGGAGATACTCTTTAATCGATACTGAAGCGAAAAATATATTTTTTTTTAATTTTTGTCTGTCTGTCTGTCTGTCTGTATCAAGGCCGCGCATCACGCCGAATCTACTGAACGGATTCAAAGAAATTTAGCATAATTAGAGTTCATACTCCGAAGAAGGTTATAGGATATTTTTTATCCCAAAATTCAGTACGGTTCCCGTGGGATAGGGGATGAAAACAAAAACGTATATTTAGCTTTAATTCATTAACCTGTAGTCCGAAATCCTTTATTATTTTTTTGTTCAAAAGTAAATACTATAAAGATTATCCCTTAAAAATTTCAAGGTCATGAGTTTTATAATTTAGAAGTTACAGACATCACAAGTTTCAACGGTTTCGGGTGGTAAGTCCAGTTGAACGTGACACCCGGAATGTATACAAAACCTTTGAACGCACGGCTCATTATAAGTTAGCGTTATCATTTCATAGTGTTTGTATGTATGTATAGTGTATGTATGTACGTATAGTGTTCGTATAATGGATATAATCCGAGAGAATCAGTTCAAGAATGTGTACTTTTTTATTAAAATGTTATAAATGCAATTTTACTAAATATGTGTAAAATTTAAATCTATACATTTTATTTATTTATATAAGAATAATTATTAATATATTTGAAAATAAAACAGGTAATTTTTTTAGGTTTTTGCTAATATCTCAGAAAATATACATCTAATCGAAATTGAGTATACTAATAGAATTTGTTCTTTATAAATTTATAATTTCCATCGTCGGCACTTGGTGAAACTGCATCATATTGATTATATAATATAAACACTTGTACTTGTACTGTTTCACAAATGTAATTTAAATTTTATTTATTACACAATCACTTTTAAACTTACAGCCAACCGGTTTCGCCTATTAAAGCATCATCAGGGCTTTCACAACGAATGTGAAACAGTACAAGTGTTTATATTATATAATCAGTTCTTTATAAAATTTATCGTAAGGATAGGCTATTGCGAAAATTCACTATTTTCTTTTTACATTGCATAACGTAAAAAAGGGTAAAAAAGTATCTACACGCCCATATCCCGGAATACGTAGGCAGAGGTACAAGAAGTGTACCCACGATTAGCCGAAAATACTATCTCACACAATGTGAAAGGTGGCAAGCCTATTGCCAACCGGGCCGTTTCCAATCCCGGGCAATGTTGTTTTATCAGAAAACTGAAAAAGCACATTTTGTTTTGCCTGAGCTGGAAATCGGACCCGGGACCTCATATGGTCAACGACGATACCGGACCGCCAGACAACAGGGTAAATATTTCAAAATTAGATACATCAATCAGTTAACTTTTAAAATGAATGAAACTTCTGCAAAGTGTAGATGTTGAAGTGCCTAAGCTACTTAATATACCTACTCACTAAAGTCGGACTTCAAAATACTTTAAAAAAATTGTTAAGTAGAATATACGAACATGTACTTATAAGTTCAGTCCAGATTAAGATCACATCTTACAGAAAAACTTTAGACACATATAACTTCATCAAAACAAATTCAATCAAAAGGGGGCGTCCACAAATTACGTGAAGTGTTTTTTTTTTTTAATTTTCTGTCCCTCCCCCCCCCCCCCCCAGTAAGATGTCGTGAGATTTTATTCAACCCCCTCCCCTATCCCCCAATCTCACGTGAGATTTTTCAAAATATGGGTTTCTGAAATACCTATGTAAAAACGCGTTCGATTGTTATTGTAAAAAGAAAAAAATCTTCGTGCTTCTATTTACGATTAGTTGAGGCTGTATAACGTCGAAGTATAAATGAAATTATTTTCTTTCGAACGAGTTAGTGAATGATCTTAACAGTATCACGATTACACTTAAGATTAACTTAAGTATGTACAATCTGGATAATGGACTAAAATAGTATATATTTTTTATTTCAATATGAAAAAAAATTACGTGATATTTGCTGAGACCCCCCCCCCTCCCTACAACGTAAGATTAGATGAGATTTGACTTGACCCCCTCTCCACCTTAAACATCTCACGTAATTTGTGGACGCCCCCAAATATACTTAAAATTCCTTTATTTGTGAGAATCAAAAATTAAAAATGTGAGAAAAAAATACGTGGCGTTGTTGTTTTTTATTAAAGTATCATCACGCCCGATTCGCTTGCGGCGTAGGCAGAGTAAACCGACCGTCTATAGACTTTCCGTTTCACCACGATTCACCGATTTGTCGGTTGGTGAGATAAATGGTAATTCTCATCGCCGCATATACTGACACGTTAACGATTATCGATTATTTTTAGCGATAACTGGGACCGAAAGTTTTTATACCCCTCCGCCAGTTTCCGAGTGGCTACTGAGATTTTAGATTTTCGAGAAAATCCTCGAAAATATCTCAATAACATCTTTGCCCGACCCGGGGATCGAACCCGGGACCTCATGATCTGAGCCGAATAAGCTGTCCCTAGACAACGAGGCTGAGAGTTTGTTATAATAATTTAAAAAAAAAACCCTGGACTCCTTATCTTGCTTATTGAAAATGATACAAATTTACATTAAAAATATCTTTTAGAGAATTAAAATAATAATAAATTTAACAAAAGTGCAACAAGTTTTATTTTAATTGCAAATTATTTTCAATAAGCTTCTTAGTCAAAGGCTTATTTTTTTTATTAATAACAAACTACAAAACCATGTGTTAATTAATTATTTTTTAACTTCCCGCCACGAAAATTGCCTTAAGTAAATAAAAATTATTCAAAAATAAACCTGAATAAATAACTTTTCATCTTTCTAATTAGGTAAACATTTTTAACTTCCCGCTACGCATCTAGATAAGGAAGTTACTGATTTTGCCCCGATTTTCGAAAATCGAGAGTTCACCAGATCTCCACGTTTTAAGGACCTAGGAACCTTTTTCTACTATTTTCACGATGACGTGTGTGTGTGTGCGTGAATGTGAATGTGTGTATGTAAACATTTGATAACTTTGAACTGCTTGACCGATCGAAATGTGGTTAATGGGATTCGATTGGATTCCACCCAACTTAGATTTCCTGAAAATTTTAACTAATTCAGTCAGTTTTAACTAATTCAAAGAGATTTTGAGAAATTTTGGAAAACCTCACAAAGGTTTTTGGCGAAACAGTATTTTTTTAATACAATTTCCAGACTAATGAACCGATATAATACAAATTTTAATCAGCTTTACTTCTCAAAAACTGCATCCAATGCATAAATTGCATCAAAATTTATTTATCCGTTCGGGAGTTACAGTTGACGAAAAATTTTGCAAACGTATTTTTTCGATATAACTTCGAATTTTTTTAACTAATCATTTTTAATACTGCAATATTTTAGTACTTACTAAAAAAACTACATTGAATTTCAAAAATCAAAATCGAGTCAAATTTTCAAAAGTTACAGCTTATCAAACATTAAAATTCAATTTTCTAAAATCAGGGTAAAATCAGTAACTTCCTTATCTACATACGTAGTGGGAAATTAAAAAAATCCCACGCGGACGAAGTCGCGGGCACAGCTAGTCTTAAATAATCGTATTTGCAATAATAGAATTACAAAAAGTACGGAATTTGAAGACGTATCTCAACAGGTATTGTTCTTTGCAAAGATATTGAGAACAAAAAGAATAAAATTAAAATAAGATAGTATTTTTCCATGAAAGAGATAACCGTCGCCTATTGACACCAAATATCTTATTAGTGTAATGGCCGCTTATGTAGGATGTAATGCTATATGTTTAGTTTGCGGGCTAATATTTCCTCTAAACTGAAACATGACAGCCACAAGAATATGACTCCCCGTGTTGGTCCCGGGCTTCTTTGAAGAATAGGCCAATCGCCGTTCTGCCAGGCAGGTCGTAAAAGGCGACTGATTGGCTATGCGAGTCACTACCATCGCAGCTACTAGGTGGTAGAGTCCTGCATTGGCTCGCCCAGGTCTGGTACCACCGCTTTACCTATTCCTGCCGCAATAGCGTCAGTGCTATTCACTGTCGTGTTTCGGTCTGGAGGGTAAGGTAGCCGGTAAATTCATGCATGTGGCATTCCGCATTAGACCTCGCCACAAGCAAGCAACGCACCATTAACATCCTTGGTTTCTATAGGCGATGGTTGACTCATTTCCATCAGGAGACTCATCTGCTTGTTTGCTATCTTATGATATAAAAAAAGCACTGACATTAATACAACATAATGGGAGGTATAAGACCCTGGACACGAGCATCATCAATTAGTCTAAAGATAGATACTATAAAAAAACGCCCAGCATTTACCCTTTCGTTCTGTTTTTTCAAAATTATTTTCATCGACAGCTCGATTTTGACACAATGCAGCTGAAAAACACAACTTTAACTAAAGTCGCTTTGGCTGTAATTGGGTATCAATTTTGTACAGTATTTGCTCATGTCTATGAATTTAATATTCGTTGTGTTTTGCAGGTAATGAAACAGAGACGAAATGTTCAACAAATGAAATGTTCACAGATAGCGCTCTTGAAGTAACTTCCGCACATTTTTCTAAAATAATCGAAAAGGAGTTGTCAGAAATGCTTAAGCAAAAAAGGATTGATTGCATGCAAGAAATACTTGGTGTTTTAAAAAAATACATCGTATAATTTGAGTAAAATTACTATGTTTATTGTTCTGTTAATTTTTTTAATCAACAAGGTTTTATGTTATTAATAGGTACTGTCACACTACATATTATATTCTCAGTAAGAGTTTCGATTAACTAAATATGTTGTATTAAGTTACAAGTACATTAAAATATTAAAGATGTTTAATAATAATTTGTGTATCCTAATTTTATTTCTAGTTTTATATATTTATATACATATTCGTGAACTACAATAGACTGCACCAAATATCGAACCATCTACAACAACGTTAGAATCAAAAATACAAAGCCACATACATCTATCTATACATATAATAAAATCGTAGAAAAGTCAAAACTGTACATTGATTATTTTTTTAAAGAATAATTGGGGCGTGATCTACAATCGATATCGAAGCCAAAAATATAGTTTTTAAAATTTTTGTCTGTTTGTCTGTTTGTCTGTTTGTCTGTCTGTCTGTCTGTCTGTCTGTCTGTCTGTCTGTTTGTCTGTTTGTCTGTTTGTCTGTTTGTCTGTTTGTCTGTCTGTTTGTATGTTTGTCTGTATGTCTGTTTGTCTGTATGTCTGTTTGTCTGTTTGTCTGTATGTATGTCCGGGGTAAACTCAAAAAGTACTCATAGATTTACTTCAAATTTTGCATGAATATTACTAACAGGTCGGGTTAACATAAAGGCTACATATTATCACGCTATCACCTACAGGGGAGGAGCAGTGCGGAGTAAACGAAGTCCGCGCGGACGAAGTCACAGGCAACAGCTAGTACATAATATGTATCTTCATGCATATAATAGCTGTAGGTTACCTACAGGTTACGTGTAGAAGATTCAATATCATAAATAAGAAAATCCTTTTATACGATCTGTTTATACCAACACGCCGCGCCGGTTACAGAGAATTTTCATATCATAGATTCTAAACAGGTAATATTTATTCGAAACATAATTCTGTAATTTCGTCGACGGCTGCTCATCCGACCAAATGGCTATAAATGCCGGAGTCCCTCAGGGATCAGTTCTCTCCGCAACTCTATTCCTGCTACACATTAACAATCTGCTGAAGCCCGGTATCTATGGATACGCAGGTGATAGCACTGTTGTGGAGAGTTACGTATCCAATGCGCGGGCCAGTACGGCACAGATCCAGTCTCTCAGAAAGGCAATGGTCGATCGTATGAACCTGTCCTTACAGGCAGTCTCCGATTAGGGCGATGCTAATCTGGTCAAGTTTAATGCAACTAAGACCCAGGCGTGAATATTCTCCGCTAAACGGAGTCCGCTCCATCTATCTCTGTCTTTCCAGGGTGTGGCCGTGCCGATAAATGACCACCTCGAGATCCTTGGTATCACGTTAACGCCTACTCTCAACTTTGTAAGGATGGCGGCCTGTTAGTCCTTTTTAAAAAAAAACACTTTAATTCGGCTGAAACTAATGTATATTCACACTGCTTGATATTTACAAAGTTATGTGTTAACCGGACAAAATCTGGAGGAAGACTGTGGAAATTAACATAAAAATCAGTTTTATTGAAGTGACATAATGCTTGCATATGCGTTTACTTCATATAAGGTTTGCTCATAACATCTCCCCCCTTAAGACTGAGCTTTATTATTATTATTTTTTTTAAATAAAGCGAAGGATAATATAAGAAATCAGAGTGAGTTAAAATAACAATATGTAAAAAGATAAAACTCAGTGAATCAATAATTAGTCAATTTAAAAATAGCTATTTGCTATATAATTCAAATTAATACATTAAGTTATAATAAACAAATGTTTTCTAAAACTCAGTGAATCAAAAGTTAATCAATCTAAGAATAGCTATTTGCTATATAAATTCAAATTAATACAATAACTTATAATAAATGTCTCCATGTATAAAAGTAGAAGTCGATATCGTTTAATCTTAAAACAAAATTCTTTTCTAGAATTTATAAAAAATATAAAACTTAGTAGTATTTGGAAAAAAAAATAGAAAGAAATGTATAAAGAATGTAAAAGAGACGTTAATACATTACTTACTTTTCTAATAGTTGGTAAAATTATGATTACAATAAAATGAAATGTATAAAGTACAAAAGAGATGTAAAATATTATTTACCTTTTATGATAGTTAGTTAACCTATAAAGTACATAAAATAGATGTACAACATTATTCACCTTTTATGATAGTTGGTTAACCTATAAAGTACATAAAATAGATGTAAAACATTATTCGCTTTTTCTAATGGTTGGTTAGGTTACGGTTAGATTTGCCTAAGTTTCTATATAGGACTTTATTCGAATTTTTATTAAATTCTATTTCTGCTGGGAGACTCTTAACAGGTCTCTGGTCGCATTCTGATTCATTAGAAATATCACTTAGCTCGATGGACGTATTCATAGTCCTGTCGTTGACTGTTCTATGCGAGTTATGACATTGATTATAGATTTGAATACAACATGAGGTGCTAGTAGACTTACAGAAACATTTTTTATAAATGTTATACAAAATATATAAAATAATTACAGCTAATATAAAATAAGTCATACCAGAATAATAGTGACCATATTTCATGATATGTGATTGATTAGACGCTTGGTTTATTTGGTCTTCTAAATGGTCTAACTTATGAGATGCGAATTTTAATGATTCTAAATCGATATTTGATAAAGTTATCGGAGATAAAGACTGATATGTCTCATTTACTAGATTATACTTACAACAATCATCTTCGATAATATTAAGATTAAGTAATAATTGAGCTGGTAAAATAGTCTTATAATTAGTAGAAGGAACAAATTGCAAAGTTTGAAAATAGGCAATACAATTTTTCTCTAATGATAAAATACCAGTGCCTTGCAAAGTAAAATCACTTATCTTATCGTCACATTTCAAAGTCAATTTGTTAGGCTTAGATTGAACAAAAATATATCTACCATCATTAAGTTTTTGCCATACGTTAATATTACCATAAATGACATTAGAATTACAAACTTCAGGAAGTGATAGAGTAACTTCAGTTAATAACTTAGTTTCACAAATAGGATTATTAATTGTAGACGATATCGAAGCCATGGGACATACCATGTATTCGTCATTAACACGCTTACAATCACTTATGCTATCTAATAAAGCGTAGTTCAATCTGTCATCCGTTATGGCTAAGTACAATTTAGAAGGGTGTATTAACACATAAGTTTTATAATTACTTGTTTCATGAGGAGTAGGTAAAGCCAAGTTCTTATAACGACTAAATTTAACAGGATTTATTAAAGGAATTTGAATAACAAATACAATTTTTTCTTTATAATAATAAGATGTTAATTTCGCTAAGTCAATAATCG
The DNA here is from genome assembly GCA_036924255.1 of Apodemia mormo. Classification (NCBI taxonomy): domain Eukaryota; kingdom Metazoa; phylum Arthropoda; class Insecta; order Lepidoptera; family Riodinidae; genus Apodemia; species Apodemia mormo. The sequence continues at coordinate 35,232,788 of JAUPFN010000007.1, forward strand.
TGTGTATATTTTTTAAGGAAAGCGAAATAGGGAACTCAGAAGTTCGTTTCATTTTAATATTGTTAGATAACACATTATATAATTTAGTAGGTGTAATGACATAAGGGTGTAAAATATTTGCTTTTGCGAATAAAATTGAATTTAAAGTTGTATCTAGAATATTAGAAATTGATAATAAAAAACCTTCAATAATATTAAAAATAGAGTTAAATTTTTCTAAGTTCATTAATTCTATATTTGTCTTTGTACTGTTTAAAAATATGAAATTTAATTTTTCTATCTGGTTATTTAATTTAATTTCATTATTATTTAATTTTTCAATAGAAGTATTAAAATTATTAATCGTAGATTGGACAATATGGATGTTGTCTTTCATAAGGGAATAAATTTCATTTTCATTCTGCTGACACGACGAAATTGCTTCGTCATATTTTCGTGCATCATCTGCATCTAAAGTGCCAAAAAAGAATTTGAGGATTTCACCTCCAAATTCAAGAGCTCGTTTTGTTCTTTGATCAAAAATAAGGTGAGACATAGATTGGTACTTTAGTTCATTTGAATTTATTAATATTTCTAGAGGATCCAAAACGTCGTTACAATCAATTTTGAAATTAACTAAGTTTAATCTTTGTGCTTTATTGCATAGAAATAAAATATTTTGGATTGAAGTTTTGATTTTTTTCATGTAAGGAAAAATAGGCAAAATATCGATGTGGGTTACTACATTCCAGTTGTCATTTTGAAAGTACACAACAGAAGTAGGGTCGAAGTAAATACCTGGGCTATTTGTTACTAATTCAATCGGATTCGAAACGCAAGGATCGATTACATACCTGGAACAAATTATACAAGTTTACATCGGCTTTAGTTCGTTAACATGATATTTAACATGTTTTCTATTTATGCATATAGTAACATTATTTTTACCATGTGTTTTAATAACTTTAAAAGGACCTTTCCACACTGGAGATAAGGCTTTGCTAAGTCTGTGGTGATGTTTGACATAAACCATATCACCTGTTTTATAACTCAGTTCTCTCGAAGAGACGTCATAATATTTTTTTGAGGCTTGTTTACTTTTAATTATATTTTCAATAGCTTTTTCACGAGAGTACTTCATTCTATATTGCAGTGCGCGGATGTACTCTTGGTAGGTAGTGTTGTTATCAGTTTCATAAATGCTGCTAGGTATGGACGGCTTATAACCGTATAATAATTCGAATGGTGTAAACTCCGTCGTGCAATGAGGAGTAGTATTATATGATAGAATAGCGGTTGCAAGGTAACAATGCCAATCGCTTTGATTTTCGTTAACGAAAGATCTTAGATATTCTTTTAGTGTAGCATGTGATCTTTCAAGGGAGCCATTAGTCTGAGGATGATACGGGCTAGAATAGAGACTTTTTATTTTAAGTATGTCTGTCAGTTGCCTAAATAATTCAGAGGTAAAAGTAGTGCCTTGATCAGTGAGTATCATTTTTGGAAACGAGAATAACGAAAAGAAATGAATAAGACTTCGTGCAACCTCGTCGGTTGTACACGTGATCATGGGATAAGCATTAGAAAATTTAGTTAAGTCGTCTTGTAATGTTAAGATATATTTAAATTTTTGAATACCGGCTTCAGGAAAGGGACCAACTATGTCGAGAGCTAATCTCTCAAATGGCCTAGTACTAGTGGAAGTAATTACCATAGGCGCTTTATTAGAGAGTCGTAATGGTTTATTAACTTGACACATTTTGCAGTTTTTTATAAAACGTTCAACATCAGATCGCATATTTTTCCAATAGTAGGAAGCTTTGATTCTACTTAGCATGCGTTTGATACCGGGGTGACCGGCGATAGTAGTACCATGATTTTCTTTTAAAATGTTCGGTATTTCGGCCGGAGTAGGATAAATTATTTGATTTTTGTATATATGAATCTTAATATTTGTGCCGTTAAAAATATAAGATATCATGTTATAAATTTTCACATACACAAATTTTGAAAACGGTTCTGAAAAATCGGAAATAGCTAATTCTTTATCATAGTCATTATTAGAAATAATTCGGTCTCTTAGTTTAATTAATAAATTGTAAATAGTTTTGTAACTAATTTCGTCATAATGATGAACCTTAGAATATAAGAAATAAAGCTTTAAATTGTTTTTACAATCGACAACCTGTATGGTATCAGGTGTCAGTTCCGACTCGCGGAATGAAATGGAATCATCTAACATTGATAAGAACTGTTCGCAATATGGCATAGAGTAATCAAGGTCTAGAGACATCGGGCAAGCAATTGATTTTTGTTTGGCTAAATATAAACTTTGATTGTGTTCTTCAATTTGCGTATCACAATTAGGCGTAGTTTTAGTAAATTGTTTTTTAAAATATTGTTCATAAGTATCATTATTAATATTAGAATTAGTGATAGCATTTACTGGGTAACGAGATAAACAATCTGCATTACTATTTATTCTACCTGGTTTATATACAATTTTATACTCGTATTCTTCGAGTTTTAACCTCCACCTAAGCAAGCGTCCACCTGGATCTTTAGCGTTAAACAACCATGTTAATGGACGGTGATCTGTCACAATTTTAAACTTATACCCATATAAATAAGGTCGGAATGTATTTACAGCGAACAAAATTGCTAAAAGTTCTTTTTCTGTCGTTGAATAATTGCCTTCTTGTTTATTCATAGTACGAGACGCGAATGCAATAGGTTTGTCTTTACCGATTTCACCTTGTGATAAAATAGCACCAACGGCATAATTTGAAGCGTCAGTTGTAACAATAAAGGGTTGCGAAAAATCTGGGTATTGTAACAAGGGAGCAGAAATAAGTTTTTGCTTTAAAGTGTTAAAAGATTGTTCCTGTTCAATTGACCAATGAAAATTTACATCCTTTTTTAATAACGAAGTTAGAGGCTTAGTTATATGAGAGAAATTTTCTATAAAACGGCGATAGTAACCAGTTAACCCAAGGAAAGATTTGACATCTTTTGGAGTTTTCGGTGTAGGAAATTCGGAAATAGCCTTGACCTTGTCAGGGTTAGGCGAAACACCTTTATCTGTAATAACATGCCCAAGATACGCAACTTCACGTCGCAAAAACTCACATTTGTCGGGCTGGAGTTTAAGATTTGCCTCTCTAAGTTTAGAAAATACAGATTCTAGCTTTATTATGTGAGATTCAAGATCGTGAGAGTAGATAATGCAATCGTCTAAATAGATATAACAGTCTAAACCTTGTAGACCAGTAAGCACTAGATTCATCATTCTTTGAAAGGTACTAGGGGCATTTTTTAACCCAAATGGCATGCGCAAAAATTCAAATTGTCCAGAAATACCATTAGTAGAAACACTGAATGCGGTTTTCTCAATATCTTTAGGATTTAATAATAATTGGTGAAAACCAGATGCTAAATCTAGCGTGCTAAAATATTTCGAATGACCTAATTGATCCAAAATATCCGCTATAAGTGGAAGAGGATAAACCTCAGAGACAGTAACGTCATTTAAACGACGATAATCAATAACGATACGCCATTTTTGTTTACCGGAAGCATCACGCTTCTTTGGTACTACCCAAACGGGAGCACCAAGGTGACGTAGAAGGTCTGATTATATTTTCATCAAGCATTTTTCTAATTTGCTTTTCTACTTCATCTTTATGAACTTCAGGGAAACGGTATGATTTTACGTGAATCGGGGGCGCATCCCCAGTATTAATAGAATGTTTAATAACATCTGTATGTGTCAAAAATTCTCCGTCGAGATAAAATATGTCTGTATAGTTAGAAATACAATTAATTAATAACTTTTTCTCTTGAGGATTTAAATGAGATATTCTAATTTGATCTAAAACCTTTTGAGATCTATTTATATTTAGAGAGTTTAATTGATGAATAAGTTCTTGTTGAGAATCATCTAACTTTGAAGTTAGTAAATCGAACGGGGTTAACTGTACCTGAAAATTATCAACTTCGATTTCAGATTCGGTGGTATTTAAAACTGTAACATTAACTCTGTTGTTTGATTTTAAACTTACAATAGCGTTAGCTAAAAATACACCTTCACAAATTTTCTGATCTAGTACTAGAGCTTCGCGTTTATTTACGAAATCACGTAGATTACTGACTGGACATTCGATTACCATTTCTGATCTCGCAGGTATAACATATGATGATTTACTAAAACATATAGGTATTAAGTAACCTTCTAAGTTTAATGAATTATTAGTATATTGTATGTTGATTTTAAAATGTTGTATAAAGTCACTACCAATTATACCATCATAATTTAATTGAATAGCATCGTCAATAGCGTGAAACACAAAATCAAAAGCAATTTTACGTGTAGATGAGATTTGATATTCGAAATTAAGTTTAATAGAACCGAGTGATTCACACGTTGAGTCGTTATCACTTAATCCCTTGAGTGTAATGATATTGTTTTTAAGTACTGGACCTTTTAATAAACTTGAGAGTTTCACGATTGAAACTGAGGAACCAGTATCAATTAATAAACATAGAGGCTTATTATTCATATTGGTTTTTAGATAAACATGAGGAAGAGAAACTTTGTTATTTACGTTATTTATAGAATACGTTTTATTATAAGAGCAATCCCTTGAAAAAGAACTCGATTTTTCACGAGATAAAGGGTTGCGTTGCGAAAGGTTCGAGAACCTTAATGATTTCTTAAGAGTGACGTCAGAGACATTAACATAATTACTTGACTTAGAATACTCTGTATTTTCATTAACCTGTGCAGGAAATAATTTAGAAACACAAGGTTGAGAAATCTCTGATCGTCCATTACGCTGTGTAGAAAATAACTCAGGAACACAGCTATTATGAGTCATTGTCTTTACCTTAGCCTGTGCGGAAAATAATTTAGGAACACAGGATTGAAGCCTATTAAAATAAGAGTTTATAGAATAAACAGAAGGTACATCTTGTGCAACCGTGAATTGACCACAAGAATGTCCTTTAGACCCCTTTAAAGACTCATTAGATTTAGGCTTTTTGCCGTAGTTTTTTGTTGTCTTAGAACTATTCGTGTCGTTACGAATTGCAAAAGGTTTCGGTAGACACGGCACCGAAACCGAATTTAGTTTAAATTATCTTCGTTAGAGATAACGTGTATATTAGAATTGTTATTGGTAACGTTATGATTAGACGAATTGCTCGTCGGCGACCGTGAACTTGAAGGTATCACGTTGCGTGGCAGATCGCGGTGCATATAATTATTGTTTTTATATTTAAGCTTCCGACAATCGCCTATTAAATGACCACGATTTTTACAATACGCGCATATTTGATTCGAGGCGTAACTATTTTTATTTGTAGAATTATTAGAGTAATTATTACGATGATTTAAATTCGAATTTACGTGGTAAGAGTTTGTAAAAGAATGTTTAGATTTATTTTTGAAACAATCGGAAGAGCTATGGCCAAACTTTCGACATATTGAACATTGTTTAGAGGAAGAAGAAGGTCGTTGAGATAGTTTAGATAGCTTAAACAGTTTTTCTTCTTCAATGGCATGAGTGATCGCTTCGGAAAGTCCTTTAGGATTCCGGCAGCGCACAATGTGTGAGAAGTTTGAGTTCATACCTAATAAAAATGTATTTAAAGCCAAATCTTCCATGGCAGCGAGTCTGCCCATAAGTTCCTTTTCATTTTCACAACTGTAATGAATATCGGACTGAAGCCGCGTAAGGCAGGATTCAATCCTTAAAGAATATTGTGTCACATGTTCGTTGGGTAATTGCTTGCAGTTTTGTAAATCTACTAAAAGGTGTGTTGAATGCTTTTTTTCTCCAAAAGTTACCTTTAAAAACTGTTTGATTTCAAGCCAATTATCGAATTTTTTCAAACAACAAGCTAACTGAGCCTTGCCCTCAAGTTGTGACACGATATATTTGACTAAGAAGTTCTGTTGGTCTGTACTCGCTAAAGAAATTGCACTTTCGCAATTGGTTAAAAACGCGGGAAGGGATTCCCGATCCCCGTTATATGGTTTAATGAATTTGGTAAGAACAGAGAGTGTAATTTTATCACTCATGTTTAATTTTTTCCTTTGAGATAATGGTTTCGATAGAGAACTGTCTGAGTCGGTATTAGTATCGACTTCAGTAGTCTGTTCTTTTTTATTAAATTTAAACATCAATAATTGTAGATTAAAAAGCTGTACAGAACATCAGAAAAATACACACAAAAACGTAAATAGAAAAATTATAGAAAATGTAAATTAATATCATATAAGTTAGCAATAAGATTGTATAAAATTGTATAAGTAGTAAATTATTTATATGACTTTAAAAGTTATTTAAAAACTCTGAAATAATGTTCTAATAAAAGTTCTGAATCTAGGAATATAAAATCTTGAAAAATAAAATCTTGATGTTTAAATGAAAATTCACTTTACACTTTAAATTGAAAAAAATAAAACTCACAGAAAAATAATCACGAACCGCAGGAACATCTTAACCTTGAAGGTATTGTGCATGGCAACGAAGAATGCAGAGCGCAGCGAATGTCCCCGGCGACAGCTTCGAGTAACCGGCACGGCGACTCACGGAATCGTATTGCACTTCCGTCGAGGTCACGTTGAAATGCCTTTCGTTTTATAGGTTCGGTGATGATGACGAGTCTTCTTGTCCGTCGATGATGAATTAAGCAGTACGAGGTGATGCGGGCTCACACTATAGAGCGGAGACTTACACGTCGATCAAAGTTGACAGCGCGAAGTAGGTGATGTGGTGATGTAGCGCGGGCTTGGCTGATGATGCTCAAGACTTACTCGTCGACCACAGGGTGCAGTATCGCGGGCTTAGGCATACGGTGCCAAGGCTTACCGTCGGCGAACTAGCACGTAGCTAAAGACTAAAGTCACAGGGCCACAAAATGGTTGTCAGGCGGAATTCGAAAATCGCGACGCCTAACACCTAAATTATCCTGGGAATTCGGAATCTAGGATATCCCACTTCTGACACCAAAATTGTAAGGATGGCGGCCTGTTAGTCCTTTTTTAAAAAAAACACTTTAATTCGGCTGAAACTAATGTATATTCACACTGCTTGATATTTACAAAGTTATGTGTTAACCGGACAAAATCTGGAGGAAGACTGTGGAAATTAACATAAAAATCAGTTTTATTGAAGTGAAATAATGCTTGCATATGCGTTTACTTCATATAAGGTTTGCTCATAACAGTACGTCGAATCTAAAGCCCAAGTTGCCTCAAAAAAGCTTGGTATTCTGGGCAAGGTGAGACAGTTTTTCAGTCCGGGACAGCTGCTCAACCTTTATAAAGCACAAGTTTGTTCGTGCATGGAATACTGCTCTCACCTCTGGGGTGGATCCGCTAAATACCAGCTGGAGACACTTGAGGCCATCGAGAGGCGTGCCAAGAGGCTCATAAACGATGATGATATGGTAGGCAAAAAACTGCAGAGCCTCGCTCATCACCGCAGAGTGGCTAGTTTATCGGTTTTTTATCGAATACACTTTGGAGAGTGCGCTGCGGAATTGCACGACTTAATTCCACTATCCCCGTTTTTCTATCGATCGTCGAGGTGCACAGAATCTAGGCATCATTATATGGTGGACGTTCCACGTACCCGGACAAAGCGGTTCGACTCAACATTCTTCATTCGAACCGCAAAGGACTGGAACATGCTTCCTGAGTCTGTGTTCCCGGACGAGTACAATCTGGAGATCTTCAAGAGAAGAGTGAACAGGTACCTTCTAGGGAAGCGCGTTCCATCTTAGGCCTCATCTCAGCTTACCATCAGGCGAGATCGAGGTCAAGCGCTTACCTATCGATAATAAAAAAAAAACTGATATCAAATATTAATGTTAAGAGATATGTTTTATTTAATTATATATATATATATATATATATATATATATATATATATATATATATATATATATATATATATATATATATATATATATATATATATATGTGTGTGTATATATATATGTATATATATGTGTGTGTGTGTGTGTGTGTGTGTTACTTCAATTTTACACACTTATATTGCTATTTAATCCTAAAGGGACTTAGTGGACATTCTATTTTGAAATAATTTTCTCTTTATGTTATCGATTCTGTTGGTAAATTACAATAAATAACTAAAGAACACAAATGGAACATTTATTTGGCTTATATTTAAGATCATTCTGAGCATCCTTCTAGTAAATATTCACGTGCCCGAGCTGCAACGTATACGTTACATCCCGGCCACAAACAAATGTTTTTTAACGAGATCTACTTGAGGTATAATTAATATATATAATAATAATATAAATTAATAAGTATAAATAAAAATAATTTAATTTGTTCATTGGTACTGCAAAAAAATAAAAGAACATTTAAATACGTCAATAAATTACGAAATTGGCTGTGGCCGGGTTATAGCCCGGCCACAGGGGGTGTTTCGGTTTATGGGGCAATCTATACACATTTACAATCAACTTCCTAATAATATAAGAGATCTATCTACCAGTAAACAATTTAAAAAATGTGTTGAAATTATATTGTAAAATCTTAAATTATTTAGAAGACAAAAAGACTGGAATTTGATATTATTGCTTTAAAAATAAATTCTATACTTTAAACGGCCAATCCTTATATTTAATTATTTCTCCACAACAGCTCTAACGATTTTGATGAAATGTATTTAGAAGTTTTTTACTATTGAAATTAATCAAGCTATGAAAAATTCTAATATATGACAAGTTCGCAAATTTACGCTAAGGCCGCATTTCAATTCGGTAGTAATTCTAAAAATGTCGACTGATCAAAAGCGCCTATAAAAGTGCATTTCAATAAATTGAAGATCGGTTTAAATTTTGATTATTCAAAACATCACCTCTCGCATGGGAATGAGCTTTTACCTACCAATTTTTCGCATTTCAAGTTTATGTTACATTTCCTGTAAAATGTTCAAGTTCAAAATGTGTCTATATAAATAAAATACTGACGTATAATATTTAATTTAACCTTCACTTTTTATGTAGAAAACAAGGATACCAAAAATGTAAACCAACCACGCTGGTGTGCGTGGTTCGATTACTGTAAGTACAAAAATGACACTCGTTGAAGTTTTTGTCAGTTGCTTAGGAATACTACCTCTAGAGGTTTATATACTCGAAGCAATCAATGTTTAAATTAATTTATACGTATAACGGAATGTTTAAAATAGTTAATTAGTCGTGGAGCGACTAATAAGTATTTTTTCTTTCTTTTTCTATTAAATTGTTATCCTAAAAAGTATATTCACGCCTGTATCCCCAAATATGTAGGCAGAGGTTACAACCAGTACACCGACGAGTAGCCGAAGATGCTTAGTCCTACAATCTGATAAGTGGCTAGCCTATCACCAACCGGACACTTCTCCAATCCCGGGCAACGTTGTTTTTATCAGCAAATTGAAAAACACATTTTTCAATTTGCCGAATCCGGGACCTCATGTTGGTCGTTGATCACTGAACCGACACCGGACCAATAGACTACAAAGGCGACAATGTCCTAGAATAGACCAAAGTTTATTGATAAATAAAATAAATAATATAAATATCACTACACCCCCAAAGTAAGCAAACTATTTGCTTGATTACAAACGTTGACTAACACTCGTATTAATAAGTATTATTCAATGATACTAGTACATAGAAATACATAAAACTACTCAAATTCATTTAATAAATACCCAATCCTAGAAACACAAACATCTAACAAATGTTTGCCCTTGTCGGGAACTGAACCCCAGCCTAATAAATGCGAAATCAGATTCATTAACCACTCAACCAACGGGACGGTCAATATTACAGACTCCCAAAAAAAAGCTGAAATGAACGACTGAAGTATAACAGAAATAAAATTATAGAAAAGAACTAACCAAGCCCGCACATTATCCAGGTGGAAAAATTTCTAAAATAAAAGTAACCTAAGTTACTCTTATATCAGCTATCTGCCCGTCAAATGTCGCTTCAAAATCGGTCCAGCTGTTTTAGAGATTACACAGAACAAACAGACAGACAGACAAAATTTCTAAGTTAATTTAAAAGTTATTTTGGTATATGTACCGTGTATAGGGAATAGGGATTGAGAAAGATGACTATGATGCCATCTGTAATGTGATGTTAACAGTTTGTTGAATATTTTTTATTATTTAAATAAATAAAAGTATTTTCAATTGTTACCTTGTTTTAAAACTAAAATTAATTTTCGTCGTGTCCTTATCAAAAATAACTTGTTTTTATTCGTGAGTGTTCACTTAAGCCATATAAAAGTAATACGGATATTAAATTTTACCGTTTCCCCGAAAGTTCTTTAAACGCTGCGTCCATAATCTTCAAACGCAAAAAATGGATAAATGCAGTGAAAATTACGTGTAAAATATTTTTATTGATAACTTTGATTAATAATAATTTTTCGTGTCAACAAAAATAAAAAATAAAAGCGGAAAAATATTACTCAAGTCTTTTTATCTTCTCGTCCTAAAGGGACAGGCTTAGACCGGAGGCCATGCTGCCTTATCAGTCGTTACCTTATTTCCTGAGATAATTATTAATTTCTTCCGCGTAAAGCGCTTTTAGATTCTTTTTAATTATAAATATTTAAAACAAAATGGAAACAGATATATAGAATAGAAACAGAGAACTAATTTGAAGGTAAAATATTGTTTATTCTATATGGAACTATATATACCGTTTGCTTTAGTAAATCTTGTCAACACAAGAAGTGAGAGTAATTGGACGATAAGAATCTTGATGAAGTCTAGGTTTCCCAAGTTTTTAAAATTGGCACCAAACAGACAGTTTTCCAGGACATAGGAATCTCAATATTTATCCAAAAATTGTTTAATAAATTTAAGAATATCAACATGCAATTTTCATTTAAATTTTTAATAATTATATAAGAAATATCATCTTAATACCATGTAACTCAAAAGCAGTGTATTTTCTAGAGAAAATAGTTCTTGAACAGTAAAAGGTCTTAGTAAATAAGAATTATTTGAATTTTCCAAACCAAGATATGAATTTTAATAACTTTACCAGCTTTATTGAACTTTTTAAGATATTACAGATTCAAACGTCCTCTATTCTACCCTGTTATGAAGGGTTCTTTGAAAGCAAATTTCCTAATATGGATATACTTATTGACAATAAATTGTCGTGCAAAGAGGAAGTACATAATGAACTCTAGAACAATTGGAATGGACATCATGGTGTTTATACTGATGAAAGTAAAGACGCTAAGCTTAAGCTTGAAAAAGCTTACCTCGCCAAAATTGTCAACACTTCATCCCTAAAAACTAAAACTTATGCAAAATCCCTTCACATATAAAAAATATTATTAAACAATCCACAAACAAAATAAAAGCTACTTGGAATATTATTAATCGTGAAACTAACAAAACCAAAAATTTTAATAATGGTTTCCAACCTAAGGCTGATGGAGTCAACATAGAAGGAGATTTAGAGACTGCAACAGAGTTTGAAAAATGTTTCTCCAATGCTGCTGTTAACAACTCAAAACCTCAATGCATCAGTTAGTACTGCTGTATCATTACTGAAGCAATGTGTAACCAAGTGCAACAAAACCTTTGAATTTTCTTTCATTGATACTAAAGATATCTTGAACGCCTTTAAAACCTTGGAACCTAAGAAAACTTCAGATTTATGGGGACATTCCGTTAGAATTATTGCTTCAGTAATAAATGTTATTGCACCATATTTAGCTGTAATATTTAATTGGTCTGTAATACATGGTGTATTTCCTGACTTGATGAAATTGAGCAAAGCTATTCCAATTTTCAAGTCTAGTTCTAAATTTTCGGCCTATCTCAGTTTTGCCAACCCTAAGTAAAATATTTGAGAAAATTATACTAAACCAAATGCTTAGACATTTTGATAAATTTAGATTATTTCACACTAAACAATTCCGTTTTACGAAGGGTCGCTCAACCATAGATGCTGGTGTTGAATTACTGAAAAACGTTTATGAAGCCTGGGAGAATTCACAGGATGCACTTGGAGTATTTTGTGATTTGTTTAAAGCATTTGACTGTGTCGATCATAACATCTTTATCAGGAAGTTACACCACTATGGAGTTAGAAATAAGGCTCTTGATCTTCTGATCTCTTACTTTAAAGAGAGAATTCAGGAGGTTGACATTACCGGGAAAAAATCCACTAGTGCTGTTGTTATCATGGGTGTCCCGCAGGGCTCTATACTTGGTCCATTCTTGTTTCTAATTTACATAAATAAATACTACGTAAGAGATAAGTATGGAATCGTACTGTTTGCGGATGACACTTCACTGTTATTCAAAGTGAAAAGACAAATAAGTAAGTATGACGAAGTAAATAATGAGATTTCAAAAGTTCTACACTGGTGCAGTACAAACAATCTTTTATTAAATGGTAACAAAACCAAATGTGTCAAATTTTCATTGCCTAATGTAAGGCATGTAGATACCAATGGACAACTGGATGGAAACAAACTGGATCCGGTAGATTCCACTGCGTTTTTAGGTATTACTTTAGATAAAAAATTCCAATGGAGATCGCACATTAATAATTTAGCAAAAAGACTTAGTTCGGCAGCTTATGCAGTTAAAAAAATGAGACAGTTAACTGATGTCGACAAAGCAAGAATTGTATACTTTAGTTACTTCCACAGCATTATTTCATATGGGATTCTTCTCTGGGGAAATTCTGCTGAAATAAATACTATTTTTGTATTGCAGAAAAGAGCTATTAGGGCAATTTACAATCTTAGCCCAAGGGTTTCCCTGAGAGAAAAATTTAAAGAAATTAATATCCTAACTGTTATATCCCAATATATATTTGAGAACTTGATGTACGTTCTGTTACGTGGCCGACCCTGTCTGTCTTTTAAAAAAAACAACCGGCTACACTGAGTACCTTTATTGTACAATTACACGGCTTTAATTGGACTTCCCAAATGTTAATCGCGTAAAGTACTGATCGCGGCGGCTTCCAGAATCTAACTGACTTACTGATGGTATAAAATAATTAATTAAAATTATCAATGTAAGAAAAATGCTGAATGCATGGAAAAATACAGTCTACATAGAGGGATTGCTGATTAAGACCTAACTACCTTGTAATAAGGGTTGTAACAGCTCCCCCTTTTGGACGAAGCTTTATCTCTTTGAGATGAAGCGAAGTGAATAAGAATTAATCGATTATGTTAATATTTAGGAAGTTTTTACATTTGATTTTAGATATAGGACTATAAATAGCTTCTTATTATTTGGTAGCTAATTATAATTAATATTTGTAGATAATATAGACATAAAACATTTACGAAATAAATTGAAAAATAGAAATTGACATTTGTAAACAATATAGGCGTAAAATACATTTACTAATTAAATTGAAAGGTAGAAATTAACATTTATAGACCATATAGACGTAAAATATATTCACGAATTAAATTGAAAAATAGAAATTAACATTTGTAAACAGTAAATGGACATAAAACGTTTTTGAATTAGATTGAAAAATAGAAGTTAACATTTGTAAACAATATAAACATAAAACATTTTCAAATTAAATTCAAAAATAGAAATTAACATTTATAACCTTTAAAAAGCATTCATAGCGATATAAACATTTAGGAAATATGAAATTAAAATTATTAACTTAAGTCGTTACAATTAAACATTTATAAATACAATATTAGAAATTGAGATTTCGACTTGATGCAAATTTGACGTTAGATTTATTATAGTCTTGTTGCCGAATTGGCAATGATTTTGTAGACATTTTTTCATCTGACGATGAGATGTTTGTCATCTCTAAAGAGTTTGAAATTTTAGGCTTATTTCTAACAGACTTTTTGTTATGACATTGATTGAATATTTGAACACAACATCCAGAACTAGTCGATTTCTTATTCGTAATACATCTGTAAACCTTATACAAAAAATATAAAAATAGACACACAATTAAAATATACGTAAATGTTGAATAATATTGGCCATATTTAATAAAATGAGACTCGTTTTCTAAATTGTTTAATTCGTGTTCTAAACTATCTAATTGATGCGTAGCATACTTTAATGAATCAAAATTAATTTTACTTAAGGATATCGGCGATAAATGTAGCAAACTTTTATTAAATATGTCCTTCTTACAACAGTCGTCAGCTGTAAGATCAAAACTTATGTCTAAAGGAGATTTAATCATAATAGAATGATAGTTTGTCGGCAATAATTGGAAAGTTTTAGAGTAGCCGATACAATTAGCTGTTAATTTTACAATTCCTGTACCTTCAATAGAATAATCGTTAATCTGATCATCACAACGAATAGTTAACTTATTTGTTTTTGACTGTACAAAAATCCACCTGTTACCTTGTAACTTTTGCCAAATGTCGATATCACCATACAAAATTTTGGCGTTACATTCAGAGGGCAGCGAGAGTGTGACCTCGGTTATAATTTTCGACTCACAATTTGGGCTGTATATACAAGAGTAAACATTTGTTAGTTCACATATAGAATGGTTACTATCTATTATCTTACATTTGTCTAAGGTGTCCAGCATAGCATAATGTAATCTATCATCACTTAATCCGATGAATAAATTAGTAGGTTGAATCAAGGCGAAGGTAGTGTGTGAGTCATCGTGAGGTGTCGGTAAGGGTATATTCTTATAAACCGTGAACTTGTCAGGTGTGATTAAAGGAATTTGCAATACAAATATTACTTTATTGTTATAATAATAAGAACTAAGTTTAGAAATATCAATTAAGGAATAAATTGTGTCGATATTTAATGCGACTGGGAAGTCTAATCTTTTGCTTATTTGGTTGCTATGCTTAAAAATTCGTTATAAAGACTTAAGGGACTAATTACACTAGGATGTAGTATATTGACCTTAAAGAATAAAATAGAGTTTAACGTAGTATCTAGTAAATTAGAAATAGTGAGTAAAGAACCTTTAATGATATTAATTAAATTATTTAACTTAGAAATACAGTACAGTAATAGGTTATCAGTATTAGTAATTTGAGATAGCATATTATTCATATTATTTATTTGGGTATTGAGATTAATCTCGTTTTGATTTAATTTATAAATTGTTGTGTTAAAGTTATTTATAGTAGATTTAATAACATGTATATTGTCTCTCATTAAGTGAAATATTTCTGACTCACTCTTTTTACAAGACTCAATTGCGGCATCGTATTTTCTAGCATCATCTGCGTCTAAGGTGTCAAAGAAAAACTTTAAGATTTCGCCTCCGAATTCCAAAGATCGTTTTACCTTGTTCGTTTGGCGATCCGAAATAATGTGAGATAAATATTGTAATTTATTATAATTAGATCGAATTAGAACCTCAATAGGGCTAGATATGTCTTTACACGAGTTTAAATCTTGCGATTGGATTTTGTTACAAAGATTAAGAGTATCTTGTAATAGATTTGATATTTTATTAAGATAAGGTTCTAGCGAGACTAAATCAATGTGCGTTACAATTTTCCAGTAATGATTATAAAAATTTATGTATGTTATAGGTTCAAAATAGATATCAGGGCTATGAGATATAGGTATAATTTTCGATTCCGCGTGGCTGTGGCTTGGATTGGAGATTGGCAGGCTTTATCTCGTTAGTATGATGTTTAACATTCTTGCGACCTATTCGTAAAGTGACGTTATGTTTATTATGTACCTTTAATATCTTATAAGGCCCTTTCCATACGGGTGATAACACTTTGCGAAGTCTGTGGTGTTGTTTCAAGTACACCATGTCACCTGCTTTATATTTTATTTCACGTGAATTACTATCATAATATTGTTTTGATCTTTCTTTACTGTTGATAAGATTTTGAATAGCTTTTTCGCGGCTAAAACGCATTCTATACTGTAAAGCACGTATGTATTCGTTATAAGTAGTGTTACAAGTACTTTCATACAAACAACTCGGAATTGAGGGCTTGTAGCCGAATAATAATTCATGAGGCGTATAATTTGTCGTACAGTGAGGAGTAGTGTTATAAGCTAGTATAGCTGTAAATAAATAACTATGCCAATCGTTTTGGTTATCGTTAACAAAAGATTTTAAGTACTCCTTTAAAGTAGCATGTGAGCGCTCTAAGGCTCCGTTTGTTTGAGGATGGTAAGGAGTAGTGAATAACGCTTTAATTTTTAGAATTTCTGTTAACTGTTTAAATAAATCGGACGTGAATGATGTGCCTAAGTCCGTCAAAATAGTTTTAGGGAAACCAAATAGAGACATAAAATGTACAAGATTTCGGGCGATTTCGTCACTAGTTGCCGTGACCATCGGATAAGCACATGTGAATTTGGTAAGATCGTCTTGTAACGTTAAGATAAATTTAAATTGTTGAAAACCCGCGTCAGGCAGGGGACCTACGATGTCGAGAGCTAGTCTCTCGAACGGCCTAGTAGAGGTGGATGTGATCTCCATTGGAGCTTTGTTTGATTTTCTTAGGGGTTTGTTGATTTGGCAAAGTTTGCATTTTTTTACATAATCTTCAATGTCAGAGCGCATCCATTTCCAATAATAACTTGCTTTAATACGTTTATACATGCGCTGTGAACCTGGGTGACCAGCGATAGGCGAGTCGTGGTTTTCCTTCAGTATTTTAGGCACTTCTACTGGAGTAGGATAGATTAATTGATTTATATATATATATATATGTATCTTGATATTCGTATTATGGAAAATATATGAAATCATGTTATAAATTTTAGTATAGGCTAATTTTGAGAACGGATCGGAGAAATCTGATATAGCAAGGTCTGTAATATTTTCGCAATCGATTAGGATATTCCTAAGTTGAATTAATAAGTTATAAACGTCTTTAAAACGTGTCTCCTCGTAATGATGCACTTTAATAAACAATAAATAGTAATTTTTGTTTTTATCGTGAATATGTTTGATCGTAAAAGGCTCGCGTTTGGCATTAAGTAAATTATCTGCGTCATCGAGCTGAGATAGTATCTCTTCGCAATGTGGAATAGAATTGTCAAAATCTAAAGAAATTGGACATGCGATAGTATTTAAATTAGAGAGGTGTAAACCTTGAATAGACTCTTCGATCTTAGTATTTGAGATAGGAAGCTGATTGGTGAATTGATCTTTAAAATATTTTTCATAGGAGGAATTATTTAAATTGCTAACATTGATCGCGTTAACCGGGCATCGAGATAACGCATCTGCATTAGAGTTAAGGCGGCCTTGTTTATAAACAATCTCGTAGTCGTACTCTTCGAGTTTTAAGCGCCACCTGATGAGTCTGCTACCCGGATCTTTGATATTAAATAACCATACGAGTGGTCTATGATCCGTTATAATTTTGAACTTATTGCCATATAAATATGGTCTAAAAGTTTTTACCGCAAATAAAATGGCTAATAGCTCTTTTTCCGTTGTCGAGTAATTTCCTTCGGGTTTATTTAAAGTTCGCGATGCATACGCTATCGGTTTGTCCTTTCCAATGGGACCTTGAGATAAGATTGCGCCTACGGCATAATTACTAGCATCGGTTGTGACATTGAAGGGTTGTGAGAAATCTGGGTATTGGAGAAGAGGAGCGGTAATTAATTTTTCTTTTAAGAAATCGAACGCGTGTTGCTGTTCCGCGTTCCACTGAAAAATAGCATCCTTTTTTAATAAACAAGTAAGTGGCTTAGTTAGTTTGGCGAAATTTTCTATGAAGCGGCGATAATAGCCTATTAAACCTAGGAACGACTTTATTTCCTTAGGATTTTTAGGAACTGGGAATTGCGATACGGCCTTGACTTTTTCAGGATTTGGAGATACACATTTGTCGCTAATAATATGGCCAAGTTAAGTAACTTCGTGTCTGAGGAACTCACACTTGTCGGGTTGGAGTTTAAGATTGAATTGACGGAATTTGTCGAATACAAGTTGTAGTTTTTTCATGTGATCTTGTAGATTTTGGCTATATATAATGCAGTCATCAAGATATATATAGCAATGTAGGCCTTGTAAACCTGATAGCACAGTGTTCATGAGCCTTTGGAAGGTAGCTGGGGCGTTTTTCAACCCAAAAGGCATTCTGGTGAACTCATAGTGTCCAGACATGCTCGAATTAGTACTTATCGTAAATCCTGTTTTTGGGCGTCCTTGGGGCTTGTCACGATCTGATGGAACCCACTTTTTAGGTCTAAAGTACTAAAATATTTACAGTGACCGAGTTGGTCAAGGATGTCAGTGATGAGAGGCAGCGGATATGTTTCAGAAACGGTGACATCATTAAGGCGACGATAATCAATTACGATTCTCCACTTTGGCTTGCCTGAAGCGTCTTTCTTTTTCGGAACTACCCAAACTGGGGCGCTCCATGGCGAAATAGAAGGTCGGATGATATTTTGATCTAACATCTGTTTGATTTGCGTGTCGACTTCCTCTTTGTGACACTCAGGAAACCGATAGGATTTTACGTGGATAGGAGGTGCGTCACCTGTGTTTATGGTGTGCTCTATGGCACTCGTAAAGGTTAACGGTTCGCCGTCTATGTGAAAAATATCTGTGTATGACGAACAACATTGTAAAAGAGCTTTTCGCTCTTCGTCGTTTAGATGCGAACAGCGGATAAGGCTTAATACTTTATTTACGCGATTAGATTTGGTAGTCGAAACGGAATCAATATCAAAACATGGTATCGAATCGAAATACTCTCGTTCGAGTGGCGTTAAACTAACATGATAATCCTTGACTTCGATATCATTTTCGGTGGTGTTTAAGACGGAAAGATTTACTTTTTTATTAGGTTTAATTTTTACCAAGCAATTAGAAACATAAACACCTTCGCATAAGGTGTGATTTAATACAAGAGCTTCATCGTTATGATATAACTCAGTCGAGTAATTTGATACAGTGCATTCGATAACGCTTTCGGCACGGGCCGGAATGACATAAGTTGGCTGTGTATAAACAATAGGAATAGAATGATTCATTACTGTCATGGATTTAGAAGAATAATTAATATTTGATTTAAAATAATTACAAAAATCGCTACCGATGATACCATCATAATTATTTAAATTAATATCATTTTTTGTGACGTGAAATTTATATTTAAATATTTCGTTAGATACATTAAATTCCATTTGAAAGGTACCTAATGTTTCAACAGGATTTTCAGAGCTGTTGATACCTTTTAGCTTGACAATCTCGTTTGAAAGATTTGGAATTTGTAATAGACAAGACCCTTTTATAATACTGATAGACGATCCCGTATCGATAAGGAAACATAGTTTTCGCGACGCGTGTTTAGAATATAAGTAAGTATGGGGTAAAGACACCTTTTTGCTATAATCGTTAACTTCGTATATTAGTTTGGAATTGCGACTGGTATTTAAGTTAGATAGGTATAATTCATCCTCAATATTAGATTTATTATTTTGAAAACCTTTTTGGCAATTTATTTTGCCATTAGAAGTAGGAAAATTAGGTTCGTTTAATTGAGATGTAGAATTAGAATAATTTAAGTTGGATTTAGATAAAATATCCTTAGATTTAGTGTTATGACACTTTTGGCAATCGTTTTTGCCTTTTAAAATAGTAAGACTCGGCTCTTTTGGCTGAGGTGTAGATTTAAATTTTTGTCAATTAGTTCTGCCATTAAAAATAGTAAGACTCGGCTCTTTTGGCTGAGATATAGATGTAGCAGAGTTAGTATGACTCAACACTTGTGGTTGAGATGTAGATATAGTAGAATTAATGTGACTCAACTTTTTTTGTT
The DNA here is from genome assembly GCA_036924255.1 of Apodemia mormo. Lineage (NCBI taxonomy): Eukaryota > Metazoa > Arthropoda > Insecta > Lepidoptera > Riodinidae > Apodemia > Apodemia mormo. The sequence goes on from JAUPFN010000007.1 coordinate 35,252,574, forward strand.
GAGATTTAGTAGAGTTAGTAAGACTCAACACCGCCTTTGGTTGAGATATCGATTTAGTAGAGTTTGTGTGACTCAACACTTTTGGTTGAGATATAGATTTGGTAGAGTTTGTATGACTCAACACTTTTGGTTGAGATATAAATTTGGTAGAGTTAGCAAGACTCAACGCTTTTGGTTGAGATTTGGAATAAGTAGAGTTAGTATGAAAGTTGGAATGTGGCGTGTCCTTGTGATATTGATTGGATTTTGGCAGACACGGGACCAAAATCCTTTTTAGTTTAAATCATCACGAATTTCATTCCCATAGTCATTTGATTCGTTGTCACACACATGTACACTGGCATTATTAGAATTAGCAGTTGACGTAGCAGGTTGCGCGTTGCCAGCGTTTTCACGGCGTTTCATATTAAATTGACGCTTGCGACATTCTATAATCGTGTGACCAATGCGTTTACAATAATTACACGTTTACTTGTAAAAATGGTTAGAGTTAGTATTTAAATTATTTTGCGGATTTATGTGAAATAGTTTTCGAGAATATTTTGGCTCCTTATTTTTATAGCATTCAGAGGAGCTATGCCCTACTTTATTACAGATAGAACATTGTTTTTGTGACCTAGAATTGATTTTGTATAAATTATATAATTTTTCCTCGTCAGTTGCGTATTGTATCGCATCACTGAGAGTAAGGGGATTTTTACACCGGACTATGTTAAAAATTGAGGGGTTCAACCCTAATAAAAATGAATGTAATGCAAGGTCTTCCATGGCTGCTATTCGGCCAGGAAGTTCCTTCTCGTCGTTGCAACTATAGTGCATATCTGACTGTATACGTGTGAGAATTTGTTCGACTCTGAGAGAATATTTTATAACGTCTTCATTTGGTAACTGTTTAGAGTGCTGTAAATCGGACAATAAATGTGTAGCGTGTTTTTTCTCCCCGAAAGTAGATCTGAGAAATGTTTTTAAATCTGCCCGATTTGAAAAAGTTTTTAAAATACATGCTACCTGTGCCTTGCCTTCTAATTGTGATATGATAAATTTACACAAAATAGTTTGTTGATCTGAACTAACTAAGGACATTGCATTCTCGCAATTTGTGAGAAATGCAGGAAGTGATTCCCTGTCCTCACTATAGGTTTTGATAAATTTGGTTAAGAATGATAGTGTTATTTTTTCAGCCATTTCGTTTTTTCTAGATGATTCCGCCTTTAAAGACATTATTATGATATGCTGAACTTAATACACGACAAAAATATATATCGAAAACAAGTAAAATGTGTTATAGTAAATAGCGGCAATATTAAAATAAAAATAGTGTAAATATAAAATTAACTTAGATTTAGAATTTGTAAGATTCAGAGTTAGTATGATTTAGAAAATTGCACTTTTTGCTCACTTTCTAGAAATAAAACTTAACGTTTTGATATTTTATAAATAGCACAAAACACTTACAATAGAACGCCAATACATACTTGCATGTCGAGACGTGGGAACCGGTGTCGCGTTGCGGCGATATTTCTTGTAACTAGAGCGGACGGTATTTTCCGTTTGATTTGGTTTGGTGAGTTAGACCTGGTGATCCGACCGTCTGGAGCGGGCTCAGATGATGTCCTGAGACTGGCCGTCGTCCTGGTATGAAGTAGCTGGAGCGGGCTCAGATAGTATACTGAGACTGACCGTCGTCCTAGTATGTAGTAGCTGGAGCGGGCTCACGCTGCGGAGCGGAGGCTTACCGTCGTCCAAGTGTCTGATGCAGGCTTAACCTTGGGTCAAGTCTTACTGTCGATCAGAAGCAGGTGGCTTAGGTTCAGGATACCAGCGTCTGCTCTATGACTCCACGTCGTCAGACTTCTCTGGTATCCCACTTCTGACACCAATTTGTTACGCGGCCGACCCTGTCTGTCTTTTTAAAAAAACAACCAGCTACACTGAGTACCTTTATTGTACAATTACACGGCTTTAATTGGACTTCCCAAATATTAATCGCGTAAAGTACTGATCGCGGCGGCTTCCAGAATCTAACTGACTTACTGATGGTATAAAATAATTAATTAAAATTATCAATGTAAGAAAAATGCTGAATGCAATGAAAAATACAGTCTACATAGAGGGATTGCTGATTAAGACCTAACTACCTTGTAATAAGGGTTGTAACAGTTCGTAAAATATTTGCTTGTTTAAAAAAAATTGTGACGTACACTCACTAAACACAAGGAACAAAAACAATCTTGTGTGCATACATCTTGTCTCCCCAGAACAAGTAACTCTTTTATGGGGCAATGTATACGCTTTTACAATAAACTTCCCGAAACTATAAGAGATCTACCAGTCAATAAATTTAAAAATATGTTAAAACAAAACTGTGTAAAAAAGGGTATTATAAATTCTCAGATTATTAGGAAGACAAACAAGTATGGGATTAATTGCTCCTCATATTAATCTCATATATATTTTTTATAATTATGTAATATTGTGATATGGTGTATGTATAAAAAAATATGTGAAAAAAAGACAAGCCCGCTGAGTTTCTCAGTGTGTGGCCGCGTTCCGATCCGGTGGTAGTTTTGAAGAGTGTTGATGTGTCAAAATAATAGAGCAAGATCCCAGGGCCGCCAGACGTCACGTATTTTCTGATGGATGAAATGTGGACGATAGAGTAGTGTTAGTATGTACTATGATCGTATGCCTACCTACTAGCTTGGTCAAACGACCAATTTCCAGGTATCAGGTAATCAAGGTACATAAAAACGTTACTTACTTCACGTAAATTCTCATGGCTGATTTTCATATATGTTTTCGAGTGTATAGTTAAAAATAAATTGTCAATTCTCCCAGACACTTTCCGCCGGCCATATTGCTTGGCAGACGCTTTAAGGGTCTCAAAATAATTAGTTAACTTCACGTAAATTCTGACGCTCCATTTTTATATACGTTCATCCGACAACAATTTTAAAAACTTTGACAAGAAGACAGACCGATCCAAGGGGCCAATCATCCCCTAAACTAAATTTTAATATCTCTGTGAGTGGGAGCGCGAGAGCATTATCTACGCGCATGAGACTGAGTGAGACCGACTGCGCTGTTAAGTAGAGATGAGACGTATTTACGGGAACGGGAATACGTACACAATGTACTAATCCTTTGAGATTTGGGACAAATACACTGTGAAGGGCGACTGCTAAATATGCCAGCATTAAGGTCATATTATAATACATACATTAAAAATTCCAAAAAAGCTGTCAGTCTTAAGCCTGTGAACGTATTAAGGGAATATTTCAATTTTTTTTACATTTTCTTACACTAAGCTAGGTAGGTATTCAATATTCAATCAATTCTCCTAAGTCGTATATTTGACCGTCTTGTTGGTCGGGTGGTTAGCGAACCTGACTACGCAATCAACGAGGCCCGGGTTCGAATCCCGTTGGTATTTTTGATTTGGTTGTTCATTAAATAAATTATTGTATTAATTACCTCTGTAGTCTATTGTATATCAGTCTATCTGTAGGCCCGGTGTTGCCATTGACTATATAAAGTCCCCGGTTGGTTTCCCGGATCAGGCAATCCAAAAATATTTTTCATCAATTTTCTGATAAAAACGAATTGCCTGGGATTGGATTAGTGCTCGGTTGGCAACAGGATTGCCACATACCACATTGTGTGGGATTAACTATCTTCAGCCAAACATGAGTGCACTGGTCTACCTAGCACGGCAGAACACTGAATACTTATTTGGGAGTGACTTTAGCTGTTGGCCTCAAGAGGGCCTTTAAATTACAATAAAGTTAGCTGTCACCTGACCAATTTTTTATTTTATTTAAAAATTATATTAATTAAAAATAATTAGTAAAAAAATGAAAGTAAATTAGCCGACATCTAAAAATTTTTAGAATTTTTTTTAATTGAAAAAATTATTAAAAAAAATAAAAATTAGAGTAAAAAAATTTGAAAAACTATAAGTGTTATTTTTTAAAAAATACTTTTTAGTTCTAATTAATAAATTGAAAAAAAAAATTAAAAATGTCGGCTAACTTTAGTATTATTTATTATAGGTTAATTTTTTTTCTTATTTTTGTTGCCATAATTTACTTGTCAACAAAAGTTCTAAAAATTATAAAATATGTGTTCAAGTAATTTTCATGGCCTTAACAGCGCAGTCGGTCTAACTCAGTCTCATGCGCGTAGATAATGCTCTCGCGCTCCCACTCACAGAGATATTAAAATTTAGTTTAGGGGATGATTGGCCCCTTGAATCGGTCTGTCTTCTTGTCAAAGGTTTTAAAATTGTTGTCGGATGAACATATATAAAAATGGAGCGTCAGAATTGACGTGAAGTTAACAAATTATTTTGAGACCCTTAAAGCGTCTGCCAAGCAATATGGCCGGCGGAGAGTGTCTGGGAGAATTGACAATTTATTTTTAACTATACACTCGAAAACATATATGAAAATCAGCCATGAGAATTTACGTGAAGTTAGTAATGTTTTTATGTACCTTGATTACCTGATACCTGGAAATTGGCCATTTGACCAAGCTAGCAGGTAGGCATACGATCATAGTACATACTAACACTACTCAATCGTCCATATTTCATCCGTCAGAAAATACGTGACGTCTGGCAGCTCTGGGATCTTGGACTATAACTTGTAAAAAGTTTTATTGAATAAAGTTCTTCTGATTTCTGATTTATAAATTTTGGCTTATGCACAAAAAACTGATAGTGGCATTCGTATCTAGGTGTTCTATTTATTGTTGAAAATGGAACAGGAAGAACGTAAATATAAACCAATAATAACTAAAATATTTTAACATTATTTTTATGCTTATTACTTATTACAAATTTTCTGTACAAAAATGTTCACCGACGCGGGAGGCACTCGCGCTTGTACTATTTCTAGATATCGCGTCCATAAGAGGTACCTTTGTGTGCGTTGCTTCAGTGCCTTTCGTATTTAGATTGACTTTGGTACCTATTTGTTTTGTGACGATAGTGAACTCTACCACTTGATAGCCATGATGGTAGTGACGCGTATAGATAATCGTCCGCCTCTTACAAACTCTTTAGTAGTAGACTATTTTTAAATAGAGCTCGGACCAACACAGGGGAAAAACTTAAGTAATTAGAAAAAACTTACTTTTAAATTGACATTATATGGGTGCAGTTTTAACTGCAAACTTATACACACTTTTATTGTGTTGATTAAATACTGGCTTTATATAATCAACACAATAAATGTGTGTGTTTGTTACTTTTGTGGAAATTCATAATTTTACTACGATGGGAAACATTTTCAAGGAATACAATAAAAAATATAAAGTAATCCAACGTAATCGTATCTCATTAGTATTTTTAAATACTTTTATCTTTATTATGCAATTACCAATATAAATAAAACGTGGTATCTTGTTTTATATAAAATTTTATTTTCACGCCCGTATTCCCGAAGAAGTAGGCAGAGGTAATACAAGTGCACCCACGATTAGCCGAAGATACTTAGTCCCACGATGTGTCCGATTGATAAGAAACGGGGTCTTCACCAAAAATTATTCTATGGCTATATACAGCAGTGATAAAGCCGCTAGTTTGCTATGGGGTGGTGGTCTGGTGACTACGCACCAAACTTAAACGGCCATCAACAAATTACAAAGCTTCCAAAGGTTAGCATGTGCAGCTATTACAGGTTGCATGAGGACTACCCCAACGGTAGCACTACAGACAATGTATCATGGCATATCTATTCATCTATTCATACTGAGCTTTCATATTGGGCAGTTTCTCACACAAGTATTCTAAACCAGGTTCTCGAATATCTACCGTTTATTGCGGCCCCAAATGATTTGAAATCTGTCAAATTTGTCTTCTACAAGAAATAAAAGCGGTATTTATATTAAAAGTGGTATTTCTCGGGAACACGTCGAAGAGAGCCGAAAGAAGCTTGTGTCTGAAGGCGAAAATCGACTTACTGATGTCTCGGAATGGGGTCGTCACAACTTGGTCACATTTAACCCCAAAAAGACACAGCTTTGCGCGTTCACCGCAAAACCCCCTTGTCATATCACCTCGATTTGAGGATACTCTCCTAACAGCCTCAGCCAGTGTCGGAATCCTGGGAGTCGACATATCGAATACCGTTCAATTTCGCGGTCATCTGGAAGGCAAGGCGAAACTAGCCTCCAAAAAGCTCGGTGTGCTTAGTAGAGCGAGGCAGTATTTCTTGCCGGCCCATCGTCTCCAACTTTATAAGGCGCAAATTCGGCCTCACATGGAGTACTGCTCTCATCTCTGGGCCGGAGCTCCCCAGTACCAGCTTCTTCCACTTGACCGCATTCAACATAGCGGTTCGAATCGTTGACGATCAGGTTATTACGAAACGGCTTGACTCTTTGGCATTACGCAGAGATGTAAGCTCATTCTGCGTCTTTTATCGTATCTATCATGGAGAGTGTTCCGACGAGTTGTTTGGATTAATTCCTGCTGCTAACTTCCACCATCGGACACCCACACTATGTTGATGTCTGAAAATCCACAACCGTGCGGTTCTCCCGGCACTTTTTGCCTCGCACTACTCTTTTGTGGAATCAATTACCGGCAGGGGTTTTTCCGAACAAATACGACATGGGGACCTTCAAGAAAAGAGCGTACTCATTTTTAAAAGGGCGGCAACGCAACTGCAAGGCCTCTGGTATTGCGGATGTCCATGGGCGGCGGTGATCACTCAACATCAGGTGCACCTCCTGCTCGTTTGCCCCCTCTTCCATAAAAAAAAAATACAAAATATAGCTCGCTGAAGAAGGTGAGGTCTTTGGAGTTGAGTCGCAACTCCAAAGGCCTCACGATCTTACGGATAGCTCAAAAACAGGTTCAGGATCAGGCACGGGCGTTTTCTCTGAAGACTTGAACATCAAGATATCCTGGCCACGCGGCACATACAACTCAATTTTCCAGGCCAAAAGCATTGAAATAATTTTAACTAATGAATCAATTAAGATTCTATCAGAGACCAAAGTGGTTCTACTGGCTCTCCAAAGCAACAAAATAACTTCAAGCTTTATTTACGAACGTAATGCGTCCTTAAACGATGTAGGTGAGTATAACAACGTCTTAAAACAGTGGGTCCTTTGTACATAGTGATTCCTGTGTAAATGATGCAGCCTACGAGATATCTCGGCGGGCTTTTGACATGGCCCTGGCGAGACCAAAGCCCATTATTCCTCTACCAGCTAGTTGGCTGCACGTGTATCTACTTTAACACACGACCGACATGTACAACAAATTCTGGGCTGAGCGAGTTGACTGTGGGCAAATGAAAATGTATTAGACAAGGTAAACCCGCAGTTATCGAACAGGTTACTAAAGCGGCCGCCCACGTCATCTTGAAATACGAGAGTGTGACGAACTAGAGTCAAGAACCTCGGATCTCCGGGGTCGCTCCCTGAAGCTATCTCCCACATCAAGGGCTTCCTGAAGGAGTTGGGATGGCAAGAGTAGATCCATCCTTAACCATACGAAAACAAGGCGCCAGTCGTTGAGTTACGGAGACCCGCCCATGGTAGAAGAAGAAGGAGTCCCACAATGTAACAGATGGCAAGTCTATTGCCAATCTATTTTTTTTATATCATAAGATAGCAACCAAGCAGTTGGTTCTCCTGGTGGTAAGAGTCAACCATTGCATATAGACACCAAAGATGTTAATGGTGCGTTGCTACCCTGCGGAGAGGTCTAATGTCACATGCATAAGTTTACCGACTACCTTACCCTCCAAACCGGAATACGACAGTGACAAGCACTGACGCTATTGCGCCAGGAATAGGTAAGGCGGTGGTATCAGACCCGGGCGAGACAATGCAGAACTCTACCACCTAGTAGCCACGATGTTAGTGAATCGAATAGCCAATCGGTAACTTTTTACGACCTGCCTTGTAGAACGGCAGTTGGCCTATTCTTCAAAAGAGCCCGGGACCAACACGGGGAAAATAATCTAACGTTGTTTTTACCAAAAAACTGAAAAAACACATTTTGGATTGACTGACCCGAGAATCGAATCCGGGGCCTTAAGTTACCGATACCGGACCACTAGACCACTGACAATAATATATTATAAATAGACAAAAAGTATCTGCACGCCCGTATCCCCGAAGGGGTTGGCAGAGGTACTACAAGTGCACCCACGATTAGCCGAAGATACTTGGTCCCACAAATGTGATAGGTATAGCCTATCGTCAACCGGGCACTTTCCAATCCCGGGCAATTTTGTGTTTATCAGAAAACTGAAAAAGCACTTTTGTTTTAATTGCCCAACCCGGGAATCGAACCCGGGACCTCATGTGATCAACGCCAACGCTGGACCACTAGACCACAGAGGCGATAATTAAATATATTAAATGCCACTAGAATAAAACTTGCAATATTTAATATTTTAACAGTGGGCTCAATGATATAATATGGAAACTAGTTTGTGTTTTAGCCAATCCATCTGTTAGTTTGGGCTGACCGTTATCACTTATCCATCCACCCACGTTCACCCACGTTTTCCTATTATATACCGATATGATTTATTTTTTACTAACTCACATCTTCTATATGTAAATTATTTAAATTTTAATAGTTCTGTAGCAAGACGTGCTGGCTGGATATTTTTTAATTTATAATAATTGAATTTTTTTATTGGAATCAAAAATGCTTATCCGTTATTTAGTAGCTTTGGCGCTTATTGGTAAGTAATGACCAAGTTTTATATCAACACTAGCTGTGCCCGCGACTTTGTCCGCATGGGTTTTTTTAAAAGTAGCCTAAGTTACTCCTTATTACATCAGCTATCTACCAGTGTAAGTCCCGTCAAAATCGGTCCAGCCATTCGAGAGATTAGCTGGAACAAACAGAGGTATGTGTACCGTGTACACATCCATATGCATTTATTTAAAACCTGTTATTTTAATGTTACAAACAGACACTTCAATTTTATTTAGTCATCATTCATGTTTCATGTTTCATGTTTATAAAAATAAACACGCGATTGTATTAAAAATGCTCCAATTAAGTGCCAAAATCAAGTAATTCCGTCTAAAATTAAGCAAACATTTTAAAAACTAGCTGCTACCCGCGGCTTCGCTCGCGCATATTCACTTTAGAACTTACTAGCTGCAGCGTGCAGCCCGCTGCATCATAAAAGTTTTTGGCAAATCCCGCGGGATCACCTAATTTTTCCGGGATAATTAGTAGACTATGCCTACCGTCCTGCCTGTTATTCTAGGTTTTCAGCTACTTACATACCAAATTTCATCGTAATCGGTTCAGTAGTATTTGCGTGAAAGAGTAACAAACATCCATACATACATTCTCACAAACTTTCGCATTTATAATATTAGTAGGATTTAATCGTTCTTTATAAGCAACTTTTTTGAAAATCTCTACAAAGTCAGGCGGACCGCTAGTATTGTATAAAATACTAGCTGTTGCCCACGACTTCGTCCGTGCGGACTTCGTTTACTCCGTACAGCTCCTCCCCCGTAGGTGATAGCGTTATAATATGTAACCTATATGTTGACCCGACCTATTAGTAATATTCATGCAAAATTTGAAGTAAATCCATACAGTACTTTTTGAGTTTACCCCGGACATACATTGACTTTCCTACGATTTTATTATATGTATAGATAATATTTACAGTTTCATCTTAGTTATTTATATACGATATTTTTATATCAAAATTTAAGTAAAACACGTAAGATTAAAAATACCTGTCGGTAACATACCTATCGCACAAACTAACGTAGTTATAAAATAAACTTGTAATACCTAACCTAAATCCTACCTATAACCTATGACAATATTATATATACCGAACTATACCACAAACCTAAATAAATTATACCTATCTATTAGGATTGCTATATATGTAACACACCTATCTAACCAACTAATGTAACTGTATTAAAAAATCTGTAAGCCGGTTAACCCTGCAGATCATCCCTGAAACTTCCCACTAAATTGAGGTATTTTAAGCTCAAAGAAAAAAATATGCCTAAGCGTAAAGTTTTGAGTTCAAAGAGTAAAAATGGTGGTTATTCAGTGTTTGATAAGTTCGAAAAAAATTTTCTGGATGGATGGCTCAACTAACACTTTCTGAAAATTTGAACCGATTCGGGTTAAAATTTTCAGGGACTGTAAGTTGAGCGAAATCCAATCGAATGCCATAAACCGCGTTTAGACAGGTTAAACCGTTGAAAAACTATGAGATGTATACATACACCCACACACGCACGCACGCACGCACGCACGCACGCACATACGCACGCGCGCACGCACGCACGCACGCACATACATTCATACATACATACATACATACAGACATACTGACGTCATCGTGTAAATATTCGAAAAAGGTCCTATAACTCGATTTTCGAAAATCGGGGTAAAATCAGTAGTTTCTTGATCTACATACGTAACTAACTGTACGTGATCTACATACAAAAATCCCTCCTTAGTGGATGCCAACGTCATAAGAGGAATACGTTTGCGACATTTCAACTTTCTAACCCTAAGGATTTGGACTGTGAGTTTATATAAATCTCTCATCCCCTATTTTACCTACTAAGAGGTTGAATTTTGGACAACGCGGAAATACAGACTCGTTATTTTTGTCGTACTCAATTCATACGAAGTTTTATGCATGTCCAAGGAATATAAAGATTCAAAGAAATTTCATCCTCTATTACACCCCCTTGAGGGTTAAATTTTGAATAGTCCTTCCTTAGTGGATGTGCACGTCATAGGAGGAATATGTGTGCGAAATTTTAAGTTTCTTTACCTAAGGGTTTGGTTTGTGCGTTTATATACCGTATTATTTCTTATTTTATCTTCTTAGGCTTTCAATTTTGAAAAATGCTGAAATACGTAACTCATTATTATTGCTGTACTCAACTCATGTGAAATTTCATGCAAATATGTCCAAGTAATAAAAAGTTTTGTACAAATATTTTTTTCTCTATTTCACCCCTTTGGAGTTTGAATTTTGAAAAATCATTCCTTAGTGGATGCTTACATCATAAAAGGGATACGTGTGTAAAATTTCAAGTTTCTAACCCCAGGGGTTTGGCCTATACGTTTATATTAACTTTCATACCCTATTTTTCTATTAAAGGGTGGAATTTTGAAAAACGCTAAAATACATAACTCATTGTTTTTGTCATACTCAATTTACACGAAATTTCATGCAAATATGTCTAAGGAATAAAATATTTAAAGCTTTTTCCCCTATTTCACCCCTTTGAGGGTTGAATTTTTAATTATGCTTTCTTAGTGGATTTTTACGTCATGAGACAAATACGTGTGCAAAATTTCAAGTTTCTAACACTAACAATTTGGCAATGGTTTGTGCGGTTATATAAAACTTTCATCCCCTATTTTACCCTCTTAGAGATCGAATTATAAAAATCGCTTAAATACGTAATTCATTATTTATTTTTTACTCAATTCGTACGAAATTTCATCCGAATATGTCCAGGGAATAAAAAGTTTCATACAAACTTTTATCCCCTATTTCACCTCCTTCTAGGTAGAATTTTGAAAAATCCTTCCTTAGTGGATGCTTGCATCATAAGGAAAATACGTTTGCGAAATTTCAAACTTCTAGCCCTAAGGGTTTGGCCTGTGCGTTGATACCCCAGTCAGTCACTTTTGCCTTTTGTATTGTCACGAATAATCTAGAAACGTGAAGAGTTGGAACGCTGTAGGGATCTAGAAATAAAAGAAAGAGATAGCTACTCCTATTAATAAACAAATAGTTGGCCGGTATCAGAATAACTATACCATAATAAACTTTGTGGTATAGAGCATAAGGTTAAAAATAGAGTGTACCAGGACTTATGAGTCAGTTGTTTACAATAATTGTTATTGTGTACGAGATGATTGACGAACATTCCCGAATGTTGTCGAACTTTACCTTGGGTATGAATAGAGATGTGTTGACAAATACAGGGCAGTTTTTATAAAGCTATCGAGAGCGATAGGTATTTGAAGCGACCCGTGCGAAGCGAGAAGTTTTTTATTGTGTAGTCGGTTAAGCTTAGTGATAGTACAGTGAGTGACTAGTGTTAATGAGAGTATTTGAGTATTAATACACGGATTCAATGTATGTGGCGTTTTCTTACAATGACGAACCTGAAGTACGTAACAACTGGTGTCCGAAGTGAAATTGTAAAATGCCATTTATTTCATCAGAAGGTGTTACCACCAGGTCTCAAGCAGAGACACAGAGGGTGTCAGAGAACACTGAGATGCGTGCAGCTGAGGAACCCACAAGTGTTACCAGCACGTCATTATCATCGAGTACTGCACCTGCTGATCTTTCAGTTGTACTGGCAGCTATTCGGCAACAACTTCAGCAACATCAACAGCTACAAGAAGAGCGACAACAAAAGCTACAGGAACAACAACAAGAAAAGCTACGGAAACAACTACACGAGCAACAGCAACCAGCTCAAGGAACATTTATCTGGCTTTGACGATAAATTGACTGTTATCTTGGCGCATCAAGACCAGCTTAAAAGCGATGTGGTACTCGTCAAGTGCGGCATGAAGGGTGTTAAGAAGAGAGTTGACCACTTGAAGGCCAGCTGCGATAAAATAACTGATAACGTGGACCAACTGGAGAGAGAAGTTATGAAAATGAAGATCACGGGAGTTAAGTCGGGTGCTACCATTACCAGTTGTTCTTACCAGGTAGCTCCTCGGGTAAAGGTACCCACTTATGACGGTCTTACGTCATAAAGTGCGTACCGGACTCAGTTTGAAACGGCAGCGAAGGCTAGTGGTTGGACAGACGAATATTGCCTACAGCTCTGAGTACGGCGTTACGGGGACAGGCACTCTCCGTCTTGAATGCAATGCCTAAGCAGTATCAGTTCGCTGATTTGATGGAGGCAATGGAAGCTCGCTACGGTGAACGTCATTTGGAGCATGTTTTTCGTGCCCAATTAAAAGACCGGGTACAGAAGAGCGGCGAAGGACTTCAACAATGGGTCGTCGAAATTGAGAAGCTTGTGAGGAAGGCGTATCCTTCGGCCGACGCTAGCACAGTCAACAACACCATCGTCCAGGCGTTTATTGACGGGATTCGAGACCTGGAAGTACGTGCTGCTGTTCGCCTTCAGCACCACGTGACTATGAAGAAGGCTTTGGCTCATGCGCTGGAGGTAGAAGCTGTTCGCCACGAACCTCGAACATATAAGGTACGCGAGGTTACAGAAGTTGTGATTCAAGCAAAGGAAGTGGAACGTAGGAAACTGGGCCCCATGTGCTACGCCTGCGGTGAACGTGGGCACATTAGAGTTAGCTGCCCAGCCAAACCTATGCCTACAGGTTCAATGAGTTGGCGACAGCAAGCGGGAGGAAACTCAGCAGCAGCAGGCAGGTTAAACAGCCTGTTGAACTAGCAGGGAACCGAGTAACAGCCAGGAGCAAACGACAGATGCTGGCTGGACGAGAAACAACCCCAAAAGCTGTCATACCTCAGGTGAGCAAACGCAACAATTTATCCATTAAGGGATTAGTTAATAGCAAGAACTGCAGCTCAACGAGGGACACCGGACCCACACGAACTGTAGTGCGATCAGAAGCGGCTAACAATGGTAACCTGAGATCGAGGAATAGATTACACCGTAGTGAAATGTCTCACTAGAATGCAGATATATTGTCACGACGACCTTGTACGGAACATTGTAAAAATTGTGTAAGGAAGATGACGAAGAAAAGGATCCAAGTACTACGAGCTAAGCCTACGGATGACAGGTGGGAAACTGATGAGATGCGTAAGGCCCAGTATGAAGATAGAGATTTGCGGCCTCTAATAGATTGGATGAAGAAAGACACGGGAAAACCGGAAAGTTCAAAATATCTATTCCAAACAACTTCATCGCAAGAAAGAGTAATCGAAATGAATCCTCGTTCATTATTGTTATACGGTTTACCGAAAATTCACAAAAATGGTTGTCCAATACGTCCAATCGTTTCGTATGTTAGGACCCCCGCATACGAGTTATCCAAGTCATTAAATGTAATTATTAAAGAAAAAACAAATTTCAAACCAACTTATAGTTTAAAAAACAGTCTTCAACTAGTTAATAAAATTAAGGACATAGTTCTTCCTCACAATGCTAGGCTATTGTCGTTAGACGTAGAAAGTTTATTCACAAATGTTCCCTCTGACGAAAGTATAAATATAATGTCAAAAATGCTAGAAAAACAATGTTTAATTCCAGCGGAAATAAATGAGGTGGTAGAATTAACTAGGATATGTGTGAGTCAAAATTATTTTAAATTTAACGAAGAAATATACATCCAGAAAGAAGATCTAGCTATGGGTTCTCCTTTAAGTCCATTAATGGCAGAATTTTTTATGGATAATTTTGAAAAACTAAATATTGTAGGTCATCAGTATATCTTTATAATAATAATACATTTAAACGAGTAATTCTTGTATATATATAATTGGAATCTCGAAATTGGCTCCAACGATTTTCATGAAAGTCACAAATTAGGGGTTTTTCGGGTCAAGGAATCGATTTATCAAGGTTCCAGGTCCAAGAAAAGCTCGGTTCCCAAGATATGGGTATGTGAAAAGCCGAGCAAAGCTCGGTCAACCAGATATTAATATATTATTACCGGTATGTTGACGATATTATTATGTGTTGGACCGGTATGGACAGACAACTAGATCTTTTTGTAATAAATTTAAATAACAAACACCCAAAAATAAAGTTTAAACTAGAATTAGAAAAGGAAAATTCAATAAATTTCTTAGATTTAACAATAACAAAACAAAATAATAAACACCACTTTGGGATTTTCCGTAGGCCAACATACACAGATACTACAATACCCGCGTCATCTTGCCACCCATGGCAACACAAAAAAGCCGCGTTTAATAGTTACATACACAGATTAAAAACTTTACCACTTAGTAGGGAGAGTTATAACGAAGAGCTCAATATAATTTTTAAAATGGCGGTTTCAAACGGATATAGTTGTAATTTAATTAAGAGTTTAATAAAAAAGAAAGAAACACAAAAAATTAGAACATTACTTTATGCGGTACTACCCCAAAAAGAGTTTAGGTTTAAATCTAGTCTAACGTATTTCGGTCGCGATTCGGAAAAAATACATAAATGTTTAAAACGTAATAATATCAACGTAGCATTTAAAACACATAATTCCTTACGAAAGATATTATGTAATGGAAAGGACAAAACACATAATAATAATAATAAATCTGGAGTTTATAAATTACGTTGTTCCGAATGTAGTAGCGTATATATCGGCCAAACCGGTCGAAATTTCGAGTCACGTTATAAAGAACACATATCCGCCTTTAAAAATAAACATTCCTATAAGTCTCATTTTGCTAAACACCTTTTAGAACCGGTCATAGTTTAACAGCGAATCATACTTTTGAAGTATTACATACGTGTGATAAGGGTTTGAAATTAAATATATTAGAGCAGTTAGAGATCATAAAACATAACAACGGTTCAATCAAATTGTTAAATGAACAAAATATCTTTCAAATTCATTCCTGTTACAAAAAAGCGTTTGAGCTGGCCACACATTCCGAATAGAATAAAAAGCGTGTCAAACACCGGCGCGAATCAGTATTACTTACACTAGCGGAGAGTGAGGTAGTGTTCGTTTCTACTGAAGATGCTTCCGTTTCGAAGTGAAACGTGCGTTGAGTACGTACATGAATTGTAAGCTTTTGTGATTGGTGGTGGATGTGGGCGGATAAGTGTGCCGCTGGGGTCTTCGTTTGATCCGAACTATCGGTGAGTCTTATCCATTTATTAAACCGACGTCTTTCTTTTCGGTACCATCACGGAGGATACATAGAACAGTTCGCGGATAATAGCAAATTTAATTAATTTCACCTTTCCAAGAAAATTAATCAAGGACGTACTACGTGAGTTGCATGATGGGGTTTCTGGGGGACATCTCGGAGTACGACGAACATTGGTAAAGGTGCGAGAGCGTTTTTACGGTTGAATTGCCGAGAAGATGTCGAGAATTGGTGCCGAAAATGTACGTCATGCTCAACAATAAAATCTCCGCATGTCAGAAGCCGAGGCAACCTTAGATTATACAACGTGGGAGCCCCCTGGGAAAGGATAGCGATTGACGTGGCTGGGCCATTTCCTAGGACAGATAACGGAAACAAGTATTTTATGGTTGTGATGGATTACTTCACGAAATGCCCGGAGGTGTTTGAAATTCCCAATCAGGAAGCCACGACTGTTGCTGAGAAATTGGTCAGTGAGGTGATATGCAGATTCGGTGTTCCTTTGGAGATTCATTTAGACCAAGGCAGAAACTTTGAATCTAATGCATTCCAGGAAATGTGTAAATTATTGGGAGCGTACAAAACAAGAACCACACCTTATCACCCCCAATCTGATGGAATGGTTGAACGGTTTAACCAAACTTTAGAATGACACTTAGCCAAGCTGGTAGAAGATCACCAAAAAGACTGAGATAAATACATACCTCTGTTCTTACTGGCTTACCGAACAGCGGAAAACGAAAGCATAAAAATAACGCCAGCCTACGCTAACTTTGGCCGGCAATTACGTATACCAGCAGACTTAATGACTGGAGACCCGCCGCCGAATTCAGAAACCCAAATAAGTGTAAGACATTCGAGAAAGGTTAAGTCATATACACTTGTTAATAAGCGAAAATGCACTAGAATCAAGTCAGTGTATGAAGACAAGGTACGACCGAAACGCCAATCATCATAGTTTTCAGGAAGGATCCCTTGTTTAGTTACATAATCCGGTTCGACGAAAAGGAAAATCACCTAAGCTACAGCGACGTTGGGATGGGTCATACGAAGTAATTACACGGATCAATGACGTAACCTATTGAGTGCAGAAGCAGCCACGAGGGACCATGAAGATTGTTCATGTTGATCGATTAGCCGTCTATAATGGAAGTAATGATGTTCGGAACAAACATAACTAAGAGGGGGGGTAGTGTTACGAATAATCTAGAAACGTGAAGAGTTGGAACGCTGGAGGGATCTAGAAATAAAAAATATAGATAGCTACTCCTATTAATAAACAAATAGTTGGCCGGTATCGGAATAGCTATACCATTATAAACTTTGTGGTATAGAGTATAAGGTTGAAAATAGAGTGTACTAGTAATTATAAGTCATAACTTGTTTACAATAATTCTTATTGTGTACGAGATATTTGACGAACATTCGCGATTGTTGTCGAACTTTACCTCGGGTATGAATAGAGATGTGTTGATAAATAAAGGGCAGTTTTTATAAAGCGATCGAGAGCGTTAGGTACTTGAAGCGACCCGTGCGAAGCGAAAAGTGTTTTATTGTGTAGTCGGTTAAGCTTAGTGATAGTACAGTGAGTGACTAGTGTTAATCAGAGTATTTGAGTATTGCATTGTGTTGTCTTGTGTATTTGTATTGTAAATACACGAATTTAACATAAGTGGCGTTTTCTTTCAATTACGCACCCGAAGTACGTACCAATATATTATATAGATAGATTACCGACATGCAATTCAAGAATCAAGTCCCTTTTGTGATCTATAGCTGAACACGTCGACCATAAAATTAATGATGTATTTTGTTATCCAATAATCATTTTTAACAACAACAACAACATAATCAATAAGCAAATAATTTGCTTACTTTGGGGTTAAATCAGACAGTGTATTTTATCCCGTGAATATTTATTTATTATTTATGTTATTTTACTATGTTTCTTAATTTACTGTATATGCGGAATATAAAAATAACATATTTATCTATTGTAGGCGCAGTGGTTTCTCAAGAACACAATAAAATGTTAAAGCAAATACAGAACATACTTCCAATTCAACTAAAGTGGGAATTGCCTGAATCATTACGAAAAACAATCCAAGAAGACCTTTCAAGAAAAGTAAAAGAAGAATGTATAAAATATGGAAAGCCTGAGGATGTTTTGATAGCTGTAGTAAGTTTAAATAAGGCTGTAGATGTTTATGGACGTTAAATACCGTGATTGGCTAGCAGTGCCTCATTATTAAACAGGAGATATATTAATTCAAAGTTTAGAGGTTTTGTTAAAAAATTGATCAGGGACTGCTGCTATTGTCTAAAATAAACATTTAAAATCCTTGTCAGTTAAAGTGCAAAATAAAAATACTGAAATACATCAATTATCTAACAGAAGTGTCATGCAGTTTATTAATGATTAAACGAACTTACCTGAAGTGAAGTTCTATCATAATTATACGACTGGCTCTGTACGAAGAGATCAATCATTAATTTATACGTCGGCTCTGTACTCAAGATTAGCATTAGGAACACATATTGTAGATGTTTAGAGTCAGTTATTGTGACAAAAATCAACATCACACAGATTTAAATATCTTATTTGTAAGGTAGCTTGAGCTTACTGAATCAACCTAGTATATCTATCTAATCAAACATGTTTCTGGCAAGTTTATTGTCTCTATTTCCTTTAACTGAAGTGATTATTGGTTATTATATTATATACGAAATATCTGGGTGGTACCACCACAGCTAACTATTATTTCTTTCTTTTAAGAAGGTCTTATTTATATCCTAGTCTATTAGCCTTAGAAGCAACAGCATGCCTGGTGGGATAAGCTGTAAATGTAGACACATAATATTTCACACCTTTCCAGTATCATTATAATCCACCTGATCATCTGCAAGGTGCCAGACTTATGTGGTCTTTTGTGACTACTAAAAAGGCAAATCACTGGACCAGCAGCTTTGTGTCAAATTTAAATAACAACGTGACTGAACTGAACAGATTTGTGGTCGGTCTTGGAAAGAAAAGGTAAATTTAGTGCCCACTGGCTAGATAGGATTCCACTTAAACTTAGCCTTCCTGAAAATTCGAATCAAATGGGCCGAAGGGATTTTGATAAAATTTTGAAAAAGCCCAAAAAAATTTTGGTGAAACAGATTTTTTTAATATAACTTCCAGATTAATGTACCGATTGAGTACAAAAACTCATCAGCTACATTCTTAAAAAAAATTACGTCTAATGCATAAATTGCATCAAATCGGTTTATCTGTTTGAAATAATCGTTGACGAAAATTTTGAAAAAAGTATTTTTTCGACATAACTTCGAAATATTTAAACCAATCATTTTTTAGTATTCTACAATATTTTAGTACTAAAAAAATTACGTCAAATGCCGTTTTGAAAATCAAAATAGAATCTTATTTTCAAAAGTTACAGCTTTTCAAATATTAAAATTACGTTGTTTTTAGCAAACTTAATGTTTTTGAAATAACGTTCAGGCTAATATACCGATAAACTTCTAAACCTCATCAGCTTTCCTTCTTTAAAAACTGCGTCTAGTACCATTAATTGGATTAAATAGGTCAATTTGTTTGGGATCTATCAATGACGAACATTTTTGAAAAAAAACTGTTTTTTGACATTGCTTCGAAAGTTTTGAACCTACCGATTATTTAGCTAAAACAATAGTTAAATTGAGTTGAATGCCATTTGGATTTGACCACTTGAAATTTGATCAATTTGATCATCGTTTCCAAAATATAGTTTTTCAAAAATCAATGTCCTGCAATTTTATATCGAAATAGACTGCATGTATGATTGTTTCGTTGGTTCATTCGTGTTCTCTTGCTGTTTTTGTGACTTAGCAATTGAGACATTTCAATATTTCTTAGAACTGAAAAAATCTATGCTTATAGGTTTTACTCTTTTGAGCTTAAAATACCTTAATTTAGCGGGAATTTTCAGGGATGGCCTGCAAGGTCAGCCGTTTACAGATTTTTCACAATATGATTATTGTGAAACAGTACAAGTGTATTAACTGATTGAGATCAATTTTCAATCTAAGCCCAAGAGTAAAAAGCTAAAAAAAGGTATATTCTATCCCGTATCCCCGAAGAGGTAGGCAGAGCTACAACGTGTGCATTCACGAATAGCCGAAGATACGTCTTAGTCGCACAACGTGATGGATGACCAGCCTCTCACCAATCGGGCACTTATCCAATCCCGGGCAACGTTGTTTTTATTAGAAAATGGTAAAAACACATTTTTGATTTGTCTGACTCGGGAATCGAACTCCGAGGCTTTCTCTAAAAGAAAAATTCGAAAAATTTATTCGCTGAGTTTCTACCGTTAATTCTACGTGCTTGTGTTAAGTCCAATATTAATTAATCCTAAAAATTTTGAAGGCTAATTATATAAAAAAAATTATTTCGAAAATCGATGTGAGACCGGAACTTCTCGATTGTGTTTTTCTTTATAAGATCCACTTTCATTTTTAATACTCATTTTTCCTTGAAAACTTTTTTGCAAGGAAGCTACCATAAATAAAAAATTGATTTCTATCAATATTAGGCTTTAAGAGCGAAGTGGTGGCGCGAGATGGATCTTGAGTTGCTACATATTATAGGTAAACCGTACTATATTATAGGTAAACCAGAAAATATGATGTAAAATTTTAGTAGATAAGCTTTATATTGTTTCTGTGTAGATAACATTGATAATAAATCGTGTTTTTAATAAATCAAGAAAATTTTAAAGAATTTTGTGTGCATATGTGTGGGCATGTGTTTGATCATGAAACGGTAAAAAACGCCCACAGTACAAAAAACAGGGGCCCTTTGCTACGATGTGCATTATGTACAAAAAAGACGTACGTGTACAAAAAAGAATGCTGTGTTTAAATTTGTTGAACACTCAGTTGGATGCGTCGGGGTTCTGATCCTGCTATATGTATAGAGCCAATATATAAGTTGAAAATAAGGATGTCGCGCTTCTCACACGACTGCCATATTTTCTTTATGTCCGTCGGATAGGGAGAAAAGTGGACACAATATTCAATTTATGTACGGAAACGCCGTAGTTATATTAATACGTAAAAGTATTTCACAGTAGTGATAAAACTTGGCATAAACCTCAATCCACAAAATATGCAGCTATCATTTATAGGTTATTAATATGCAAAGAGCGTCCAGTTTTATAGGTTATTAATATGCAAAGAGAGTCCAGTATTATTAGCAAAAAGCAGAGCTTTGTAAGGGCTCGCAAAGTTATACTACCTAGTAATATTGTTAAGAAAGTATTTTTATGAGAATTACATCCTTTAACGTATGGACTTCATTTATAATTATCTAACCTAAAAAAGCCAGCGTATTTTTATCCAAACATTATATTCCCATCAAAGGCTTTGGTCTAGAAGGGCGCAGGAAAATAAAACCAAAATAAAAAAACATGTTTCTACGACAATTTCTTTTTTTAATTTACAAGAAAAATTCTTTAAAATTTTCTTGATTTAATAAAAACACGATTTTTATTATTATCAATGTTATCTACATAGAGCAAATATAAAGGTTATCTACTAAAATTTTACACCACATTTTCTGGTCTACCTATAATTAGTTCGGCCTACCTATATACCTATAATATGTATATAGTATAGCAACTCAAGATCCATCTCGCGCCACCAAATCATCGCCGCTCTTAAAGCCTTATATTGATAGAAATCAATTTTCATTAATGGTAGCTTTTTTGCAAGAGTTTTCAAGGAAATGAGTTTTAAAAATGAAAGTTAATCTTGTAAAGAAAAACACATTTTTAACATTTTGCTAAGATAAGATCCCACATCTTCACGCCAGATCCCTTACCGGGTAGGCAGAGAGAACCGAGTGCCATACATCACGATCCTTGCAGGCTTGTCTCGCTTCCTCCACATTCATCACTCTCTTCATACACATACGCCGGTTGCGAAGACTTTTGACACCACCTTCGGACAGTACTCGATCAATCTGATCGTGGTATGTCAGTCTTGGTCTTCCCCGGTACCTATATCCTTCCACATTCACATTGTATATCTGTTTTGTTAACCTTTCATCTACCATTCTTTCTACATGTCCGAACCAACGGAGCATGCCCTTTCTCATCTTTACACCGACACTTTCTTTCAAACCTAACCTCTCTCTCACTTCGACATTACGAACCCGGTCCGCGAGTGTCACACCACATATTTTTCTTAGCGACCTCATCTCGACCGAGTTGATTCTACTTTCATGCCCTTTCTGACATACCCAACTCTCACTTCCATACAATAGCGTTGGGATAAGCACATGATTATGCAGGGCTAGACGGGCACCCTGACTTAAAATTGTGCTATTAAGTAATCTCCCTAACGCTCCATTCACGCTAAGATAAGATCGATTTTCGAAAAATTTTTTTTTATTTAATTAACCTTCAAAATTTTAGGATTAATATTGGACTTACCGCAGGCACGAAGAATTGGCGGTAGAAACTCAGCGAATAAATTTTTCGAATTTTTCTCTCAGAGAAACCCTCGGGGTTCGATTCACGAAACAGACAAATTAAAAATGTGTTTTTTTTTTCAATTTTTTAATAAAAACAACGATGTCCGGGATTGGAAAGATGCCCGGTTGGTAATAAGCTGGTCACGTATCACGTTGTGGAACTAAGACGTATCTTCGGCTAATCGTGGATGCACACGTTGTACCTCTGCCTACCTCTTCGGGGATACGGGCATGACCATACCTTTTTTTAGCTTTTTACCCTCGGGCTTTAAGATTGAAAATTGATCTCAATACAATATTAATTAATTAATACACTTGTACTGTTTCACAATAATCATATTGTGAAAAATCTGTAATCGGTTGACCTTGCAGGCCATCCCTGAAACTTCCCGCTAAATTAAGGTATTTTAAGCTCAAAAGATAAAAACTATAAGCATAGATTTCTTTTTCAGTTCTAAGAAATATTGAAATATCTCAATTGCTAAGTCACAAAAAACAGAAAGAAAACACTAATGAACCAACGAAACAATCATACATTTACATACATTTTATTTTGATAAAAATAGCAGTACATTAATTTTTGAAAAACTGTATATTTTGGAAACGATGATCAAACTGATCAATATTCAAATGGTCAATTTCAAATGGCATTCAATTCAATTTAACTATTGCTTTAGCTAAATAATCGGTAGGTTCAAAAATTTCGATGCAATGTCAAAAACATTTTTTCAAAAATTTTCGTCATTGATAGATACCAAACAAAGTGACTGATTTTTATCCAATTAACGGTACTTGACGCAGTTTTTAAAGGAGAAAAGCTGATAAGATTTTGAGGTCAATCGGTATATTAGCCTGAAAGTTATTTCAAAAACATTAAGTAAGTTTGCTAAAAACAACGTAATGTTAATATTTGAAAGCTGTAACTTTTGAAAATAAGATTCAATTTAAATTTTAAAACGGCATTCGACGTAATTTTTTTAGTACTAAAATATTGTAGAATACTAAAAAATGATTAGTTGAAATATTTCAAAGTTGTGTCGAAATACGACTTTTTTAAATTCTTTTATAAATTCGCAGTGTCAAACTTCACGAAATGCAAGCTGGTTCAATTTTAGTGAGTGAATTTTACCGATCAAACAAATTGCTATTTTTTAACATTGCTACCCATTATTTTATTGCAGGTAAGTTAGAAATGACTACCTGCAATTAAATATTGCAAATAAAATTCTTTGTTTATCTGAAAAATGATTTGTTTAATTTCTACTGTAAGTAAATATGAAAATAAAGCGATGAAGGCCCCAAAGGCCAACTGCAACATTCTTTACGATACACCAAATATCTTATTAGTGTAATGGCCGCTTATGTAGGATGTAATGCTATATGTTTAGTTTGCGGGCTAATATTTCCTCTAAACTGAAACATGACAGCCACAAGAACATGACTCCCCGTGTTGGTCCCGGGCTCCTTTGAAGAATAGGCCAACTGCCGTTCTGCCAGGCAGGTCGTAAAAGGCGACTGATTGGCTATACGAGTCACTACCATCGTGGCTACTAGGTGGTAGAGTTCTGCATTGTCTCGTCCGGGTCTGGTACCACCGCCTTACCTATTCCTGCCGCAATAGCGTCAGTGCTTGTCACTGTCGTGTTCCGGTTTGGAGGGTAAGGTAGCCGGTAAACCTATGCATGTGGCATTAGACCTCGCCACAAGATAGCAACGCACCTTTAACACCTTTGGTGTCTATAGGCGATGGTTTACTCTTTCCATCAGGAGACCCATCTGCTTGTTTGCTATCTTATGATATAAAAAAAAATGTTCATGTGTGAAGATTATTCGCTTTATGTGTGGCTGCACTTCACGTTATCACCACATGAATCGGGATTCAGTCTTTCTGTCGCGAATCAGTTCATCTTGCTTTTGCATCGGTGCATCGCAAGTTAAAGAAAAATAGACTATTGTCAACGGGGTACATGTAGCCACCTAATTTACCATAACACAATCACAAAGTTTTTTCGAGACAACGCGTCACAAAACGGTAATATATAGCCACAATGTTACTCTTACTGCCTATTACGTATGAAAAAAAAGTGGAGTCCCAAAGATTACCTGCAACATTTTTGTAGCAGGTTATCTTTTAAATCACTCATTTAACAATTACAGAGTAGAAATAAAATAAAGTGATAGTCCCCAAAGGCTACCCGCAACATTTTTATAATGTTTTAAAAATAATTAATTTGATTTTAATTGTGGGTAGATAATAAATAGAAGTGATAGTTCCAAAGCTAATTATTTGTTTAATTTTTACTCTAAGTAGATATAAGAAATAATGTGATAGTACCAAAAACTACCCGCTACATTTTTATAATAGTTTATCTGCAAAGTTATTCTTTTAATTTTTACTGTAACTTTTTTTTATTGTCCATAACTTTTACATATTACATATATTGATAAAAACAGCTACGCACTAAAACTTAAAGTTTATCCGGTAGCAGCTGTGGAGTCAATTGTGGATATTGTATTATTAATGAATTACAAAAAGTATACTATAATCATAACGTTTTACTGGATTATGTTATTACTATAGTATTTTTTTTTAATTTATATTTTAATGTTTTTTTTTGCGAATAGAGCGATTGCAACTCAGTTAGTAATTCATTCAGACACAAGGGTAAAGTATATTGTAGTATCCTTTTACCATACACATTATTTAATCTAGGCAGAAGATATTTATTCATTTCAATATTGCGTAAAAACTTTAGTCATTCTTTAATATTTAACATATCCGGTAAATAATTTTCATAAATAATTAAGTATTTAATTTTATCATACATGGGGCACACTAAAAGTTTTGCACATCTAGCTAATCGGAACTATTTGAATTTCGAATGTTATATTTTTAAAACGTTGCAAACTTCTCAGTAATAGAAAAAAAAACAATTGGCAGGAAATGATTTGTCAATTGTTTTTTATCTCACATCAAAGTTCTACGTACGCAACGAAAATGGAATTAAGTTGAAAAGATTTTAGAGCGATGATTTTTTATGATTTTAAAAGTTCTCTTTCTCCGCAAAACTGTGCCGCTCGTCTTCAAAATGCTTTTGGGAGAGAAGCACCTTGTTTGAGCTCCGTGAGGCGATGGTTTGCTGAATTTAAGAGAGGTCGAGTTTCTTTACATGTAGAATTTCATGAAGGGCGGCCTTCAACTGCCGTCAACGAAAATAATGTGCTTACTGTTAAGCAGTTAATTGAAGAAAACCCCCGGATTACCTATGTGAGAATTCGAGGACTACTAGGGATTGGCATGAGCCAAATTTAGAAAATTTTACACGAAAAGCGGAGCAGAAGCGGGTTCGCGTGGAATGGTGCTCACAGATGCTACTGAAGTACGACCACGGACATTCCAATGATGTTTATGAATGACATTATCACAGGAGACAAAACGTGGATTTATTGTTTTGAACCCGACAAATACAGCAATCTTGTGAATGGGTGTTTGAAAATGAGAACAGGCCAACAAAAGTGAGGCAGGCGAGAAACGTTGGTAAAAAAATGATCGCGTTTTTTTTCTCAATTACGGGTCCCATATGTACAATTCTACTTGAAGATCAAAAAAGTGTTAATGCCGAATAAATACCTGGTCGCGTAAATACACCTCATCTCTAATCGCGAACTAGCTTATAATATTTAGTATTTTTTAACCGACGAAAAAACTGAGGTTATCAGTTTGAAATATTTTTATGAAGTATTATTGGAATTGAATTGAATTATCTATTTAGGTGTCCAAGCACGTATACTAAATATCGAATAATCGAAACGAATTTCTCGGAACCTAAAGGACAAATCTATGTGGACTTTTTACCCAACTGCAGGAGGGTAATGTGTTTACCAGCCTACGCGAAACGCGTAGATCGATTTTGATGATTCTTATGTCAATCGATTCGTATTCGTTTATGTATATTTGTATGTTTCGCGGTGTTTTCGGTAAATAAAGACATATCGAAATAATTATTTTTTATTTAAATCAGGCATAATTCAACTTAGGGAACAGTTTAAGTTTCATCAAAATCTGTTCAGTAATATTTACCCCGTGTTGGTCCGGGCTTCTTTGAAGAATAGACCAACTGCCGTTCTGCCAAGTGCCAGGCAGGTCGTAAAAGGCAATCGACGGGCTATTTCCATCACTACCACCGTGACTACTAGTTGTTAAAGTTTTGCAACAATTCGCCCGAACATTTAGTACCTAACCTATTCCTGCCACAATAGCGTCGATGCTTATCATTGTCGTGTTCCGGTTTAGAGGGTAAGGTAGCCGGTAGACTTATGCATGTGGCAATGCCATCCCGCCACATGGATAACACCACACCATAAACATCCTTGGTGTATCTATAGGTGATGTTTTCTATTTTCATCTTTCCATTACGAGAGCCATCTGCTTCACAGCAGTATAACTCAATCGTCATAATTCACAAACTGACTGAAATTCAAAAAATTAAATGACTAATAATAAAAAAAATATTTATACAGTCATTCGTGAAACGATCAACTTCGAACTCGCTAATGAAACAAATACATCGTCGAATATTCGCAAAAATCACTATTCGTGGCATCTCTACCTTAAATATTTAATGACCATTCAAAACCAGAAATACAAACATTTGTGCTTTTGAAAGAAATGCTTGTCCCTACTGAAAATCGAATCCGAGTTACGATAGTAGCCATAATATTATTAATTATATCTGTTCCCAAGCTCTGTTGATAGGTAGTTAAGGTCGCTAACCACATAAGCAACAATAGCGAGGTTGGGGGTTTTTTAATTATCATAAGATAGCAAACAAACAGATGGCTCTTCTGATGGAATGAGAAACTCTCGCCTATAGACACCAAAGACGTTAATGGCGCGTTGCTATCCGTGTGGCGCGATGGCAATGCCACATGCATAAGTCTACCGGCTACCTTACCCTCCGAACTGGAACACGACAATGACAAGCATTGACGTTTTTGCGGCAGGAATAATTAAGGCGGTGGGACCTACCAAATATCTGGGCGATACGTAGCAATATGTACATATATTTAATTATTTATTTTTAGATACGATACGTATATTTGTAGTCTGAGAAACTGGGATTATGTGGAATCCGTGGTATTATGTGGAATGTGATATTTTTGGATTAGTTATAACCTAATCTCGTAAAATACCTGATCCTTGTACCTAATCTAATATTTATTTCTCGCCTATAGGCGGATAATTAAGTATACTTGGAGAAGTTACTATAGGCGGTGAACTTAAGCTATCGATATATCCGTCATTGACGTTAAATAGGTTTTATGTTCGTAGAATGAAACAATAAAAGCCCTCCTTTTCTTTGTCCGCACCCCGCGTTATTGATTATCGTGATGGGCAACTTCGAAACCCTCATTGCGCGTGGCCCGACACTCACTTTACCAATTTTTATTATGTTCAAGTTCATGTCGCCTATGACAATGTAGTTTGTAGAACTCGGATATTTGTCGATAACTGTACATAGTTCACTGATGACAGATGAACCAAGTTTTATTTGTATTCGGCGGCCTATACACTGCACATTAGTCAATGTCTGAAACACTACCCAAACATATCCTACCCGTTATAAATTCATTGATACATACATTAGTAAATCTATCAAATTTTATCGAGTTGTGTTTATACAACAGTACGCCACCACCCCTTTTATTTTGCCTTAGTTCACTATATAATATGTAATCGGAAAGTTCAAACATCAAAAGAAAATCGTGTTTAATATTAACTTCTGTCAAAATAACTAAATGAATAGTGTGAGTTGTGTTTGTAATCGTATTTCGTATATTATAGTAAATTTTTTTTATGATAGATCGTATGTTGACATGAAATACCAACATTTTTTATTTTATTTTCTATAATATGGAAAACTTATTTGAGAAATCTACCCAGTCTTTACAGTTAAATTGAAAAGAATTTGAATCTTGATCATTCATTTTAAATTGAAAAAGGGTAGCGTTATTACTCTAAGGGTGGGTATAATAATTTAAATAAAACTAAAAAAAGTACTCACATTGCTGCCGGATAACCTTTAACGTTTTCTAAATCTAAGAGAGAACGAATATGAATCACTTTGTCGTTATCATTTTTACGTAGGAAAACAGAACCTTGCTTACACCATATATATAGGTACTTTTAAACGTTTCCTTAGTTTTCCATAGCAGAAACGCAGCAGCCGGCGTGAGCGATTCACGCAAGAAAATGGTTTTTGTCCCCTTCACACCAAAGATTGGTGTGAAGGGGACAAAAACCATACTTTTAGCTGATTACGCAGATTATTCCGTTCCCAATTATTTAGCTTGTTTTCAAGAACTTCATATTTCAAATATTATTTTATATTATTCGTGTCACTACACTGCCTCTCAAGTAATTTAATATTTTTTTTTCACTTTCTTTTCATTTCTCTTCGTATTCATAAATTTTATCCGTGTAATACTTAAGCGACTGCTGCATTCCCTTCTTATAACATCCGTAACCTCGAGCCGAATCTACGAGATAATATGTTGCACGTTGTTGGTTGAAGTCTCTTCTGTTGAATCAGAGTACCTATGTATTATCTTCGAGAATATCGCTATCGGGTACAATACAGGATAAACGTTTTGATTTACTTCCGCCCATGCAGCTTTTACATTTCCAATCCACGGAGTCCGTGTTGTACAATGTCACTAGCTGGTCGTTACATATTTGCGCACATACTGCACGAAGCCACTTATTACATTTACTGCACTGTAAGCCAGGGATGTTTTTCGTAACAGTTTTATTACATTTAGTACATTTCACCATTTTAATGTTTTTGGAATGAAGTTCCTTATCGCGCGTTGTGAAAGGGGGCTAGACGGAAAAAAATCTTACGAAAAGTTGTCACGACACTTTTTGCTATAGTAAGCACGTATTGTAAGCACAGAAATATCCAGCCACTTCCCTTTAGCTCTTGCATTGAAAGTGAAAGAGAATATCTACTATTTGATTGATTTTACTTTTTTTTCTAGTGCCAAATGTTCGACATTTATACAGAATTTCGGCCGAATGTCGAATTTCGACCAAAAGTTGAATTTCAATGGACCGTCGAATTTGGAACGAGTGTCGAATTGTCAGTTGCCGAGTTTTGACCGCCGGTCGAATTTCGACCGGGTGCCGAAATTCGACCGTGGGTCGTAATTCGATCGAGTGCCGAAATTCGACCGTGGGTCGAAATTTGACCGGGTGCCGAAATTCGACCGCGGGTCGAAATTCGTCTGGGTGCCGAAATTCTATTTCGCATTTAACAGTGTGGTGGCGCGACGATTATTTTTGTTGAGTGTATACAGGTTTTTTTTAAATATAATAAAAGGAACTTCATTCCATCCGGGTGTCCCTTGACACCTCTCAAGTATTTTTTTCGTTGTGACGGTAGTATGTACAATTTTTACTAACGATAATTCGTATGGGCGTACGATATGTTCGGTATCTCACCGACGACTTTATCTATGCCGACGACTAAGTCGGTAAGAGTAAAGTAGGTATAAGAAATAAAGTGATAGTTCCAAAGACGACCCGCATCATCCACTGTAGCGCTATTAGTTTAATTAGTAAAGTGATAACCCCGAAGGTTATCCGCAGTACTTGCCCAAAATGTAGTTAATGTAGTGATAGTCTCAAAGACCGCCCGCATAATTTATTGTAAAGCTGTTGGTCTATTTAGTAAAGTGATAAACCCAAAGGTTACCCGCAGTACCATGTAGCTTAACGTAAGTGAAGTGATAGTCCCAAAGACTAACCGCATCTTTTATTGTATGGCTGTTGGTCTATTTAGTAAAGTGATAACCCCAAAGGTTACTCGCAGTACTAGCTTAACGTGGTAAGTGAAGTGATAGTCGCAAAGACTAACCGCATTACTTATTGTATAGCTGTTGGTCTATTTAGTAAAGTAATAACCCCAAAGGTTACCCGCATTACTAAATTATGAAGACCGGATTACTTACCTCCAAATTCCAATGCATCGATGCTCTTGTGAAGGCGCCGGTCGTTGTCCCCGCAACTTTGAACGGGCGCGAAGACATCGAGAGCAGGGACTAGCGCTCGAACAGAACGATGAACTTCACATTTCTGAAGATGACGATCTTGAGACAATCCAATTTCTTTTGCATCTCTGACTTTTTTTTCTCTCTAGTTTTAACTATCTTCTAAATTTTGAGGCAATATATTCATATTCGTCAGATATAATATAGGCATACTTGCCCATATTGATAGAAAATTATTGCAAAAAATATAATTTTTTGTGAAAAATTCAAAAGAGCGCTAAAGGCCAGAGAAAGCGTGCGAGTTGGTGGAGCACTGTAAGTGTAAAGGAAAACGCATATTACGTAACACGATAGTGATACCAGATAAATAAATAATACCAGTTCAAAAAAATATCTCAAATTACAGTGCAGTTGGCGAGACCGTGTGTGTTCTACAATAAGTGTTCCAAATGCTAATCACGAGTACAGAGCCGAAGTATAATATTAAGATATTTTGCTCACAAGAATTACATAGCTTTTTCAATAACAAATGTTAACTCCGAATTTATTAAATCGATAGATTCTTACCATTACAATTATTATGTTGGTTCTTTATTTTATTTTTTGACGTGACAACGTCTTATAATTCGATAGAGCTGGCTGCACGCACGAAAAAACATGACTCATGCGGCGTTACCTCGCTCTGAGGCGTTCCGTTTAAGGCTTGGAGTACAAGCGAGAGCTTAAGACGTTGTCACGTTCAACTATCGTCTGTAAACCAACTTTACAGACAACCGATTTTTTTTTATTGATGACTCCCGGACGAAGCAGCGTGGATCAGTTAGTTTTTAATAAAACCATTGTACAATTATACATTTTTTTTAAATTAAGGCAACACAAATAACAAAAACAAAATTCTCAGCTGCTACCGATATTTCAGTTTTTATTATAACTTTTGAAACACCTCAATAACACATTTATCTGACTGAAACCAGGATCAGGACCGCGATTTTGTCCGTGTCGATAACTAATCACCTCGAGCCCTTTGGTATCACCTTAACGCCTACTCGCAACTTTGGGTCGTACATTGAATCAAAAAAGCTTGGTATTCTGGCAAATGTAAGGCAGTATTTCAGCCCGGGACAGTTGCTCAACCTCTATCAAGCACAAGGCCGTTCGTACATGGAATACTGCTCTTACCTCTGGGATGGATCTGCCAAATACCAGCTGGAATCGCTTGAGGCGATAGAAAGGCGTGCCAAGAGGATCATAAACGTCGATGAACTGGTAGGCAAAAAACTCCAGAGCCTCGCTCATCGCCGCAGAGTGGCCAGTTTATCGGTCTATCGGTTTCTCTATCGATCGTATAGGCGCACAGATTCTAGGCATTGCCATATGGTGGACGTTTCGTGTACACGGATAAAGCGATTTGACTCAACATTCTTCATTCGAACCGCAAAGGACTAAATACTTCCTGAATCTGTGTTCCCCGATGAGTACAATCTGGGGGTCTTCAAGAAAGAGTGAACAGGTACCTTCTGGGGAAACGCGTTCCATCTTCGGCCGCATCTTAAGCTTACCATCAGGCGAAATCGTAGTCAAGCTCTTCCCTATCGAAATTTAAAAAATAAATGGAGACCCGGGCCTCATAATAGGTTAACCACTAGATTACAAGTGGTCTCATGTTTCATCTTGATTTTCTTTTTTGGGTTAGTATTTACCTTGATAAACCTGAATTGATTCAAGCTACTCCGCTTCTATCCCTTAAAAAAAATCCTTTATCCATCATTGATTATACTCCTACTAAAAGCATATAAAAGAAACACAAACTCATCCTTTTATTGCAACACTACCTAATCAACATAACTCTTAAACCCGGATATAAATCATAAATATTTGTCTTGCCTTGCAGAGAGCCCACCAGGACCACGAAGAGTGTTCGAAGCAATCACTCGATCTCGACGACTTACAAAAGAAGTTTAAGGAAGCTGATAATGAACAGAAGGCTTGGGAGTTGTAAGAAATAATCAAAATACTAAAACTAAAATTAAGAAACACTGCATGATTATCCGACATTATACTTAAAGTCGTTTCTGGCCTGTAGAGATGGCACAGATGTGCGACTCCTAAATTAAAATCGAGCGTCAATTTACCAAATTATGTGACTATTTTTGTCACCTTACTGGTTAAGTGGTAGCAATATATTCAGGTCATATTTTCTCGTGCATTGACGGATGATCTAGTATTCTAAAAATCAGAAACTTCTTTATTTAATAAAGTAGTTCAATACAAGACATACCTTTGGACAAACCCTCAACAAATTACATATTTCATTATTTTTAATTGACAATTTAACTTAAAAAGTAAATTAATGGTTAGAATAGAAATACGAATCAGTTAGATACTTTGCAAGTGAACTGAATTATTATTAGGCAGGTGTGGATGCCTCGAGTACCAACGCCAAAATAAGCGCGCAATACGCAGGTGCAATTCCTTTTATAGATGCGAAGACGTATGTTTTTTTTTTCTAGGGGAAAGTGTTGCTAACGGCCTTTCCTGATGGGGACAGGCCGTGTTAGCAACACACACCATCTGCTGCTGGCATCTTCTCATCATAATTTTGGGCACAGGCTAAAATAATTTAACTTGAGTTTACCTCGTACCCATAGCATACACGGGCTTTATACAGGTTTTTTTCAGGTCACCCCGATGTTCATATTGAGTCTGACACATATTCTCCCGATCACCCCGTACCGTGAATACCCAAAACATACAGATTAAGCCGTTTTAAGTAGTCTCCACTAGGTTGTCGAAGCAGAGATCATCAAAAGACAAGTCTAAAATTAACTTGATGATGGTGCTAGCGGGAAAGGTGTCAATCGTTATTTCCTCAAAGAATAGTGTTTGTGCTTTTATATTTGTATAAAACGCGCGTAAAAGTGTCTAATGACTGAAAAAATGTAAAGGATTCCCTCTTTTATTGCCATTCTTCTGGCACATTTCATATAAGTTTATAGGAATTTAATCATTTGAAAACCAATAGACATGTGTTTATTTAAACAAAATTTCTTCACACCCATATCCCCGAAGGGGTAGACAGAGGTACAACAAATGCACCCACGATTAGCCGAAGATACTTAGTCCCACAAATGTGATAGGTGGCAAGCTTATCGCCAACCGGGCACTTTCCAATCCCGGGCAACTTTGTGTTTATCAGAAAACTGAAAAACACTTTTTTTTTAATGTGCCCGACCAGGGAATCGAACCCGGGACCTCATGTGGTCAACGCCAACGCTGGACCATTAGACCAAAGAGGCGACAACAAAATTTAAAGTAAAAATTGGATAAATATATTTCACTTACTTACTCTCGAAGTATATCTTCACAGCGTTGTCAAAACGATAGAATTTAAATCTTTTTAACTGCATTGCCACTAGTGTATTTACAGCTTAGCGCTTTATGCCAACGGTGCTAGAATTGACTGACTTGCAAATGTTTACAGAGATCTCCCTAAGATTAGTTGGCTTTGGACATTGGCGTGCTTTTGATATATTTTAAAGGAGGCTCATAGTCTTGGGGATACGTCCACCAATAGGCTATTCTAGATTGAACGTCTTTTTACAACCTGTGTTAGCTTAAAGGAATCGCAATTTATTTTGAAATGCTTACCAACCACTCTCGAATGTGCTGCAATGCTCTATTGGCAAGCTCTTTTTTTGACAAGAACAAAATTTGATAAGAGCTTAAGATATCCTAGATCTATCAGTATAGTGAAACAAATCCATAAGCCTGTGCACTAGCGTCTGAGTGAACTTCAGTTTCCAAACCTAGATCAAAGATAGCCAAAATAGAGTTCATTAATTAGGGTCTCTTTGATTTCTGTGTTCAGCCTTTCTTTCATTACTACCTTAGTATGCCTTTTATTTACGAGTATGTGTTCTAATTCAAGCAGTTTTAGAAGCGATAACGAACGAACTTCCAATATCCTGCTAAGTCTATGATTTGCTTATTTTGTTTTTTACTTTTAAGGTGGAAATGAATGTAGGTGAAATTTATGAAAATGACCTTTGAGGCTTTTAATTCAATTTTTGCTCGGCCTAACTTGACTACTGAGGCTTTTTAATTTTGTTTCTGCTCGGCCTAACCTGACCATTATTATTTGTTACGTGTATTGATTTGTGTCTGTGTGTGTATTAATTTGTTATGTATAAGGAGATACATGTAAAGGGTTTAGAGAAACTCTTTACGCCTTAGTAAGAGTTTTTTAAGTCTGTTTAACATGTACGAGAACCAGTATGGATTCTATATAAGATTTTAAAGCTACTGTTATTATTTTTGACAAACACATGCATTAATAGCGAATCATGATGATGTTAAATACAAAACAAGAACACTATTTACAGGCATCATGTCTGTTTTTACCAAACGTAAGGAAGTCGGGGTACTATTTGTTTGCGCGGGAATCCTTGTCCGGCTATCCGTCTCTTTCCTTCCTGTATCCATCATGTGTTCTTCTCACTTGGAGAAGATGACGTCGCTGAATAACGACACCGCGCGCAGACGCCAGTCCGTTAGGCGACCGCATCGCGAGTTAGCGCGTACCAGTACGTTCGCATCGTCTAGACAAAGGCCCATACGGAACCGCTCGCATCACGCGCCGCATCGCAAACCACCGCTCGCTGGTCTCGAGATAAAGCTTGAGCCAGCTCATCGCAAGCCGCGCTAAGTGTAAACCAGTGAAATTCACTAGGTGTGTCCTTAGCAACTTAACACACATCCTTACACACCTCACACCCTCGCTGGTCCCGTCGTCCTTTGGCTCCTCCGCCTCCGCATACGGCGGGACCATCCATTATTTATGAAAACATATTGTTTCAAATAATAAGTTTTCTTTTTATATCCTAAGATAGCAAACACTTGTGTTCACAGATATTTGTGGAACAACGTAGAAATCAACATCAACCATTGAATCGTTTAAACCATATTAGCAAAGTATTTATTATTGAGAACCCGGGTTATATTTATGGATAGCTAAATCCAGCAATTACTGGAGACGTTTATGAACTATTTATTTTTTAACAAAAATCACATTTCTTCAGATATGACGGAATTAAAAACAAACAGTTGAAACAACAAACAGGTTTACTAAGACCATTTTTCATTACAATTTTTACAATTTTACAATTTTCAATAATTTTTATTCAAAATAGGGTACATTTTAAGTACTACTTACATGTCAAAGATAAGTTAATAGTAAATATTAATATTTCAAAAGAAATAGCAATAAAAATAGATAATTATACAATAAGATTATATCAAAAAGTTGAATAAGATTTGGTCTCAGTCTCAAAAACATAAGATTATTACATTGATATCAATGGATTATTACTAAACATCTTTGTCATTGATGTAGTCACTTATTTTGTAGTATGCTTTTTGCATAAGATCTGATTTTACTGGTTTGTTGAATTTCTCATCAGGGAGGTCAATTATTTCCGTAGAAATCTATATCTATATATATAATAAAACTAAGTTGATAAAATGTGCGTGCCGATAAAACTTAAAAGGGAGTCCCGGTACCATAAAGGGACTTATATAGTGTGATAGCCCTTTATCCCCCCTCGAACAAGAAAGTTCCCATTTTAATCTAAAGGGCGTATTTTTTTATTTTATATGTATTAGGGCTTTTCTAACCCTTCAACTTGGAAATTAAGTGTAGTGGCGCCATCTGTTGTCGAGTATTTGAACTTCATTCAGAAGAACGATTATTTGGGTTGCGTTTCGAAAGGCGCTGCGAGCAATCGCAGCATGTGTAGTAATGGCGCGAAATTTAAAATTCCAATTTCAATAAAGTCTTAAATTACATTTGTTTTTATAATAAAGTTATTAAATTTTGTGTATTGATACAGCAGTAGCTAACTTTTATTTTGGTGTTAAAGCGACATAATTTTGGTTATTCAAATTATTAGTTATTAGTTCTGAAAACATTTTAAAATTTAAGTTTTTAAATTTCGCGCCTTTACTACTTATACTATAGCTGCAGAACCTATTGTTACGGCGGACGATAATGTCGAGAACATTCTAGAAGGTGTGAAAAAGAGAATATTTTCAAACTTTCCCGAATATGCTGGAGCCTAGCTCTCTGAATATATAAGAGCCCGGTGTCACCCGCCAGACTTAGTTTGATTTGAACAGCGAAACAAGCGATTTCGAAATAAAAAAGAAAGAAGTTATCTGTGAGCCTTTATTTTGAAGTATCACGTGTGAGTATTTTTAATAGTACTTAATTAATTCTCGATTTTGAAGTCAAGAAGAAAAAAGTTGTCTGTGTCTTTATTGTGAAATATCAAATGTGAGTATTTTTAATAGTGTTTTTAATTAATTCTAATAGTTTTTTTTTCTTTCTTTTAATTGTTTGTCTATAAAATGTTTATTTAATTTATATTTTACAGAATACAATGCCTAGTCGTAAAAGAGGAGGAGATCTTGCCAGTTCTGCAGCAAAACGGCGGAAACAAAAAGAATATAGAAGAAATGAAACGGAAGAAGAGCACGAAGCACGTTTACAAAATCAACGAACCAGAATGAGCACCCTGAGGAGCAGAAAAAGCGAAGAAAGACAAGAAAATAAAAGTATTGAAGAATCGAGAATTTTAAAAGATAACAAAGAAAGCATTCCACTACGAACCGACGAAAAAATATTACAATCATAATATGTTGTAATTGGAAAAATGAATAACATTTGCAAATTTTGTCACGCAAAAAAATTCAGTAAAGAAACACCAGGTCTCTGTTGCATGAATGGAAAAATTCGATTACCACCACTGGAAGCACCTCCGCAGGAATTTCTACATACATGACCGGGGAAACACTAGAATCAAAACACTTTCTTCAAAATATAAGATCATACAACTCCTGCTTTCAAATGACTTATTTCGGTGTTACTTTGACCAACAGTAATAGAAATGAGTTTGAATATGTATTTTCAATTCAAGGGCAAATTTGTCACAAAATAGGATCGTTACTACCAATGCCTAACGAAGACCATAAATTTCTGCAAGTATATTTCATTGGAGATGAAGAACAAGAAGTTGATCAACGACACACAAATTTTAATGGATTGAGACGCGAAATAATCCAAGATGTACAGAGGATCTTACACAAATACAATCAACTGATTGACATATTCAAAACAACATTAGACCGCATGATTTCTGATGACTATAAAATTGTAATTCGAGCCGATAAAAGACCACGTGGAGAACACGAACGTAAATTTAATGCACCTCAGATAGATGAAGTTGCCATCGTAATTGTGGACAATGAAAATACAAGCCGTGACATAATTGTACAACGAAGAAGAAAAGGACTACAACGCATTGCAGAGACACACCGTTCATATAATGCTCTTCAATATCCGTTAATATTTCTACGGACGGAGAGGACGGATATCATTTCAATCTAAAACAAATTCATCCTAAAACAGGCATAGAAACAAATAAAAGTCACTTCCAAGGAATTCTATGCTTATCGCTTAATGATCAGAGAAAATGAATTATACAATCACATACTAAACACTCGCCGTTTATTCCAACAATTTCTTGTAGATATGTACGCAAAAATAGAAGCAGAACGGATGCTTTACATAAGACTGAATCAGAAGAAACTACGCACAGAAGAATGTATCCATCTTCGAGACGCGATCATGAATGACGGCAATATTGACGATATTGGAACAATGGTAATCTTACCCTCATCATATATAGGAAGTCCAAGACATATGCACGAATATACTCAAGATGCCATGACCTACGTGACTACGTGAAAATATGGACGACCTGATCTCTTCATAACATTTACATGCAATTCATCATGGCCAGACATCAAAGAACAACTAAAATACGGACAAACCTCCATGGATCGTCACGACATAATAGCCCGAGTTTTTCGACAAAAATAAATAAGATTTATTGAAGTCATCACAAAATACCACATCTTTGGAACCGTTAGATGCTGGATGTATACAATCGAGTGGCAAAAACGAGGATTACCTCACTCACATAATCCCATATGGCTACACGATAAAGTTCATCCCACGGATATTGACAAAATCATCCAAGCTGAACTTCCCGATCCACAAAAAGATAATAATAATAATAATAAATAATAAATATTCACGGGACAAATTACACTTATTGATCTAATCCCAAAGTAAGCAAATTATTTGCTTGTGTTATGGGCGTTAGTCAACGATACTAATACATAGAAATACATATATAAATACTTTTACATACATAATAGACACCCAAACCCGGAAATACAAATATTTACGCTCATCACACAAATGCTTGTCCCCGTCGGGGATCGAACCCGAGCCCCGTTGTTTGCGTAGTCAGGGTCATTAACCACTCGACCAACGGGGCGGTCGCAATATTTTATGTAAATATTTATTTACATATAATAATAAAATAAAATATATTTATATTACGGCGAAATAATATAATATATTGCGTATATTTCCGTGACTGTTTTATGTTATATCATATAATGTATTTCTACAAAATATGCCTACTTATACGCGAGAATAGCCTAGAGAATG
This sequence comes from Apodemia mormo, assembly GCA_036924255.1. Taxonomy (NCBI): domain Eukaryota; kingdom Metazoa; phylum Arthropoda; class Insecta; order Lepidoptera; family Riodinidae; genus Apodemia; species Apodemia mormo. The sequence continues at coordinate 35,291,554 of JAUPFN010000007.1, forward strand.
AAACTGCACCGAAGAAAGATTACTAGAATTCGAATATAAAATTATGTATCTATCATGGTCTTCAATAAGAAAAGCAAACAAGAATGGACGTGAAGGCTGAACCTACTAAAAACTAAAACGATTTCACATGAACTTACTTAAACTTAAATATGCGTCCAAAAACAGACGAAGATATTTCAAAATATCGGGAAATATCGTATGGCATAATCGCTCATAAGAACCTATTCACCATAACAAGTTACCGGAGTTAAAGATCCGGAGCTATACAACATAATAGTGAAAAACATGATTCACGGACCATGTGGACCATTGAACTTCAATGCGCCGTGCATGCGTGATGGAAAATGTACAAAAAATATCCAAAACCATACTTAGACGATACAAAAACTGAAGACGACGGCTATCCCAGATATAGAAGACGATCATGGTGGCTTCACAGCAAAAATACGAATACAAGGCAGAGACGAACTGGAAATAGATAATCAATGGGTAGTACCATATAACCCACTACTTTCCAAAATGTTCCAAGCACACATAAACGTTGAATACTGCAATTCAGGAAAATCTATTAAATATGTATGTAAGTACGTAAACAAAGGTCTGATATGGCAGTATTAAATAGTCCAAAATAGCGAACAAAATAACGGAAATGATGAGATCCTCATGTACCAAATGGGCAGATACATCAATAGTAACGAAGCGGCGTGGAGGATTTTTAGTTTTCCCATACACGAACGCGAACCAGCTGCGCAACATCTAGCAGTACATTTGGAGAATAGACAGAGAGTTTATTTCACAAAAGACTCGGCTAGAAAAATTGCAAGCGAACCACCTCAGAACACAACATTAACAGCTTTTTTCCAACTGTGCCAAACGGATCCATTCGCAAAGACATTATTGTATGTCGACGTTCCTATTTATTATACGTGGGACAAGACAAGGAAAATATTTCAACGACGAAAACAAGGAATGCCAGAGGAGGGTCATCCAGAAATCATGAAAACTAACACAATAGGTCGAGTATACACTGTACATCCAAACAATGCCGAATGTTTCTATCTCCGGATGTTGTTACACGAAATACCAACAAGTTTCACAGATCTCAGAAGCATTGACGGCTACCTGTGCCAGACGTACAGAGAAGCATGTCAACGCTTAGGATTATTGGAAAACGATCACCACTGGGAATTAACACTACAAGAAGCTACACTCACAGCTTCAGCTGAACAACTTCGAGAGTTATTCGCCATAATTCTAACAACGTGTAACCCATCAAACCCAAAACAGCTATGGGACTCTTTCAAAAGGAGTATGAGTGATGATATATTGTACTAAATCCGTCAAACTAATCCAGAACTGACTATAGAATTCAATGACGACATATTCAATGAAACACTCATTCGCTTAGAAGATAAATGTTTCGCAATAAATAACCAGGCCTTAGTAGAACTTGGAATGCCACACCACAAAGAAATGCTTTCAGTGTGCTAAACTACGAAATTACAAGGAAAAAAAGCTACAACGTCAATGAACTACTTGAATACATTGCTCACAACAAACCACTCCTCAATGACAATCAAAAAATAGTTTATAACGTTTTAATGAACCGGATAAATAACAACACTGGTGGAATTATTTACTTGGACGCACCAGGAGGTACCGGTAAAACGTTTCTAATAAATCTAATACTGGCGGAAGTACGTGCTAAATAACACATCGCACTGGCACTAGCATCATCCGGAATTGCAGGCACACTTATGGAAGGAGGACGAACTGCCCATTCTGCTTTACAACTACCGTTGAATATAGCCAAACAACAATTCCCGGTATGTAAAATCTCAGGAAAATCTGGACGGGGTCAATCTCTAAAACAAGCTAAAATTATCTTCTGAGATGAATGCACCATGGCTCATAAAAAATCACTAGAAGCCATGGACAGAACATTACAAGAATTGCGAAAATACTCTGAAATAATGGGAGGAGCTCTACTCATACTCTCAGGAGATTTTCTACAAACACTTCCAGTTATTTCCAAGTCAACACCAGCAGACGAGATCAATGCATGCTTAAAAAAGTCACATCTCTGGCCACAAGTACAAATACTGAAATTAACAAAAAACATGAGAGTTGAATTATCAAAAGATGAAACAACAGCACATTTTGCTAAAATACTTTTACAAATAGGCAAAGGTACATATCCTACTGACCAAACGACCGGACTCATTGAACTCAATAGTGATTTTTGTAACATAGCCACTACTGAAAACGAACTAATCGACAAAATTTATCCAAATATTATTCAGAACTATACCAACGTAGAGTGGTTATTTCAAAGAGCAATTTTGGCCACTAAAAATAATATTGTTGACGATATCAATTTTAATATTCTAAAGAAAATACCTGGTGAAGAGAAAATATATAAATCGATCGACACGACGGTATTCATTGAAGAAAGTGTCAACTTTCCTACTGAATTTCTAAACTCTTTACAAATACCAGGAATGCCATTACACTGCCTTCGTCTGAAAATTGGATCTCCAATCATACTACTCAGAAATCTCAATTCCCCAAAACTATGTAATGGAACGAGGATGATCGTAAAACAGCTATCAAATAATATCATTGAAGCTGAACTTATTTCTGGAAAAAACAAAGGACAAACAGTATTTATACCTAGAATACCACTGATCTCTTCTGAATTGCCATTTCAATTTAAAAGATTGCAGTTTCCAATTAAATTAACCTTTAGTTTTACAATTAACAAAGCGCAAGGACAAACTTTAAAATATTGTGGCATCAACCTCAAAGAATCCTGCTTCTCTCACGGTCAGCTATATGTAGCTTGCTCTAGAGTAGGAAATTCGAAAAATTTATATATATATACCCCGGACAATAAAATGAAAAATGTTGTTTATAAACAAGTAGAATAATGAGAAAATGTTTTCAATATTTTTTTTTACTTTTTACGTCATAGTTTATTTTTTTATTTCAACTACCACGTAATCTCATATCAACTCCCGAGCGAAGCCGGGTATCATAGCTAGTTTATATATAAAAGGCAAAAGTGACTGACTAAGGTATCAACCCACAGGCCAAAAAAAATTTTAAATATTTTGTTACTTAGACATATTTGCATGAAATTTCGTATAAATTGAGTATGACAAAAATAATGAGATATGTATTTCCGCGTTGTTCAAAATTCAACCTCTTAGTGAGTAAAATAGGGAATGAAAGTTTTATATAAACTCGCAGTCCAAATCCTTAGGCCTAGAAACTTGAAATGTCGCAAACGTATTCCTCTTATGACGTTGGCATTCACTAAGGAAGGATTTATCAAAATTCAACTCCGATGGGGATGAAATACGGTATAAAATTTTATATATTTTTTTATTCCTTGGACATACTTGCATGAAATTTCGTATGAATTGAGTACAGCAACAATAATGAGCTATGTATTTCAGCGTTTTTCCAAATTTAACGCCAACCCTAAGGGAGTGTAATAGGGGATGAAATTTCTTTGAAACTTTATATTCCTTGGAGATACTTGCATAAAATTTCGTACGCATTGAGTACGACAAAAATTAATGAGTTATATATTTCCGCGTTGTCCACAATTCAACTAAGAGGTCTTAGTGGGTGAAATAGGGGATGAAAGTTTTATATAAACTCACAGTCCAAGTCCTTATGGCTATAAACTCTATGGCTATATACTCTAATCCACTAAGAAATGATTGTTTAAAATTTAACCTCCAAGAGGTTGAAATAGAGGAAAGAAAATTATATGAAATTTTTTCTTGGACATATTTGGATAAAATCTCATATGAATTGAAGAAAAGGGTTTTTCTCGACTTAACTTCGAAATTTTTTAAACAATAAGTTTTCGGCATTCTTCAATATCTTAGTACTCAAGAACTCAGTTCCAAAAATCAAAATCGAATCAAGTTTTCAAAAATTACAGCTTTTCAAATATTAATATTTTGTGTTTGCAGCAAACTTATTTAATATTTTTTAAATAAGTTTCAGGTTAATATACCGATGTATTTAAAAATCGAATCAGTTTTTCTCTCTAAAAAAACTACGCCAAAAACCGCAATTTGATCAAAACCGGTTGTTTTATTTGGCATTCATCAATAACGAAATTTTTTGAAAATATATGTTTGATTTTCTTTTTAAAAATGAAATGACTATCATTTATAATAAAACTAGCGACCTGCCCGCGGTTTCACTCGCGTAGCTTTTGTTCCTGTGGGAATATCGGAAAGACTTAGATACGAAAACCTTCCTCAAGAATTAATCTATCTGTTAAAATCTATCAATTAAAAAACCGCATCAAAATGCGTTGCGTAGTTTTAAAGATTTAAGCATACATAGGGACAGACAGAGAAAGAGTCTTGGGTTTTTTTTTATACTATGTAGTGATTAAGATTTTTGAACTCTGAAAAATATCTTTGCTTAAGTAAACCTTTTGTTCCTTTGAGTTTAAAATACCTCAATTTAGCGAGAACTTTCAGGAATAGCCTGCAGGCTGAACCAATTCACAGATTATTAAATTGCCGCTACGTATGTAGATCACGAAACTACTGAGTGCTAAGTGTGAGTTTTTCTTTTCGCATTTGATCGTGAGCGCGTTTGGAGTTTACTAGGAATTTGTATGTGATTTGTACAGCGCCACCTAGTGGTAAACGTGGGAAACCAGTTTCAGGTTCCTAAAACCAGGCCCGCCTGACTTTGTAGAGATTTTCAATAAAGTAGCTTATAAAGAAAGGTTAAATAAGTTCTAAAGTGAATATGCGCAGCGAAGCCGTAGGTAACAGCTAGTTTTATTATAAAATTCTCCGTATTTTCTATTTAAGGCCATTTCTCACAGAAATTCCAAACAAGCTTTGATGAAACAATTATCACAATAAAGGTAGCTCAAACATTTATTATTTTAATATGGGTCTTACCATCCATGAGCTTTTGTTAAGGCAAAGATAGACTAAAAAACCCTTCTTATACGGACGTTACACTTAGAATCACTAAAGGCTTGTCAGATAAATATATGGATGGCTATACGAATCACTAAGATCTAAAATAATGGCGATGTTAAAGTAGCGGAATAGAAAAAAAAACACCAAAATTTGTTGCTTTTTTATTGCTAATTAGTTGCTAAAAAAATAATTTTTTTGCTCCAACCGATCGAAAAAAACCGACAATAACGCTAACATTACATTAAGATAGCGTGGAAATGTGTCAGATCTGAATCACTACCGTGGCTACTAGTTGGTAGAGTTCTTCATGATCTCGCCCGGGTCTGGTTCTACCGTCTTACCTATTCCTGCCGCAATAGCGTCAGTGCTTGTCACTGTCTTGTTGATCGATTACCCGTCTATAATGGAAGTAATGATGTACGGGACGAACATAACTAAGAGAGGGGTTGTGTTACGAATAATCTAGAAACGTGAAGAGTTGGAACGCTGAAGAGTTCTAGAAATAAAAGAAAGAGATTACTCCTATTGACAAACAAATAGTGAACCGTTACCCCAATAGCTATGCCATAATGGACTTTCTGATATGAGACATAAGGATGAAAATAGCGCGTACTAGGACTTGTTTATTATAAATTGTTTATCATAAGTTGTTTACAATAATTGTCTATTGTATAATGTATATTATTCTATTATATTGTAGTATATATTATATTGTAGTATATTCATCAAAGGAGCCCTGACCAACACGGGGAAAATAGAGTCATGGTGCCTGTCTAATTAACTATGTTTTTCAAAAGATCACGAAAGCAGAATCAACGCGATAAAGTTCAAATAGCTAGGGAAAATATGTGGCGTAACACTCACGGACCGGGTTCATAATATATTATTATTTTTTCTCACTTCAAGAAAATAGTCGGGCCCGAAAGAAAGTGTCGGTGTAATAATAAGAAAATGCATGCTTCATCCGGTTATACGAGTATATAAAGATTTGTAGATGAAATATTTTGTCGTTTGCTATCTAACATAAAAAAGCATATAAGTGTAAAATATATACACACTTTTACGGAAGACCTCTTACGATGTAGACAGAACAAACCGAGTGCCATATGTCACAGTCCTTGCAGATATGCCTTGCTTCTTCCACATTTATGTTTTTCTTTGTGAAGACTCCTAAAACCACCCTCGGAAAGCACCTAATGAATTTGACTGTGGTACTTCAGCCTCTCCCTCGGTACGTTTTCGCACTGTATATCTGTTTTATTAAACATCGTATGCCATTCTTCCAACACGTCAGAAACAAGGGATGCTCCATTGTTTCTGAAACTTTCATAGTTTTAAACCGACTCGAACTTTTGTATCCAATATTTCTCTTACTCCAATGTAAAGGCTCCAAATGTAATTCCCCCACATAGGCACGTTATTCTAGGTCGATTATATCGCATGCGTTATTGCGATAATTCGTCCCAACTCCTTGCACACAGCTGCATTTTTGTTATCCGATATTTCTTACGAGAGAGCGCCACGCCGGCACTAGAATGACATTCCAAGTGTAGTGTTTTGCTAATGTCGATTGCGGTAATTCCACGCTGTATTACTTACCTTTGTTTCTGGCATCTTTTCAAAGTCATCTTCCATTGCTACTGTTAGTAAAAAGTATTTTTCTTCTGATGATATGTTACTATCCATATTATAGAAAAGTTTTTAGGGCACTAACACAGTCATGTAACCGGTCTCAAACTGTCGATAAAAAAAACGTCCTACAAGTACTAAGGTGTTATTTCAGGTGTGTGTACGGTCGTTTGCGTCCTGATAAAAAACATTCTAGAACTCATATCGGAATATCGCTGGACGGAGTAACGCGACTCCTACTTCTATTGCGACGTTATTATCGCAGCAGTGTGTAACTCCATGGCCATTCTAATAAAAAATGCACTGAAAACAGATATAGCAATAATGCATGCATGCGATATTCTACTTGTTTCAACACTACATTATCAACCTTAATTTTTAAAGCTTTCCTGTTTATTACTTCAATCTCATCAAACACCAGTTCCTTTTTTTATCTTTTTCTCGCAATCGACTTTTATAACCGTTTTCAGTATTTGGTACTCAGATAGAGTTTAAAGCAGAGCGATTTAATGTGTATATCCTTTTCCTGATCTAAAAACCCCTCATGCTTTGCACAAGATCCCATCCCATATTCCTTTTTTCAATTATCTTCTCATACACATTTGATGCTAAGGTGATCATAACGGTGAGTGTGTAACTACTGCAGTCTAAACGTGAATCAGTTGTCGGGCAATCTATTACTCCCTTAAATATTACAGTGGATATACAAAGATTCCCATATAGTAGAACCACTTTTTAATGAAAAGATAACAAACAAGAGGTTGCTCTCCTGATGGAAGAAGAAACCACCGCCTATAGACACCATAGTTGTTAATGGCGCATTGCTATACATGTGGCGGGATGGCAATGCCACATATAAAAGTTAACCGGCTAACTTATCCTCCAAATCGAAATACGCCAATGATAAGCATTGACGCTATTGCCGCGGCAATAGGTAAGGCGGTGGTACCACATACCCGAGCGAGACGTTGCAAAATTCTACCACCTAGTAGTCACGTTGATAGTGACACATATAGCCAATCAGTTGCCTTTTACGACCTGCCTGTCAGAACGGCAATTGGTCTATTCTTCAAGGTAACATGGACTAACGTGGGGAAAGGGGATTTTATTTGATCATGTTGGCAGACATGATATCAATTCCCACCATTTTTCCACTAATTCATAGTTCTTAATATAACTGACATACCATCTTGGAAAATAATATCTACCTAAGCCGCCATTGTTGCTGAATCGTAAAAGTGGCTGCGATATCCTAAAAGAACCTATATGTATCTGCAAAATATTCACTCCATCACTTTATCACATTTTGCTGTTTTATTACCATATGAATTATTTATTGAAAAATTTTCAGGTATTGCAACATAGCACCTACTTTAAGGTTATGTTATCGAAAATTGGCAACAGTCATTGCTTTGTGTTCGAGTCCCGATGCACAACAAAATATAACGTCAGAATATAATTTCCTCGAAGCATATTCTGATTCAGTCTGCACTATGGACAGAGAAAAATTTGAAAGTGAGTTGAGTCTTCAGCTAAACCTCGCAGAAATATATACACACATCGCATATACATACTTGCACACACATACACCATCGACACTTTACACAATTTACACAGAGAGAAAGGTACGCACATACATACAAATGCAACACATGGTTAAATTACTATTAAATTATGATTTGACTGTCTTGGGAACTATGTTTTGATGATGTTCAAATTTCAGTCCTCAGGTTTTCTAAAATTTTGGTGGATTAATTCAAATAAAACCTTCATTCACTCCCACCTATTATAAAAAATAAGCGGTAGTCTTATTGTCAGTAAAATTCGGCAATAGAGATTACGACTGGTGAAGCTCAGTTTCCTCTACTTATCCCGCAAAGGAATGGCTTGTTGACATATTTGAAAATATTTTTAAAACATATTTACATTTTTCTTTCCTTACCTTGTATACACAAAAAAATATGTTAAGAGATATATTCCAGGTGAGAGATATTTTCCCCCTGTTGGTCCCGGGCTCCTTTGATGAATAGACCAACTGCCGTTCTGCCAGGCAGGTCGTAGAAGGCGACCGATTGGCTTACGTGTCACTATCATCGCGGCTACTAGGTGGTAGAGTTCTGCATTGCCTCGCCCGGGTCTGTTGCCACCGCCTTCCCTTTTCCTGCCGCAATAGCGTCAGTGCTTGTTACTGTCGTGTTCCGGTTTGGAGGGTAAGGTAGCCGGTAAACATATGCATGTGGCATTGGACCTCGCCACAAGATAGCAACGAACCATTAACACCTTTGGTGCCTATAGGCGATGGTTGACTCTTTCCATCAGGAGACCCATCTGCTTGTTTGCTAACTTATGATATAAAATAAGTACCTATTCAAATTTTCTGTCTTTAAAAGTGTATTTATAATGTGACATAAATAATTTTTACACAGTTAAAAAAATTAGAGTTAACAAAGGCTGAAACGCCTTGATTACACACATTACGAATATAGTAGCAAGATCGTAACGCTATGCAAAGCTACGACTTTGGTAGGCGAGTTAGTGTTCATATAATATATTGTATTTATTTATATAAACACTAACTCGCCTACCAAACTCGTAACTTTTCAAATATTTTTTTTTATATCATAAGATAACAAACAAGCAGATGGGTCTCTTGATGGAAAGAGTCAACCATCGCCTATAGACACCAAAGGTGTTAATGGTGCATTGCTATCTTGTAGCGAGGTCTAATGCCACGTGCATAAGTTTACCGGCTACCTTACCCTCCAAACCGGAACACGACAGTGACAAGCATTGACGCTATTGCGGCAGGAATAGGTAAGGCGGTGGTACCAGACCCGGGCGAGACAATGCTGAACTCTACCACCTATTAGTCACGATGGTAGTGACTCGCATAGCCAATCGGTCGCCTTTTACGACATGCCTGGCAGAACGGCAGTTGGTTTATTCTACAAAGGAGCCCGGAACCAACACGGGGGAAAATAGTAATTTCACTATTTGAAAAGTTGTAACTTTTGAAAACTTCATTCGATTTCAATTTTCAAAACGGCATTAGATATAGTGTCAAAAGCCTGTGGTCACAGTATCGGTAATACAGACCAACTGTATAAAATCATTAAGTAATTAATTGATAATAGTGTAAGAGCTACTGAACTCTCCGACTTCCCGCTTTGTACAATGCTAGAAATTTTTAAATATTATTTTAGTACCGGGCAATCAAGAAAATGCCATTCTGGCAGGCGTCTTGCTGTTGCAAAAAAAAAAATCTTTAAAAATTTTAAAAATGTAAATTTTCTTTTTCAAAATATGTTCGCACAAAGCTACAATTTTAATATGTTGTAATTTACATATGTTTAAGTCAAAAAAAAATTGACAACCTGTTTTGAAGGTTACGAGTATGCGCCAGACGATAGCAAAGTTGACATTGGGATTGCTATTTTAATTGTTTGGCAAAACAGTTTTTTTTGCAGTAACTCTAGAAGATATATCAACAGGTTGAGGATTCTCATTGTCTCTTAACGTTTATTAATTCGTTTTATTTCATAGCATATCAAATAAGTTGATGGTTCTTCTGATAGGAAATAGCCATATACGCTAAAGATATTGATGATACGTTGCTATACATGCGGCGGGATTGAAATGACACGTATAAAAGTTAATTTTACCCTTCAAAGCAGAACGCGTTAATGAAAAGCATCAACGCTCTTGCAATAGAAATAGCTTAGGCGTTACCAAAACACAGTCGAAACGTTGCAGAACTCTACTACCTAGTAGGAGACGTATTAGCCTTTTAAGTTCTTTTACAACATACCTAACAATAATCCGGTTGATTTCTTCGTCTCAAAGGGTTCCGGATTAATACAGGGAAAACAGTAGTTTGGTTTTAAATTTTAGTTCTTCACTTCTATAACCCCAAATCTATTTATATTTAGTTCGTTTTATATTGATATGAATACTGCATCACGCTTTTTTAAAATTAAAAGTTTAATATATCCACAAGCATTTTTGTTGTTTGTAACACTAAATGAATTGAATAAAATGAATTATTATTAGCCATGGAAAATATTAATAAATGCTAAACGTAAAACTCATAACCAAAAAAAAAAATTGGAAAACATAATAAATAAATGCATACGGCGCTTTCGAACAAGTAGGGAGTGCCAGCCGAGTGCAAAGTTCCTAGTGTCAAGTAAGTAGCGAATGGTTGCACGGGCGCCGCAAAGATCAAGCAGCCAGATTTTTCTCCCAGCTTAGCAAACAAAGAGAGGTTAAACAGTCTCTCTCTCTAACTCTCAAGACTCTTTCGACACGCTGCTCAGCTGAGTATTTACTAAATTATTTATGTGAAAGGCGAACTCGGCCAAGTATACATGGGGCACACTAAAAGTTTTGCACTTCTAGCTAATCGGAACTATTTGAATTTCGAATGTTATATTTTTAAAACGTTGCAAACTTCTTAGTAATAAAAAAAAACATTTGGCGGGAAATGATTTGCCAATTAAAAAAAAGTTCCACGTACGCAAAGAAAATGAAATTAAGTCGAAAAATTTTAGAGCGATGATTTTTTATGATTTTAAAAGTTCTCTTTCTCCGCAAGACTGTGCCGCTCGTCTTAAAAATGCTTTTGGGAGAGAAGCACCTTGTTAGAGCACCGTGAGGCGATGGTTTGTTGAATTTGAGAGAGCTCGAGTCTCTTTGCATGACAAATTTCGTGTAGGGCGGCCTTCAACTGCCGTCAACGAAAATAATGTGGCTACTGTTAAGCGGTTAATTGAAGAAAATCCCCGGATTACCTATGTATGTTGCGTTGTCATGTTTACATCATTCCTCTACGCTTGTAATATTAAATCTTACTAAAGCGAGTATGTAACTCGCCGGCACCTCGATCACGCGCAGCAGCAAAATACAGTTATACTCTATTAAAGACTTTAATTTATAGTCCACAAAAATACACAATTACTAGTTACATGCTCAACACTGGTGACCCCGACGTGATCTAGAGGTTTCGTGCCAAAATTTAAATAAAATCGCAATATTAGTAGTTCCGGAAAACGACTTACGTGTGTGGACTTTAAATTCAGTGATAAACTTACAAACTTTTAAATAAACTTTTCAAGTGCCAGTTAAACATTATTTTCGACAACATGACGGAGACCGGTGCTTCAGAGGTGGCGCAAATTACTGTTTCTTCCCGCATACCAGACTTTTGGGAAGACCAGCCGCGCACATTGTTCATTCAGGCTGATTCAAAAGTTTTGCACTTCTAGCTAATCGGAACTATTTGAATTTCGAATGTTATATTTTTAAAACGTTGCAACCTTCTTAGTAATAAAAAAAAACATTTGGCGGGAACTGATTTGTCAATTGTTTTTTATCACACTTCAAAGTTCTACGTACGCAAAGAAAATGAAATTAAGTCAAAAAATTTTAGAGCGATAATTTTTTATGATTTTAAAATTCTCTTTCTCCGTAAGACTGTGCCGCTCGTCTTAAAAACGCTTTTGGGAGAGAAGCACCTTGTTTGAGCACCGTGAGGCGATGGTTTGCTGAATTTGAGAGAGGTCGAGTCTCTTTGCATGACGAATTTCGTGTAGGGCGGCCGTCAACTGCCGTCAACGAAAATAATGTGGCTACTGTTAAGCGGTTAATTGAAGAAAACTCCCGGATTACCTATGTATGTTGCATTGTCATGTTTACATCATTCCTCCACGCTTGTAATATTGAATCTTACTAAAACCAGTATGTAACTCGCCGGCACCTCGATCACGCGCAGCAGTAAAATAACAATTATACTCTATTAAAAACTTTTATTTATAGTCCACAAAAATACACAATTATTAGTTACAAGCTCAACAAGACAATTCGAGAACTATTGGGGATTGGTTTGAGCCAAATTCAGAAAATTTTACATGAAGAATTGAAAGTTCGGAAACTTTGTTGTCATTGGATCCCTCATGAACTGACAGCTTAGCAGAAGCAGCCTCGCGTGGAATGGTGCTCACAGATGCTACTGAAGTACGACCACGGACATTATAATGTTGTTTATGACATTGTCGTAGAAGATGAAACGTGGATTTATTGTTTTGAACCCGAAAAAACAGCAGTCTTGTGAATGGGTGTTTGAAAATGAGAACAGGCCAACAAAAGGCGAGAAACGTTGCTAAAAAAATGATCGCGTTTTTTTTCTCAGCTACGGGTCCCATCTGTACAATTCTACTTGAAGATCAAAAGAGTGTTAATGCCGAGTGGTATTCTACCATTTGTTTACCCAAGGTGTTAGAAATAGTTCGCGAAAGACGACTCAAAAGCCGCATTCTCCTACACCATGATAACGCTTCTTCACGTACGGTCAACAAAACAAAGCCATTTTTAGCTTCCGAAAAAGTACATCTCGTCACTCATCCTGCGCATAGCCCCGACCTAGCACCCTGTGATTTCTGTATTTTCCCAAAATCAAAGATTTGATGAGAGTTTTTACTTTTACCAACTCCGAATAGGCAGCGATAGCGTTCAACCAGTACGTAGAAAATATGCCTTCAGATCTGTGGTCCTCCTGTTTTAAAAAATGATTCGTTCGCATGAAAAAATGTTTAAAATGTAAAGGAGATTATTTTGAAAATATTTTGGTTATAATATGTTGTTTTTTTAAGTTACGCAAAACTTATAGTGTGACCTACGTACTATTTCAATGTTCACCATTTTGCTCCTTGCGAGTAATGAATGTATGATTCGGTTGGCATGGCGATTTGTTGAAGGGGCTGAGAGATAAGGCAAGGAGGTGGACGCTAGTCCTAGGAATACAAATACATTTTCTAGTAACCCTATTGTCATACTGCTTGGTCAAAAGTTTGACCGAATGTAATCAAGACTAAACGGATGAGTCACTAGATGAGTCAGGCCCAGGTGAACCGCACAGGGTCATGCTTAAAAATACTGTAATAATTATAATGCTAATAATTGGGTGCAGGGAACTGAGCAACACAAATATATTAGTTTGGCATTTGTAATGGTTACACGGCAGTTACTTTCTTAAACTGCCACAGCTATATTGGCGTCTGTCCAAAAAAAATGTGGCATCAAACACTGAAAAATATATATTACTTTCATCTGATACTGATGATGATACTGACCAATATCAACGCACAGCCTAAACCACGGAGCTGAGAAGGCTGATTTTTTTACAAAGGTTGTTCTTATAATGTAGACAAGAAATAAAAAGGACTTTTTGAAATTCATCTCTTAATATGGTGAAATAGGGCGTGAAAGTCTGTATAAAACTCTGTCATTTTCGATTTATAATAAACTAGCGGCCCGCCCCGGCTTAGCATGGGTATAAAATATATCACTTAGTGAAAAGAAATGATTAAAATCGATGCAGTAGCTTTGATTAATTCATTATTGCCCGTGGCCCGCACGCGTTAAACTTGGGGTTCTGCTATCTTTGGAATATATAAATTCATATAGGTACCACATTTTTTGGTTTTTACATTTTTACCCATTTATTTTATTTTTACAATTAATATATTACAGAATGTCTTTATATACAACGTTCACAGATTTCTTGTCATTAGACAATACAAACATGTTTTCTTTAGAGATTACTCTTGAAAGAGCGACTCTTATATAGTTGGCCATGTGAAAAAGTTGGCCAACGTTGAAGACTTGACCATGCGATTTATTAAGGCGAGGCATCGGGAGAAACGGGAAAAAAATGGTGTAAATGGTTGACCCTACGGGCCATCCCTGAAACTTCTCTAAGTTAAGGTATTTTAAGCTCAAAAGAGTAAAAAATATAAGCATAGATTTCAAATCAAATATAGTTATAACATCTATTTTGTTAAAAATGTCAGTACCTATTATTAATTTTTAAAAAGTTGTATATTTGAAAACGATGATGGCATTCAACTCAATTTATGAGATCAAAAATATTGTATTAGCTAAATAATCGATAGGTTGAAAAATTTCGATGCTATATCACAAAACAGTTTGTTTTTAATTTTCTTCATTGATAAATCCCAAACAAATTTACCTATTTTAATTAAATTAACGGTATTTGACGCAGTTTAAAGAACAAAAGCTGATAATATTTTTAAGTCAATCGGTAAATTGAAAGTTATTTAAAAGTTTGGTAGGTAATTTTAATGTTTGAAAGCTATAAGTTTTGAGAATTAGATTCGATTTTGATTTTTGAAACGGCATTTGACGTAGTTATTTTAGTACTAAAATATTGTAGAACACCAAAAATGATTGGTTTAAAAATTTCGTAGCTATGTCGAAAACACACTTTTTCAAAATTTTTCGTCAACGATTACTCCCAAACGGATAAACTGATTTTGATGCAATTTATGTATTAGACGTATTTTTTGAAGAATAGAGCTGATTAGTTTTTGTACTCAACTGGTACGTAAGTCTGGAAGTTATATTAAAAAAAATACTGTTTCGTCACCATTTTTTTTGGTGTTTTTTCAAAATTTTTTAAAATCTCCTGGACCGAATCGATTCAAATTTTCAGGAAATTTAAGTTGAGCGGAATTCAATCGAATGCCATTTATTTCGATCGGTCTAGCCGTTCAAAAGTTATGAGATGTTTACATACACACACACTCACACATACATACATACATACAGACATACTGACGTCATCGTGAAAATAGTCGGTAAAGATTCCAAGGACCCTTAAAACGTGGACATCTGGTAAAAACACGATTTTCGAAAATCGGGGTAAAATCAGTAATAAGGAAGTTACTCTACATAGTTAGTCTACATACGTAGTAGGGAAGTTAAAAACTGGTTTGCTAAATCACGTTTTTTTACATTGATTGTTAAACAACAATTTTACAAAAATTATACGATATACCTGAAGATATTATCTAAAGAATGTGCTAACGTATTACATGATTGAATGTACTTTACTTGATCATATAAAATACCGAAAACAGGCTAAAAAAATCTCTAAAACAAATAATTTGTTAATACTATTTCTAATCATCCACATGATTTTTATATTGTGATAATTAGTTTAAAAAAAATGTACTAAGTTTTGGTTTTCAGCTGAAGTCCTATATTTATTTATCCGAAAATTAACACGTTTCTCAGCGGTTTCAGAACTTACCGCGCGCGCCGCCGACCGACCGGTAATCCCGCAACCGCAATGCCCCTGCATTTTAAATCTGTAATATCTTCGAAAATATTAATTTAAATTACATACTGTAAACGGCCATATTGATCTATATTAAATCAACAATATATTCAAGGTACTTAATTGGATAAGGATTAGTGCTGTATTGCTTAAAATAGCTTCGAAAAAAAGCCATTATTTCTCGTAAAAAGTAAATGACAAAAAAATGCTATTGTGGGTTATCCATAAGAGATAGACATATACCATCGTGGAGTTTTCTGTAGACCTTTTCAAGGTGTACAAATACTTAGTACATTATTTTGATAAATCTCGTACAGCTTAGCCTGCGTTTGCAATGTAAGCGGAAAAAATTTAATTATTTACGACATGACATCAGAAAACTCAAATTTTGCAGTATTTCTCTTCAATGTATTGAATGTTATTATACATATAAACATTCCTCTTTAATCACTCTATCTACTAAAGAAAACCGCATCATAATCCGTTGCGTAGTTTTAAAGATTTAAGCATACATAGGGACATAGGGACAGACAGAGAAAGCGACTTTGTTTTATACTATGTAATGATGAAATGTGGTAACTAGCCTTTGAATGTAAAATAATGATACACGTATTCAATAATTTTTTGAATTCTATCCCGTGAATGGGTAAAAAGTGGCTTTAAAGTTTGAATCAAAAATTAATTGTTTATTGTATTTCGCAAATTCTTAATTACTTAAATTTAGTATTTATATTTTTCATACAATTGACGAACTACGTTTTTAGGTTTTTTTTGTCTTTATAAAGAAGTGTTAAAATTTGTACAAAATATAAATAGCTAACAGTCAGCATTTCTTTAAATCTAGTATTTATACTCTTCAATCCAATTAACGAAATACATGTCCCTTACATGTTTTAATTTAATTCCTCAAAGGGGTAAAAAAGGTGTTAAAATTTGTATGAACTATTTAACATTTAGTCTCAAAATCAATTGAAAAATTGATATTTAAGCTTTTCAATATAATTTAAGAAACATGCATTTAAAATTTTTTTGAATTTTATCCCTTAAAGGGGTAAAAGGAGCTTTAATAATTGTATGAAAATAAATTGTTTGTCGTAGAAATTAATTAAAATTTAGAATTGATGCTTTTGCACACGCGTTTTTGAATTTCATCCCCCAATGGGGCTTCTATTGTTACATGAAAAATAATTTGTCTTAGAAATTATTTAAAACTTAGTATTTATGTTTTCTGCTTGTTGTTGAAAATTTGAAAGACTTGTTGAAAATTTGAACCAATTCGGTTCAGGAGATTTTGAAAAAACTTTAAAAACATGTTTGGTGAAACAGTACTTTTTTAATATAATTTCCAGATTAATACATAACATAAATTGTTTGTCGTAGAAATTAATTAAAATTTAGAATTGATGCTTTTGCACACGCGTTTTTGAATTTCATCCCCCAATGGGGCTTCTATTGTTACATGAAAAATAATTTGTCTTAGATATTACTTAAAACTTAGTATTTATGTTTTCTGCTTGTTGTTGAAAATTTGAAAGACTTGTTGAAAATTTGAACCAATTCGGTTCAGGAGATTTTGAAAAAACTTTAAAAACATGTTTGGTGAAACAGTACTTTTTTAACATAATTTCCAGATTAATACACAGATTAAGTACAAAATCTAATCAGCTTTCTTACTCCAAAAATATTGTGTGATGCATAAATTGCATCAAAATCAGTTTATCCGTTCGAGCGTCGAGAGACGAATATTTGGAAAATCTGTTTATTCGACACAAGTTCAAGATTTTTTTAACAATCATTTTTCGACCTTGGGTAATATTTTAGTTAGTTTTAGTTAGTTAAGTTCTTACTTAAAAAAATCGTCAATGCAGTTTCCAAATTCAAAATCTAATTTTTTAAAGTTACACAGCTTTTTAAATATTAAATCTTTGTTGTTTACAGAAAACTTATTTAATATTTAAAAAATAACTTTCAGGCTAATGAACCGATTAACTTAAAAATGCCTTTCTCCCTAAATGTCTGCGTCAAATATCCTAAATTGGATCAAATCGGTTGATTATTTGGGATTTATTAATAATAAAAATTTTTGAAAAACTTGTTTCTTAATGTTACTTGGAAATTTTTTTAGCCAATAACCTACGTAGATAAAACATTTTAGAGCGCACAAATTGCGTTGAATGCCATTCGAAAGATCAAAATCAATTATCGTTTTCAAAATATACAGTTTTTAAAATAAAAATTACTGTCATATTATACCTATAAACAAATTTTGGTTTTGAACTCTGAAAAAATCTATGCTAAGGTTATTTTCTTTTGTTCTATTGGGTTTTATAATACTTCAATTTAACGGGTAATTTCAGGGATAGCTTGCGGTTTACAGATTTTTTTATGATATGGTATCAGAGAATCATCAAAAAAAAGTAAAACTCACCAGAATTGTATCTCCTATGTGAGTCCGGGCCCCTATTAAGGAATATACCATCTGCCTTTCTGTCAGGCAATTCGTAAGAGGGAAACGATTGGCTATACCACACAAAATCGTGGCTACTAGCTAGTGAAAGTGTGAATAGACAAATCAAACCTCTACTAGCTAGTATAGTACAGATGTAGTAAATAGGTCTGGTACCTTTACCTATTCCTGCCACAAAAACGTCAATGCTTGTCACTGTCATTTTGCGGATTAGAGGGTAAGTCTGATAAACTTACGCATGTGTTATTAAGACTTCACCACAAGGGTAGCAACGCACCATTAATGTATTTGGTGTCAAATAGGCAATGGTTGTCTTTTTCCACCGGGAGATAGGCACAGCTACAGTAAGGTGGCGCGGGCGGTCCACCCGAGTATCATCCATTCGAGGTGACATCTGACCGTGAAAAAATGCAATTTAAAATCATTAATTAAAAGAATAGCGCAAAAGAAGAACAAATCAATGTGTTTTTCATAGCAAAGATAGCAAGCGGTGAATAGTCACATTAATCAACAGATGAAAAAAAAAAACGAATTTCAATCTAACTATACTTTCTCGCTATCTCTCGCTATGTTTATACAAAATATTTCTGAATATTATGAACTTTCGCATATGTTTTCTTTATACTACCGTAAAATTAGAATCCAAACAAATAAACATTTGAACATGTTACTCTTAACATGTTATGCCGCATAAAAAAATAATATAACAGTGTTACTTATCGCAATTCACTTGTCATTACATAATTTATACTCTCCACAGTCGGCAGTCTGTAGATATGCTTATCCCTAAATTCATGATGTATCTTTTTATTGGCTAATAAATAAGAGGACCGTCATCTTAGTTAAAACTTAAACTTGAAATGTTATAACTTTTATTTATATTTATTACTTCAGAGTACATTACTATAGATGAAGGTGAATGTATGAAAAAAAACGACGCAGCCATCCAGACTTGCATCAAAAATACTACGGATCTAGATTTAAAATACTTTAATGAAAACGTATTGGGATTCTTATTTAATTTGAGGTTCCCATTTAAAGTAAGTGCTTGTGACTTTTATAGCATTATATATATTTTTTATTTTAGTGTTGATAGGGAAGCGCTTGATCATGATTTCACTTGATGTTAAGCTAAGGTGTGGCCTAAGATGGAACGCGCTTCCCTAGAAGGTACCTGTTCACTCTTCTTTTGAAGATTCGCAGATTGTACTCGTTGGAATACAGACTCAGGAAGCATGTTCTAGTCACATGCGGTTGGAATAAAGAATGTCGAGTCAGACCGCTTCAGTCAAAAACGGGGATAGCGGAAAGCCCACTCTCCAAAATGCATCCGATAAACTAGCCACTCTGTAGCGATGAGTTAGGCTCTGCTGTTTTTTTGCCTACCAGATCATCGTCGTTTATGAGCCTCTTGATACGCCTTTCTATTGTTTCAAGCTTCTCCAGCTGGTATTTGGTAGATCCATCTAAGACGTGACAGCAGTATTCTATGCACAAACGGACTTGTGCTTGATAGAGATTGAGCAACTGTACGGGGCAGAAATATTGTCTCACCTTTGCCAGAATATCAACTAAAATATGTGATCATTATCAACTAGCCATATGTTACATTGCGATTTCTTTTCAATCGCGTTGATTTTATATTAATGCCTTTTTAATGTACCCAAATCTCACTTCCATAAAATAACTCTGAAGTATACAGACCAAAAGGGCACCCTGATTTAAAATTATGCTTTTAAATAATTGTGCTAACGGTCTATGCATGCAGTTTTCTTTCGATATCAGCAGTGTAATTTCCAACCCTTAAAATCTCAAGTTAATATACAAAGAGTTTATTGTTCCAACATTACTTCATAGTTCTAAAACGAACATTTTTTAGTTCGTTAGCTTCTATCGACCGAAAAAATACGTCCTAAGCATACGAATAATTCAAAATATAATGTTTTATACCACCCGTAATTCGACTCGACTAGGTAGAATGCGCAACACGTTACGAAAAATGTACCTATTTATTTATACACGGATTATTTAATATACGGATTTATTTGTAATAACTTCTGAATCTATAAAATATGGTGCATTTTGTTTTATACGCAATTAAAATAAATGAATTTCAACGTCTCTATCACACAACATCCAAAAGGGAGAAATTATATCAACACTATTTTAGTCTACACCAATCGTTACATTTGGAATAGTTTCAGTTTTTACGAAGACTTTTGATATTAATAAGGATTTAAATAAAGCTTAAACTAAATATATGTACATATATATCTCCCAGCCATCTCTTTTTCGACCAAGGATTTGATCACGGAGACTGAATGATAAAAAATAAACAGGCAATCACTACATTAATTGTATTTTTTAGGAAAAGAATTGCAAGCAAATCTCGGATTTCCAAAAATGCATAACACCGGTTTTAGAAGAATGTTCTCCTGGACGTAAAATGATTGAGCCTATATTTAATGACATCCGAAGGGTTGCAATGTGCCCGCGCGAAGGTTAGTCGCATTTAAGTTTTAAGTTTTTTGAATTGTCAGATAATTTTATACAGTTTAAATATTTTACTACAATGAGACTTTTTTAATTAACTAACGGTTAAAAGCTTCAAATGATGTATGTGTTTAAAAACTAGATAAATATCGTACAGAGGAACTTAGTCTTAAAGCCCATTGCGCGATTTATATCTTTTTAATCTAATAAGCACTGTCTATTTTTCTGTGATAAATGTAAGACTACTTAAAGTCAATATATAACTTACTGGTGAACCAGACTTATACAATCTATACATATAATAAAATCGTAGGAAAGTCAAAACATTACATTGAAAATTTTTTTTAAAAAAATCTTGGGGCATAATCAACAATCGATATCGCCTTACCCTCCAAACCGGAACACGACAGTGATAAGCACTGACGCTATTGCGGCAGGAATAGGTAAGGCGGTGGTACCAGAACCGGCCGAGACAATGCAGAACTCTACCACCTAGTAGTCACGATGGTAGTGACTTGCAGAGCCCATCGGTCGCCTTTTACGACCTGCCTGGCAGAACGGCAGTTGGTCTATTCTTCAAAGGAGCCCGGAACCAACACGCGGAAACTATTTCCAACTAGTTTCGTTTGTGGAGTAGTCATCACCTATAGGGTGGACAATTCTTCATTGGATAATACGCTTTCAAATAATAAGCCGTCAAATTTGCTATTTTGTGAAATTTAGATTTTGTTTTAAGTTAATAGCTGTAAATATCTTGATGATACTTGTGTTAGCGAAACCAATTGGAAATAAATTATAATTACCTTATGGCGAGGCAATATAGTACAAGTGTATTTATTGATAAATATTCTACTGATGGAGTTTCACCAAGTGTCGATGATGAAAAATGTAGAACAAACTTGCAACATGATCGAGTAACTAAACTTCGATTATCTTAAATAATCGTATTTGCAATAATAGAATTACAAAAAGTACGGAATTTGAAGACGTATCTCAACAGGTATTGTTCTTTGCAAAGATATTGAGAACAAAAAGGATAAAATTAAAATAAGAATAATATTTTTCCATGAAAGAGATAACCGTCGCCTATTGACACCAAATATCTTATTAGTGTAATGGCCGCTTATGTAGGATGTAATGCTATATGTTCAGTTTGCGGGCTAATATTTCCTCTAAACTGAAACATGACAGCCACAAGAACATGACTCCCCGTGTTGGTCCCGGGCTTCTTTGAAGAATAGGCCAACCGCCGTTCTGCCAGGCAGGTCGTAAAAGGCGACTGATTGGCTATGCGAGTCACTACCATCGTAGCTACTAGAAGGTAGAGTCCTGCATTGGCTCGCCCAGGTCTGGTACCACCGCTTTACCTATTCCTACCGCAATAGCGTCAGTACTAGTCACTGTCGTGTTTCGGTCTGGAGGTTAAAGTAGTCGGTAAACTTATACATGTGGCATTCTGCATTAGACCTCGCCACAAGCAAGCAACGCACCATTAACATCTTTGGTGTCTATAGGAGATGGTTGACTCATTTCCATCAGGAGACCCATCTGCTTGTTTGCTATCTTATGATATAAAAAAAGCACTGACATTAATACAACATAATGGGAGGTATAAGACCCTGGACACGAGCATCGTCAATTAGTCTAAAGATAGATACTATAAAAAGAACGCTCAGCATTTACCCTTTCGTTCCTTTTTTTCAAAATTATTTTCATCGACTGCTCGATTTTGACACAATGCAGATGAAAAACACAACTTTAACTAAAGTCGCTTTGGCTGTAATTGGGTATAAATTTTGTACAGTATTTGCTCATGTCTATGAATTTAATATTCGTTGTGTTTTGCAGGTAATGAAACAAAGACGAAATGTTCAACAAATGAAATGTTCACCGATAGCGCTCTTGAAGTAACTTCCGCACATTTTTCTAAAATAATCGAAAAGGAGTTGTCAGAAATGCTTAAGCAAAAAAGGATTGATTGCATGCAAGAAATACTTGGAGTTTTAAAAAAATACATCGTATAATTTGAGTAAAATTACTATGTTTATTGTTTTGTTAATTTTTTTAATCAACAAGGTTTTATGTTATTAATAGGTACTGTCACACTGCATATTATATTCTCAGTAAGAGTTTCGATTAACTAAATATGTTGTATTAAGTTACAAGTACATTAAAATATTAAAGATGTTTAATAATAATTTGTGTATCCTAATTTTATTTCTAGTTTTATATATTTATATACATATTCGTGAACTACAATAGACTGCACCAAATATCGAACCATCTACAACAACGAATCAAAAATACAAAGCCACATACATCTATCTATACATATAATAAAATCGTAGAAAAGTCAAAACTGTACATTGAATATTTTTTTAAAAGAATAATTGGGGCGTGATCTACAATCGATATCGAAGCCAAAAATATAGTTTTTAGAATTTTTGTCTGTCTGTTTGTTTGTCTGTTTGCCTGTTTGTCTGTTTGTCTGTTTGTCTGTTTGTCTGTTTGTCTGTTTGTCTGTTTGTCTGTTTGTCTGTTTGTCTGTTTGTCTGTTTGTCTGTTTGTCTGTTTGTCTGTTTGTCTGTTTGTCTGTTTGTCTGTTTGTCTGTTTGTCTGTTTGTCTGTTTGTCTGTTTGTCTGTTTGTCTGTTTGTCTGTTTGTCTGTTTGTCTGTTTGTCTGTTTGTCTGTTTGTCTGTTTGTCTGTTTGTCTGTTTGTCTGTTTGTCTGTTTGTCTGTTTGTCTGTTTGTCTGTTTGTCTGTTTGTCTGTTTGTCTGTTTGTCTGTTTGTCTGTTTGTCTGTTTGTCTGTTTGTCTGTTTGTCTGTTTGTCTGTTTGTCTGTTTGTCTGTTTGTCTGTTTGTCTGTTTGTCTGTTTGTCTGTTTGTCTGTTTGTCTGTTTGTCTGTTTGTCTGTTTGTCTGTTTGTCTGTTTGTCTGTTTGTCTGTTTGTCTGTTTGTCTGTTTGTCTGTTTGTCTGTTTGTCTGTTTGTCTGTTTGTCTGTTTGTCTGTTTGTCTGTTTGTCTGTTTGTCTGTTTGTCTGTTTGTCTGTTTGTCTGTTTGTCTGTTTGTCTGTTTGTCTGTTTGTCTGTTTGTCTGTTTGTCTGTTTGTCTGTTTGTCTGTTTGTCTGTTTGTCTGTTTGTCTGTTTGTCTGTTTGTCTGTTTGTCTGTTTGTCTGTTTGTCTGTTTGTCTGTTTGTCTGTTTGTCTGTTTGTCTGTTTGTCTGTTTGTCTGTTTGTCTGTTTGTCTGTTTGTCTGTTTGTCTGTTTGTCTGTTTGTCTGTTTGTCTGTTTGTCTGTTTGTCTGTTTGTCTGTTTGTCTGTTTGTCTGTTTGTCTGTTTGTCTGTTTGTCTGTTTGTCTGTTTGTCTGTTTGTCTGTTTGTCTGTTTGTCTGTTTGTCTGTTTGTCTGTTTGTCTGTTTGTCTGTTTGTCTGTTTGTCTGTTTGTCTGTTTGTCTGTTTGTCTGTTTGTCTGTTTGTCTGTTTGTCTGTTTGTCTGTTTGTCTGTTTGTCTGTTTGTCTGTTTGTCTGTTTGTCTGTTTGTCTGTTTGTCTGTTTGTCTGTTTGTCTGTTTGTCTGTTTGTCTGTTTGTCTGTTTGTCTGTTTGTCTGTTTGTCTGTTTGTCTGTTTGTCTGTTTGTCTGTTTGTCTGTTTGTCTGTTTGTCTGTTTGTCTGTTTGTCTGTTTGTCTGTTTGTCTGTTTGTCTGTTTGTCTGTTTGTCTGTTTGTCTGTTTGTCTGTTTGTCTGTTTGTCTGTTTGTCTGTTTGTCTGATTGTCTGTTTGTCTGTTTGTCTGTTTGTCTGTTTGTCTGCATTTTGCATGAATATTACTAACAGGTCGGGTTAACATAAAGGCTACATATTATCACGCTATCACCTACAGGGGAGGAGCAGTGTGGAATAAACGAAGTCCGCGCGGACGAAGTCGCAGGCAACAGCTAGTACATAATATGTATCTTCATGCATATAATAGCTGTAGGTTACCTACAGGTTATGTGTAGAAGATTCAATATCATAAATAAGAAAATCCTTTTATACGATCTGTTTATACCAACACGCCGCGCTGGTTACGGAGAATTTTCATATCATAGATTCTAAACAGGTAATATTTATTTGAAACATAATTCTGTAATTTCGTCGACGGCTGCTCATCCGACCAAATGGCTATAAATGCCGGAGTCCCTCAGGGATCAGTTCTCTCCGCAACTCTATTCCTGCTACACATTAACAATCTGCTGAAGCCCGGTATCTATGGGTACGCAGATGATAGCACTATTGTGGAGAGTTACGTATCCAATGCGCGGGCCAGTACGGCACAGATCCGGTCTCTCAGAAAGGTAATGGTCGATCGTATGAACCTGTCCTTACAGGCAGTCTCCGATTGGGGCGATGCTAATCTGGTCAAGTTTAATGTCCCTTTGGGACGAGAAGAAAAAAAAGACTTGAATAATATTTTTCCGCCTTTATTTTTTTATTTTTGTTAATTGGCACGAAAAATTATTATTAATCAAAGTTATCAATAAAAATATTTTACTTACACGTAATTTTTTACTGCATTTATCCATTTTTTGCGTTTGAAGATTATGGACGCAGCGTTTAAAAACTTTCGGGGAAACGGTAAAATTTAATCTCCATATTACTTTTATATGGCTTAAGTGAAAACTCACGGAAAAAATCAACAACTTTAAAATTGCAAGTAATAAAGAATCAAGGACCTTATATACGATAACTGGAATTATTTCGAAGTAACATTTGAAAAATAAAAATGTGCTTTATTTCGTTACTCATAAAGTTGACATTTGTTTCTTACTTAACAGAGGGGAAAAACGTTCTGAGCAAGACAACGACAAGAGTGGATGTTGTCCCTTTCTTGCAATTGCCAGTGTAAATAAAACTATCTGATGGTAGATTTATATATATTCGGTAATCGTTAGATCCCTTTTATTCATACACGTCGATAAATACATTAGCATAAAATGTGTTGTAATTAACATAGTGAGTTCTAAAATGTACTTATTTTAATTATTACGTAATTACTTATGATTGCATAAGCAAAGCTGTTTCTCAAATTAGTAGAATTACTACAATCGCCATATATAAATGCGGCCATGCCCGAACTTATATATGGCGATTGGTGCTTTATTTAGTAGAAAGAGACACACTCCATCAACGTCGTGGTACTCTTCGGAACGATTTTGAAGCTCGTGTAAACATTCCGGGTAGAATGTAACTTCCTTGCAAAGAATCAGATGTTTTTTCTCGAGAAATTACAACAAATTACGCTTGCTGAATCTCTCTTACTTCCAATACTAGATTATGCGGACGTTTGCTTTATTGACCTAACCAAAGATCAGCTAAATAAACTTGAGCGTCTCCAAAATATTTGTATTAGATTCATATTTGGTTTACGCAAATATGATCATGTGTCCAAGTTTCGTTCTCAACTCAAGTGGCTTCCTATTAAACTTCGCCGTGATGCTCATATACTCTTCTTGTTATACAGTGTGCTTTTTGATCCAATGACTCCAGGTTACTTAAAGGAAAGATTTGAATTTTTCGAAAGTGATGGTATGAAACTGCGTTCAAGTGAAAATCTTTCCTTACGTATGCCTGTGCATAATTCACGTTTTTATGAACACTCTTTCACTGTTTCAGCTGTTAAGCTATGGAATAAACTCCCTGCTAACATTAGACTTGCAAAATCGTTAAATATTTTTAAAAAATTAGTTAAAATGCATTATTTAAATTCTTGTTCTACAGATTAGATTATTATATTTCTCTCAAGGTCATTTTACTGTGCGTTTCTTTATATATATATTTTAATTTTAATTTCAATGTGTTTGTATTATTATGTTATTTGTTTTGTTTATGTGTGAGAGCAGAATTGTTTTGTATAGATATAGCATATATGTACAGTCTTAAGTTATTGTAAGTGTAATAGTACATATTTTACGAATATCCTACTCTACCTTAAAATGTTGTTCTTATTAACAAAGGTTGTCTGGTAGAGATCGCTCTTTGGCGATAAGACCGCCTTTGTGTACTTTCTTTAAATTGTCTTTAAATTATTCGTACTAAGCATGTATTTTTACTGTAATTATGTGCACAATAAAGAGTTATCATTCATTCATTCATTCATTCAAATCTACTAGAGATGTACTTCGATATTTTTAAATATTTCTGCTATTAGTTTTCTATTTTTTCTGTTAAATTCCACAAAGTTTTAAATATTCTTCAAAAAGCTTAAATGATGCTAGATTTTGCTATTTTCAGTATCATACAATTATTTTTTTCTTAAATTTAATTAAAGTTATTTTTAACACTTATGCTAATTGTGATATTATAAGTATTTGAAATACTGGTTTGCGCGACAACTGCAGATAATAGTAGATGGTTTATTTCTATTTACTTCTTCTTCAGTTTCAATTACATTTAATACATGACCGATTCAATTAACTTTTTGCTGTTAGTATTTATTATTCTGACCCATAACCTGGTCATTTTTTATAGGCAAAAAACCAAATTTTATTATTTTTTGCATTTTTTTTCAATATTGATGTTTTATATTACAATGTTCACATCACATTCGTTCCTTTATCTGACACCAGAGTGCACTACTTTTGGCAGCAGTGCTGCCTCTATAGTTCACGCACGATCCCTATGCGGTGTGTAAAGAAAACCCTGTCCGATCGTCAAAGGCATTATTTGGTAGCTTAATATAATCATATTAGTGTTATTATTTTATGGATATTGATTGATAAATTTTCAAAATATTTGTTTGATTTAAGGGGAAGTTGCTCAATTTTAGTACATAAATGAGCCACTTTAAAATGCGATTTTTTTTAAATTTTATTAAAAAGATTATTTTTTTTAATAATGTCATTGATCTGCCTATATACTTCTTTCGGATCGGACAGCGTTTTTTTACACACTGTATATCCATATGCACTGAGTAAAAAGCGGTTATTTTAATATTACAGACACACCAATTTTATTTATTTCTTTAGATTAAGATCACAATCAAGGGACAAATGTTAATACGTACGCCTTTGTCAAATTTATCAATTTCTACCTACTTAGTGCAGTTTTCAAAAATTCTACTACTTTTAAAAATTAGAGTTAGCGACATAACACACAATAATGACAATTTAAAAATAAGTTTAATCTCGAAGTTTTTGTTCACCATTTAATTTAATGTCACTGTAAATTTTAAAATAATTGATAATAGGGGTTTTTTTCTAAACTACACTTATGCTGAACATGTTATGAAAGATTTTATACAATATTCAGGATTATGCTAAACTAGCTGCAGTGTGCAGCCCCGCTGCATTATAAGTTTGTGGTGAATCCCGCGGGATCACTTAATTTTCCGGGATAAACAATAGCATATTTGCTATTTCAGCTCATCATATACCTGTGTGCCAAATTTTATTAAAATCCGTTCAATAGTTTTTGCGTGATTGAGTAACAAAAATCCATCCATCCAAACATCCTAAATTTCGCATTTATAATATTAATTTTTTTTTTTTTTATATTATAAGATAGCAAACAAGCAGATGGGTCTCCTGATGGAAAGAGTCAACCATCGCCTATAGACACCAAAGATGTTAATGGTGCGTTGCTATCTTGTGGCGAGGTCTAATGCCACATGCATAAGTTTACCGGCTACCTTACCCTCCAAACCGGAACACGACAGCAACAAGCACTGACGCTATTGCGGCAGGAATAGATAAGGCGGTGGTACCAGACCCGGGCGAGACAATGCAGAACTCTACCACCTAGTAGCCACGATGTTAGTGACTCGTTAGCCAATCGGTCGCCTTTTACGACCTGCCTGGCAGAACGGCAGTTGGCCTATTCTTCAAAGGAGGCCGGGACCAACACGGCGAATTATATAAGTCAGCAATCTGCAAATGTCAATGTCATAATTATTATAACATAATTATTTGTATATATCTTTACGCCAATTCCTATGTTAATGGGTTAGTCCAGTAAAAAGTTAAATGAAACCATGATCTGACCAGTTTTGGCGCAATGAGTAAAAATGTGTTCATTAATACTTAAATAATGATATTATGAAAGAAATTTTAATTTAAATTTAAGGGAAAGGGATGAAAAAAATAAAAAAAGGTTGAAAAATGCCTTTTTTTAAATAACGTAATAACGGTAGAAAATAGAAAAAAAGTTTCAAGTTAAAGTTGTACAGAAAAAAATTCTACACAAAAAAGTTCCTCTTCATTTTTTTGTTATCTGCTTTAGTTTAGCTACAAAAAATAAAAATTAAATTTGCTTTGTAATTAATTATAAAAACTTACCAGAATTATTACGGTCCTGTACCATGCAGCGCGCGCATCACATAAATATGTGTATCGCCTCTGTGGTCTAGTGGTCCGGTGTCGGAATTGATCACATGAGGTCCCGGGTCGGACAATTCAAATAATTTTTTATTTTTTGTAGCTAAACTAAAGCAGATAACAAAAAATGAAAAGGAACTTATTTGTGTAGAATTTTTTTCTCTACAACTTTTACTTGAAACTTTTTTTTCTATTTCCTACCGTTATTAAGTTATTTAAAAAAAGGCATTTTTCACCCCTTTTTTTATTTTTTTCATCCCTTTCCGCTAAATTTAAATCAAAATTTCTTTCGTAATATCATTATTTAAGTATTAATGAACACATTTTTACTCATTGCGCCAAAACTGGTCAAATCATGGTTTCATTTAACTTTTTACTGGACTATGTGTTGTGTGTCCAACGGTTCACTAATATCCACATTTTTAACTCTCTTCATACAAAACATATCATTTTCGGTGGCTTTTGATTGTTTCAGTACAATAATCAATATTGCAATTACAAATGCGAAAGTTTAGATGGATGTATGTTACTTAATCACGCAAAAACTACTCTACAGATTTAGATGAGATTTAGCAGATAGGTAGATGAAATGGAATAGCATATAGGCTACTTTTTATCTAGGAAAATTTTTATATTTCTACGGGATTCACAAAAACTTTTATAATACAGCAGGCTGCAGTTAGTATTATAAATGTGAAAGTTTCAACGTTTTGCAGGATGTTTGTTACTCGATAACGCCAAAACTACTGGACGGATTTAGATGAAATTTAGCAAACAGGTAGATGATGACCTGGAATGGTATATAGAATACTTTTACCCTGGAAAAACAGTTGTCCTTACGGGATTCAACAAATACTTTTATAATACAGCGGGTTGCATCCCGTTATACTCACACATCTATACTACATACACTACCTACGTTCTACACTACGCACCGAGATTCATAATACTACTTGTAAACATTTGTGATGTATATATTTTTATCATTATTTGTCAATCTTTATATATGTTTACACAACAGAAACATCTAATTTTTAATTGATATTTTTTACAAACTCAACACATATCTCACTTCACTATAAAAAACATTTATTTTCAAATAAAATGTAATTAGAACAAGGAATGCGTACAATATTCAAGTCCATTGTTAATGTTAGGAAAATCGAGGATGTAAATAATATATTATTTATTTTATTTTAATATTCTTTGGAAGAAAACAATACCAAAAGAGTTAAGCTGAAATTAATCAATGTGCATTTTAATGTTGAACATTATGGCAATTTAGGAATTATATCTAAACTTAACTTATACAACATACACTACGTATTTTTAAATAGTACATAAATTAATTACACAATTATTTATATAACGATAAGATGTACAGGTGTTGGTAACGATGTATAATTGAAATTGTTGTGAAAGTCTCTTGTTGGTAGTAACATCTGCAATGAATAACTACGTCTCTTCTCAAAAGGTTGGAGAATAGGCCACTCACTATCACCAATCATTTCTTCCATGTCTGTATCTAACTGTATCATATTTACTTCCAATACACTTTTCTCATCATCACTAGAAGTCGGTCTTCCATTTATTGCACAAAACATAAAACATATTAAAAATACTTGTAAAAATACTTTCAATTGATGTGTATTATAATTTGTCTGGGAAAATGATCTTATATAAAGTTCCATCGTAATAATTACGCGTTTAATAAACAACGAACGGAGGAATATAATTTGTTATCTTGTAGCTTTGACGGATATCAGCCAATAGCAAGCGTTTGTTTCTAGAGGAAACTGGGGAAAAACTACTATTCAGTGAGAGCTGTAATTAAATTATTTCGTTACAGAACCGAGTACAAGTGAAAGAGGCAGGAAGTTCTTCATAAAAATAAACTTCTTGTTTATTAAAAAGGTCCAGGATCTGAAGGCAGGAAATTATCTGCTTTCCTACCGTCGTCAAAAATGAACGATTGGCCGTCTCCCACTATTATTGTTATTATAATTTGGTATAATTCTATAGCGTATCGTCTGTGTTTAGTACTACTGCATACATCCTTATACTATCGCGGTAAATTCAGTAAGAAATAACTTCAAGGGTACTTTAAATAAAAAAGTTCATACTACCTTCAGTGTCTTCTAGTGTGATATAGCTATGAGTCGTAAAAGTAATTTAAAAATATTATTGGTAATTTTAACAACTATTCTTTTTCCCCATGTTGGTCCCGGGCTCCTTTGTAGAATAGACCAACTGCCGTTCTGCCAGGCAGGTCATAAAAGGCGACCGATTGGCTATGCGAGTCACTAACATCGCGGCTACTAGGTGGTAGAGTTCTGCATTGTTTCGCCAGGGTCTGGTACTTACCTGCCGCAATAGCGTTAGTGCTTGACGCTGTCGTGTTCCGGTTTGGAGCCGGTAAACTTAGCATGAGGCATTAGACCCTGCCAAAAGATAGCAACGCACCACTAACCCATCTTCCATCAGGAGACCCATCTGCTTGTTTGCTATCTTATAATATAAAAAAAAATATTCCATTATAACGAAGTAACAAAAGTTTTATAAACATTTTGCAAATTTGCAATATACAGCAGCAAGGAACGGTCAACCGAATGTCAAAACCATGGATTCAGACCATGATTCTGTGACGAAACCTATTGGAAATTTGTATGGGATATTTTTTCTTGCCGATTTTTTTTTACTTCAACTTTGTATAAATTGATTAATTCTAATACTCTACACTGCTTATTCTAAAATAATTGTAAACAATTTTAGTAATACACAAAATAAGCAATCCAAGCAAACGGCTGGTTCGGAGGTCTCCGGGACGATGAGTTGGAGCAATGTACACTTTATATACATAAATTCTTATGAAATCTATGTCGAACTAAGCTCCTAACTCTACGCATCGTTACTTTACAAGCCCTAACTTCACAAACTCTACAATATAATATCTCTGTAATATTTAATTGTTGTTTAACACATGGTATATTTAATGACCTGATGACAGTAAGCACAGTTATTTCGATTTTAAGTCTAGCTCTAAACCATATTATGCTTACATATTTTGATAAATTGAGATTATTCTATAACAAACAATTCGGTTGTACAAAAGGTCAATCAACGGTAGATACTGGTATCGAACTATTGAAAAACATTTATGAAGCCTGGAAGAATTCACATGATGCACTTGGATAGTTCTGCGACTTGTCTAAGGCATTTGACTGTGTCGATCATGGCATCTTATTTAGGAAGTTACACCATTATGGAGTTCGAAAGTAAGGCTATCGTCTGAATCGTCTGAATTCTTACTTAAACGGAGGAATTCAGAAGTTTGACATTAAACGAAAAAGATTTACTGGTGCTGTTGTAGCTCTGGGCGTTGTAGCGGCTCAAAAAATCACAAACGCTACAAGAAAAAATAATAAAAAATAGAAAATGATGAAACTGAAAATAAAATTCTGAATCGCAATATCACAATTATTTATCTTGTACACACTATATATATATATATATATATATATATATATATATATATATATATATATATATATATATATATATATATATATATATATATATATATATATATATATATATATATATATATATATATATATATATATATTGGGGTGTGCCAATAAAATCGGATATTTTTTTTTCACTTTTCGCTCAAAATATCGTAGAAGATGTCGAAACAAAAGGTCTGTCCAAAGGAGAGTTCTTAATTTTAATTTTAAGAGGTCCTCCATCGATTCTGAAGTTTTTCCCATTTAAATAACACTGGAAAAATTTTTTTTTCATTTTTACTGCCGCAACGTCTGAAGATTTTATTTTTTCGTAAAATAAACTATTAGACCTCATTGGGGATTAAATTTTGAACAAAAAATTTCATTGGGTCATATTGCTACCATCGAATTTTTATAAAGCTTTACAGTATCAATTTTCCCCAAATTTCGTGTTTTTCGTAATTTTTAGCTAAACTATACAAGATAGAACAAAAAGTCAAATGATAATTTTGTAGTCAATGTAACGCACTACAAAAAATATTCAGTAAAATTTTTTGTATCATTAATATTTCCAAAGTTACAGACCAACAAAATCCTATTTTTCTAATTTTTAGCTTTGTTCAAGTGAACCATCGATAAAAATACAAAAAATTTGATTCTTATTTTTTAGTACATCAAATTTGCTACAAAATTATATAAGAAAGATTCGTCGTCTCCGTAATAGCTTAGAGTAACAAGCCTGATAAGTCATATTTTTATATTTTTTTAAATATATATATATATAATATATATATATATATATATATATATATATATATATATATATATATATATATATATATATATATATATGTCTCAACGCTTCTCAAATAGACTTCGGTCCCCAGGCAGTACACCTTGCCTGGCTGGGAAGATCTTCCTTTTCTCCTTACTTGTTTTTGTGTGACGTCATCAACCTCCACAGTTATGACGTCACCTTACAAGAAGCGGGCCCGCTGGTTCCATTAATATGACCCTCAAGCGGTACCGACCAGCGGCGCCACAGCGTCTTACAGGGCTCCATTCTTGGCCTGTTCTTGTTTCCCATATAATATTTCTCATTTATTATTTTTTTCTCATACATGTATAAATAATTTACGTTGTAGGGGATAAGCATGGAATCGTACTATTTGCAGATGACATTTCACTTTTATTCAAAGTGAAAAACAAGATGGTAAGTATGACGAAGTGAATAATGTACTTGTAATGGTAGAGTTCTGCATTGTCTCGCCCGGGTCTGGTACCACCACCTTACCTGATCCAACCGCAATAGCGTTAGTGCTTGACGCTGTCGTGTTCCGGTTTGGAGCCGGTAAACTTATGCATGAGGCATTAGACCACAAGATAGCAACGTACCATTAACATCTTTAGTGTCTAAAGGCGATGGTTGACTCTTTCCATCAGGAGACCCATCTGCTTGTTTGCTTTCTTATGATATAAAAAAAGTTGGAAACGAACTGGATCTAGTGGATTCCACTGTGTTTGTAGGTAAAAATCTGAATAAAAAATTACAATGGGGATCGTACATTAATTAGTTAGACAGTAGAATTAGTTTAGCAGCTTATGCAGTTAAGAAATGAGACAGTTAATTGAAGTCGACTTTGCAAGAATTGTGTACTTTAATTACTTCCACCGCATTATAAGATACGGAATTCTTCTCTGGAGAAATTCGGCTGGAACAAATACTATATTTGCTTTGCAGAAAAGAGCTATGAGATCAATTTACTATCTTAGCCCAAGGATTTCATTGAGAGAAAAATTTAAGGAAATCAATATTCTAACTGTATTATCCCAACATATATTTGAAAACTTAATGTATGTTTAATAAAAATGGTGATGTATACTCACTAAATACAAGAAACAAAAACAATCTTGTTGTGCGTGCATCTCGTCTTCATAGAATAAATATCTCTTTAATTTATACTTTTATAATAAATTTCCCAGTGCAATAAGAGATCCCAACACACACCAATAAACAAATTTAAAAAATGTGTTAAAACAAAACTGTGTAAAACTCAAATTATTTACAAGCCTGGGACTAATCGCTCATATTTTTTTTGTAATATGAAATAATTAATATTAATATTGTAATGCTTAGGAAAGTCAAAACTGTACATTGAATATTTTTTTTTGAATAATTCTTGGGGCGTGATCTACAATCGATATCGAAGCCAAAAATATAGTTTTTAGAATTTTTGTCTGTTTGTCTGTATGTATGTCCGGGGTAAACTCAAAAAGTACCGCATGGATTTACTTCAAATTTTGTATGAATATTACTAATAGGTCGGGTCAACATATAGGCTACATATTATGACGCTATCACCTACGGGGGAGGGGCAGTGCGGAGTAAACGAACTCCGCGCGAACAAAGTCGCTGGCAACAGCTAGTACTATTTAAAAAGACAAGCCCGCTGTATTCTTTCCGCCGGATCTTCTCAGTATGTGGCCGCATTTCGACCCGGTAGTAATTTTTTAAAATGTCGACTCGTCAAAAGTACCTGTGGAAGTTTATTTGGACAAAACATTTTTTGATTTTGATTTGGTTTACTTAGTTTGTTATTAAGTACCTTAGTTAAAAAATCAAAATATGTGGCTTGGCCCTTTCTCTTCGTCTCATGGGCATAAGGTTACTTAGGTAAGGTAACTTTTCTTTTGTACAATCATTTTTAAAGTAGGTACTAGAATTATTATACGTTTGTACAAACACACACGTACAGACATGCAATCGTGCAAACATACAAATCACATCATGGCAACAAACGAACAAATCGTTGTCGTGTTCCGATTTAAAGGGTAAGGTTGCCGGTAGGCGCATGTATGTATAATTGCAATCGCACCACACGAATAGCAACGCACCATTAACATCTTTGATTTCTACAGACGATTGTTTCTCTTTTCATTTGGAAAGCCATCTCCTGTTTTGCTATTTAATAATATAAAATAAAAATACAAACATACATACATTTATGAAATTAAGTACGCGTGTTTTGGACGCCTAAATAGATTATCATACTCAAATATATTCCAATTCCAAGAGTATTACATACATGCATGTCAAATTCATAACCACCGTTTTTTCGTCGGTTGAAAATGGAGAATAAAATTTTATAAGAAAACAGGTAGACAATAATATAAACTAAAGTAAAATAAATAATTTTTTTAAAAAGTAGATGGTATTTAATTTTACCCTCTTTTCCCCAATAATATTTCAATATGAACCACTACAACAAAAACCAAACATAATATCGGGAAACCCAGCATGTCAAAATAAGAGTTTAGTTCTGTCTTTCCAGGAATTCATGTTGTAATTACTTGTTATTATTACACCGCATTTTATTAATAACAGAAGTTATTTTGTTATTAATAAAATATATAAATACCTATATCACGGCTGGTGGTAGAATATTGTTTTGTAATTTAAAAAAGTATCTTCACGAGAGTATCCCTGAAGAAATAGGCAGAGGTACAGGTGGACTTACGATTAGCCGAAAATACTTGGTCCCACAAATGTGATAGGTTTTTTTCGGAATGTCTGAATTACTGCTGGCCTTATGGGCCGTCACAGCTTCACCGGTCGCGGGGGCGAGTACAGTGCTCAGCCAGAATTTAAAGGTGGCTGTACGCTCTCCGCCCTAAGGGTGTCTCCTGCGAGACCGAACCTCGGCTTAGGGTGGGGTCGTGATTTGCGATAAGAGGGCTAGTGGCATTGTTTTGATGGACGAAACAGCGGTCCTCGACGCCGCCGGCGGCGATGGTGTCGCGTATGTAGGTGTGTAATGTTTTCGTGTGTAACGTTGATCAGAGTGCTAAGTGTTTTTTTTTTTCGCATTAGATCGTGAGTGCGTTTGGAGTTTACGAAGAATTTGTATGTGGTTTGTACAGCGCCACCTAGCGGTAAACGTGAGAAACCAGTTTACCAATAGGTGGCGCTGTACAAATCACATACAAATTCCTAGTAAACTCGAAACGCGCTCACGATCGAATGCAAAAAGAAAAACTCACACTTAGCACTCAGAGTTATCGGGTCATCGCTCGTGATCGGTGAGAACGTGGCGGGGCCTACGTAATTTGGGATCGGGTGTGATAGGTGGCAAGCTTATCGCCAACCGGGCACTTTCCGATCCCTGGCAACATTGTTTTTATAAAAAAACCTAAAAAACCCATTTTTTTATTGCCTTCTCCGGGAACCGAATACGGGACTTATATCGACGAATCTTTAGATAACATAAATATTGATACTAGCAAATAGAGATATCACTCTCTCTTTCTCTCTCTCTCTCTATCTATTTCTACCTCTTTCTCTATCTCTTAGGAATAATTAAAGTAAGACACGCGGTCTTCATTCGTTTTACGTCAAAGTTTCTCGCATGAATATAGATGGTATTTTCTTAAAAAAGATAAAATTTAAAATTTTAAAAACCCCCGACATATCCTTAGACCGCCATTCTACATATGCGTCGTTTTAAGAGCAAAACGTGAAAGGGCCTGATGATCTTCGAAAGGTGATCTTGCAGCATCATTTTGTGGTTAGCACGGTTCCTTCCTCAATGAGCTTGAGTTGTTTTATTGCAAAGCTCCCATGGCCTCCAGCTCCTCTATGTAACCCTGGAAATTATTTTGATTCAGAGTGTATGTAAAAATATAACAAATGAGACCACACTCAATGAGCTTATTTTGTTTAGTTCAAGAGTTCCATGCACTTTTCTGGTTCCATTATTAAACCCTGCAAATCTTCAAGTAATAAAGGCCAACTATATCAGCCCAATCTCCGATGGCCACCTTCCAGTTCCATCATTATTATATCTTAGAAAACATCCGGTACCTGTTTGCCAAGATAAACCGGAACCGAATGTGGGCTAACATTTGATGGGTTTATCTAGATTAGCTTAGAAGTTCTCATGGACTTCTTCCGGCTTTATGCCATTTTATTCCAAAGTTCCCATGACCTTCATCATCAGCTCTTTTATAAGACCCTGGGAATCGTCTAGCACCAGGATGTTTGTTAAAACAGAACAAAAAACATTTTTGGTAGAAGTAGGAAAACTTTCAGTGAGTAGCAGCAGTAATGATGGCAAAAATATAATTAATTGACTTTACTTAATACCTGTTATATAGGTTACAAGACTTAATTGAGTAGTATTTGATAAAGAACATATGTTTTACTCAATTTCTGTAATATTTTTGTATTAAAACAATAATAAATTATCGTTTAATTCGATAATTGGTTATTTAAAACATACACTTTGTAAGAAAAATATTAATTGTTTGGGAGACACATTGATAATTTTAATTATCTGGGGGGCTGTTAGACGCCTATAGACACCAACGATTTTAATGGTGCGCTGCGATCTTGTGGCGAGGTTTAATTCCACATGCATAAGTTTACCGGCTACCTTACCCTCCAAACCGGAACAGGACAGTGATTAGCAATGACGCTATTGCGGCAGGAATAGATAAGGCGATAGTATTAGACCTGGGCGAGACAATGTAGAAATCTACCACCTAGTAGCCATGATGATAGTGACTCGCATAGCCAATCGGTCACATTTTACGACCTGCCTGGTAGAACGGCAGTTCCAGCGGCAGCAAAGGAGCACGAGACCGACGAGACGAGACGAGACGAGAAGGAGGGGGGTTATTATTTAACAATAAACATATGACAGAACTTATTAATTTATAACACGAAGGTATTATTATTTTAAAAGCTCATCTAACTTTGACTGCCAAATTTTGGCATATGTCAGGTTTTACCTGATATATACCAAAAATTGGCCGTCACTCGTTTAACGCGCTAAAACCACAGTCTAAATTTAGCTTGGCTATAACCAGTGTTAGCAGATCCGCGATAAATTATTATTGAGCCAGAGCCGTAAAATTATTGTGCTTTTAAGAAAATTATTGTACACTAATAAAGTTATAATTAACTTCTATTTAATACATTATTTATAAGTTGTAAAAGTCAACTTATAAATAATGTATTTTTATAAAGGTTTGCAAAAGTCAGAGAGCGATTGATAGGTAACAGGAAACATTTACCCAGCATTCGTGGCGGGATATTATGTTTAAAAAACTAGTTTTATATATATTTTTTTTATATAGGAAATTGCTATCATTCGAAGTTATTGTACTTTTTGTCAAGATTGTACGCTTAGGATTGAGGGTCGAAAAATTCATGAAATTATGGTACGCGTACAATAATTAT
Source organism: Apodemia mormo (assembly GCA_036924255.1). Lineage (NCBI taxonomy): Eukaryota > Metazoa > Arthropoda > Insecta > Lepidoptera > Riodinidae > Apodemia > Apodemia mormo. The sequence continues at coordinate 35,330,349 of JAUPFN010000007.1, forward strand.
TGTACGTCTGCTGACACTGGCTATAACTTCGTTATCGCAGTACGTAGCACTGCTTTGTCGAGTTCAAAAGTTATCATCTCTTAAAGATATTTGAATTATCTAAACACTTGATGGTTTATTGAGTAAAAATTAATGTATATTTAGATTAGATATTTAGTAACCCATCTTACCTATGGTACACACGGTTATGATAATGAAATAAAAATACGAATATTTTATCGCCTTTGTGGTCTAGTGGTTTAGCGTTGGCGTTGACCACATGAGGTCCCGGGTTCGATTCCTGGGTCTGGCACTAAAAAAAGGTTTTTTTTAGTTTTCTGATAAACACAAAGTTGCCCGGGATTAGAAACGCCTATCGCCAACCCGGCGATAGGCTTGCCACCTATCACATTTGTGGGACCAAGTATCTTCGGCTAATTGTGGATGCACTTGTTGTACCTCTGCGTACCTCTTCGGGGATATGGGCGTGAAGATACTTTTTTTTATGAATATTTTCAAGCGACAAAAAAACGAAGGTTGTCAGTTTGACATGTATATAGTTAGAATTGTGTACTAAATTTCGTAAACGTATGTTTGTCCACAAATTTCTCGGAAACAAAAGACATTTCGAAATAACTCTTTTTGATTTTGAAAAAGGCATGAGCTGGCATCAAAAGTTTTATTTTAGGGTTTCACGCTAAGTACAATGCAAAAATGTTGTACAAAGTGCTAAGTGTGAGTTTTTCTTTTCGCATTCGATCGTGAGCGCGTTTCGAGTTTATTAGGAATTTGTATGTGATTTGTACAGCACCACCTAGCGATAAACTGGTTTCTCACGTTTACCACTAGGTGGCGCTGTACAAATTACATACAAATTCCTAGTAAACTCCAAACGCGCTCACGATCGAATGCAAAAAGAAAAACTCACACTTAGCACTCAGAATATAAATCTGGCCACTTTGAGTGTTCACACACTAGGTTAGGTTAGGAAATATAACAATCATATCACCGCAAATGACAAAAATTATCACTTGTGTACCTAATGAGGACTGATAGCTTCTTTTTAAGGCAACAAACCAACAGACTTCAAGATGTATATTTAATTAATTAATTTTATATCATTGAAAATAGATATTTATCATAGTAGCCTTTCGGATGTCACGGAATGTGCTAAAATATATATTGAAAGGAATAGTTTTTATGTTATAGTTTACTTGCAATGTCGATTTGGGCAACTGTAATGATATTGGAAATGAATAATAAATAAATAATTAAATAATTAAATAAATAAATAAATAAATGTTATTGACATTTTACTAGTTGGAAAAACCCTTTATAATACTTTTTAACTGAATTCAAACTCGTAATAGGCAGTCAAACCACAAACGAGGTAAGCTGAGTTATAACTTAACCAAGGCGAAGGCCAATAGAGCTAAATAATGAATATAGTGTACCTACATAATTAATGGAAGCTCGATCATAAGCCCGAAACTACTAAGTAGGTTTTCACAAATGCTATGTTTACTTTTTAGGGTTCCGAAGTAAACTAGGAACCCTTATAGTTTCACAACGTCCGTCCATCCGTCCGTCAGTCCGCGCGATTGCTCTGCGATATTTTTTTATTATTACTAAAAATAACTTGGCAGGAATATACATATTAGTCACGTCAACGAAGTGGTAACAAAAAAAATTTGAAAAAATCTTTTTTTTTTTCAGGGTAGCTCCCCTGCATGTAAAGGTGACGATGTTAGTTATTTTTCTCACGTACCACCCACTGTGTGGGGTATCGTTGGATAGGTTTTTAAAATATATTGCAGGTTTATTAAAACAAGTTTTCAATTAAGGCACTCGTTTGTAAAATATTAAGCTTTTAAATGCTAATTTTCGTTAGAGTCAAGTGCCCTTCCCCCTCCCCTCTGCAGGATAAATGGTTGGTGTTGGGGGCGGGAAAAAATCATGGTAGAATTAAATATAATGAAGTTAAAAGGAAAACTATGACGGTTTAGAAGCTTTAGAAGTTTTTTAGGCGTTGAACCTGCGGTGCGGATATATGTCATTGACATTGAATAGCTTAAACGTTCATAGTTTGAAACTATAAAATCCCTTTTCTTAGTCCGCATCATCGTGATGGGCAACTTCGGAACCCTACATTGCGCGTGGCCCGACACGCACATTATCAATTTTTTACTGTGCGATGGTTAAGTACTGTAATATTTCATTGGATAACGACAACGGAAATAACGATTTTTCTGTTATTTCCGTTGTCGTTATCCAATGTATATTACAGTATTTAAGTACTAGTGACCCGACAGGCAGTCCGCTACATCATTGAATATTTGTTGTGAATCCAATGAGAAAAATTCAGATATAAACTAACTGTATATCAAGTTCAATCGAAATCAATGCAGCCATTTTGCGTGAAAATGTAACAAACAGATACACATGCATATAATGTTTGTATTTGTAACATAATGTGTAGTACCTTTATAATATGTATAATATAGTTGGATAATTGTGAGTGTAGTTTTACTGGTTGGCTATAATGATATGGCCTTCTCTAGTTCCAGTGTAGAATGTAAGGTAGCCAGTAAACTTATTGTAGCGGCGGAGTGGCCGTGATGGCCGGAAGGTGCCACTAGTGATCGTAGCGGCAGGACGACACGGCCGCTAGCAATAGACTCCTGTAAGTGTTTCAGAAGGTCTCACCAGTTTTGCAGGCGATGCGGGGCGTCTGGAGACTCGGCAGAGGTTCCACGGCAGCTGGCTCGATTATACTTTTGGAGTAAATAAAACACTAGTTCTTGTTTGCAGAAAAAAATGCGAAGTGTAGTTTATTAATCTCTTTGCCCTATATTTATACAATATTCAAAATGCCTAACGGTTAAATTAAAAAGAGAAAGCCTGATAATTTACAAAGTTTCAAGTTAAATAATTTGTTGCTAGAACCAAAATTGTTTTTTGAACGGCTTGCCTGGCGCTAAAAATCGAAGCGAAATCTTTCCAAACGACGGTCGGCGTAATCGAGCGGTGCGCGCGGGGAGTGCGCTCCGCCCAGCGCGCCTCGCACCGCGGCGTCTAATGTCATCAGTCTGCGCTAGGCATGGGTCGTTACGTCGTTTTCAAGAAACGTAATGAAACTAGTGACGCCGGCCAAGTCACTAGTTTCAAAAGTAGTGATTTTTGTAACTAGTTACTTCTGCTACTGTGATTGTTTGAGCACATAATTTTACGAACTTATACAGTTACGTGCGAAACGAAATTAGATTATATCACTAACAAGTGTTTATAGCTATACAGTTACATGAATAACGTATTACTAAATGACATAAATTAGCTTCCCTTCGTACTTTAAGAATTAAAATTTACTTACTTTTTACTTTGATGATAATTGATTAGTGATTACTGATTATTAATTACTGATTTTATTAAAATTATTAATTTTATTACATACATACATTTTTTAGTTTTATGTGTGTGTATTCAAATAAAACTATAAAAAACATATATAATAATTTTATATACACGTTTGATAAATTCACACCTTTTCATTTACACTTTTTATAATATACTTATTAAATCAAATTTAATTTAATTAATAAAATAATTAATAAAAAATAATAATAGATTTAATAAATATGTTATTATATTTACAAACTGTAAATTCAAGATTGCTAGTAATATAAGATATAAATAATATAAGATATAATAGAGGATTAGAATAGTTCAAGATTTTGCAGTATTTTTTACTGTCTTGGACTTTTATTTAACACTTTCTATTTTTTTTGTGCCATAAACAAAGCAAATTACAAGTGCTCATTAATTTCATCGAAAACAATCAGTGAAGTCGAATTAAAACAAACAATAGGAAATATTTTGTTCGAAAGTCCCTGTTCCTTCCCGGAACCCGAGCTAATTTTCTAAAATTATTTAAAAACAGAATTCAACCTCTTTTATTCTCTATGTTTATAAGTTTATGTATGAAAATTAAACCTATGCTAATACTTTATAGGCTGTTTTGTTATCGATTGTCGGGCAGTAGGTACTCCACAACACGTGTGCGCTTAGATCTATTGACAATAATGGTATCATGCGGTCTCGTTCACTCCTCATGTCTTGATCAGCCGTCTCGCCTTCTCGGCCGGTCGAGCACATTTTTTGCACCGCAGTCCGCACATTGTGTTCGACTAATCACGCCCAATCACAGTATAGTAACGCATTTACAAAAATCACTACTTGTCATTTGACTCGGAACTAGTGACTTCGTTACATGTCGCGTAGCTAGTTACTGTAACCAGTGACGTGAAATAACGCTCATGTCTAGTCTGCGCTCACGCAGCGGCGGCGTTGGGCGCGGACCTGTTTCGTTGCGACCGGACGCTCCTTCCAGATCGTTCGTTTGGTTTAACGGTTGCCGTGTTGCGTTCTTATAGGAACGGCATGGTGATCGGGTCTTCGTCATCATTAGTCCTTTTCAGGGCTGCACGGTATCAGTGGTCACTTGTCAGTTGGATGTCTCCCCGGGTTGGTTCACGAAGAGCCTGGCTGCTGGACATCTCGTCAATCGCCCTGCCATGGCTGCTGGTCCTGGCCGATGCATCTGCGGGCTGGTACGGCTGCGCCTCTTCAGTGAATTAAGTGATTAAAGTGCTCTTAAAGTGAAACGGTGTCCGCCGCCATCGTTTCTTTGTTCAGTGATAATTAAAGTGCGCGTTGTTGGTGTTTGATTGCAATTCTTCCCCGTGGCTGATCTTCCTTTGTTGTGTTTGTCTCTTCTTGTTGGTAATTGTGATGTTGTCAGATAATAGGAGGTACACCGGTATTGGTTGTGCAAGGAGGTAAGGTACCAGGAAAATCGGAAAATCGTAAGTATCGTAAGTACCTATACAAAAAATATAACTTATTTGACCATCATGGTTAGAGATTAATAAAATAACCATTATGGTTGAAATCTAAGTGTGAGATTCTATGTGTTATTAACCATCATGGTTAGAAGCTATTGGATGCAATAACCGTTATGGTTAAAACGTATGAAAGGGAAGTAAGGAAGGTTAGGGATTTAAATGGACAAAGAGATAATTATCGTGTTTAGGCTTTGAGACGACTGCCAAAGTCGCTAGAGGGTAACCATCGTAGGTAGAAAGAGATGACTATCGTGGTTTAGTATGACCGACATGGTCATAAAGAGATAACCCACGCGGTTAGAGAGAGATAACCGTCGTGGTTAGACATTTAGGATGACCGACATGGTCATAAAGAGATAACCCACGCGGTTAGAGAGAGATGACCGTCGTGGTTAAACATTTGATGGTGGTAGCTGACGGTAGTGCTGGCTACCGCCAAAGTACTGCCGGCCCAGTGAAGCGTACTGGTGGCTTGACCAATCTTCCAGACCTGGTCCGCTTCTCAGGAGGTACCAGAGCTGGTGGTGATGGTGGTTCACTAGAAGTCATCGGAGCGTTATTGTTTGTGCAAGTCGTTTGCAAGCTATCGGTTGCTTCGTTTAATACGAAGGCTGGTTTTAAGCGATCAATTGAAATGCATTACGAGCGCCTTTCAGGCAATAATATTCTGTAGCATTTGTCGTCTCGCTCTAATACTTTGTACGGCCCTTCGTATGACGGTAGTAGGGGTTTCTTGACACCGTCGTTTCGGATAAATACATAATCGCTTGATTGCAATTCTTTGTGAATGAATGTTGAGAGACGGTTTGAGTGTGAACTTGCTTCTTGTGGTTTGACTGCATTGATTATTTCGCGTAGTCTGTTTACGTAGTCGATATCCGTTTCTAGCCCCGTCTTAGGTTTTGTGTTGAAATAATCGCTGGGTAGCCGTAGGTTCATACCGTAAGTTAATTCGGCAGCGCTTACACCTGTGTCAGTGCGTGGCGCTGCGCGTAGGCCGAACATAACTGTAGATAATTGATCTATCCACGATGTAGATTGTGATAGGCGTGCTTTCAGTGCGTTTTTTAGTGTTCGGTGCCATCTTTCTAGGATGCCGTTACTCTGTGGGTGTCTTGGTGTTGTGTGAATTCGTTTTATTCCCATTGTTTGTAATAATTTGTTGAATAGCTGTGCTTCAAACTGTCTGCCTTGGTCTGTCGTGATGGTTGAGGTGCATCCGAATCTGCATATCCAGTTTTCATAAACTATTTTTGCTACCGACTCGGCTGTGATGTTATCTGTAGGTATGGCTTCAGTCCATCTGGTCACACGGTCTATCATCGTGACGAGGTATCTGTATCCTTCTTGCGTGGTAGGCAGAGGTCCGACGATATCTACATGTAGGTGTTGAAATCTGTCCGTCGGTGGAAAGGTTCCGGTGGGAGAACGTGTGTGTCGCTGTACTTTGCATTGTTGACACTTAATACATTGCTTTGCCCATAGGTTGATGTCTGTATTCATATTTGGCCAGAAATTGCGTTGAGTTATTAGTTTCCTCGTTGTTCCTATACCCGGATGGCTTAAGTTGTGTACTTGGAAAATATTTCTTCCCTGAATTGTTGCGGGATGTAAGGTCGTATGTTTGACGTAGACATCTCGCAAAATAGCTGTCTTTGCGTGTTGGGAATGTTCAGTTTTTTTATTTTTAGGTTTTCTTGTGCTGCTAATTGTTGAATTGTGGTTAATTCGTTGTTTTGTGCGTCTGCGATTTTCTCGTAATCGATTGTAGGTATAGTGTTAATTTCGTCGATTGGGGATCGGCTAAGCGAGTCTGCGACAACATTTAGGGTTCCGTTGATGTGTCGGATATCTGTTGTGAATTCGCTTATGAACATTAGCTGTCTTGCGCGTCTTGGCGTTTCCGACGGTGATGATTTCTTCATCAGTGCGTATGTAAGTGGTTTGTGGTCCGTATAAATTGTTACGTGTTTTCCTTCGAATAACTTGCGGAAGTGCTTGATAGACATGTAGATAGCTAGCAATTCTCTGTCGAATGTGCTGTATCTGCGTTGTGTTGGTGAAAATTTTTTTGAAAAATAAGCTAGCGGTTGCCATCCTTGCTTTGTTTTTTGTTGCAGTACGGATCCTGCTGCTAGGTCGGAAGCGTCTGTAAAAATAGCTAGTGGTGCTTCGTGCGATGGGTGAGCTAATAGTGCGGCGTTTTGAATAGCTTTTTTTGCTTTCTTCGAAAGCGTTGATTGCCTCTTCGTTCCAGGTGATCTTTGTTTTGTCTTTTTTCTTGCAGTTGTGTAGAAATGCGTGCAGAGGTGCTTGTATCATTGCTGCATTCGGTATGTGATCACGGTAGAAATTGATCATACCGAGAAATCTGCGTAGTTCTTGCACGTTTGTGGGCTTCGGGAACTTCGTGATGGCGATGACCTTTTCTGGTAAGGGTAGGATTCCATCCTTACTTACTATATGGCCTAGAAATTTGACCTTTTCTTGTCCAAACACACATTTTGATGGATTGATAGTTATGCCATTTTCTTCGAATCTTTTTAGTAGGGTGCGGAGATGTTGACGGTGCTGGTCTTCATCAGCGCTAGCAATTAAAACATCATCAACAAAACAGAAGGTGAAGGGTAGCCCCTGGAGTACCTGGTGCATGAATCTTTGAAAAGTCATGCCCCCATTCTTCAGGCCGGGGCATATTCGTGGAAATTCGTATAATCCCATGGGTGTGATGATCGCCGTCTTCTGTATATCGCTTTTGCGCACCATGACCTGTTGGTATGCTCTATTTAGGTCTAAAGTGGTGAATATGGTCTTGCCGTGAAGCTGGTTAGTGAAGTCTTTCAGCCTAGGTATTGGGTAACGGTCAGGCGTTGTGATGGCATTGAGTCTGCGATAGTCACCGACTAATCTTATTCCTCCTGTCTTCTTTTTCACTATGTGCAACGGTGATGACCATGGGCTCTTGCTTGGTCGGCATAGGCCTTGATCCATCATGTTTTCGAGTTCAGCTTTGACTTCTTTGTATAGGTGAGGTGGAATAGGTCTTGCGCGGCAATGCAGTGGTGGGCCTGATGTTTCAATGTAGTGCTCGACGTTTGTATTCGGCGATAGCTTCATTGCTGTCAGTCTGGTGATGCCGGGAAATTCTGCTAGTATTTTGTGATATTCGTTATCACTGTTAATAGTTGAAATTGTAGGTAAATTTGATTGTGTGACGTAAGAACTTGTTGCGAGTTTTGTTGTTTGATCGATAAGCTTCCTGTTTTTTATGTCGACTATAAGATTGTGGTGATTGAGGAAATCTGCCCCGATTATAGGCTTGCTGACCTTTGCAACGATGAATTTCCAGGAGTATGGTCTTCGCAGGTTTAGATCCAGAGTTACTGTTCGTTCGCCGTATGTGGGAATTACGGTGTTGTTCGCTGCGTATAAATTGAATTTTGTAGGTTCCAGTTTTGTCCCTTTTGGTGGTGGTAAAACTGATATGTTCGCACCTGTATCGACTAGGAATTGTAGTGCGGTCTTTCTGTCTTTAACGAATAAGCGGTGTGACTGACCTTCTGCTCTTGATCGTGCTGCGTGGAGCTGATTTTGATCTTGCCGTGGGCTGCTGTTGCTGAACGTGCAGGGTTCTGTGCACCTGTAGGCTCTGGCGCCGAAGCGACGGTGATAACGGCATTGCTGCGTCCGTGTTCTCTCCGTGCTTGTGTGGTAGGTGCTGTTACAGCGGGATCGGTAGTACGGTGAGCTCTCTGCGCTTTTGTGGGTTGTAAAAATCTGTCTGCGCTGTGACTTTGATGCCGATGATGTGTTAAGTGATACTGAGGTGTGCGGTTGCCTAGTGTTGCTGCGGCGTTGGGCGCGGACCTGTTTCGTTGCGACCGGACGCTCCTTCCAGATCGTTCGCTTGGTTTAACGGTTGCCGTGTTGCGTTCTTATAGGAACGGCATGGTGATCGGGTCTTCGTCATCATTAGTCCTTTTCAGGGCTGCACGGTATCAGTGGTCACTTGTCAGTTGGATGTCTCCCCGGGTTGGTTCACGAAGAGCCTGGCTGCTGGGCATCTCGTCAATCGCCCTGCCATGGCTGCTGGTCCTGGCCGATGCATCTGCGGGCTGGTACGGCTGCGCCTCTTCAGTGAATTAAGTGATTAAAGTGCTCTTAAAGTGAAACGGTGTCCGCCGCCATCGTTTCTTTGTTCAGTGATAATTAAAGTGCGCGTTGTTGGTGTTTGATTGCAATTCTTCCCCGTGGCTGATCTTCCTTTGTTGTGTTTGTCTCTTCTTGTTGGTAATTGTGATGTTGTCAGGTAATAGGAGGTACACCGGTATTGGTTGTGCAAGGAGGTAAGGTACCATGAAAATCGGAAAATCGTAAGTATCGTAAGTATACAAAAAATATAACTTATTTGACCATCATGGTTAGAGATTAATAAAATAACCATTATGGTTGAAATCTAAGTGTGAGATTCTATGTGTTATTAACCATCATGGTTAGAAGCTATTGGATGCAATAACCGTTATGGTTAAAACGTATGAAAGGGAAGTAAGGAAGGTTAGGGATTTAAATGGACAAAGAGATAATTATCGTGTTTAGGCTTTGAGACGACTGCCAAAGTCGCTAGAGGGTAACCATCGTAGGTAAAAAGAGATGACTATCGTGGTTAGACACTTAGAATGACCGACATGGTCATAAAGAGATAACCCACGCGGTTAGGGAGAGATAACCGTCGTGGTTAGACATTTAGGATGACCGACATGGTCATAAAGAGATAACCCACGCGGTTAGAGAGAGATGACCGTCGTGGTTAAACATTTGATGGTGGTAGCTGACGGTAGTGCTGGCTACCGCCAAATTATGTATGTGGCATTCCCTCAGTCACATAAATGGCGATGTACCATAACCATTTGTTGTATCTATATGCGATGGATATGTCGGTTGGCGAAATGGGTGTTGATCACAGAAGTAATCTCAGATTTATAATCAGATTTATTTGTGTAGTGTTATGCAGATTTATATCGACCCAATGAGGACTATCGTTTGTTTTTCCTTTTAACCCCAGCTTTACGATGAGCACGTACCAGGCACATGGTATTGACATACCGCCACCTAATTGCCAGCTGATAATAATATTTTATTTTTGAAGATCTCCTAAAAACATCTCAATAACACTTGTTCATCTCGAATATAGAACTCGAAACCTTATTATCTGAATTGAATAAGCTATACGAGGCTTCCCAAACTGCGTCGCAACGCCTCGGACCGTCGCGGCCCCTCCCCAAGGGCGTAGTAAGGCGATCCACATAGATCACTACATAGTATTAAACAAAGTCGCTTTCTCTGTCTGTCCCTATGTATGCTTAAATCTTTATAACTACGCAACGGATTTTGATGCGGTTTTTTTAATAGATAGATTGATTCTTGAGGAAGGTTTTAGTATATAAACCTTTGCAATATTCCCACGGGAACGAAAAATACGCGGGTGAAACCGTAAGCAGGTTGCTAGTAAAGAATAAAAATTAATATAATTGTCTAGTGAGCTAAACCTTAAGCAAAATCGCTTGATTCATTCGGGAGAGTTCGATTTTGTACCCTAAATCTAAATCGATCATCGCATTCAAAAGTAATATATTTTCAAAAATTGGAAGCAAACAAGCAAATGGCTCTCCTGATGGAAAGTGAAACTATCGCCTTTAGACACCAAATAAGTTAATGGTGCGTTGCTATCCGTGTGGCAGGATGATCATGACACACACATAAGTTTGCGTTGCGGAACTCTACCATCTAGTAGTAATGATGGTAAAGACACGTATAGCCAATCGGTTGCCTTTTACGACCTGCCTGGCAGAACGTCTGTCAATTCTTCAAATTCAAAGGAGCCACAGAATACGACGACAGGACAGGACCAACACGAGGACGTTTATTTCTATTAATTTAATGTAAAGCATATTATTTAAAAATATTAGGTTTATGCGGTCCCCCACAGCGTAGATATATATAACTTATAAGTAAAAACTTTGTAGCTGTTATTACTTCACGTATTACTTACTCCGTATGAAATTTACGTACACAGCTAAGATTTACGTTGTGGATAACCGCATGAACCTAATATTTTTAAATAATATGCTTTACTAATACATTAAATTAGTCCGCTAGTTACATATATATATATATATATATATATATATATATATATATATATATATATATATATATATATATATATATATATATATATATATATATATATGTGTGTGTGTGTGTGTGTGTGTGTATAACTAGCGGACCTTGCGAACTTCGTCTCGCCTAACATTCAAAGAATGATAAGATTTACGATTTTTAAACATTGATACAAAGTAGGCAAAGGAACAATATAAAAAGAGATACAAAAGTAATACATAATGGTGGTGCAACATCCCAAAATGGCCTACCACTCAGCATATGTTGGGATTATATGGAGATCCCAACCACAGAACACTGGAGACTAGTCTCCAGTATTCTGTGTCCCAACAACGATTTTCTGTGGTAGTCATTTACCTGAAAAAAGCAGCAACAGTCTTAACGTCTTTTTACACCTGGTAGTCCATTAATAATAACATATAAGTATAACATACATAATAACATAATGAATATGGTATAAAGAATATGATAATAATGATAAATATAAATAAAATATAAACTAAAAGTATCTACTCAAGTACTCAAGTACTTCAATGACACGCCAGCAAGATACATTTTTATTATAAATATCATATTTCAAAAAAACCTATTCCCGACGAAAGCAACTCCAAAAATACAAAAATCATATATAATTTTCAGCCGTTCTTGTTTTATATATGTATATAGATTAAGTAGTTATATATAATTGTTGTGCTAATTATTATTCGATATTTCCGAGAAATGGGAAGTGTATAAATTTGCACCCACTTGTCCTGATGATAAATCTGTGACATATGATTGGTAGATGGTAAATATGTTTACATATTATATCTCCAATAGACTGGTTTCCTTGCACGAACATTTCAGCTTCTTTGTACCCTTGTCGTTTTTACGTGTCGTCATTTTATCATGTAAACAAAGTCTAGGGGTCAATCCTGCTCAGAGTTGCAACTCAAAAACTAGTTTAATCGATTGTGTACATTCAAGTACTCTAAAGTACGATTCAAACCAACTGACTCGCATTGGCCCAGCTCGGACGGCAAATGAAATTGGAACGTGTAAATTTGAATTAAAGTTTATATTCCGTTACTCTCACATTCCACGACGACGGCTGCACGGGTCCCGACGACTACAAACTGCTCCATACGGCTGCGTAGACTTCGTACAGACTCCGTGTCAGATACACAAAGTACTTTGTAATACATGGGGCACACTAAAAGTTTTGCACTTCTAGCTAATCGGAACTATTTGAATTTCGAATGTTATATTTTTAAAACGTTGCAACCTTCTTAGTAATAAAAAAAAAACAATTGGCGGGAAATGATTTGTCAATTGTTTTTTTATCACACAGTTCTACGTACGCAACGAAAATGGAATTAAGACGAAAAGATTTTAGAGCGATAATTTTTTATGATTTTAAAAGTTCTCGTTCTCCGCAAGACTGTGCCGCTCGTCTTCAAAATACTTTTGGGAGAGAAGCACCTTGTTTGAGCACCGTGAGGCGATGGTTTGCTGAATTTGAGAGGGGTCGAGTTTCTTTACATGACGAATTTCGTGAAGGGCGGCCTTCAACTGCCGTCAACGAAAATAATGTGGCTACTGTTAAGTGGTTAATTGAAGAAAACCCCCGGATTACCTATGAGAAATTTCGAGGACTATTGGGGATTGGTATGAGTTCGGAAACTTTGTTGTCGTTGGGTCCCTCGTGAACTGTCAGCGGAGCAGAAGCGGGCTCGCGTGGAATGGTGCTCACAGATGCTACTGAAGTACGACCACGGACAGTCTAATGCTGTTTATGACATTGTCAAAGGAGACGAAACGTGGATTTATTGTTTAGAACCCGGAAAAAAACAGCAATGTTGTGAATGGGTGTTTGAAAATGAGAACAGGCCAACAAAAGTGGGACAGGCGAGAAACATTGGTAAAAAAATGATCGCGTTTTTTTTCTCAGCTACGGGTCCCACCTGTACAATTCTACTTGAAGATCCAAAGAGCGTTAATACCGAGTGGTATTCTACCAATTTTTTTCCCAGGGTGTTAGAAAAAGTTCGCGAAAGACGACCCAAAATCCGCATTCTCCTACACCATGATAACGCTTCTTCACACACGGTCAACAAAACAAAGTCGTTTTTAGCTTTCGAAAAAATACATCTCGTCACTTATCCTGCACATAGCCCTGACATAGCACCCTGTGATTTTTGTATGTTCCCCAAAATCGAAGATTTGATGAGAGGTTTTACTTTTACCAACTCTGAAGAGGCAGTGATAGCGTTCAATCAGCACGTAAAAAACATGCCTTCAGATCTGTGGTCCTCCTGTTTTAAAAAATGGTTCGATCGCATGAAAAAATGTTTAAAATGTAAATAAGGTTATTTTGAAAAGCAATAAATATAATATTTTGTTTATAACATGTTGTTTTTTTTTAAGTTACGCAAAACTTATTGTGTGACCTACGTATACCTAAATAGAGGCTTATCTCAAGTCATAAAATGGGTACAAATAAAATGATTTTATTTTCCATTTTTTATTTTCCATTCAAATAATCACATTAGATTTAAATTAAGTCCTAAATAAAGTTAATTAAATTAAGTCCTAAAACATATATACAATTTACAAGAAAAATTATCATTGCGATTTATTAATCTATATTATTATATTATATACCAGCTGTTGCCAGCGACTTCGTCCGCGCGGACTTCGTTTACTCCGCACTGCTTCTCCCCCGTAGGTGATAGCTTGATAATATGTAGCATATATGTTAACTCGACCTGTTAGTAATATTCATGCAAAATTTGAAGTAAATCCATGCAGTACTTTTTGAGTTTAACCCGGACATACATACAGACAAACAGATAAACAGATAAACAGACAAACAGACAAACAGACAAAAATTCTAAAAACTATATTTTTGGCTTCAATATCGATTGTTGATCACGCCTCGAGTATTCTTTTAAAAAATATTCAATGTACAGTTTTGATTTTCCTACGATTTTATTATATGTATAGATTAAACTCTGAGAAACAAAAGCGTTGACCTTTGAGCGGACTGCATTGAGTCGCAAACATTTTATGATGGGTACACTTTATATTTTTCAACTATTAAACATGGGAAAATTTCTAAAATTAAAGTCCCGGGGTTTTACCCGTATAATTCCCGTTCCTCTGGGATTTCCGGGATAAAAACTATTCTATGTCCTTTCTCAGATTTCAAACTATCTTTGTGCCAAATAGACCAAGAAGAGACAGACACACAATCAGAGTTACTTTCACATTAATAATATTAGTATAGATTTTTTAATACGAGTACCAAGGGATGACGACAAAGTTTTTTTATCTCTCAAGTGGTAGTTTAGAATTCTGCTAATTCATGCTAAATACGTATAATCTATATATTAATTACCATCTAATTCAGAACAACGCGCAGACGAGCCCCATTCGAATCAACTATTCATTTTTGTCAAATGGGCACCGACTGTGAATCGCTGTTCTGCCTTTCGTTGTTTGCTTTTATTGACACACCGTTAGATTGCTGTCTTTCCTCTAAGCAAATTTATGAAATTGTTCCAAAGTTTCTTAAAATATCAATAATTTATTTATCGTTTAAATAAAATTCTTATAGGGTTCCTATAAATCATACCAAATGGTCTGCAATGGTCCTAAGCGGATGCAGATCTTATGATTATAATCTATACATATTGTTACGAATAATCTAGAAGCGTGTAGAGTTGGAGCGCGCGCGCGCTAATTATCTAGAAATAAAAGAAAGAGATAGTTACTCCTATTGACAAACAAATAGATGACTGGGGCTATGCCATAATGGACTTTGTGGGGTATGGCATAAGGTTGAAAGTAGCGTGTACTAGGATTTATGACTCATAACATGTTTACGATAAGAAGTGATTCATTGTTTCCCGATACATTTAGATTTTTCTGGATCCAGCTAGGACTTTCCCCTGCCTATAAATACAGAGATGTTGACAAACACAAGGCAGTTTATATCAAGCGATCGAGAGCGATACATCAAGTGACCAAGTGCGAAGCGATAAGTGTTTTATTGTGTAGTGTTCTAAGTTCAGTGATAGTATAGTGAGTGACTAGCAAGTAGAGTGTATTTTAGTATTACGTTGTGTTGTGTTGTGTAAATACACGGATTTAATATGAGTGGTGTTTTCTTACAATTGCGAACCCGAGTACGTAACAACTGGTGTCGGAAGTGAAATTGTGTTAAAAAAATGCCACTTATTCCGAAGGAAGGTGTTACCACCAGGTCTCAGGCTGAGACACAGAGGGTGTCAGAGGACGTTGAGGTGCGTGCGGGTGATGAACCTGCAAGTGTTGCCAGCACGTCACTATCGTCGAGCGCAGTACCTACTGATCTTTCTGTCATACTGGCAGCTATTCAACAACAAATTCAGCAACAAAAAGAGCTACGGGAAACTATTCAGCAACAACGACAGGAACAGGAACAGCAACTACAGAAGCTACGGGAACAGATCAAGGAACATTTATCTGGCTTTGATGATAAATTGACAGTTATCCTGTCGCAACAAGACCAGCTTAAAAGCGATGTGGGCCTCGTGAAGCACGACATGAAGGGTGTTGAGAAGAGGGTTGACCACTTGGAGGCCAGTTGCGACAAAATTAATCAAAACATGGAGCAACTGGAGAGGGAAGTCATGAAAATGGAGATCACGGGAGTTAAGTCGGGTGCTACCATTACCAGTTGCTCTCTTTTTGCTGCTTTTGATGAGCTTTTGATGAACTTAAGAAGCGGTTGTGTGAGTCACCAATTTTGGGCTATCCTGATCGGAAAGGGCAGTTCATCGTAGACACATCTATAACCGCTCACACCACCAGCCATTTTCGTATTTTTTTCTAAAAACACACGGACCGTTACGCGCACGCGTTTCGAGTCCGTTCCGATGGACCGTGGTCACAAAAATGGTTTATGAATTGTTTGGATTGAATCCGATACTGTAAAGCGTATATTTCTTAAGAGGTCTTGAGCACTGCAATACACTGGTGTTAGAATTGTTTAATTTAAATGGCTTAAGCTACAAAATAATTCAGGTGTAACACGACACTTTGAGAAAAATATGACTACTTGTTAGTCGAGGATTTTTAATTCAAAAAGTAAATCGATGACCTATGCTTTTTATATTTTTTTTATATAATTGGTAAACATATACATACGGAAAAAAAATAAACAACATATATTATAGTACAAAAATATTTATTTACATAAATATTAATATCTTTTTTTTCATAATTAATACGTATTTTTTTTCGTAATTTTTAAATAATTTATTTCTTTTTCAATTTTACAGCTATATTAATTTTTTTTAAATATTGTTTAGGATATTTCACATTTACATCATATGATTTTTTTGAGATCATAGATATCAACACTAAAATTTACGAAAATAAATAAAAATAGGTACCGTCATACCTAGAGCGCTGATATCATTAAGTTGGTCATTAACGAAATATATGTTTTATTAATTGATATTTACAGTTTTTTGACAAAATTATTATCTAAACTGTTAGACCTTGAACTAATCTTGATTATAAATAAAGTTTACTTGTTGATTAATACGCTAAAACACTTTTAAATTAACCTGTACCATAAAGTGCAACCAACACATAACACACAGCACGAATCAAAATGGCGAACTAAGTTCTTTTATTTTTCCCCAAGAGCGTATTTGAAAAAAGAATGCCAATTGGATGTTATTCTATACAATGTTTCGTTCGAAAACGATAAAATACCATAGAGTATTGTATTAAAACTGGTAAATAGTGAAAATGTTGTTTTTTTTGTATGAAGTTAGCGTTGGTCCCTATAGAGACCATAGTGTATTAACGGCATTTTCACAGAGGTCTCATTAGTTACCAAAGTGATGCGAGCGGCTAATGGAAGTAATGATGTTCGGGACGAATATAACTAAGAGGGGGGTAGTGTTACAAATAATCTAGAAGCGTGTAGAGTTGGAGCGCGCGCGCGCTAATTATCTAGAAATAAAAGAAAGAGATAGCTACTCCTATTGACAAACAAATAGATGACCGGGGCTATGCCATAATGGACTTTGTGGAATATGGCATATGGTTGAAAGTAGCGTGTACTAGGATTTATGACTCATAACATGTTTACGATAAGAAGTGATTCATTGTTTCCCGATACATTTAGATTTTTCTGGATCCAGCTAGGAATTTCCCCTGCCTATAAATACAGAGATGTTGACAAACATAAGGCAGTTTTTATCAAGCGATCGAGAGCGGTACATCAAGTGACCAAGTGCGAAGCGAGAAGTGTTTTATTGTGTAGTGTTCTAAGTTCAGTGACAGTATAGTGAGTGACTAGCAAGTAGAGTGTATTTTAGTATTACGTTGTGTTGTGTTGTGTAAATACACGGATTTAATATAAGTGGTGTTTTCTTACAATTGCGAACCCGAGTACGTAACAATATAATAAAATCGTAGGAAAGTCAAAACTGTACATTGAATTTTTTTTTAAAAGAATACTTCTACAATCGACACCGAAGCCAAAAATATAGTTTTTAGAATTTTTGTCTGTTTGTCTGTTTGACTATTTGTCTGTTTGTCTGTTTATCTGTTTGTCTGTTTGTCTGTATGTATGTCCGGGGTAAACTCGAAAAGTACTGCTTGGATTTACTTCAAATTTTGCATGAATGTTACTAATAGGTCGGGTCAATATATAGGCTACATATTATCACGCTATCACTTACGAGGGAGGTGCAGTGCGGAGTAAAGAAGTCTGCGCGGACGATGTCGTGGGCAACAGCTAGTCTATACATATAATAAAATCGTAGGAAATTCAAAACTGTACATTGAATATTTTTTTAAAAGAATACTTGGGGCGTGATCTACGATCGATATAGAAGGCAAAAATATAGTTTTTAGAATTTTTGTTTGTTTGTCTGTTTGTTTGTATGTCTGTATGTCAGTTTGTCAGTTTGTCTGTATGTATGTCCGGAGTAAACTCAAAAAGTACCACATGGATTTACTTCAAATTTTGCATGAATATTACTAACAGGTAGGGTCAATATATAGGCTACATATTATCACGCTATCACCTACGGGGGAGTAGCAGTGCGGAGTAAACGAAGTCCGCGCGGACGAAGTCGCTGGCAACAGCTAGTAAAATATATTATTGATATTTAAAAGATTAAGTTTTTTATTTTTTTTTATTATTAAGTTTTCCCCCGCGTTGGTCCGGGCTCCCTTTGAACAATAGACCATCTGCCGTTCTGCCAGGCAGGTCTTAAAAACGGCCGATTGACTATACGTGTCACTGCCATCGTTATACTAGGCGGTGGAGTTCCGCAACGTCTCACCCGGGTATATAGTACTTCCGTCTTACCTATTCCTGCCACAACAGCGACATTGTCATTTTTCGGTTTGGTGGGTAAGGTAGCCGGTAGATTTATGTATTGTATAGATGTATTTATTACTATCCCGCCACACGAATAGCAACGCAACATTAATAGACACCAAAATAGATAAGTATATCTATAGGCGATTTTTTCCTTCCCATCAGGAGAGTCATCTGCTTATTTGCTATCTATACAACAAAATATAAAACTAAATGTGCACGAAAATTTAATTTAACTCTAACGTAAAATGTTCATAGTATACACTACAATGTTGACAAAGTATATTTGCCCCACAAAGTACAAAGTATTTATTTGTAATCAAATAAACTTTTTATTTGTAATGTAATAAACAGTAATAACAATAACACCGATATGACATTTTAAAACGTTGGCCATTACTGTCATGTGAGCAATTTTTTAGTCTTATAACGGACTTAAATCTAAATGAGGATTTTTGTCCTACACTATCATTTATTTTATTTATTTATCTTCATTAAACCACATACAGAATGTATAGGGTACAAATGGCGAGCTTAACGCATAAAGCATTCTCTACCAACTAACCATACGGCTAACCAGACAATCACACAGAGTGGTTAAATTTTCGTAATATTCTTAAATCTAGATTATATAATATATACATACATTCTTACATATATACATATAAAAATGCATATACAAATGTCTATGAAAAGAAAAACAAATTTCCATGTATAACAAGTTAATTTATGATATTCAAAACATTAGCCACGTGATGTTAGGATGTGCAGCTTAAGATTTGTTTTATACATAAAATCATACATCACAAATTGATAAAGTGTAGGTCACGCGCAATGTAGATTCCGAAGTGGCCCATTACAATACTGTGGATTAAAACGAGGGCTTTTTTGTTTCATACTATGAACATTTAACTTATTTAACGTCTATGACGGATATATCCACACCACAGGTTCGCCACCTATAAAACTTATCCAAGTACATTTTTTAAGTTTACTATTACTCAAAACATGTAAAGCCTCCTAAACCGTTATAGTTTTCCTATTAATTTTATTATATTTACTACTACTGTGAATTTTTTCCCACCCCCAAAACCAACCGTCTAGCTGCCAGAGGAAGGGGGACAGGGGACAGACACTTGACTCCAACAAAAATTAGCACTTAAAAGCATAAAAGCTTAATAATTTACAAACGAGTCACAATATTTTTAAAAACCTCTCCAACGATACCTTCACTACGGAGCACACGAGAAAAAAAATTGTCATGCCCACTTTATATGTAGAGGAGCTACTCAAAAAGTAATATTTTCAAGATTTATATATTATATATAAATCTTGAAAATATTATGTTACCGTAAAAACCACTTAACCACTAAGTTGCCGTAATTAATTTGTACATTCATACCAAATTACAACTTTTTAGTAGTAAGGATCTATAAGCTAGACTGCGGACGGACGGATGGACGGACATAGCGAGACGGA
Organism: Apodemia mormo; assembly: GCA_036924255.1. NCBI lineage: Eukaryota > Metazoa > Arthropoda > Insecta > Lepidoptera > Riodinidae > Apodemia > Apodemia mormo. Next base: position 35,350,260 of record JAUPFN010000007.1, read on the forward strand.
CATACAAGGTTTCTTAGTTTACTTCGGAATCCTAAAAACGTTTTGAACATAGAACACATAGCTGTAGGTCTTTAGATTACACATTGTTGTTGAAGGTGGATAATGCATGTCCATATAAGTAAAGTATAAAACATTTATATTTATTCTAATTAAATCTATATACGTAGCGGATAAGCAACAAATAAATATTACGCTAATGACTGCAAGTAAGCCATTTGAATATATTACATCCTTTTGCAGATAACCAAGTGGTTTATCTTCTTTTTGGAATGTGGAACCATTCCTTATGGGCTATTAACCTGGTTGATGTACTGAATGCATTGCGATGTAAATATTACAATTGCAATGGAAAAAAATACTATTAAGTGTAATATATTTAGAACCCTGTTCAAACTGTCAGCTTTGCTTGTTATTAAGTATATGCCTAACTATGGCAGCGTAGAATGTGTTTTTATTAATAGATATTTATAAGAAGAACGATAGCAAAACAAACATTCAATGTGAATTGTGAGAACATAAGAACGAGGATAGACCATGGAATGATATATATATACCATGTTCAGATAAATCACACCCTATCCAAAAATGTTTATAAGTCTTCATAATCGACATATTAAAAAACATTTATACTCCTTAATTCATTCCTCCTATTCCTCGTATTAAAAGATGAAATTAATTAAATTTTCAACTATTTGCGAACGGTTTTAGGTGAAAAGAAAGACGGCGGTTTAATAAATATATAAAACTCACTGAAGTAAAAAGACCCCTGCCGCATAATTATCCACTCACGTCATCTGTACACTTTCACCCACGATGCAGAACTTTATCACCTAGTAGTCACGATGATAGTGACATGTATAGGCAATTGTTTGCTTTTTACGAATTTCCTGGCAGAACGACAGATGGTCTACACTTCAAAGGGGACCCGGACCAACACGGAGAATCTAAGCTCCTATACCTTAGCAAAGAATTTAGAGCAGAGTTAAAAAATATAAAGTTTGTTGAAAACGACATTATTTAAACTTTTTAAATGCTACAACTTTTGAACGCGATAAACGGTATTGCTCTTTTGAGCACGACATTGAACGTGATTTTTAAGCTTCAAAGTTTTTTTTGTGTAGAATATCGATAGCTGCTGCATTAATGATATGTGTCGGTAACAAAGTAAATGAAGCGTTAGAAAAACTTGTTCAAAGCAATATTGTAAATCGAAGTGCTCCTTTTGTCATGCATAATTCTACAGTTATTCCAACGCTACTATGTATAAGTAAAAGGTGGTTATTAAAATATTATGAAAATAGGACTAATGCGGTCAAACTTCCATTTACGCATACGTAAAATTTGTGACGAAGCTCACGTGCATCGTGCTCTTAATTGTAAGTAAGGTAACAACTGGATTTGAGAGTCAAAGTGAGAATAGCATACTCAAATAAAATATTGGTCAAACGTAAACTATGCTAATGTAGATGGATGTTGATTCAGAGAAAGACCAAGACTGACTACTATGATCAAATTGGTCATTTGTCATCCATTGAGGTTCCAGTCGAATCTTGTGTCGGGGAAATCGTTTTAAATAAGTTTTTAATTAGTTTAGTAGTAAGTAGTTAATCACACATTATCGACAAAATACGTTTATGTTGCGAGAGAGCGATCTTTTAATACAGTCAGCAAAAAATATGACTTAGATTTATTTAACACCAGTTGTGCTTTGGTAGGACGGCGATTAAATGCAAAATTGTTTTATAGTTTTTAACTTTATGTTATTTTTTTATTACACATATATAAGCTCACAACTATTAGGTTTATACTCTTATACTTAAGCACCTGTATCTGGCTTAACATTGCTATGTATAAATTGGTATTATTTTTAATGTACTAGCTGTAGGTTCTCCCATAAATAAATAAATACGGGAGATTGATAAAGGTCTAAAGAAAGTTCGCCTAGAAATTTGACCACTTGTCACATCATATGATTTAATGACATCGCAGGAGCATTGTAACTCTGCTTACTCTTTCGAGATAGAGATGGGTGTGACGATTGTTGATGTTTTTTCATTACAAATGCCCATAATTCTTTTCCAAAATCTTTAAATATTTGTACTTTACTAGATTATGTTATAATCAGTTATTAAAAATATTTATTTACATTTTTTAATTATTATAAATATTATGTTATCACGTACATAATTTAAGGTCGAAAAACAATATTGGTGCAAAATTGAGAAAGGGCTCTGTTGGTAGGACGTATGTAAAAATGGCAGATGAACGATTAATACAAATATACAATGAGAATGTGAGTGGATGTAGATACCGAAAGAAACCAATACTGTAATACAATTTATAATGAAATAGTCACCTGCTGCCCAAAAGTGGTGTTAAGAGTTTTTAAGATCGACGTGTTTGCATGAAAAATAGTATGAACGTGGAGGAGGCAAAAAATCGTGATGCACGCATTCAATACTCAATGCCTAACTACACGAGATTTAGCGTGAATATATTATGTATGTATGTAAAAACTTATAAAAACCATATGCTTTTAAATAAATATTCCCCATATCTAAAATTCCTTGAGCATTGTACAACCTTATAAGTGAAAAAATTCCAATCGACTTTGTTTCGTGTAGTTGGAGAATAATCGCCATTTCTGATACAACACTACTTGATGGTCGCGTAGTCATATTATATAATTGACACCGAACATGTAGAGCTTCAGTTGATGTATGACTTCTGGGGGGCGAATACATACCGTTGCTGCAATAAATACAAAATGATCTGGAAAACAACAATTGTCGTCATTCTAGCAGTTGGTGAGTAATTATTTTGTATCCTAATTACTAAGGCAATGTTTTATTTTTATATTGTAGCAAATATCTCCATTTTAATTTTATAAATTAGCAAGTAACCAGATAGTTCTCCTGGTGAAAAGTGACTCGCCTATAGACAGTAAAGTTGTTATACTTTCAGCGGGAACGGAATCCAACATCCATTAGTTAATATACATTAATACTGGTATATAATAATTAATAATACCTACTAGTTTATAATAATACTAGCTTATTATTAATAGTAGTATAAATATTATCCTATTTCACTGTGTCGGTACGGGCTCCTTTGAAGAATAGACCAACTGCTGTCCTGCCAGGCAGGTCGTAAATTGTGACCGATTAGCTATTCATGTCACTACCTTCGTGACTTCTGGGTGTTAGAGTTCCACAATGTCTCGCCCACGTATATGGTACCACTGTCTTACCTACTCCTATCGTAACAGCGTCAGTGCTTGTAATTGCTTTGTTCTGGTTTGAAGGGTAAGTTAGCCGATAGACTTATGCATGTGGCACTGTTATTTGCTACCTAATGATATAATAAATAGCTACCTGGCCTTTTAAACCGGACAGTGACAAGCACTAACACTATTGCAGGTAGGAATAGGCAAGATGGTGGTACATACCCAGTCGAGACGTTGCAGAACTCTACCACCTAGTAAGTACCTAGTCACAATGTGAGTAATATGTATTAGGCTTTTTTCCAAGGATTTATAACGTTATAATATTGATATGTTTGCGTCGTCGTGATTGGTTATGGTATATGTTATTATGACGTTGACTTCTAGCGCTAGTTGGCGAACCAATCACGAAACAGCATGAAACGCGGCGAACCAATCACGAAACAGCAAACCTATCGATATTATAACTTTTTAAATCCTTGCTTTTTTCACATTTTAGGGAATGCCTATTAATAAGACAGTTTGTTACATCTTCAAACGGAGATAATCTTAGGGAAAAGATAAGGATCGTCTAGACACTAAAGATGTTAATGGTGCGTTGTCATTCATGTGGTAGGGATGTAATTCCATATGAATTATTAAGATAATGAAGGTAGCGGGGACGGCTACCTTTACCTTTCAGAAGACGACATTGATAAGCACACCTCTTGTGGTGAGAAGTGGTAAAGCGGTGATACCAAAACCGCTACCAAAAATATTAATAGCCACGATGGGATACGATGGGCCTTTTATTAACTGCTTGGCAGGAAGACAAAAGAGGCCCAGACCTACGAGAAGGAAACATCTTAATATAATAAACGAGCGACCTGCAAACGGTTTCACCCGCGTAGCTTTTGCTCCCGTGGGAATATCGGAAAGGTTTATATACTAAATCTTTCCTCAAGAATCAATCTATCTATTAAAAAAACCGCATGAAAATCCGTTGCGTAGTTTTAAAGATTTAAGCATACATAGGAACATAGGGATTAGGGACAGACAGAGAAAGCGACTTTGTTTAATACTATGTAGTGATGCCATAGTCTGTTTGACTGATACGCTTTCACGGCTAAATCACTGAATCGATTGTAATGAAATTTGACAAGGAGGTAGTTTAGAACCGGGGTCAAAAAGGAACTACCGTTTTTCCAAAAATCAACACCTAACGGGCTGTAGCAGGAGATGAAAATTTCTATGAAAGTAAATACACAAACGACTCTCCTGCCTACATGACGATCACTTAAAACACTACTTTTTTAATTTTACATTCAAGAGATATCATCATGAAGTCCCAGGTTCGATCGCTGGGTCAGGCAAAAGTATAATTTGAGGTTTTCACGGAGTAATCCTCGAAAGCAGAACGAAGTCTAGTAGTTCAGTGATTGCACCACACGTAGAAAACCGTGTGTCAACACGATGAGCACGTAAAAGTATCGAGCAAGGTTATCGCAAGAAACAATCTATAGCCATTATTAAATGTGGAAAATGTAGCAAATTACCATTGCCGATACATGACGATCACTTAAAACACTACTTTTTTAATTTTACATTCAAAAGATATCATCATGAAGTCCCAGGTTCGATCGCTGGGTCAGGCAAAAGTATAATTTGAGGTTTTTACGGAGTAATCCTCGAAAGCAGAACGAAGTCTAGTAGTTCAGTGATTGCACCACACGTAGAAAACCGTGTGTCAACACGATAAGCACGTAAAAGTATCGAGCAAAGTTATCGCAAGAAACAATCTATAGCCATTATTAAATGTGGAAAATGTAGCAAATTACCATTGCCGATACATGACGATCACTTAAAACACTACTTTTTTAATTTTACATTCAAAAGATATCATCATGAAGTCCCAGGTTCGATCGCTGGGTCAGGCAAAAGTATAATTTGAGGTTTTTACGGAGTAATCCTCGAAAGCAGAACGAAGTCTAGTAGTTCAGTGATTACACCACACGTAGAAAACCGTGTGTCAACACGATGAGCACGTAAAAGTATCGAGCAAGGTTATCGCAAGAAACAATCTATAGCCATTATCAAATGTGGAAAATGTGGCAATGGTAATTACCACCCATCTCGCTAATCTTAAAACCAGTATATCGCGGCGAATATGTACCTTCAGTAAACTTTGTCTAACCCGTAAGGTGACTGGCTTGATGGTAATAATTTTAAGGAATTTTTAAACAATATTGCTATTTGACTTTTACCCGTATTAGTCCGAGCTCCTTTTGAGGAATTAAACCATCTGCCATCCTGCCAGGCAGTTTCTAAAGAGCGAATGATATGACATCCAGACCATCTTGACTAATAATTGGTAGACTTCCGCAACGTCTTGCCAGGGTTTGGTGCCACCGCTTACCTATTACTACCGCATAATTGTCAATGCTTGTCACTGTCGTATTCCAGTTTAGAGGGTAAGGTAGCCGGTAAACTTATATATGTGGCATTACTATTTCACCATACGGAGACAACGCACCATCAACATTTTTGTCTATAGATAATGATTATCTCTTTCCATCAGGAGAGTTATTAATTTGATTGTTATCTTGTTATATAAACAAAGTTGGGATAAGAGAAAATCACAGTCTTTAGACATAATAGCTGTTTCTAATTCGTTCCTACCATAATGTCACATCATGGAAGTTAACACAGTTGGTTTATCGTCGGTGCGTTGCTCTACGGGGCTGTGACCTATGGGCGTTCCGACAATTACGAAGTGAATAACAAATTGAATTAAACATTTCAGAATTTATTAACAAAGTGCATAATGGATTTGATTAAAGAGGAAAAAATATTTTGTCAGCCATTTTGATCAGGAATGGAAATTTTAATTCAATTTCCAAAATGTTGACGCTTCCAAAAACTTCATGCATTTCGATAATAAATTCTTTTTTTTTCTTTAAATATTACGTCAAAACATGTATTGATGTTTAAATTTGTCATAACGTGAATATTTTGTAAATAAGTTTAAACGCGAAAACACGTTGGTACTATTAAATTTAAAAACTGGTTGGTAATATTAAATTTAAAAACTCTTGAATTTTAACTGAATTACAACACTGAATAGGAAATAGTATTTTTACAGATTGTTGTGCACCAAAAATATATTTAATCCCAATTTTTTGTAGCTAAGGCTTTCTCAAAAATTACTATAACAAGCTCTTTATTTTTTATTAGTTGTTACACGCGACTTCATTCTCGTGATCCAAAATCATTACTACCTTTTGTAAGTAGTTAAACATAGCCTTTGTCACTCCCAGATAGCTTTCTAATAGTAAAAAAATATTGGTACAAAAACAAAAATACAATTTTTTACATTTAACATTACAGCGCCGAAATATCGGGAAAATCATTCATCAACTAATCGCGGTTGATTTTTAATAATTCCTTTGAAAAAAGCCGCGAAAGCTTAAAATTATACATAGATTTGTTATTTTGTTTGCATCGCAATTAAGTGGTTTACCTATTCACTAATTCATGCATTAATTTGCTTAGTTTAGACAAATATGGCTAAAATCAAAAATTGTAGTCCAAACTCCCATGTGTCAGATGAGCACGTGAATGTGTCAGGCTCAATTAACGCAGTAAACAGGATAATTCAAAATAATAGTGATCTAACGATGCACAATGAAAAAGTAATTTGCCCGAAACTGGAAAATTATCCGATTTGTCATTCATTCCACCCGTTTCATCGTTTAATAATTAAATACTTTTGAATCATTTTCATCAAGTGCCGACGGTGGAAAGTATCTAATTATTGGCTAATCGTTGATGCGGTACGAGTAGACCTTTGGGGATATGAGTGCGACTGTACACAGGGAGTCACAAAAATCTGTCCGACCCAAATGGGACTCATAGGTAGGTCGATAACAGTATTAAAAAAAATGAAATAATTCCAATTACAAAAATAAAAATATTATGGAATTCTAAAATTTTCGTATTTACCCTTCAAATTCCCTAAAATTAAGCGAATAATTTAATCTGAACAATACCACGACGGGTCATTCTCAGTGCATCATAACGTAGTTGCCTCAGTATCTGTCATAATTTTTTGGTTCACAATTTTGTTGCCAGAATGACATATAAAATATAATTTAATATGTCATTCTGGCAACAAAAAGATTAATTATTTTGATCGAGGAAAATTTAAACCCACAATAAAATAACATACATATGATTGCATTAAGCTGATAAGAATGCTTTTGACCTGTGCTTTTCAAACTGTTCATCGCATTCCAAGGTTGTCGTTAAGCTATCCACATAGATAAGATTTCTGCGTTGTTGAACTCGAACAATAACAATTAATACAATAATTGTTCAGTGTATTCAGTCTTAAGCTCAACGACGAGCTTAAGCTATACGACAAATAGGTTTAAATTTAAAACCTCAGTTTCTAAGGAATATCGTGTTAGCCAACAAAGTAAAACAAATATTACTTTTCGTTTTTATTCTCATGCTTTTATTATAAATATTATAAAGAGTTCCTTTGATAACTTGCTACTAGGCTATAACTACAATTATGCCCCCGTTAGTTAACAAGACGCATATAACAAGAAGTTAAAATGGAGGAAAATACCCAAGCGAATGAAACAGGAAATCGTGTGTTTTTCTTTACTTACGGAAAATAATTTCATACTGAAAACTGAAACTGGTAACCGCAAAATTTTCTTTTGATTTGAGATAACAACGTAGTAATATCTTATATAAAAGTAGTAACATTTTATACCTATTATTTTATTTTAAGTATTTTAAAAATCTTTTCTACTTATTTAAAAATATTACAAAAACATTATGAACTAATTAACTGCTGGAATAGATACATATTGCAAGATGCGTGGTGTAATCGCGATCTAAATATAAAAATTAAAAAATAAAGGCAGACCCGCCTTTTTTTCTGATCTCACCAATTTAATAAATAACTCAATTTCAGAAAAAATGTTAAATGTGCTCTTTCAACTAACAGAGGCAGAATTACGAGTAGACGGTGATTTTTAGCCTAGTAAAAAATTTGGGTTGCAAAAAATTTCAAATATCCAAGGGTGTCGCAGTAAAAATAAATTTGGGAAGTCTTGCCTATGACGATCTGATAGAGTTTTTGAAACACACCATATTGGAATGTAACAATTTATTGAGATCAGTAATTCTAGCCATTATCTCTACATCTGAACTGATAGACATTATGTCACTTACGTAAGTTGTTTTACCTTTTCATTATACATATTCATAATGAATTAATTAAGTACCTACTATTTATATATTAATTCGAGAAGCAAAAAATTTGTACCCCTTTTAAGACAATCACGCGAACGGTGGATTATGAAATTTGGCACAGTTAAAGTTTATAGTGCAGAGGACTACAGGAGTCTAATATTTTCAAATAACATTAGAAATACATTAAATGATTAAAAATTAACCTTACACATAAACGTTCATGTGGCATACATGATATACACATGCGCATGTAAACAATTTTTGTACAGCTAGTCTTTTTAGTCTATTAGTCTAAAGTCTATGGACTCGATTATAGTGTAATTTTTTGCTATTACTTTAGACATGTTAATTAAATTTACTATTAATTTATCTTTGAAATATATATGACATTCAATAAGTGATCCAAATGTATCCTATTTTGAATAAAAATTATTGATGTTGATATTGAAAAAAGATTTTATTGATTGATTTTATTGTTTAGGCTATGGTCGCATTTTGACCACAGGACGATCGCTAGTAACCATAACAACATCAATAAAACAGTCAACTTTTAATTATAACTAACTAGCTGATCCGGAAAACGTTGTTCTGCCTTTTTAACTACTCTTATTTTTTCTATATTTTCTCATCTTTTAAACCTTCCCTGGACTTCAACAATTAATTCAAAACCAAAATTAGCCAAATCGGTTCAGCCGTCTTCGAGTTTTAGCGAGACGAACGAAACGGACAGCAATAGATTTTTATATAATATTGTTAATGTACATGTATGTAAATTGCACTCAACTTACTCTTCATAAATTTATTTTAAGGGAATTATTCGTATTTCTTCACTAGTATTGTAAGTTAAATGTATAAGTTGATACCAAATAAATATTTGAATTTGAATATTTGAATATATATAGATAAGTAAATGAGTAAATAGCGTCACGCCCCTATCTCCGACCATCGTGATTACTAGGTGATAGAGTTCCAAAATGTCTCGCCCGAGTATTGCCTATTCCGACCGCCTTTTGATACAGTTTGGAGGGTAAGGTAGCTGATAGACTTATGCATGTGGCATTGCCATCCCCTACACGGATAGGAACGCATCATTAACATCTTTGATATCAATAGACAATGGTTTCTCTTTCCATCAGGAGAGCCTTGTTTGCCATCTAATGATATGTAAAAAATATATTCCCTGCTCCTTAAATTCCATTCAATTCTAATGATTTATTTGTGAGGATAAATTCGCATTGGTTGCTTGTTTTTTCTTAAATTGATTTATTTACAATTACCAACAAGACACACTGAATGTATGCAAAACGAAAATTATAGATTTAAAAAATTTTAAGAGTCGCCTCAATCATTGGTAATCGGAACTTTTATTTAGCGTTCATAGTAACTCTATAATTAAAATGACATTCCAAAATAAATGATTATTAATTAATTATGGAGATAAAAACTAAATAAGAAAAACGTGTTTTTATTATGAACAAAAAAACGATAATTTTTCAGCTAAATTGGCATATTAATTTTAACAGGAAACGTTCATCTTATCATTACATCATTATAATTATTCATTCGTTGTAGTTATGTAATTATTTGCATACTTATGTGTCTATCTTAAAGCTCTAAGCTTTTATTCTGTTAAATGCCTATTACATTTACTAAAAAATCGAATGACTCATCTCTGTTACAAAATTTACCCATACCTCCTATATTTATAAGCGTAATAGTATTTATTATATACTCTTAACTATAGTCAATATTGGGTTTATATATGAATGTTTGTTACTCCTTCAAACTGAAGTAGTTAGATTTGGATGAAATTTAGTATGAAAAAACATAGATACTTTCAATGTTTAAATATTTTTGAAATCGAAGAGCAAGTTGCGCAGCGAACTTAGCAAAAATATAAAGTTAATAAAAATATAGTTTTACTATACAGTCTGACATTATATATTATGTCACTACCAAAATGAAACACATTCGAATATTACACGATGCGCTGCATGTCTGATTGGTGTCCCCTCTTCCTGTGCAGCATATCAGACGATTTACCAATTTACCTCGTCAAAACGGCCGGCAAATACAATCGAAACGGATTTCAACACTATTTTTAGGTTGATTCCTTGAGTGCTTTTCCTATACATAATGAATACTCTATAAAAACAGCATTAAAAGACAATAAACTTGAAAAAAATAATTCCAAATATTTATTTATCTTAATAGGATTTACTCTTTGAATATATAATTTATCAATGTTTATGGCCACTACCCACAATAATTATAACAGTCATGATCGTTATTGTGTAAATAAATATTTTAAAATGGAATAGGTTACCTACGTCGATAGATAAAAAATGGGTAGACATAAATATTCTGAATAATGTTTGTTATATTTTTTTATCGAGTAGCAAATAAGAAAGCGACTCTCCAGATAGTAAGATAAAATCTGCAAAGACCAAAAATCATAATGAAGCCTTGCTTTTTGCGTGGCTGGATTTAAGAAAGATACATACTCAAATTATCCAATTACCTTAAAATCTAAGCCAGATGACATCAGTGACAAGCACTGACATTTTGGGTTGAAAGAAATATGTAACGACATGGTACCATACAGCAGCGATACTCCGTAGGTATAAGTTTATCGCCTAAATGCTACGAAGCTTTGTCTAATATCTGTTAAAAACATAATACAGAAAAACTATTTATTTATACCACTTTTTTACTAAGTGTTAGAGTTCACTTTTGTCCGGGTCTGGTACCACCGCCTTACCTATTCCTGCCGCAATAACGTCAGCGCTTGTCGCTGTCGTGTTCCAGTTTGGAGGGTAAGGTAGCCGGTAAACTTATGCATGTGGTATTAGACCACTCGCCACAAGATAGCAACGCACCATTAACATCTTTGGTGTGTTATAGGCGATGGTTGACTCTTTCCATCAGGAGAGGCATCTGCTTATTTGCTATCATATGACATAAAAAAAAACTTAAAATTATGAAATTTAGTAAGAAGCAATTTCTTACTATACATGGAAAAGAAAAAACTCGAAAACCGTAATTTTTTAGTTACATCATAAAAAAACAATCAAATAATGACAGTGTATGTCCATGTTTTGCTTTTTCATAAGGGATTCAAAACCAATAGGGTACTTCACGTTGATCTAGAATCATGAAAGAATGCGGGTGAGACTTCATACATCGTTTCTTTAGTTATCACCTTATAGTTTAATATATTCCGTAAGATTCTATGACAACTCCTTAACTTATCTGCATTTAATAAATATTTTTTAAACTGACCGCTCCGTTGGTCGAGTGGTTAGAGACCCTGACTACGCAATCAACGAGGCTCGGGTTCGATCCCCGACGGGGACAGGCATTTGTGTGATGAGCATAAATGTTTGTATTTCCGGGTTTGGGTGTTTATTATATATATTCTAGTATTTATATATGTATTTCTATGTATTAGTATCGTTGACTAACACCCATAATACAAGCAAATAATTTGCTTACTTTGGGGTTAGATCAGTAAGTGTAATTTGTCCCGTGAATTATTATTATTATTATATTATTATTTTTTAAACTTGGGGAGTAGTAGCTAATTAAAATTGGAATGTAGGTAAGGTTAACGTAAACATTCAATTCAGTTGTCATAAGGGTGTCTTTAGTACAACCTGTTTATCTTAGAAATCTAAGTTAGATTGACAAAATTCTGAGCTAAGATTTTGCCAAGATATTTTTTAGATACTTAAAATAAAAAAATAAAAAATAAATTAACTTTAAATTATTCTTAAGTACAAAAACAGGAAGAATTTTTTTATGAAATGACACATATAATGAAAATTGTTATGTATAAACTTATTGCCGTTTTAATGCAAATGTAATTATAATAATTTTATGCAATGGTAACACTTTATATATGATGATAGAAGTCAATCAAATTAAAGTCACAATATTTTATATGATTGTTCCTAGTGATATGTTTTATTTTATTTATTTAAAAAACATTTGTGGGACCAAGTATCTTCGGCTAATCGTGGGTGCACTTTTTGTACCTCTACCTACCTCTTCGGGGATATGGGCGTGAAGATACTTTTTTTTTAAGGCTACCTTTTGCACGTAACCCTAGAAATGCGAGTACAATTCAAACTTGACCAGTTTTTACTATCAATTATGCTGTATTTCAGTTTTTGTTCTTTGCTTATGCTTCTGCGCTTGTGAGAGATGAACTCGGGCTGTATGTCTGTAAAGTCAAATGATTTAGTCTTTATTAGGACTGAACTATCACGGGAAAATTGTATGTTCTATAAAAATAGGGGTCTGGTTTAGAAACGTGCCGCATCGATAGAGGAAATCTAATGCTGTGGAGGGCTTCTAGAAGGTCTTCTGATAACCCCCGTTGGTTTTTTTTTTGCCGGAGACGCAATTTAAAAGTATAGTTTTAGGTTAGGCGCGAAATATTTACGATAAACTGTACTCCGCCCGTAAGTTTTGCGTTGGTATTTTTTATACAAAGATCTTTATTAATTCAATCTATACGCAAAATTTCAATTTGCGGAAACGCTTATTTTTTTATTGAAAAAAAATTATGAAAACTTTGTTTTTCGGAAAATTATGAAACATACTCAAATAGCTTTGGTTTTTGTTTTCAGAACTAGTAATCTTCTTTAATTGATGTCAGATCCGAATCAGAGCACCCTAACTTGCATGTGGTCTTGTTTGCCCTACCCCTAGAGTGTTTTTTATAATCGAGAAGGCGCGGATGGAGGCAGCCCCTGCCCGCTGTAACAAAGCGTAGGCACCTTGCGAGCCGTAGCGGCCGAGGCTGGTCCAAAAAGCCGAAGCTGCGAAGGCGAGCAATGGTGCCTGCCTATGCTTTGTTACGTAAGGGCGAAGGGGCTGCACTTCTCACAGCGCCGTTTCAGGCGGGGCGTTTAAGGGGGGTTGAACACCCCTCCCCTCCCCCACCCATTCCCTCCTCCCCCTGCCCCCTATCGATCTGGCACTTTTCTTAATTGTTACCAAAAATAGCATTAGTATTGTTCAAATAAACTATTTTATGATAGCATATTATAGACTATAAACTATATTTTTCTAGCGCGCTACGTTATAGACTATATTATAACGTGTAACTGGAAAACTCATCGCGTGAGGGTCGAGATAGCGCGTGACTTATCACGTCATACAGCGAGGCGCGAGCGCTAGCTTAAGGTGACCGAGCGCTATAACAATAACGCTATAAACTATGTTATTACGTCTAGCGTCTACAGTCTAACACGTTAATCCTTAGATCGTGTAGTTCGTAACTTCGTAGGTTATAATATTACAACTACGGCCTACGCTAGCTGCTAGGTATAGAGGTGGCGTTATGTTATAGCGCCATATGCGAATCTAAATAGCGTACACTATACGTTGAGTATACATAGCGCGTTATAATATAACGCTATGCGCTTTATTAACCGCCATTAAATAGCATTATTGTAGCTTAGCTATTTAAACAGAATAACAAACGGAAGATTAACAATTCAACAGATATAATGCAAATATGAACGATTTATTATCGCAAATTTTCTTTGATTATTGACAGACCTTTCTACAGCTTAAGACCATCGTGACATAATATGATAACTTTGTAGAAATTAGTCAGAAAAATATTTTGACACTGTTAATCTTACTTTAATGTCACATTTGGTAACGTTACGAACATTACGGTAAGTAACGTTCAATAATTACACGTGACTTATAATCTGACTTGTTAATTCCAAAGGATACACATTCCGGTAATCTAATTAGTTTAAGTAAACAAGTGTTAATCAGATTTGTGCAGTATTTAACAAACAAAGCAATTTGTCACGTAGAACGGCTCGAAACATATTAGGATTAGATAACAAAGGTTAGGAGGTCGTTTGTATCATATACGTATTGTCATAAAATACCTACTTATGATTATACTTAATAAAAGTCAAAAAGTTATCACTATTCCACAGAGAGAGTAATAAGAATGGAATATTTATCATCTTTTTCATTGTAATTAGATAAAATAATTATTCTGTATTAAAATACCTACACGAGGACGTTTTCACTTAGTATAGCATACGGGTTGCAAAAGGTTATTCACCTGCCCGCTCAGGATTTGAATGTGAGGTACCTATGAGATGGAGCTATTCGTCGACGTCGACAAATAGGTCGACTATAGGTAAGAGGTAGGTCACACTATAAGTTTTGCGTAACTTAAAAAAACAACATGTTATAACCAAAATATTATGTTTATTGCTTTTTAAAATAATCTCCTTTATATTTTAAATAGTTTTTCATGCGATCGAACCATTTTTTAGAACAGGAGGACTACAGATCTGAAGGCATGTTTTCTACGTGCTGATTGAACGCTATCACTGCCTCTTCGGAGTTGGTAAAAGTAAACCCTCTCATCAAATCTTTGATTTTGGGGAAAATACAGAAATCACAGGGTGCTAGGTCGGGGCTATGCGCAGGATGAGTGACGAGATATACTTTTTCGGAAGCTAAAAATGACTTTGTTTTGTTGGCCGTGTGTGAAGAAGCTTTATCATGGTAGGAGAATGCGTAAACACCCTGGATAAACAAATGGTAGAATACCACTCGGCATTAATACTCTTTTGATCTTCAAGTGGAATTGTACAGATGGGACCCGTAGTTAAGAAAAAAACGCAATCATTTTTTTACCAACGTTTCTCGCCCGTCTCACTTTTGTTAGCCTGTTCTCATTTTCAAACATCCATTCACAAGATTGCTTTTTTTTTCGAGTTCAAAACAATAAATCCACGTTTCGTCTCCTGTGACAACGTCATAAACAGCATTAGAATGTCCGTGGTCGTACTTCAGTAGCATCTGTGAGCACCATTTCACGCGAGCCCGCTTCTGCTCCGCTGTCAGTTCATGAGGGATCCAACGACAACAAAGTTTCCAAATTTTCAATTCTTCGTGTAAAATTTTCTGAATTTGTCTCATAACAATCCCCAATAGTCCTCGAATTGTCTCATAGGTAATCCGGGGGTTTTCTTCAATTAACCGCTTAACAGTAGCCACATTATTTTCGTTGACGGCAGTTGAGGGCCACCCTTCACGAAATTCGTCATGTAAAGAAACTCGACCTGTCTCAAATTCAGCAAACTATCGCCTCGCGGTGCTTAAACAAGGTGCTTCTCACCCAAAAGCATTTTGAACACGAGCGGCACAGTCTTGCGGAGAAAGAGAACTTTTCAAATCATAAAAATCATCACTTTAAAATCTTATCGACCTAATTCCATTTTCGTTGCGTACGTAGATACTACTTTGATGTGTGATAAAAAACAATTGACAAATCATTTCCCGCCAATTGTTTTTTTTTATTACTAAGAAGGTTGCAACGTTTTAAAAATATAACATTCGAAATTCAAATAGTTCCGATTAGCTAGAAGTGCAAAATTTTTAGTGGGCCCCATGAATTCCACGACGCAGGTAAACGTTATTTCTATTTTTGGGTTTTGACATATCGAGTGGGATCACTTGTGTGACTACTTTTTTCGTAATTAACAGTGCGACCAACTGCACTGCGTAATGAACAGTGCAGTTGGTCGTATAACCGTAACTACGAAACTAGGCTTAAAAGGCGGATAGAGCGCTCGGCCAAAGCTTATCTCATCTCTCTGACGATAAGTAAAAGAGCAAGTGGGGTCGGGATTTCGGCTTGGTATTAACTCTTAACCATGGTCTTAAGTAATAGCTGGCCTTAACACTAGGCTGCAATGATGCGTGTATGAACTGGGAAGGGACCATTAGGATCGGATTAGACATGACGTAGCCTGCTAACCCTAGTCACGGCCGGGGTGTATTGGGCCGCGCCCCTCACCATTGTTTGAGTGTCTCATAGCGTTGTGACGCCTCTTTGAAATATTGTTGTAATGTTGGGAGCTAAATTATTATGTATTTATATATAATATAAATACATAATAATTTAGCTATATTATATGTATTTATATTATATAATATAAATACATATAATATAGCGATTGCCGCAGTCAAAATTCGACCATACACTAAACAATAAAATCACTTTAAGTTTGACAACTGACAATAGATATACGTATTATGTGTAATAATATTACCATGCACGTCACATGAATGCAAGGATTTAAAACGTTATAATATCGATATGTTTGCTGTTTCGTGATTGGTTCACCGCGTTTCATGCTGTTTCATGATTGGTTCGCCAACTAGCGCTTGAAGACGTCATAATATCATATACCCAAGGAACTTATATACCTACGGTAACTGGAATTGTTACGAAACAATATTTGAACAATAAAAATGTACTTTATTTCGTTACTAATAAAGTTGACATTTGTTTCTTACTTAACAGAGGGGAAAAACGTTCTGAGCAAGACAACGACAAGAGTGGATATTGTCCCTTTCTTACAATTGCCAGTGTAAATAAAACTATCTGATGGTAGATTTTATATATTCAGTAAACGTTAAATTCCTTTTATTCATACACGTCGTTAAATCTATTAGCATAAAATGTATTGTAATTAACATAGTGAGTTCTAAAATGTGCTTATTTTAATTATTACGTAATTACTTATGCAATGCAAAAACTGTTTCTCAAATTAGTAGAATTACTTAGTAGTAATTTGCAAACTATGCATGGCCGCACTTATATATATGGCGAATGGCGCTTTATTTATTAGAAAGAGACACACTCCACCCATGTCGTGGTACTCTTTGGAACGATTTTGAAGCGCGTGTGAACATTCCGGATAGAATGTAACTTCCTTGCATATACCCAAGGAAGTTATATTCTACCCGGAATGCTTACACGCGCTTCAAAATCGTTCCGAAGAGTACCACGACATGGGTGGAGTGTGTCTCTTTCTACTAAATAAAGCGCCAATCGCCATATATATAAGTGTGGCCATGCGTAGTTTGCAAATTACTACTAAGTAATTCTACTAATTTGCGAAACAGTTTTTGCATTGCATAAGTAATTACGTAATAATTAAAATAAGCACACTTTAGAACTCACTATGTTAATTACAATACATTTTATGCTAATGTATCTATCGACGTGTATGAATAAAAGGGATTTAACGATTAACGAATATATAAAAATCTACCATTCGAAAGTTTTATTTACACTGGCAATTGCAAGAAAGGGACAACATCCACTCATGTCGTTGTCTTGCTCAGAACGTTTTTCCCCTCTGTTAAGTAAGAAACAAATGTCAACTTTATGAGTAACGAAATAAAGTACATTTTTGTTTTTCAAATATTGCTTCGTAGTAATTCCAGTTATCGTATATAAGTTCCTTGCATATACCATAACCAAGGAACTTATATACGATAACTAGACTTTTTTTTAATTTATATAATGGCTTTTGCCCTTTGCTTGGGGCAATGGGATTTCGCCAATAACTAGACTTACTATGAAGCAAAATTTGAAAAATAAAAATGTACTTTATTTCGTTACTCATAAAGTTGACATTTGTTTCTTACTTAACAGAGGGGAAAAACGTTCTGAGCAAAACAACGACAAGAGTGGATGTTGTCGCTTCCTTGCAATTGCCAGTGTAAATAAAACTATCTGATGGTAGATTTTTATACATTCGGTAATCGTTAAATCCCTTTTATTCATACACGTCGATAAATACATTAGCATAAAATGTATTGTAATTAACAGAGTTCTAAAATGTGCTTATTTTAATTATTACTTAACTAGCTGCAGCGTGCAGCCCGCTGTATTATAAAAGTTTTTGGCGAATCCCGCGGGACCACTTAATTTTTCCGGGATAAAAATTAGCCTACATGCTATTCCAGGTCATCATCTACCTGTGTACCAAATTTTATTCAAATCCGTTTAGTAGTGTTCACGTGATCGAGTAACAAACATCCATCCAAACATCCAAACTTTCGCATTTATAATATTAATATAGATTAATAATCATAATATAGATTACTTATGCAATGTTTCTGAAATTAGTAGAATTACTTAGTAGTAATTTGCATACTACGCATGGCTGCACTTATATACGACAATTGGCGCTTTATCTAGTAGAAAGAGACACACTCCACCAATGTCGTGGTACTCTCCGGAACGATTTTGAAGCGCGTGTGAACATTCCGGGTAGAATGTAATTTCCTTGACCATAACCAATCACGACGACGAAAACATATAAATATTGTAACGTTATAAATCCTTGCATGAATGTAGTGTGTGTAATATTTATTTTTATTAATGTAATGTATTGCTGATGCTTTTAATTTAGAAATATTAGGTTTTGCAGTCCTCCACAATGTAAACTTTAACTGTGCCAAATGTATAATCCATTGTTTGCGCGATTGTCTTAAAAAAGGGGTTCAAAGTTTATTCTTCGCGTATAATATAAAAATTAGGCTCCCGGTAACCATGCGTATGACATTATTCCTGCAGTCGGTGCAGAAGTTTTGGGCGTTTGATTATCGCCATGTAACAGCGGATAAATAGAGAATCTTTAATGACAGAAAAAATCAAAAATATTTTCACACCTTTCAGCCAGCGCTTTATAATAAAATCTTCGTTAAATGTAAGATTGGTGTCATTACTGCGGTTCCTTTATGTGGTAGATAGAGTCAGCTGAAACTCACTCATCATAAGATAGCAAACCAGAAGATGGCGATCCTATGATAAGAGGTAACCATCGCTATATATACCGTTACTATCCTTATGGCAGGGTCTTATGGAAACATGAATAAGTTTACCAGATAGGTAAGTCCCTCAAAAATGGAACATTACAGTGACAAGCATAGACGCTATTGCGGCAGGAATAGAGTAAATCGAGCGAGTGTTCTACTCTTTATGAAAAGCCCTGACCAAGAGGAAGATAATCTGAGGGGAGAAGAATTGTTCTTCTTGGTCGATATGCTCATGACAAAACGTTGTGATTACCATGTTTTGCAGGCAGGTATCATTTGCCTTATAATCTGCTATTTTGAGCAACCCTTCTGAGACTTAATCGCCTCTGTGGTCGTGGTAGTGTTCGGTGTCGGTGTCGGTCCCGGGTTCAATTCCCAGATCGGACAATTCAAAATGTATTTTTTTTAAGTTTTCTGATAAAAAATAACGTTGCCCGGGATTGGATAAATGTCCGGTTGGCAAGAGTCTTGCCACCTATTGCATTGTGGAACCAAGTGTATTCGGCTATTCGTGAGTGTACTTGTTGTACCACTGCCTACCTCTTCGGGGATACGGGCGTGAAGATACCTTCTGATACCTACCGAAACTGAAACAAAGAAAATAAACAACTCACTAACAATTTTTAGGTGTGCTGGCTGAAATCGAGGTCAGCGATGAACAGAGAAATCAATTAAAAGAAATTCTTAGACAACAGTGTAAGAAGAATGGGAATGAAGACAAATTTGAGGAAGTGGAGGTAATTTATGTATTATTTATCAAACACAGCAAATGTGTTTTTTATATCATAACCATTGATATAAAAAACTCAAGATACACAATCAGTGTCTCAAAAACGTCCTCCAAAAAAGAGCGCATAATTTAAAATTGTGCGCTCATTTCAATTAGAATCGCGTCGGTTGCGTCACATTCAATTTTATTTCTTTTTGTACATTGCTTTGTAAAAACAACTATAAATCGTGCGCTTAAGGTTGGATATGCAAAGACATATGTTCTTGCCATATCTATAACTATTTAAACTTTTGAATGTAAGTTTTGTTTGGAACTGTGCATCTTGGGTTTTTTATATCAATGATCATAACAAACAAGCAGACGGCTTTCCTGATGCACTGATAATGACTTTCCTTTTCCATATCTCCAGAACCATGCATCTGATCTTTATCAAATTAAAATGGTACCACACTGAAATTATACCCTCCCAAACAAAAAACTGTCTGTAAAATTGGTTTACAGACGACAATTTTACGTAATAACGTCATATAAAAACAAGATCCTGCCTATCCCTTATTCCGCGCTCTCGCTTGCACGCTTGGCTCAGACGGAACGCTACAATATATATATATATATATATAATATTATAAAATATGCATTCGGCGTTCATCGATTTATAAGACTTTATTGTGTCAAAAAGAATTTTCCTAATCGGTTCATAAATGACCAAGTTCTGAGGTAACAAACAATAAAAAATATACAGCCAAACGAATAACCTCCTCCTTTTGGGAAGCCGGTTGAAAAACTTAAAAACTTATTTTAGCTACACAATCTATAGGTTGAAAATTTTCGAAGCAATGTTAATAAAATAATTTTCAAAAATTTTTGTTATTGATAAATCCCAAACAAATTGACCGATTTGTTCCACTTAACGGTATTTAATGCAGTTTTTAAGGAAAAAAGCTGAGAAGATTTTTTATTTAATCGTTATATTAGCTAGAAAGTTACTTTAAAAATATCAAGTAAGTTTGCTAAAAACAAGGTAATTTTAATAACTAAAAATCTGTAACTTTGGAAAACTTGATTCGATTTTGATTCTTGAAACTGTATTTGATGTAGTTTTTTGAAGTATAGAAATATTGTAGAAGATCGAAAAAGGATTGGTTAAAAAAACACGAGTTATGTCGAAAAATCACTTTTTCGAAATTTTTCGTCAACGATAACTTCCACATGAATAAACCTACGGATAAAACTACGTCAAATGCATAAACTTTGATGCAATTTATGCATTAGACGTAGTTTTCTGAGGAAAAGAGCTGATTATTTTCGTATTCAATCGGTAAAGTAATCTGGAAGTTATATAGTTATATTAAAAAAACACTGTTTCGCAAACGCAAATTGCTGGATCGGTTCAAATTTTCAGGAATTCTAAGTTGAATAGAATCCAATCTAATTTCATCAACCGTGTTTCGGTCGGCCAAGCCGTTTAAAAGTTATGAGATGTTTGCATACACACATACACATACACACACATACAGACATACTGACATTATCGTGAAAATAGTGAGAAAAGGTTCCTAGGACCTAAAAACGTGGAGATTTGGCGAAAACTTAATTTTCGAAAATTGGGGCAGTAACTCCTCAGTAACTTCCTTATCTACATTTGTAGTGGGAAGTTAAAAAAAGATTTGGTGAAAAATATTCTAATTTTTCAAATATAAAATAGATTCACACTAACGTTTCTATAACATTAAATGTAGCGCCAAGTTTCACTTGTTTTAATGATATCATGTCAAAGCTAATAATTCAACTTCATCGTAGAGTTACGTATTAGATCGTCGCTACACAATATTAACATACCTATTTAGTCTATTAGTAATAGTAATCTGATGGTACAAAAACCTCTGATGGTACAAAAATCTAAAATTTCTATTTTTCTATATCATAAGATAACAAACAAGCAGATGGGTCGCCTGATGTAAAAAATCAACCATCGCCTATAGATTCCAAAGATTTTAACGGTGCGTTGCTAACTTGTGGCGAGCCAGCTGTTGTTTACCGGCTACCAAATCGCGACACGACGGTGGCATTACTTTTTTTAAGTTATGGATTTCCATAAAGCAATGCATTAACCTATAAAATACCCGAACTTCAGGTAAAATAATAAATCTATTTTTTTGGTGTTAACTCTGTAAGAGCTTACCTATCAATCCAATTTGAAAATTGGGCCAGAAGATAAGCAGATGCTCTATTCTTCAAAAGGGTTGAGCTATAAGCAGAAACACGCCATCGTCAGATGAGAAAAGGCTACTAACCAGTTTAAAATATCGTTAGAAACAATGCTTTTTACGTGTTTACAGACCGTAGTCCTCAACTTTGCGGATTGTATTAAGAATTTATTTGATGTTGAAACCTTGAAAAAAGAAATTGAAAGTGCTAAGCCTAATGGAGCTCTCGATGAAGTTTTCAAAAAGTAAGTAGTAAAAGTCAAGTTTGTTATAGAAGAGGGGATAAACAAGCACGAGGTGCAACTGATGGTAAGTGATCACTGCAGCTCAGGACATCCGCAATACTAGAGGTCTTGTAGGCCGGCCTTTTAGGAATGATTAAGTGCTTTTCTTGAGGCTCTTCAAAGTTGTAAAAAACCTATTATTTACCTAAAACTTCTTAAAATGGCAACACTGTTGTTGCTACACATTAAGGAAAAAAGTTAGCGAAAAAAAAAATTATCTCAAATTATTTATAAAAGTTTAGTTTTCTCAAGCCTTAGTTAGACTGAAAAAAGTTTTCATTTAATAGGTAAATAAATTAAAGGCGATTATTTTTATATATCAAATAACATATCCCACCATTTTGTACGTGTGTAGCTCAATTAATTCAATATTACGTGCCACGTGGTAAAACCACAGACCAAATATAATGATTCTATGGATAAAACATACGCCACTTTTTTTGTAAGACTGGCTGAAATACAAATTTACGGCCCACATTACACACACCATACCTACACACAGGCCAATATTCTAAAGATCCTTGTTTTGGTTATTTATCATATTCAAAACAAGGATTCTATAAATTATTATTTTTTCTTCTATATTCTGACAAGTAAACAAAATGCAATAAAATGATTAATATATTCTATAGCCTATTATATATATATATATATATATATATATATATATACAAAAACCAGTGATAAGATAAATCTACAGAACACAGAAATAGCAATAGACACAGTGTTGAGCGGAAAACGTGTCGCCGCTCATATGAGCAAATACTTGTAAATGTCAAACGTTTGTAAATGACATATTATATCGTGAAAATCTAAAAATAGTACTAAATGTTTTTTTTCTGCTGAATAAGAATCCAAGGCTTAAAAAATACCTGTGAAGTAATTTTATTTCATTGATAAACCCTATAACCCTGTATTTCTGGGTGTAAATTTAAGTTATACTGACAACCTAACAAATTGTATTAAAAGTACTAGTTTTGAAGTTAAGCGACACAATTATACTTTGTTCACTTTATTTTACTTGCGTACATTATTGTTTCAATGTTAACAGGTACTGCGAGAAGTCCCCTCAGTTGAAGACGTGCATCCATTCTCTGTCTTCCGGAGTAAAGCCGTGCCTGGATGTGAACCTACGCGACCACGTCGCCACTATAGATAACACCACCGATCAACTTATCGAATTCCTCTGCTACAAAGATGGCGACAGAATAGCGTGTAAGTTTAAGGGTTTTCATTTTATTTTGAACGCTATTGAGCTATATACAGAATTTAAACTGAAAACATGAATATGTAACATATAAATGTACAGAGATATCAATGTACAACTTGAGTTAAAACATAGAAGTATTTTTAAAAGTATCGTCCTCGCGTTACTGTCTTTAAATTCCTAGCTTTTTGATACTACTTCGTCGAGAAAGTACTGGGAAACAATCAATTATTTATCCAAATTTATTCAAAGTACGCTCCTTCAGAAAGGATACCTACACATACGCCAACGAATAATTTAATCATCAACACATTTTTAGGAATCAGGAATCAGAATTACTTCATTCAATAAAACTTTTTACAAGTTATTTTGACACATCAACATATTTTTTTAAAACTGCTACCGGATCGGAAACGCAGCCACATACTGAGAAGATCCGGCGGAAGAAACTCAACGGGCTTGTCTTTAAACGTTATTTCCGGAATTGAGTTTTCAGTTCTCAATTCTCATCGCGAACTCTCCTATTATAATACCTTATATCGAATGAAAACGGATGCCAACAAGTAGTGATTTGTGTCAAGGGGAAAAAGAAGTCGGTGGGGTTATATGTGTGAATAAGGTGGTCGCTAGATAGTATTTGTTGCGTTTTAGCACCACGATAATGCCGCCTTTCGCGAAGGCCTATTATTGTGGTGCAAAATCCAATAATTTTCTTTCAAGATATCTGGCGTTTTATAATAATATTCTTTATTTACCGTTTGACCTTCCGGTGTGAGTTCTATTTGCACAACACCGCAATATTCAAAGACAGCAGTGTATTTTGGCTCGACACTTGCATGGTTTATTTGGTTTTGACGAGATTGCATACAAAACTCGTAAACCCACGTCTCGTCACTAGTAACCATGGCCTTCATGAATGTTTGATCGGAATAATCAATTCCGTCCTTTTGTTTGAATTTGTTATATATATTGGAGCAAAGCAAATAATTACATGGCTTTCCTAATGGAAAGAGAATTAACCGTTCAAGATGGTAACGGTGAGTTGCAAGTACCTAGTGACGCGATTGCATAAGGAATATATAAGAATAGTACCAACCCGGGTATGATATTTTATTGTAAATCTATCATACATTACGATCGTGACTACAATGGTTATGTACATTGGCATCGTGGCTATTAGGTGGTAGAGTTCTGCATTGTCTCTCCCGGGTCTGGTACCACCACCTTACCTATTCCTGCCGCAATAGCGACAAAAAAATAAACGCTGTAGAGTAGACCTAGAATAAATCAAATTACACAAAGTTAAAAAAAAATCCTTAAAAAAAAATCACACACAAATTTCCAACAGTTTCCGACTCAGAATCATGATCCAATTGATTGTCATAGACCGTCCCTTTCACTCTATATAATTTAACGAACCCTTATTGATTTCAAAATCAAGCGGTTTTAAAAACGAAAATTAGAACTGGGATTGTTTTAGAGCAAATGTAACCAATTCTAGAAGCAAATATTTTTGGATCCTTATTCAGATTCAGATTTTAAATATTATAATAAGCAAGTACAGTGATTTAATTTTTATTAATGTTTAGTGGCGCTTGCACCATAACCTTTACCCCTCGTTTACACCAAGGTATAATACATGTATTTGACAAGTTTTATGCAATGTTTTCGTTTCTTTTTCACATTGGAATACATTTACAAAACTTGTATAAAACTTGTTGTATTCAAAACTTGTATGAAACTTGTTGTGCATAAAACTTGTATGAAACTTGTCGTATACAAAACTTGTATAAAACATGTAGACAAAACTTGTATTAAACTTGTTTTATACAAAACTTGTATAAAAAATGTAGACAAAATTTGTATGAAACTTGTTGTAGGTAGGTAATACAAAAATTGTCGTATGAAGTATTTGTGAACTTCTCGTTGCCTGCCTCTTGTTCATGATCTCATATAATATACTTGTTTTAGTTCTGTTACAATAGGAACATATCAATCGGCCATTCTGTAGTTATATTAAGTTATCTCCTGGGTGCCCAATTAACTGCTGTTTAACATAACAATCACAATGGAAAGTGAAGATACCGAGGAACTTTTTTTTCATGGGTGCAGTGTACACTGTATTATACAATACAAGTACATGCATATCTTCATACCAGATGCTTTACGGGGTAGGCAGAGAGCACCGAGTGCCATTCATCACGATCCTTGCAGGCTAGTCTCGCTTCGTTCACATTCATTACTCTCTTCATATACACACGCCGGTTGCGAAGGCTCTTGACACCTTCGGACAGTGCTAGAACAATCTGATAATGATATATCAGTCTTGGCCCTACCCAGTACCTACATCCTTCCACATTCGCATTGTATAATATCTGCTTTGTTAACCTTCTGTCTACCATTATTTCTACATATCCGAACCAACGGAGAATGCCCTTTCTCATCTTTACACCAAGACTTTCTTTCGAGACTAACCTCTCTCTCATTTCCACTTTACACACCCGGTCCGCGAGGGTCACGACACATATTTTTCGTAGCGATCTTGCCTCGATCGTGTTGATTCAACTTTCATGCCCTTTCTGACATACCCAACTCTCACACAACAGTAGCGTTGGGATAAGCATATAATTATGCAGGGCTGGGCTGGGCAGGGCAGACGGGCACCCTGACTTAAAACTGTGCTTTTAAGTAATCTTCCTAACACTCCATTCGCTCTGTTCCCTGCACACACTCTTCTTTCAACATCACCGATGTACCTTCCATCCCTGCATTTCAAAAAGCACATCCAAGATATACACAGTCATCTCTACTTGTTCCAGCACTACATCATCGACCAAAACTCTTACATCCGTTCTGGTTGCTTCTCTTTCAAATACTAGAACTTTAGTTTTCTTCCCATCCAAAAAATGAAATTCAAAATAATAAACATATTACAATAATAAAAAGATTACAAAATAATTAACATAATATTACGAAATGATACAAATCTAGGAAAAAATGCAATTAGGTACTAAAGGATGAAAAGAGCAGTATGTTTGGTAAAAGTATAAAACATTATCCATCAAGCATGGATAAAGTATAAAACATGTTTGCAACTAGTTATATACAGAAATTTCAATAAAATTAACAATACTCGTATAAAACACGACAGGTCTTCGTAGATGAGAACGCTGTCAATGTATCCGACAAATCAAAAACATGTCTTAGACACAAGTGTAAACGCGAGTGTGTTTTATACTTGTATAAAGACTTGTTGTCTACACAGTGTGAACGGAAATATGTTTGAGACAGTTGCAATACATGTACAAAACAAATAATTATGTTTTGACAAGTATTTGTTACAAGTTGTGTATAAAACAAGTATAAAACATGTTTTTTGGTGTAAACGAGGGGTAAGTCAGCTACGTAGCTCAAAAATTTTATTAAGTGGTAGATACAAGACCTAAGATAAACCTTTACGATGTTTAGTGGTATTACTAATGTGTAAATTGTATTTTTCTTTTGTAATAATAATAAATTTTGTTGTCGCCTATGTTCTATTGTTCCGCTGTCGGTGTCGACCGCATGAGGTCTCGGGTTCGATTCCCTGGTTGGGCAATTCAACATGTGTTTTTTACTTTTCTGATAAAAAACAACGTTGCCCGGGATTGGATATCATATTATGGGACTGACATAATCGTGGGTGCACTACGACGTGAAAATACTTTATAAATTATTGTGTGGCATACTCCCATAGGATACGCGTAGGCCATTTTGGTAATCCAAAATGTAGACTAGTCTTACATAACAATAAATATATTTTTTATAAGATAGCAAACAAGCAATGGCTCTCCTGATGGAAAGAGACAAACATCGCCTATAGACACCAAAGATTAATGGTGTGTTGTTATCCTTGTGACGGGGTCTTGATGCCACATACATGTGTTACCGACTACCTTACCCTCTAAACCAGAACACAATAATGACAAGCACTAACGCTAATGTAGTAAGAATAGGTAAGGCGGCGGTACCAGACCCTGGCGATGCAAAGCAGAACTCTACTACCTCGTAGCCAAGATTAGTGACTTGCATAACCAATCGTTTGCCTTTTGGCTTTTACGAAATGCCTGGCAGAACGGCAGATGTTCTTTACTTCAAAGGTAAGCCCGGATCAACAAGGGGTACATTAGCTTTCATTATAGAGTGTAATCTAATCCAGTATTACTTTTTAACAAATTTTGAGAAGTATATGTATAAATTAATTACTGTTTCAGTATTTATCGCAGAGGGTGGCCCTGAATGTTTCCAAGAAAAAACTAGCTCCATTCGCGAATGTGCTAGCAAACTCACTAAGGGAGTTGTGAATGTGGAAACAGCTATAAGCCTAACCCAGGCCGTAAGTATAATACTGTTTATTGAGGATATAATAAGAATTAAGAAGTATACAAATTGTAATTAATGATTCACTGTATTCATTTTTACAGTACATATTACATATACTAATTAAATGTCTAAAGTTTCCCATTTACAAAAAAAAACAGGCGTGTTAATGGTAAACTTTTTTTATTTCATTTTAGTTATGGAACTAAAATGAAATAAAAAAAGTATCGGGTGTATCTTCACAAGTACACCCAAGTTTAGCCGAAGATACTTGGTCCCACAAATGTGATAGGTGGCAAGCTTTCCAATCCCGGGCAAGTTTGTGTTTATCAGAAAACTGAATAAACACTTTTTGAATTTGCCCGACCTGGGAATCGAACCTGGAACCTCACGCGGTCAACGCTAACGCCGGACCACTAGACCACAGAGGCGATATAAATATATAAATATAGTGTGTAAAGAAAACCCTGTCGGATAATTAAAGGTGTTATTTGGTACCGCAATACGGTTACATATGTGTAATTATTTTGTGGATATTAATTAATTAGTTTTCCCAATAAAAAAAAGTAATCTTAAATGGTATTTTCATACATTAAGTACGACAACATCTACAAATGAGTAAATTCTACTATCAAAGAATGCCGCGCAAGTCGTATGCTACTGAAGATCACGCGTTTAAAATTCCTTTATAAAAAGCCGAAAAATGAAGGCCGCGCCTTCGCGCGGTGTTTGTGCGAAAGCCGCCAAAACGAAACAGCGAAACAAGCAGTCACAAAGTGTTGTCATTTTTAAACTATTTGCTTAACGCTAGGGAAATATAAGTAAAAATACGATTATTAAAAAACGATATCTTTTTTATTTATTGAAATAAAGTCATTTTAATATTTTTTTCAGGCATTACCTTTAACCAACCTAAATGCCTCATTCGGATCGGACTTTTTTCGAGAATTTTCTTTACACACCGTATATATATACATGTAAAAGTCGATGCGTATATTCCTTTTAGTCTCTGAAACAGCTAGACCGATTTCGATGAAATTTACAGTTTGGCCCTAAGATAATAAGATTGACAATAGATTCTTTTTATGCTAATATAAAATATAGATTTATTTAAAAAAAATGGCTAAACCCATTTAAAATTTCTTTCACCTATGGAAACATTTTTTCTACATTATTTTGCAGAACATTAGGCTATTTTTTACTTAGCAAAACAAAAGCAGGTAATGTTTTTCGGTCACGCGAATAAAGACGCGGGTAACAACTAGCAATACTATAAAGAGGAACATACACGATTAAAAAAAAACTTTAGAAAGTTATGCTTGTGCGTCCAATGAACGCTAGCAAAGCTACAAGCTCCAAGTCGCTATTTCGTGTATCTAGAATTCGAATTCAGGAACTAATGCATCTATACCAAAACCGTTGCTACTAGATAATTGAGTTATGTGGGATTATTTGCAGTTAAATTAGGTATGAACGACTTTATTTGATAAAATTTTACTTAATAGCGACATCTGTTAATCAAAAGCTGATAGTAATATATTTTATATGCGCTACATCCGTAGACAAATAGCGTAACTAACAAACTCTCGACGTAGTTTGTGATATATGACATAGATGTCACTAATATTACTTAATGTAATATGGCTATGAACAACTAAGTCAATAAAGCACAAGACACACTACCGACATACATTTTTTAACAAAAATGCCTGTGCATTATACCTTACTTGAATATCAAAGTTATATTCAATAATTCAGCTATACTCAAAAGATTCAAAAGTTAGTTTGTTGGTAATCAATATTTATCTCTTCCTATTTTTCAAGAATAAATTAAAAAGACATCTCACACATCATATTTAAAAGGTTTAAAAGCACTAACAAGAAATTTATCTTTAAATGTAAAATATTATCACGCTAGTTCCTACGAACTCCTCCTCTGATGATGACCTCTGATGATGTAGACCGCTGAACACTTACCATCTGCGGCTCTAGACAAGTGGCATAAACGCTAGGAGAATAGAAAGATAAATATATGGACTTGACGTAAGCGTTCGATTATGCTTATGTCAAATCCATACATTTATCTTTCTATTCTCCTAGCGTTTATGCCGTTTGTCTAGAGTCGCTGGTCTGTTAGTTCTATTCTCAACTGACTTCCCAAATGGTGAAGATCTGATGTAGACTTCCAGAAATACAGGAAATGGAAAGTCGATAGTTGCATTTTTAACTACGTTTAAATAATATTTGTTAGCTTATGCTATTAATTATTATATCCTTTTTCGACTGATGCGTTAGTTTAGTAGTGTCTATTCGATTTAGATCATTAATCGAAGCCAAAAGGGATTCAGTTCCCGGATCAGCAGATATACATAATAGTTTTTAGAAACTTATCGTGCCGGAGACTGTTGGTGGCGTATGAACCTCCAAGTTTCGAAAAAATTAGAGCTGTTGATCTCGATAGCGAAAGATAGCGAGTTATTTTCACTTAACGGCAAATGGAGTGACAGTTTTCGTTCATCTGGTCAACTGTCATATCGAACGATATTCAATTATGGTGAACCAAAAGCGCCTTGGCACTGTTAATTAACTCTGCTTCCTCTTACACAAACCAGTTTATCTATTTTACTTAAATTAAGTAAAGATCGCCTTCTAGTCGAAATGCGACCATAGACTAATCAATAAAATCTCTACTAAGTTTGATAACAGACGTTAACCATAAAATAGTATCTACCTACTTATCTTCTTATATATAAAAATTAATTGCTGTTCGTTAGTCTCGCTAAAACTTGAGAACGGCTGAACCGATTTGGCTAATTTTGGTTTTGAATTAATTGTTGAAGTCCAGGGAAGGTTTAAAAGGTGAGAAAATATAGAAAAAAATAAGAGTAGTTAAAAGGCAGAACAACGTTTGCCGGGTCAGCTAGTATAAATAATCGACACGTCCCAAGAACAAAATTGTATCTGCAAAACCACCAAATTACAATATATTTGTTTGTGGGAGTACTTTGTACATAAAATGATGTTCACTTGAGCATTACTAAAAACAAAAGACTATAAAAAATATAGTGTATTTTGGCTTTATGCGTGTTTAATGCGAATTTTATTATAAAACCAATTTCGTCTGATCTCTTCATACGATTTTGTTCTTGGGACGTGTCGTAATATATTAAACAAGGGTAAATATTATTATTTTTCAAATTCATGGTAGCGTGTGCACCTAATATTTATTTTTTGTTTCTAATGCATATTGTATAAAAATATTAAGTTTCTGCACTCCTAAGCAATATAAACTTTAATCGTAGTTACCAAATTTACTAAATGGTAGAGTTCTGCATTGTCTCGCCCGGGTCTGGTACCATCGCCTTACCTATTCCGCCGCAATAGTGTCAGTGCTTGTCGCTGTCGTGTTCCGGTTTGGAGGGTAAGGTAGCCGGTAAACTTATGCATGTGGCACTAGACCTCGCTATAAGATAGCAACGCAATATTAACATTTTTGGTGTCTATAAGCGATGGTTGACTCTTTCCATCAGGAGACTCATCTGCTTGTTTGCTGTCTTATGATATAAAAAAAAATATAAAGAAAACAAATTCCACACTCCTCTGTTTGTTAAATAACTGTCGTAAAAAAGTGTAAGTACAGTTTTCCCTGTACCTACCTATAAATGTAGGTAATATTTATTACCTAAGTTATTGGTTGGCGGTATTTACCACCACACTCACATTCCAGAAAAGGAAGCAGTACCTACCTTATTAATATAACTTTAATTTTACGTTTTCTTTTTATGAAAAAGGCGGCAAAACTTAGCATAAATTATTGCATTGAAAATGAAGTGTCATTAGGCGCCTACAATAAAAATTGCAGAATATATCTTTTAATTACCTATTTTAACTTATTTCCAGGAGCAATGTGCTAAATTCGATGAAGCGTCAGCCTGCATAGTCAAAGCTTTAGAAGAGTGTTCCACACCTACTCCTGGGAACATGGCAGAATCTCTATTCCGGTTCATCCGCAAAAGCACTCCATGCGGAAAGGTAACTTGCATTAACTTCTCTTGTGAAGTTTTATAAAACAAAGTCATTCCGTCTGGTATGTGTTAGTAATTTTGATGTTTTTTTAATTATAAGATAGTAAACAAGCAGATCGGTCTCCTGATGGAAAGAGTCAACCATCGCCTAAAGACACCAAAGGTGTTAATGGTGCGTTGCTATCTTTTGGCGAGGTCTTATGCCACATGCATAAGTTTACCGGCTACCTTACTCTCCAAACCGGAACACGGCAGTGATAAAGAAAAAAAAAGAGCTTATCTTATGAATAGGTAATACGGTGGTACCAGACCCGGACGAGACAATGCAGAACTCTACCTAGTAGCCACGATGATAGTGACTCGCGTAGCCAATCACTCGCCTTTTACGACCTGCCTGGCAGAAGGGCAGTTGGCCTTTTCTACAAAGGAGCCCGAGACCAACACTGCAGAAAATATTAGTAATTTTTGAATATCACTGATGTTTTTTATATCATATGATGGCAAACAAGCTGACGGATCTACTGATAAAAAGATAACCATCTTGGTCCAAGCACCCTTTGAAGAATGTCCATCTGCCATTCTGCCAGGCTTACTTATGGCGGTCTTATAGGCAATGAATATCTTTTCTATCACAAGAACCGTCTGCATGACTTCTACTTAATGATATTTATATACAAACATGAAAAAAATTCATGCCTAGATTCTGCGTTAATGGTGATACTGCTTAAGCTTGACTAACTATCGTATTCTTTCATTCCAGACTGCCTGAGCACCAGTATGAAGACTTAAATTCCGAACAACTTGTGCCATTTTCAATATCTTGTAATAAAGTCACATATTATTTTTAAATTTTTAATCTTTTATTTAGTACTAGCTGTTGCCAGCGACTTCGTCCGCGCGGACTTCGTTTACTCCGCACTGCTCCTCCCCTGTAGGTGATAGCGTGATAATATGTAGCCTATATGTTGACCCGACCTCTTAGTAATATTCATGCAAAATTTGAAGTAAATCCATGCAGTACTTTTTCAGTTAACCCCGGACATACATACAGACAAACAGATAAACAGACAAACAGACAAAAATTCTGAAAACTATATTTTTGGCTTTGATATTGATTGTAGATCACGCCCAAAGTATTCTTTTAAAAAAATATTCAATGTACAGTTTCGACTTTCCTACGATTTTATTATATGTATAGATTTCGTACCTATTCTGTTACCTGGTTTAAAGCTAAACTCTGTAAAAGCCGGCCGATTGCGAAAGAAGAGTACGAAGGATTCCGTACCATCATAGCAAACAAAAATACGAAAAAAACACGTTTATTGTATGGAGACCCCCCTTAATATTTTCATTTTTTTATTGTTAGTATTAGTTGTTATAGCGGCAATGAAAATACATAATTTGTGAAAACTACAGCTTTCTAGCTATCACGGTTTATGAGATACAGCCTGGTGACAGACAGACAAACTCACAGACAGACAGCGGAGGCTTAGTAATAGGGTTCCGTTTTACCTTTTAGGTATGGAACCCTAAAAACTGTTGCTGGTTTGTGAAAATATTTTTTGTACTAACTGACCTTGCTTCGCCTGCGAGTAGATTATATAGTTTCTCACACAAACTTTCATCCTCTTATGATTTGAATTTTAAAAAATATGTTTGAGTCCGGTTCTTCAAACACCTTCTTGGCAAATTTTATCAAAAGCGTTTAGCTGTGAAAGCGTAACCGACGAACTCTTTTTAATTATAATATTATATATATATATATATATATATATATATATATATATATATATATATATATATATATATATACCTAGATAGCAAACAAGCAGATGGGTCTCCTGATGGACAGTCAACCATCGCTTAGACACCAAAGATGTTACCTAATGGTGCGTTGCTATCTTGTGGCGAAGTCTGATGCCACATGCATAATAGTTTACCGGCTATCTTACCCTCCAAACCGGAACATGACAGTGACAAGCATCGACGCTATTGCGGCAGGAATAGGTAAGGCGGTGGCACCAGACCCGAGCGAGACAATGCAGAACTCTATCACCAGGTAGCCACCATGGTAGTGACTCGCATAGCCAATCGGTCGCCTCTTACGATCTGCCTGGCAGAACGGCAGTTGGCCTATTCTTCAATGGAGCCCGGACCGACACTGGGGCTATACCTATATTAGTAAGTGTGGATTAAGGAATCCGTTTGTACAATAGGCTATAGGTATATTGTGGTAATTTTTGCTGGACAAATTTCCTTCCCTACTAGCTAAACGATTGTTTCTGGATATGTGAAAAAATTTAGGTACAAATTTAGTAGGTATAGGTACTTATAGCTATGATATAGTTAGAAGAGAAACCGTCACAGCTATGTAAGGCTATTATACAATAGATAAATTTACAAAATGTTCTTTGAGAAATACAATTATATAATATCAGATCCGTCATTGGTGTTAAAAATGTTATGTACAAAGCAATTAAATCCCCCTTCTTAATCCTCATTATTGTGACGGAGAACTTCGGAACCCTACTTTGCGCGTAGTCTGACATGTGCTCGGTTAACTTATTTATTTTAAGAGTTACCCATCGTGTAGGTAGGTACATATATTGCACGTGCAAAGTTCTCGATTCTTACAGCACTGCGCACAAATGTAAATCGTCTGCATAGATTCTCATATGTACAGCTGACTTCAAAGACCATTGACAGGTCACATTTTATTTATTTATTTAATAATTTATTATACACAGAGAACATCACAATTAGGGGGAAAAAACATAAGTACAATGGGCGAGCTTATCTCTACTTAAAGAGATTTCTTCCAGCCAACCCGTAAAAGGAGATTAAAAAAAAAACAAATGAGTAGACTTGGTGTACAAAAGAATATTATGGTTATGGGTATGTGACCACAGATAATTTTTAAGACTAGGTATTATAGATTGATAATTTTGATCGGGAAACTTTATCTATCAATATCCAAAAAATAATTACAAACACAGACTAGGTACCTACCTAGTATGCTTTAATTACAAAATATATTATGATCGTATTAAAGTATCAGCATACCAGGTTTTCTTGCGGAGTAGGCAAAATAAACCAAACGTCTAGACTTTTTATGCTCACCACGATTCACCGATTTGTCGTTTGATAAGTGGTAATATCCCCAGCGTCGCATTTCACCAACCGCATAACGATTATCTAATGATAATCGGGACTGACGCCTGACGGCCTTATGTGCTCACCCGAGGCACAAGAGTGGTAACACACCCGACAAACTCCGAGCTACTGCTGAGATTTTTGATTTGCGAGAAAAGTCATAATTACACTTTACCCGACCCGGACCTCATAATCTGAGCCGAATAGGCTAATTAGATTTTCTCCGTCTAGGTCCGTGACCCCCTTTAAAGAATAGGCCATTTGACATTCTGCCTGGCAGTTCGTGAAATGCGAAATTATACGTGTCACTACTGGGTAGTATTATTTCCCAACGTCATGCCCTGATGTCTGGTACCGCGGTCTTAACTTATTCCTGCCACAATAGCGACAACCTATATCATGGTCTTGTTTCGGTTTGGAAGGTAAGGTATGGTAGTTGTAAACGCAAGTGGCAAACCGCTCAATGCGACAGGCATTTGTCTTAGTTAAATTTTTTTCAAAAAAAATTTCGTTACGCACGCCTACGTGCCGCGGTCATAAAACTAATTTACGAGTTGTTTAGATTGAATCCGTTACTATAAAGCGTTATATTTTTGATCAGGTCTTGAATACTCAAATACATTGGTGTGAGAATTGTTTAACTTAAGTGGTCTAAACCATTTATACATAAATAATCTGTGGTCTAAACTACAGAATAAATCAGGCTATACTATATCTTAACGTAGTAAGGGTTTGACCAAATCTGTTAGCCAAAACTGGCCAAAACTGAGTAGCAAATATTCTATCTGTACTGTCGCATTCTGCAGCACGCAAAACGGGATCTCAGCGATAGCAATAATCGACTATCTCATTTTATCCCAGCTGCTGGTCGCCTCTAGAGGTTCCGCCGCGTGCTATTGCATTCCTATCTTCCTTGCTGTAGCAAATGGTGGTTTTGTGCCATAGAAAAGGATAGGGCAACGGAAAAAGTTGATACCAAACTGCACGGGCGTAGTCAGGTTTTGGTATGGGGGGGGGGGGGGGGGTTAAACCCCCAGAACTCTCCCCCTGGCTTCGTTCGTGCCATATTGTCAAATATACCGATACTATAATGGCCTGCGCAGGCGAGGTACTTTTTGTCTATCCATCCACGGTATACTTTTTGACTACAAATATAGATCCTTTATAAACTATATCGAATGACGTACACAGAGGACTAAAAGTTCTCCGAATAACCGAGGACACCGAAAACCGGACTGGACTGGAGCGCTCGAGAGTAACGTGCACGACAACCGGACAACAAAATATGTTCGCACACCGTGCGCGTTGAGTCCGTGGCAAGCTCCTAGCGGACATTTTTTCACGACTCAAGGATTTTTATACTCTGCGGACGAAAGTGTCTCGTCTGTACAGGCCATAATTCTCTTCTATCTCGGCGGTCTGCGGAGTTGAACCGGGTTTCGAGTATGATTCGAAATAAAACAACAGTAGGTAACATGTATTCACCATTTAAAAAGCTTAATTCTTACAAACACAATTAAGTCAACTAATTTACCATATTTAACATAAAAAATATAAAAATAATTAAAGTTATTCAAATTGATCGTGTGTATAAATTATTTGGAATACCTATATCAGTTTTTTTAAGTAAAAATATAAATATAAAAAATAATTAAACTTATTCAGATGGATTGTGTTTTTAGATTATTTGGAGTATCTTAGTTACTAATGTTACTATTAAAGTATCAGCTGGATTTAGAAGCTGCATCAACGTTTACTCAAGTCAAAAAATAAATATTGTAATTGAATTTGCTATAACCCGTGAAACTGACGTAAGAAAAGCAGCACACTACTTGTTTAATGACAAGTAATACATTAAATTATCTCATTTTTTTATTATTAAAAAATTAATCGTGAATTATTCGGAATATGTATTCGGAAAGTAAAATAAATAGATTATTTAATTGACAAGTGACAACATTTGATTGTTTGAAAAATAAATGCGTAAGTAATAATTATAAAATGTATTTTAATGCTATTACTAAAGATATAGGTATAATAATCCTAACTGATCTGGTATCACCGTTTTTTGAAGTCAGCTGTCTTAACGAAATTGATGATATGAAAACCTATCGGAAATGTGATAAAACATGTTTACTAACCGATTCATAGTACACAATACTAGTGTCAGATATATTTCCCGCTATCATGCGGTACTACTGTTAAGTATTTTCTAATTTTTTATAGAATAGAGTCTAAATAGACAGGAGACTCGCCTGAGAGTGATCACCTCCAATAAATAGCTGAAACTCCAGCCCCCCAATTCACGTAATTAAGTCATAGGCGCTTAGGACTTTCACACACATAAATACGATAGAACGTCGAGACGTGCTACGATGCGGCATAATATGTAAGAAAATGTGTGTCTTAAATGCTTCGACTCGCTTGCCACTTGATTACGTGAATTAGGCCCCAATGGACTTACAACTAAAATCTTATTGTTTGTCTCGTAATTCGTGCGTTCTACAACCAGTACATAATCTTTCAAATCACAGCACAAATAAGTTGTATAGGGTGCATACGTGAGGTTAAAACCACACTGCGGTTTGAATTGAGTAGTTAACCTATAGAATTTCAATTAAAATATAAATCATATTAGTTCAAAATGTAAAATTATCATCAAAAAATTAAAAATAAGGATTGAAAAAGTGTTAAATATTCAGACAGTCTTACAATATGATAAACTAAATTCTTAAATTCAACTAGTATGTTCGGCTTCATATTTACATTAGGTATTGTTTTTTTAACAATTGTAATTCAAGATTACAAATTCATTTAAACCCATCGAAATAAACAATCTGTCTGTGCATTACGGCGTGTCAAATAATGAACCGATTCTGTTTTTTTGTTTGAAATATGATTTTAATCGTGTTCTTAGTTGCAGTTCAAGAAAATCAGTTCTCTTCTTCGAATTTTGTATCGTAAATTGATTTTCTAATTAATTGAGAGTTTATTATCAATTCAATATTTGATTACTTTAACGATATTTATTAACTTGCTACTATAGCATAATTTGAAATTGCAGGATTCTCATACTCATAGGGATTTTTAGGGATTTTGTAAATGGTAGTGAGAATTACAATATATTAAAAGTAAAATATTTTTCATAAAAAATTAAAATATTTATTATTTAGGCTATTTACAACCAAATCTTGGGTAATAAGACGACAATTGAGCAATAAAAATAAGTTTGCTTATATTGTATAAAGTACCTGTATGCAAATAAATCTTCATACAATGTTTAGAACATGTATGTTATTTAAAAAAATTGTAGTATTAATGAAGCCCAAGACTACATCCAGTATCTCAAACAACAGATAATAATTAATTCATAGCAATATTTTTATTCTGCACACGATGAGAAATTTCCTTAATTAGTACCTATATAAATAAAATCTCGTGTGAGGTACAAACAGATTCCTATGACTATCTACATTAGCTATATTCTTATCTGTTTAAAAATATAAGCGAGTAAGAATCTTTAGTTAACATTTTCTAAAATCTGAAATACAAAAACAATGTCTGCCAAAACTTCGAAGCAATTACAATAAAACGCCATCTTGCTGTGTGTTGTTTACAATCGCGTCATGTTTTTTTTTGTATAAAAATTACACAATCAGAATGGACCATGCATAAGGAGGGCAGGAACAATGAATGTGACATTGTGTGACAAAGGGCGGGGCGGAGATTTGAAACTTTGTGACGTCACATGTTAAAATCAAAAATGACAAACTTATATGTAAACCAAAAACTCAAAATTATTACTATATGTGACGTCACCCCAGGGGGTTCGGGGTTTCACAAGTGTGACAAGGAGGGAGCGTTCCAAAAACATTTCAATGTATGTGACATAATTCATGGACTGCCTCTTACCAATACTGTTTGTGAAACTGGGCTGTGCCTAAGCTCCTAAATGTATGTCCATTGGCTATGAACAAATTACATGCTGACTAATTCTTTTATAATTTTGAAGCGAGACAATCAATATGAGTCACGAAAATGGTGTCACGAGATATGAAATAATCTAAAGATAAGTTACCTGGTGATCTCAAGTAATCCCCAGATTAGTTCTGAGTTTAAACTGAGAAATTTGATTTTGCTGTCACCAGCAAAATGGCATCAATAATTTTTTAAGACTATATATAATATGTTTGGCCAAATCGTGCTGTGTGCATGTTTGTTTTAACAACACAACAAATACAACAAATACATAATTTTAAATGACATCACTCATTGCAACAAAATTGCAGAAAATCCAATACATACACTTCATTTCTTTATTTTTACTCGAGCATTGTATTGTAAAATTGTGTACTTTTAAATTTCTGTTTAAATTATTTATTCTGGAAGCCCATAAAGTTTTATTTCTGGAATGAGGATAAATTTTGCTTTATGTATTATAATAATCAATAATTAAAAAATGTTTTTTTCTGAAATACTTCAATTTTGAAAAATCGCTTTTTTAGTATATATGCGATATTATTAAGCTTTTACAACCACGACTAAAAGAACTACAATCAAACGCATACTAAAAGCAAACAAAATTTCAAAAAGTATAAAAAAATCACACAATCCTATAACACATAAATCACTAGCTACCGTCACCACTTATAATATTAGCTGTACTATTTAACGATATCCATCTTTCCTTAAGTTTAAATAAATTTACCAAAAATACTTTTGCTGCTGTAACTGCTGCAACATTTTTTCTCACAGCTGCCTTGTCTTATGAAGCATTTAAATGGTTATATAAAAATAAAATATATTGATTTAAAGGACAAACATTTTGAAATGGAATTATTGAATTAAAATTGAAGATTTTATAATTAATGATTAAAAGTACTTTAGTCAAGTTGTTTTAACAAAACATGTGTGTTCAATTCATAAGCTGTAGTTAAATAATAAAAAAATAACTCAAATTTTGACATATTTACTTTGGTTAATAATGAAGAAAATAAGTCTAGAACAGGATGTCAATAATTGACTAGGTATCTAAATTAAAAATTACAAGTAATCGCCTGAGGCCGAAATTCGACCATAGACCAAACAATAAAATCTCTTTTACTTTGACAACAGACTTTGCTTGTAAATAAAATAGTATGTACATGTCTGAATATTGTCATGTATGTATTATGTATTTTATTTTGTGAATTTCTAATGCATTTTATTGAAAAATATTAGGTTTCGGCAGTCCTCCGAAATGTAAACTTAAATGTTCCAAATTTCATATTCCACTGTTCGTGCAGATGTCTTAAAAAGGGGTCCAAGTTTTTCCTTCACGTATTAATATTAAAATATAATTAACACTATGATACATACAAAAAAATAAACCTACATCAACCTTAATACATACAATAACCATATCCTTGCATTCAATAAGACATATTCTATTATAATAATAACCCTTCCTAATTAGATAAGATAAAATTCTGATATAGCTTAAGTCATTAAAATGGCTCTAACGTCATCACAGATACGCATTTAAGCATATTTTGATTTTTGGCTTACACTAGGTAACTCTCAATATTGATTTAGAAATCCGATTTATGTTTCATACTAAATACGCTATCGCAAAATAAATCTTTAGCTTACCCACTACATAGCACAAGATGCAGGCTTGAACTACCTACTGTTTGTTGGGTGTTCACATACAAAAATACATAACAGGTGATCTAACTATTCATGGGGAAGATTTTACACTTTCAATCGTCGGCACTTGGTGAAATTCCATTGTTATAAGTCCAAACTAGGTTATAATCACTTGTACTTTAATTTCACTACAAATATAGACATATAATTTTAGATTAATAGACCGGTTTCGCTTTTTAAACCGTCTTCAGGACATAATATTCTGTACTGACAGTTGAACTTTAGATAAGACATAAACTTATTATGTTTATGTCTTATCTAAAGTTAAACTGTGAAGATGCTTTAAAAAGCGAAACCGGTCGATTAATCTAAATTTATATGTCTATATTTGTAGTGAAATTAAAGTACAAGTGATTATAACCTAGTTTGGACTTCAAGGGGACATTCAAGGGGAATAAGTAAGTTTTCTTACGATGTTTCTTTATAATGGAAAATCGATTCATAATCGATTTTTATCGAGCACATACCGATAGAGGTAATGTCTTTGAATTTATTTAACAATAATTTCGACGAATAGGAGACCGCTGCGCTCTGATTGGCCAATTCAATTTAACGGAATTGTACGGAGAAGTACACATGGTGGGTTATTGGTTCTGTACTGTTTAAGTGCCAGCGTGAATTGATATTTGTTAGTGGCATCACTGATCAGTCACTGGATTGTCCATACTGCCGCTCTATTGGGTATATCATGGAAGTATTACCTACAGGTATGTGCTCGATGTTATAATATGAAAGAAAAATTGCTTTTAATGCCAGAATCCCCATGCCACAACAAAAGAAATCTTACAAATAATGCTATTGCGCCATGAAAAACCCAAATAATTCTGATCCTGAATAATATTAGAAATATGTTTCACTACCAAAGTGAAATCGTAATAAATAAATGCTTTTGTAAAATTGTTTTTATTAAATTTTTAGTTGATTTTTTTTATTAGCACCGCTGATAATCCACACTAGCCTAATATAATTATGTTCGATTTCTAACACCAGATTAATTCTGTCAATAATCTGAGGCGCGGTGAAAAGAAATGCGATGTTCTTGGCTTATTCAACATCGGTATTTTGTTGAGCGTGTTTACAGTTCACTGTATTGGTCGGTACTGATTCTTCCGGATTATTATAAGAGCTATTAGTCTGACGTGTTGACAGAACAATTAATCTGTTTTTAGGTCACTACTATATTTATTAAATGATTAGTACCGCTCGATGAAATGAAGATTGCGCTTTTTATACGTTTTGCACCTCATTATTTTTGTGTTATAGCACTCACCCCGTGCTTGGGAAACTGGAAAAACTTTAAAAACGACAAAGAAAAATATCGACACGCAGGATTTGAACCTGCGACCATCTCCCTAAAGCCGGGACACTCTTCCACTGAGCTAGTGTCGACAGGCTCAAATGGGTCGATATTTTTCTTTGTTGTTTTTAAGGTTTTACACCTCGCTTCATTTGGACAATTTTGAATGTGAACCCAACATGCAGCGTGTAGATACATCAATACACAGGCTATTCTAAAGCAATATTGGGAATGACATACACATTACATTCATACAAGTAAAGCAAGCAACACAGAAGTTATAAGCCCCAATCCCATTGTATTGGCTGATATTATCGCAGCATTTGGAGTCTTAACATCCTGAAACAAATGTAATATGATTAGAATTATTAATCTTTTAGTTGCGTTTCTACTCCAAATTATATTTGAAGTAGAATTCAGAAGCAATCCAAACATTTAAAGTTTACACATTGTGTATACATTTTATAATACCTTTTTTAAGGTACAGTAGTCAATAAGGAACCATTATAGTTTCGCCATGTCTTATCTACTCGTGGCTTACCTAAGAGCTTTACTAGAATTATTTTGGTATACCCATACCTATACAGGCTGTAAAAAAACCCTGTCCGATTGTCAAAGGCATTATTTGGTAGCTTAATACAATCATACCTGTGTCATTATTTTATAGATATTGATAGATAAATTTTCAAAATATTTAGTTGATTTAAAAGTTGCTCAATTTCAGTATTTACTATTTATTTTAACAAAAAAAAAATTTTTTTTGATAATGTCATTGACCTACCTATATACCACTTTCGGATCAGACATGGTTTTCTTTACACCCTGTATACCCATACCGTACATATTAATCACATCGACTATGTAGTAAAAAAAACCTTGAGGAATGTATCCTTAGAGTACTTCCTCCTAAACGCAGGTAATATAGAAATTCCCATGGTCTGAGGTTCCGTTGAATAAGTTATTAAAAAAATTTACGGGGGTGTAAAAAATATTTTTCGATTTAAACAACCGTTTGAAAATTACTTAGCTTTATATTACCATTTTTGTGGAAATCAAGTCACTTTAGTGAAAGATATCGTTGTTTCTAGATATATGAAAAAAAATCATAGTATGCGCTATAAAAATAAAAACTATCGTATTAATATAGTCATTACAAATTAACTAATCTTAATAGACGAAGGTATAAAAAGTAGCTACTATAAGAAGTAAAGAAAAATTGTAAGTGCAATACATGTGGCATATCTAACTTTGAATATTGCGAGGGGAACTACACCTAATAACTCGCAAAGTGCATGTAAATGCACTTTGCGAGTTATTCGGTTTTTATTATATTGGTTTTGACTACACTTTATAAGTAATAAAAAGTTTGAAAAAAAAATTCGACGATTCGGTAAGTTTAAGGGCAAAGATGGTTGCATTCTTACATGCACATTAGTGTATTAAAATTATGGAGGGTATATTTTGTATATACAATTGGTATATCCAGGATGCTGCATGTTTTTTTCTGTATTTTTTATCATAAAATAGCAAACAAGGTCTCCTGATGGAAAGAGTCAACCATCGCCTATAGATATCAAAGATGTTAATGGTACGTTGCTATCTTGTAGCGCGGTCTAATGCCACATGCATAAGTTTACCGGCTACCTTACCCTCCAAACCGGAACACGCTGTACTGACGCTATTGCGGCAGGAATAAGGCGGTGG
The DNA here is from genome assembly GCA_036924255.1 of Apodemia mormo. NCBI lineage: Eukaryota > Metazoa > Arthropoda > Insecta > Lepidoptera > Riodinidae > Apodemia > Apodemia mormo. The sequence goes on from JAUPFN010000007.1 coordinate 35,394,052, forward strand.
TACCAAATAAACGGGCGAGACGTTGCGGAACTCTACCACCTAGTAGCCACGATGGTGACTCGTATAGCCAATCGTTCACCTCTAACGAACTGCCTGGTTGAACAACAGATGGCCTATTCTTCAAAAGGGGACCGACCAAAACGGGGAAAAATCTCTGAATCTCTTGATAGAATGTCGCAGGCTACCTAACTCTTAGGGCGCTTGCACCAAAATGCTTAAATGCATTTAGTCCCTTAAACATGTTTAGCAAATGTCAAAACGCCTTAAAAGCTGTTACTTTAAACGTATTTAGTGACTTAAAATGATTTAAGCATTTTGGTGCAAGCCACCCTTAAAGTAGTCTGTGTCATGTACTGACAAGCATTGACTTTATGACATAAAAAAGGTAAGGCGGTTGTACCGCACTCAAGTGAAACGTCGAGACATATTACCAAAATCACAACTACGGTGACACGTCTAACCACGTTAGCAATCTGTGTCGCGAGAAAATGTTACACCAATTGGAGATCATGGAGTTAAAAAACCTAATAGACATTTCATGTGTATGTTGCTTCGATTCCTTCTTCCACAGAAGGGTGAACAACGGGTACCTTCTAGGGAAGCGCGTTCCATCATTAGCTTACCATCAGGTGAGATCGTGGTCAAGCACTTCCCTCCTATCAATACTAAAAATAGATTTCTTGAAATTTACATAACTAGAACTAACCAATATCAAACCAAAAAGCGTCATCGAAAAAGAACATGAAAGCGTACTTGATAAAATTTAACAAAACATGTAAGTACAAAATTGCACGCCCAAAAAATATCCTATGCCTTAAACGAGATAAAAAAACAATGACAAAAACAAACATAATAAGCAACAAATACAAACTACCCTTTTTTGTCATTAAGATTCAGTTTTTCTAACTTTACTAATTAATTATTCAATTAACAAGTGCTAAGCTATTACAAAGTAGCACATTTAAAAAACTAAAAACGAGAAAGACAAACAATCCAAAAGAAACGTGGACAAAAAAGCTGGTACATAAAACTTACAATCTTATGGCTTCTTGTAACTGCTCCTGTTTCCTGATAAAATAATAAGGATAAAATATTTTACTAGCTTTAAAATATAACGAATATTAGTTTTAAATCAGGACAGATTATCGACGAATTCTATCACAAAGGAAAGGAGACTTTCGCCATGTTAAACCACCGAGGCGTAGCTCAGCGGTACGAGCATTGCCTGGCCTTAAGGTGAGATTGTCGCTGGTTCGAATTCAATAGTGTCAAACTGTTTGTTTCTTTAAAAAAAAATCAAATAAGATAATCTTTGCAGGGTAAATTAATATCAGTCGCGCGCACGCATCCGCTTGAAATGTGCAAGTCATAATATGTTAACAGATGCAATATTAACAAACGTTAGCAAAATGTCGCGTATAGTAAAGTGTAATAATTGTAATATTATAATAGATGAACTTTTGTGTTACATTCATAACAAGATATCGATATCTGTCTAAGAGTCTGGTGAAAATATGTACATCTGTATTTGCCATGGAACAAATTCAAACGTCACATACGTTATTATTTGAATCAGTGTCTACAAATTCACGAAAAACATCACGTAAAGGGAAATGAAAAGAAGACCGTTTGTTTCGATATGTTAAATCTATTGAAAGGGACATAACCTGATATTCTTCCTGTATTCGTAGCATAAGACCTAGAATATTATTCATATTTTCTTAAAAGTTCTTAGTTCATCATACAGCAGAAATCACTGTAGCACAAGTGTTACCGATTCGAAAATTCACCTGTTGCAAAATAAGGCGAGGCATCGCGACAAACGGGATAAAACTGGTTTGCTAAATCACGTTGTTTTGTATTGATTATTAAATAACAATTTTACAAAAATTACACGATATATCTGAAGATATTATTAAGGAATGTGCTAACTTATTACATGATAGAATATACTTTACTCCATCATATAAAATTCCGAAAACAGGCTAAAAAATCTCTAAAACAAATTGTTTGTTAATAATATTTCTAATCTTCCACATGATTTATATATGGTGATATTTAGTTGTAAATACAAATAGAATGTGCTAAATTTTGGTTTTCAGCTGATATCCTATATTTATTTATCCGAAAATTAACACGTTTCTCAGCGGTTTCAGAACATACCGCGCCCATTTCCTATAGAATTGACGCGCAACGAAATACCTCGCCATAACGGAAAAGCAGCTTGTCTATTCTGCTTAGGATAAAAACAGCGTGTGATATATCACGCGCGATAGAAGAGATGGACCAATAAGAATTTATATCTCTTCCCTGTTATGTGATAGCCTATTCGGCTCAGATCATGAGGTTCCAGGTTCGATATCTGTGTCGAGCAAAAGTGTTAAAGTGTGTTGAAGTTTTTTGTCGTTCGGAATAAGATGCATTGCTATCCTTATGGCAGGTTGGCAATACTAATATGCATAAGTCAACCGGCTACCCTACCCCCAAACCGGAAAACGACAATGACAAGAACTGACGCTATTGTAGCAGGAATATGTAAGGCGGTGGCACCAAATACCTGAGAATACATTATAGAACTCTACCACCTAGTCATCACGATGGTAGTGTCACTTCGGGCCATTTTACTGTAAGATTGGTGGTTTTATATTATTTACTTGCTTTTGCCTGCGGCTTTATTCTCGTATATGTATATGACGGCGTCCGCGTCATCAAATGCAAGAATATTGTAAACAACAGGTGTATGTAAAGCCACCGAGCGCATCGTTCGATATCCCTACTACTCTAATTGTTTTGCTACCTGTATAAAAGGCTCTGAGCGCCCTCCGTTCGGGCAGTCTAGGCTCTGGCGTGGCTCGGTACACTTGTTGTATCTTGCTAGTAGCTTATCCTTGACTCTCGGATAATTAATTTGTGCAAACAAGTTGATTATTATTGTCAACTATAAATTAGTCGCAGTACAATTTATAATGGACTATCTATTGCCTAAATTATGACTTATTTGTAATAAGGAATAATTAAGTTACTTGGAATTGTTAAACGAGAACTAGTCATTAAATAATGGAAAGCTTTAATAGTGATCTTATGTTATTTTTGATCTTTTTGATACAAGTTGAACAAAATATAAAGAGCTCTTAATGCTGTTATATCACCACATCCGCATTTTATTTATCATATCTGACCCACTTCCTACATCAGAAGTGGGATCGGATTCACTCCCACTTCAGCATCAAACTATTTCGGTTAATTATGTAGAACAGTAAATGTCTCTTTTCGGTTGTGGTGTGGAAACTATTCTTTGAAAAATAGCAGAAAATATTAATTCACATTCTGTAAATGCATCTACTCCTATTAGGTTGATATACTTTGATTCTGATGAAACAGACGATATGACTAACTGGTGTCCTCCTCCTTGCTTCGTATTCTTCATTACTGTGGGTCGTAACCTCCTCATTAGATCGTTCTTGATAGCACCATATTACGCCATTGGACTCTATCTTCAGCGCCGTGCAGAGAATCGTAAAACTTTTTAGACATGAGATTGGTGCAAACCTAGTCTGACCATCGCATAGGAGTACGACCACGTGGTCTTTTGTCTTCTACTTTTACGGTCACGATTAGCTTTTCGAGATTGTCTCCTTGCTTTCTAGAGATGTGGCCGAAGTATTATAGAATTCTTTGAAGGCACGTAGCAGACAGTCTGGTCTTTACTCCAAGTTGTTTTAGTATGAAGGCGTTGGTCCTGTGTGCTGTCCAAGGGATACGTAACATTTTCCTCCAGCACCACATTTCAAACGCATCAATGCGACGTCTGTCTGCAGCTCTTAGTGTCCATGACTCTGCGTCGTACATAAATATGTAGAACACCAGCGTACGAACCAGCCTCTGATTGGTTTTTAATGAGATGCTTCTGTCGTTCCAAAGACACTTCATCTGTCTCATAGCATGTTTGTGGTGTACCTTACTAGATGGTGTGCCTTAAGTAAAATTATTGTAGAAAAAAAAAACAATTAGACGGGGTAGATCAAATCATTGTACCTACTCACTCACTTAAGAGTCATGCCGTCAACTACTTCACAAACTGCTGTCTTGGCAAACTATATTCTTTTAGACGTAGATATGAACCGATTTAAGAGCACAGGGTAGATCAAATCATTGTACCTACTCACTCACTTAAGAGTCATGCCGTCAACTACTTCACAAACTGCTGTCTTGGCAAACTATATTCTTTTAGACGTAGATATGAACCGATTTAAGAGCACCACTGCATTTCGAGGAAGTTGAAATTTTTGTGATAGAACTGAACATCGTTACAACGATTGTCGTGATAAACAGAAACTTATCTCAAATAATTTTTGCTTGCAGCGAAAGCAGGTCATCTACCACTATCTCTGGTGGCGTGTCCAGTGGCCGACCACCAGTGGTCTGCTATGTATGTTGTGACCCCGGCCCAGCCACAAAGCTTCCATTTGTCCTATGCGCTACAAGAAGAAAGAAGTTGCCACTTCGAGTTCCGAAAAACAGAAAACCAGTCAACATCTGTTCCAGAGCGTTACATGGTGTATTACACTAAGTAGAATTTAATTATCTTTTACATTTGAGTCTGGTTTAGAATGTAGCCATATCAAACAATTCTGTTGTGATTCCTTTGTAAGAGAACGGTTTTATGAACAAGAATCTCTAACTAGTCGCTTGTTTTGATGTAGTTTCCACTGAACAAATCAAATGCTTAACCACAAGGCAAAATTTAAATTTGGAGGTAGTTTCACGTTTGACCTGATAAGTCTTAATGTTTCGTTAGGCCGCAAAATTTTGAACCAATGTAGAATAGGAACTAAGTGACAACAGGTTAATGTTTAGCAATACTTAAACACAATCCTGCTCAGTTTCATTATCTGCTAGCGAGAGTATGGTAAACACTGACCTTGTAGGTAAAGATAGAAGAGCGCTTGGTAGATATTTTTAAAAACAATTGACAACCAATTGAATTAAAACCGTCGGGCTTAAATTCGTTGAGCTGAAATCGAATTAGTTGACCCTTTGAAGATCGTTAATAAGCCATCTTAAAGTTTATTACCAACTAAACTCAAACTAATATTTAAAAAAAAGGAAACAATACAGATTTACTTCTTCTTGCGACAGGCACATATAGAGCTAACAGTCGGTCCGAATATGTGATGCGAATCTTGTAGGGTTTAATAATGATGGCACAGTATAATTCTCTGACAAATCATGGCAAAAGCGGTTAGGTAATATTTAACACGCGCTCAGCAGCATTAGGTTTGACATTCGGCAACTAACAAAAACTCGCAAAAGTATCTACAATCTTTGAAGATCCAGTGTATCCAATAGAATCAAAAAATCAGCCCAATCGGACATTTTATGGTTGAGTAGAGGTAACGAAAGGTTAAACCTTTTAGTGTAGGTACTTTGTCTTTGTTAGGAATGAAGAACGACACTAGACGAAACTTGACTCAAAATATAAGGGCTTCTTAAAAGTTACCGCAATTTTAGAAAACAAGTGCGCTCATGATAGCCTCTGCGAAGTTCCCCATATTCCTGTAGGGTTTCTTGAGGTACCTATATGAAAATTATAACAAGGATGACGTGACGGCGTATACTCATGATAACGATCTTGTTCATAAAACTGGTCCAAATAATATTGATAGAAATGCAGTGTATATTGTAAATAGTTATTAACAGTCAGAGTTTTTAATATCTTCGAACTACCTGCGAAGGAGATTCTCTAATCTTGTAATAACTAATGGCACTGTTCATGAGGCTGCATCATCAGCAAAAAAATACGATATAAAATAAACGAAAAAAAAATGTAGTAAAATGATGATAAAAAAATACCACTAAAAATGTAAGTAAAAAAAAAGCAAAAATAATAATAATAATAATTAAAGGAAATGGGAGTTTTATAAAACTATGAAAAGAAATCAATTGAAAATAAAAAAAATAACAAAAAATGTAGGAAGATGACGGCACACTCCAGTCTCCGGTTTTAAACTGATGAGAGGGAGCTTAGTACACTCCAGTCTCCGGTTTTAACTGATGAGAGGGAGCTTAGTGCACTCCAGTCTCCGGTTTTTAACTGATGAGAGGGAGCTTAATAAACTCCAGTCTCCGGTTTTTAACTGATGAGAGGGAGCTTAGTACAGTCCAGTCTCCGGTTTTTTTTAATTGATGAGAGGGATTCCTAGCTTAGTTAGAATCCAGTCTCCGGTTTCAAAACGAAAAGAGAGAGAGGGGTTTAATAGTTGTAGTTGCTGAAGGGGTTGCCGGACCAGCACACTATTGTACAATTTCAATAAAGATCACGCTAATTATAGAGTTGTAAAAAATAAGATTACGTTTAGTTTTCTAAAAGATATGTCAGGATGAACGAGGCGTTCCTTGTTCTCAGATGTATAAAGATGCGCACACGAGGACGTGTGCATGTCAGTATGGCCGTGACGGCGTCCGCGTCATCAAATGCAAGAATATTGTAAACAACAGGTGTACGTAAAGCCACCGAGCGCATCGTTCGATATCCCTACTACTCTAATTGTTTTGCTACCTGTATAAAAGGATCTGAGCGCCCTCCGTTCGGGCAGTCTAGGCTCTGGCGTGGCTCGGTACACTTGTTGTATCTTGCTAGTAGCTTATCCTTGACTCTCGGATAATTAATTTGTGCAAACAAGTTGATTATTATTGTCAACTATAAATTAGTCGCAGTACAATTTATAATGGACTATCTATTGCCTAAATTATGACTTATTTGTAATAAGGAATAATTAAGTTACTTGGAATTGTTAAACGACAACTAGTCATTAAATAATGGAAAGCTTTAATAGTGATCTTATGTTATTTTTGATCTTTTTGATACAAGTTGAACAAAATATAAAGAGCTCTTAATGCTGTTATATCACCACATCCGCATTTTATTTATCATATCTGACCCACTTCCTACATATATATGTAATTAATTTAAAATATATGACTTTGTCACTCGCTAACACGTAGCTTTCTAATGGTAAAAGAAGATCCAAAAATCTCAGCAGCAGCGAGTGGTCTGTTACCACACCATGCCTCAACTGAGCAAGTAAAGTCGTCGGTCCGGTTGTCACTAGAAATATTATTAGGTCGGTTAATTACGGCGTCGGAGATTACCACTCATCTCGCCAACCTACAAACCGGTGAATCGTGGTGAACTGGTGCGTTCGGATTATTCTGCCCACCCCGCAAGGAAACGGAGCGTGATGATAATTTATTTTTTATATCTCGTTTAATCAACGCAACGCATCGCGAAAGCCTTTGCCTTTCCATACGTACTAGATACGTATTAGATTCTAGTAAACGAGATTATAAAATATTCCTATTTGTCAATTTTTTTTCGCGTGTGACAGTGATACGTCGCTTATAGTTTTACGGACAATACTAACAAGGAATTTTAGATAGGTATTAAATTTTAAATTGATATATAAAATACTAACTGCAGCGTGCAGCCCGCTGCATTATAAGTTTTTGGTGAATCCCGCGGGATCACCTAATTTTTCCGGGATAAAAATAGCCTATGTGCTATTCCAGACCATCATGTACCTGTGTGCCAAATTTCATTCAAATCCGTTCAGTAGTTTTGGCGTGATTGAGTAACAAACATCCATCCAAACATCCAAACTTTCGCATTCATAATATTAATTAGATACTTACAGCATCCTTGCACGGCGTGGCCTTACGTATGAATTTGAACAGGGACTCGATGATATTAGCAGAAGTAGGAGCCTCGCAAGTTTCTAATGCCTCTACTACGCATGTTTGCAACTCTGAAATCTGGCTGCATTCTTTTTCCTGAAAAAGGCATCAAAATTATGATCTGCTAAGGGCTAAGGCCAAAGGAAATGTGGCATGTTACAACATGTCACATTTCATCAACATGTCACAGACCGGTAGCGGCTGGGGAACCAGGAGCGGTGTCAAAACCTATGTCTGTGATGTCATATGTTAAAATCTTTACTAGATGGTAGAGTTCTGCATTGCCTTGGCTGGGTCTGGTACCACGGCATTATCTATTCCTGCCGCAATAGTAATAAATAACACAGGTCAACAAAAAAATATTTTTTTTCTGAGTCTGTTATTTAGTGACCATTTTCTGATTATATACATCGAAAGGTAAACAGAAACGCTATTAACAATCAATAAACTTTGCTTTTGTACTTTATAAAATGAAAACTAAATGCAAACTAAACTAGATTTTTTGAAGAGCCATTGCATTTATGGTGTACCTAAGAGAGGAGTGAGGGGGACTACTATTCATTTTCTAAAGCTTTTTTGTATTCTTTTTTGTATTTTTGTGTTTAGCTATGCCGTATTTTATAATTATATTAATAAAAATGTATAATTGATAACTTGTTTTCCTTTTAAATATAATTGAAATTTAAAAATAGAGCTTTTCCATAAAATTTGAATTTTCGTGCTGGTAGCTACAAAAGCAAACTTTATTAGATAAAAATATTTTTTCATTCTTTAGTTAGGTATAAGTAATCAGAATCAGAGGTACAGAACTCAGACTCAAAATTCATGTTGACCTGTGTAATAATAAAAATAAAAATACCTTGATAAATTATTTGCTTGTGTTATGGGTGTTAGTCAACAATACTAATACATAGAAATACATATACAGGGTTACTTTTAGAGGTCCAGCCAAATTTTAAAATTAGGAACAAAATATTGAATTGCAAGTGCGTTTTAATTATTACTGTTATAATAATAAATAATAAAAAATATTCACGGGACAAATTACACTTATTGATCTAACCCCAAAGTAAGCAAATTATTTGCTTGTGATATGGGTGTTAGTCAACCATACTAATACATAGAAATACATAATATGCAGGGTTACTTTTAGAGATCCAGCCAAATTTTAAAATAAGGAACAAAATATTGAATTGAAAGTGCGTTTTAATTATTATGCTCATCACACAAATGTTTGTCCCCGTCGGGGATCGAACCCGAACCCCGTCGTTTGCGTAGTCAGGGTCGCTAACCCTCGGCCAACGGGGCGGTTAAATTATTACAAGATGATATGATGATGATAAAACATTCGTTTAAAAATATACCACTAAATTCATGAATTCGATGCACCGAGTCTTATGAATGAACTCTGTAAAGCTGGCTGTGTGTCATTTCACAATTACCTAAAATTACGATAGGAACTATTGTGTAATCTGTTGCTCTCAGTACTTTTTCGCCATCACTTATAATTTGGTTGAAGTCACTAAAATGTTTTTGTTCGAATTTTGCGTAATTTTAATTATATCCATGAGTTTTGTTTATTGTGTCGGACAAGAATGAAATTTTGAATTATTAAAATATTTTTTTTATTACATAAATCGAAAATATTAACGATTCTGAACAGCCTTTGAAAATTTGGCCGAATCTTCATAATCAACGCGAACGCGAGGTCCGTCGATTGCTTAGTGAGGGCCACTTACTACTCGACCAACGGGACGGTAGCGTCAGTGCTTGTCACTGTCGTGTGCCGGTTTGGTAGCCGGTAAACCTATGCATGTTGCATTAGACCTTGCCACAAGATAGCAACGCAGCATTAGTTCTTTTACTTAGTCATGTAAAACAATAGCCTATAACCTTCTTCACGAATGTGGTGTCAAACACGAAAAGAGATTTTCAAATCCGACATTTTATATTTATTTATTTGTCTCTAGTCACAATGGATTCTTTTTACGAAGGAGAATGATGAGGGTCTATACAAAGTTGGCCTAAAAACCTACACATGTTAGATGCTTACGCTATTGTAATGCATTATTAATTTCTTCTGAAATGTAAATTGTATTACGGACACTTTATAGTGCTAAAATTCACGAAAAACCTTCAAAGATTAATATTACTTGAATTCACAATAATATTCCATTCTATTTTATACCATTCACATCGCAATATACCATCAACATAAATATAACTCGTATTTTTATCACTGATCATGAAAATTATTTGATTTTAACTTAAACTTAAAAGTTACAAGTTTAACACCGTTTGTTTAAAGAAAAATATTTGTAACTCGTTCACAGATTAAATATATGAAACTTGTTTTTTTTTTGTTTCTTCAGGATGATGATAAGAGTAACTTGTTTATACAGCCTTCTATGTTGTAAGTTTTGACAATAGTAACAAATATTTTATTTTTGTTGCATATTAGTAGTTTTTTAAAAAAAAATGCGTCTTATCTATCTAACATGTTTCTAATTTGTTTAGATTGTCAAAACAGAATAATCTTTGCTTAATTTAGAAATAAGAAAAAACGTACAAGTTTGATTAGTTTCATGACTATCCAACTAAATTCCTTTTAAATTTACTTGGCTTTTAAAAAGTGTCCGTTGGATTCTAACATAGGCTTATTGTAAAATAAATTAATTTGATAATTTTGGCTGACATTATATTCTTGTGAGACTTTAAACCCATCTCATCAATCTCCTTTAATTGTCTTAATATCTACTAGCGACCTGCCCGCGGTTTCACCCGCGCAGCTTTTGTTCCTGTGGGAATATCGGAAAGGTTTATACACTAAAACCTTCCCCAAGAATCAATCTACCTATTAAAAAAAACCGCATCAAAATCCGTTGCGTAGTTTTAAAGATTTAAGCATACATAGGGACATAAGGACGTAGGGACAGACAGAGAAAGCGACTTTGTTTTATACTATGTAATGATTTGTACAGCCGTTTGTGAGATACTGAGGTATGTTCTAGAAGATTCTGTAATAAAGGTACATATTCATCGAGATTAACGAGTTCAAACAAACAAAAGACTTCAGCTTTATTATTACACGTGATAGTGATGATAGTGACTTAAAACACTATATAAATGATTACAAAAATCAACCTTATGTATGTACTTCACTTTTCATTCCTAAGCTAAGGTTATCTATCAACTTTGGCTTATGCACAAAAAACTGATAGGGGCAATCGTATCTAGATTCTAGGTGTGTGAACATAAAACAGGAACAATGGAAATGTAAACCAATAATAACTAGAATATTTTATTATTATTGTTATATCTACTACAAATTTTCTGCACAAGAAAGTTCACTAACGCATATTAAAGTGGGTGGCATTCGCACTTGCGCTATTCCCAACCATTCCGAGATATCACGACCGTGAGAAGTATCTTCGTGTGCGTTCTCGAGCGACCTTTATATATAGATTGACTTTTTTATAGAAGAGGGGGCAAACGAGCAAGAGGTGCACCTGATGGTAAGTGATCACCGCCGATGAACACCTGCAATACCAGAGATCTTGCTGTTGCGTTGCCAGCCAGCGGGACTTCTGAACCTATTTGTTTTGTACTTACAATTTCTATTTTTCACATTAATTTTATCACAAAACTACCTAAAAACACAATGGGGTTTACTCTGTATGAACTCTACAAAAAACGTACCCCGAATTGAAGTTTTGGAATGCTGTCTGCACTGAGACTTGTTAAGTTTGTCTGGTCAAATTTGAAACTCGCACCCAGAGTTTTATTAACGCAATCCTGAATGGCGTCTTGCTTCTCTTGTAAACATTCTGGACCATGCTCAGCGATGAACACTGTAATAAAAAGTGAATAATAAAAAGTGGATATAGTAGATAAACTATCGAGTTTATTGGTGTGTCGATATAGAAGCTATTGTGTAAGTAAAAAAATAATATGGTGGTAACAAAACCAGGCAAGATGTTGCACAACCCGTTCAACCAGTCCTCACAGTGAAAGTGACAAATTTTGTCAATTGTCTTTTATAACCTAATTATTTTAATGGCTGTAAAGGAGCTCAAGATGGGATTTTGGAATTCACTCGAGAACGGCAGATTAACGTTTTGGAGGATACCTCGCATACTGTTCTCCACCTCTCCACCAAATATAAGCCCAAAAGTCGGGCACCGAAGGCAGTAGAAAAAATCCATTAACTTCGTCTTATGGAAATTATCAGGTTATATTTTTTCATCATTTTTACATAATTTTTTTTCAAAATAAAAGAATATCCAACCGCGCTCGAGAATATCAAGACAACGTTTACAAATTTGTGACCCTCACTCTTCCTTACGTTAGACTCAAACCATCACATTTTCTAAATTTTAGCTTGCAATTAACCCACATACATACCTTAATCTGTGCGTTTTAGTGTTTCTACGTCAATATTTTATTTACAGTTTTTGTTGTTTTCCCCACCATTGAAATGAAAAGCATTAAATAAACTTTTATTTTTTCTATATTCTAATCTACAAAATCCAATATGTCCCCACGACGCTCGAGTAACCCATTTGGCATCTTGGGCTCCCAAGCCACATGTAAATTTAGACAGTTGGTAGTTTAAAGCAAATATGAAAAGTTTTAAATAAATTAGTCAATGTTGTTTAGTACGATGTCTCACTAATTAGTCAATCTCAGATATGGAATGCAGTACGCCCTCGACCTTAGACAGCAGGCAGACGGAAATGCGATAAGAAATAAGCAATATCCGTAAAATCTAATGCATTTTTGTATAAATATTTTATCAAGAAATTGTCACTTTTGAAGTTTTTCAAGCGTATATAATATTTCAACCTTTCAAAAGACGAGAAACTTCTAAGGCACCGATTCAATAATTAAAATTAATAGACAAAAATTTTAGTGAAATTTTAATGACACAAACTTTATACTATGTGGTTGAGTTCCTCAATGTCTCACCCGGGTATTTGAAACCATAGCCTGACCTATTCCTGCTACAGTTAGTAGCGTTAACGCTCGTGTCGTATTCCGCTTTGGATAGAGGGTAAATTTATGAAAGTGGTTTAAGTTGAGCAACTACAGTCCACACATACATTGTTTTTTTAATGTGGCATGCCTTAGCGAACGCGCTGTCAATGTTCAAGGTTACATAATAAACACGTTACAAAAAATACTTTTTTGTAACATTTTTTTTTTGTTTAATATCTTCATTAAACATGTAGGAAGCCACTGAATATCACTCAAAGTTTTAGGTAGCTGATATTATACTCAACAATAAAAGTAATTTAAAAATTAAAAATGACTTCAAATATATGTCAACTATACCCGTATCACAAAAACTACTGAACCGATTCTTACGAGACTAGATTTCCTAAGTAGGAATAAGGCTGATTTAAATCATAAACAATCATCTCTATGGCTTTTAGTTCTTAAAAAATATGTCGACAAACATGAATATGTATGTCATACATACATACATATATACATACATACAAATCTATTCAAATGTATGTTTGTCATCAATCATCATCAACAAATTTAAGAGCAAGCTCTTGTCGATGCAGCATCTATTTCGCTGTGTAACTTCTTCCACTTTTTCCTATCCAATACCGCCTCCTTGATCTTCTTATATATGTATATATATCTCCCTATACCTTATCATTGGCCTCTCTCTATCTCGCTTTCCTTTTATCTTTCCTTATATAATATTGTTAATAAAACTGTCTTGTCCTATTAGGTGACTTATCATCTTCGTTTTATGGTCTTCCATCGTTCTTACCAGGCTCCGCGTCTCGCCTACTTTTTTAGCACTTCATACATACAAATACGAAATTTAATTAACGTGCTTGGAAGCCTAAATGGATCATATTTTACCCAATTCCAAAAATATTACTACATGTGAAACAGATTACCTCCGTTTTTTTGTCCCGTCGTCCATAATCATCAGTGTCGTGTAGTTTTAAAATATAATTATGACGATGATGACGGTGGAGTTGGTGCTGGTAGTGATGATACTATTTATATCATTGTCAGGAAGTTTCATTTCTGATACTTGTGCTGTACGGGATATTCAATGATTTCTAATAACTTATGTCGCCTCTGTGATCTAGTAGTCCGCTATCGGTATTGACCACATTTGTTTGTTGAGTTTTCTGATAAAAACAACGTTTCCCAGGATTTGATAAATGCCCGGTTGGCGATAGGCTTTCCACCTATCATATTGTGCGACTAAATATCGTCGGCTAATCGTGGGTGCACTGGGTGTGTTTGCACGCCTGTATCCTCGAAGAGGTAGACCTCTGCCTACCTCTTCGTGGATACAGGAAGATTTTTTTCTTTAATAACTTATGGACGTGTTTACAACTTACATGCGATTCTATCACCCTCCTTGAAACAGATGAACTCGGCTAGCTGCTCAGAGATGTTGTGCACCGTCTTCAAGTTCGCCTGCTCTTCAGGGCTCAAGCAGGGCTGGATACTGTCAGTCATGTTGCGGAAACACTTCTTAAAACTTGGCGTTTTCTCACAGTACCTGTAATTATTTTTGTTGTAGTGATTAAATACAGATATGGGTTAATTACTTAGGTTTTTCTATAATAATAATATAACCGACTGGCTCGTAGTCTACGGGTTAGGTAGTTTTGCGTGGTAACAAACATCCATCCATCCAAACATCCAAACTTTCGCATTCATAATATTAATATAGATGGTCATACTGTAAACGGTAGATTTTTCATTTTTTATAAGGTGCTTGCTGTTACCACCCATGCGAAGCCGGGGCGGTCAACTAGTATCTATCTAATAAAATAAGGACTAATGACTTACTTTTTAAAAACTTCATCGACTTGTCCCGTAGGTTTGGCATTCTCGATTTCTTGTTGCAAAAGGTTGACGTCCACCAACTGTTTCAAGCAGCTGGAGAACTCCTCTCCTGCTTTCTGTAAAGATTTTAACATAGGTTTCAAAATTAACATCCTACTAACAGCCGAGTTTAGCACTAGGATCTCTTCGGACTTACAAGCGCCCTTCTGAATTCATATTATAACAATTATCAAACTAATACACACTACACTACATTATAATTGATTCCGTGTTGGTCCCGTAGGCGTATCATCTAACGTTTGCAATTCGCCAGCGATCAGCGATGACTCTTAAACGTAATGAAAAAATCATCAAAAACGTCGCCAATTGCTTGCTGATCACTAGATACACTTTTTGCAATGTCACAGCATCAAAACTAATCAAGCGGCAACGACTACCACTAATGTACAAGGCTGTTATGTGTCTTGAAATAACTAAACAATCACGATAATTTCGCATTGCGAGTTACGTGATCACCCCACTGGGCTCCTTTGAAGAACAGGCCAACTGCCATTCTGTCAGGCAGGTCGTAAAAGACGACTAATTGGCTATACGAGTCATTAACATTGTGGCTACTAGGTGGTAGAGTTCTGCATTGTCTCGCCCGGATCTGGTACCACCGCCTTACCTATTCCTGCCGCAATTGCGTCAGTGCTTGTCACTGTCGTGTTCCAGTTTGGAGGGTAAGGTTGCCGGTAAACTTATGCATGTGGCATAAGACCTCGCCACAAGATAGCAACGTACCATTAACACCCTTGGTGTCTATAGGCGATGGTTGACTCTTTCCATCAGGAGACCCATCTGCTTGTTTGCTATCTTGATATAAAAAAAGACAATATACAGACATGTACACCTACTATTTTTTTACGCCTTTGGTCTATTACCAAACCTCAAAGAGATTTTATTGTTTAAGTTATGGTCGAATTCGACTACTAGTACAAATAAATATATAATAATCTCTGAAATTATGATAATAAGAATTTTCCCCCGTGTTGGCCCGGGCTCCTTTGAAGCATAGGCCAAGTGCCGTTCTGCCAGGCAGGTCGTGAACGGTGACCAATTGGCTATACGAGTCACTACCATCGTGGCTACTGGGCAGTAGAGTTCTGCATTGTCTCGCCCGGATCTGATACCACCGCTTCACCTGTTTCTGCCGCAATAGCGTCAATGCTAGTCACTGTCGTGTTCCGGTTTTTGAGGGTGAGCAAGCCGGTAAAAATATGCATGTGGCATTAGACCTCGTCACAAGGTAGCAACGCACCATTATCATCTTTGGTATCTACAGGTGAAGGTTGATTCTTTCCATCAGGAGACCCATCTGCTTGTTTGCTATCTTTATAATATAAAAAAAATTATGTACCTAAGTAAACAATAACCCTTTCGCAGAATTACAAATCTATTCTCGTTCACTGCGATTCACCGGATTGTCGGCTGCTGGCGAGATGAGTGTTGCTCCCATCGCCGCATTTTACCGACCTTATAAGATGATCGACTATTTCTAGCGATAACCTGGACCAATAACTCCCGAGACACGGGATTAGTGACACACCACCCGCCAGACACCATGTTGCTCCTGAGATTTTGGGTTTTCGAGAAAAACCACCAAAGTACCTCAACGCTTTTGCCCAACTCAGGAGTCGAACCCGGTACCTCATGGACTGAAGCGAATAGACTATCCCCTAGACCACGAAGGCAGTCTCTTTGTAGACCGCTTGTAAAACATTGCCTATAATCGTCTCTGTGTTTTGTGATTTGGCGTTGGAGTTGGCCACAGAGATCCTGAGTTCGATTCCTAGGTCAGGCAAATAAAAAAGTGTGGGTTTTTTTCAGTTTTCTGATAAAAACAATGTTGCCCGGGATTGGGAAGTGCCCGGTTGGCGATAGGTTTCCCACCTATCACATTTGTGGGAACAAGTATCTTCGGCTAATCCTAGGTGCACTTGTTGTACCTCCGCCTGCCCCTTCGGGGATACGGTCGTGAAAATACTACTTGTATAAACGTTGTCGTACGTTTCCAATGTATACCTACTACTAGATAATAAACATCGACAATGGTAATCGGGCAGTGCGTAACCCAACTTTCTAAGAATAAAAATTTTGTCAAGAGTTATGTTCCAATTCTCACTACGAAATGCAAATAGCAACATTATGTTTATCTGATTTGTCACAAAATGTTGTCAACTTACAATGTTTTTAGTCAATCAAATCGCATCTCGGAAACTCGTATAATTCTTTAAATTCTATTTTTTAATTTTTTATTATTATAACTAGCTATTACTCGCGACTTCGTTCGCGTGATCCAAAATCATTATATCCTTTTGCTCACTCGGGTTAAAAGTAACTTATGTTCAGCGCTATAAAATTATCTGTCAGTAAAATTTCCAATAAAATCGGTCCAGCCGTTCCGGAGATTACCTCATAAAAACAGGCAGACAGATTTTAAAAATGTTTGTTTAAGTATTAGTATCGTAAAAAAATACACTGCACTTGAAAAAACTAGTTATTTTGAAATCACAGTCAATTTAATTTTATTTATATGTACCTATAGATAGATGTATGGACGATGTCTACCAAAAGAACTTCATCGTTTGGATCCATGATACAGGAAATACTGTTCGTTATTTAATATCTGTAATTCGTACATCTACGTTAACAATAAACACCGACGGTGTTAATCTTGATATTATGTTAAATAGAGTAGTTGCGATTTCGGATTTAACATGTTTTCTTGCGATGTAACATTCATTAAACTCTATTGATTTATTAATATTTGTTAATAGACTAGTGGAAAGTTACAGTTAGAAGCGTTATAACTCATAAGATATTATTCACAAGATAAGTGTTATAGCTCGATTTAGGATTTACCAGGACTTATATACCCATGACAAAGTACGGCTTTCTAGTACCTATTAATAGGTAAATAATAGTATCTAAGTTAAGCACGGGCTGTCAAACTGTTCTCAATCTGTCTCTTCGACAGATTGAGGACAGTTTGACAGCCCCAAAACTGTGCTCTTTTTTATAAGATAGCAAATTAGCAGATGGCTGTCCTGAAGGAAATAGAAATCATCGCCTAGAAACACCAAAGATGTTAATGGTGCTTTGCTATCGGTATGACGGAACGGCAATGCCACATGCATAAGTCAACCGGGTACCTTACCCTATAAACCGCAACACGACAATGACAAGCACTAACCTATTGCGGTAGAAAGAGGTAAGGCGGTGGTACCAAATGCCCGGGCGAGACGTTGCAAAACTCAACCATCTAGCAGTCATGATGATAGTGACACGTACCTATAGCTACTCAGTTGCTTTTTACGACCTACCTGGCAGAACGGCAGTTGGTCTATTCTTAAAAGGAGCCCGGACCACACTACCATGCTCGTTCCTGTTTGAATAGAGGCCCTTAAAATAAATAGCTAAAAACTACTTTATAAGATCCTGTGGTTAACAAATTTCTTTAAAAAAATCAACATATAAGGTCGAGAATTTACGAGAACGAATAAAACGGGTGTTTTTTGAATTTGGTAGAAAAATATGTTCCGCGAGGCAACAGTCTATTCTCGTCACAATACCATAAAGGCCTCTCTTATATGTTTGGAACAAAGCCAACGCGCTGCTCCATTGCAGGTTAGCTAGGCTTTGAGTAGATATTTCAATAGAAAAACTTTTTTCATAATGTTTTTGTGTGGTAAGCCGATGGAAGCTGATGAAATATCAGAAATGTTTGATTTTACACTTTCAATCGTCGGCACTTGGTGAAATTCCAAAATTATTAGTTGAAACTAATTTACAATACACTTGTACTTTATTTAGTGAACGGAGATGACGTAATATTCTTTACTGACTGTTTATAAACGATTAGTAAAGAATATTACGTCCTGAAGATGGTTTAAAAAGCGAAACCGCAGGCGTATCAATCATCTAACACTTGCAACTCGCCAGCGATCAGCGATGACTATTAAATATAACTAGTCGTGGGCGTTTAAACGATATACGCTTAAAAATTAGGCTTTTCAAAATAAGCCTATAAGCGCGCTTACGGATTTAAGCTGTTTTCGTTTAAACGTTGATGTTTAAGATAACAATTTGGATTGGTTATCGTATTAAGCGGCTAAATTATTTTCTACTTGTTTACGCAATATTTCTGTCGGACTGACAACGCTCCGTTTTTGGTTGGTTAGTGCTTTTTACAACGAATTGACAAATTACGTTTTTTCAAGTTCCAGTACGCTTTTCGTTGTTGAAGAAATTGGACGCGCTCATCAATTGTTTATTTTATTTTATTGTTTGTTTTATTTTACTTAGCGCGCGTAAGAACATGACTCGAATCCCTTTACAAATTTCCAAAGTAATTTTGTTTATATTAATTATTGAAATTACGTGATGGATAAAAAAGTATATATTGTGTTACTATTCATTTCAGACAGTCCTAAGTCTGAAAAGTACGAAGGGAAGTTGATTGATTGAAAAAGTACCTTATATATAAAATTCTGGTGTTACAATATTATTTACCATACTCCTCCGAAACGGCTTTACCGATTTTCATGGAATTTTATATGCTTATTCAGTAGGTCTGAAAATCGGCTACTGTTTTTATACCCCTAAGTGATAAGGGCTGTTCACCCCTAACATTATTTTTTTATTTTTAAGACAATTTTTTTTATTTTTATTGGAACGAAGTTCCTTATCGCGCGTTGTGAAAGGGGGCTAGACGGAAAAAATTCTTACGAAAAGTTGTCACGACACTTTTTGCTATATTAAGGTATCGTAAGCACAGAAATACTTCCCTTTAGCTCGTGCATTGAAAGTGAAAGAGTCTATCTACTATTTGATTGAGTTTACTTTTTTTCTAGTGCCAAATGTTCGACATTTATACAGAATTTCGGCCGAATGTCGAATTTCGACCAAAAGTTGAATTTCGACGGACAGTCGAATTTTGAACGAGTATCGAAATTCGACCGAGTGTCGAATTTCGAGCGGGTACCAAAATTCGACCGTGGGTCGAAATTCGATCGGGTTCCGAAACTCCACTGGGTGCCGAAATTTGACCGTGGGTCGAAATTCGACCAGGTGTCGAAATTCGACCGTGGGTCGAAATTCGACCGGGTGCCGAAATTCGACCGTGGGTCGAAATTCGACTGGGTGCCGAAATTCAACCATGGGTCGAAATTCGACCAGGTGCCGAAATTCGACCGCGGGTCGAAATTCGACCGGGTCCCGAAATTCGACCGGGTTCCCAAATTCGACCAGGTGCCGAAATTCTATTTTGCATTGAACAGTGTGGTGTCGCGACGATTATTTTTGTTGAGTATATACAGGTTTTTTGTAAATAATAATAAAAGGAACTTCGTTCCATTCTGGTGTCTGGTCAAGATTTTTTTTAAATTGTGGCTTTAAAAATACATACAACCCTCATTCACCCTTCTATCATCAACCCCTATTTTTTAATTCAATAATTTATATGACGAAACAACGTTTGCCGGGTCAGCTAGTATTGTATAATAATTTGTATTGTATTTGATAACACGTCATTTCTATAAGCTAGTAATAAGTAATAACGCTAACAAAACCACAAAACATTGAACGCTTTTTTCAACTCTCGGCTTTATCGGTCGCTACTAATTCACTTAAATCTTCGTTTTATAATTGACCTTCTCAACGATCAACAACTTTTGTTTAAAAAAGCGTTTCAACGAAAAGCGCTTTTTTAAGCACGCTTAAAAGTATAAGCAAAACGTTTAAACGTGTTAATAATTAAAAGCCGTTTATCACATCTCTAAATATAACGAAAAACTTATCAAAAACGTCGCCAATTGCTTGCTGGTCACTACAAGCACTTTTTGTGATGTCACAGCACCAAAACTAATCAACCGAAAACGACTACCACTAATATACAAGGCTGTTATTTCTCTTGATATAACTAAACAATTACGATAATTTCGCATTGCGAGTTACGTGATAACCTCGCCGGTCGATTAATTTAAATATTTTAGTGGATACTTATAGTGGAATAAAAGTACAAGTATATTGTAAACTAGTTTCAACTAATAATAGAAATGTTTGAGTTTTACTGATTATATAGCCGCTACCGCCCCGTTGGTCGAATGGTTAGCGACCCTGAATACGCAATCGACGGGGCTCGGGTTCGATCCACGACGGGGATAGGCATCTGTGTGATGAGCATAAATGTTTGTATCTCCGGGTTTGGGTGTTTATTAAATATGTATATTCTAGTATTTATATATAAGTAACGTTGACTAACACCTATAACACAAGCAAATAATTTGCTTACTTTGGAGTTAGATCAGTAAGTGTAATTGTCCCGTGAAATTTATTTATTTATATCTTCGGCCAAATATTATATTAACATTTTTATTATAGCAACGAATTATTAACATCTTTGGTGTCTATAGGAGATGGTTGACTCTTCCTATTTCTAAAAATCAAGTAAGTAGGTACTTACTACCCAAATTAAACGATAAAGTGTGTATCAAATTTCATATAAACTGGTAACAAATTAATGATCAAGTGTCGCATTAATCAGCATAATTGTTTAAAAACTCTTTATAATTACAACTTAGTTTGACCTCGCTGAGGAAAATCACTACAAAGGAAGTTATTGCAACACGTTTTGCGTTAGTAATACCAATGTTATGCTTGTACAAGTTGTGCTATGTTAATTTTTATCTTAAAGGAAGAATGAAAGTGGGTCTGACTCGCCCGCTGAGAGTTCCGTACGAAATAGGTACTGAACCATTATTATATATCTTACCGGCCAAACCCGATTTATATATATATATATATATATATATATATATATATATATATATATATATATATATATATATATATATATATATATATATATATATATATATATATATCATAAGATAGCAAACAAGCAGATGGGTCTCCTGATGGAAAGAGTCAACCGTCGCCTATAGACACCAAAGGTGTTAATGGTGCGTTGCTATCTTGTGGCGAGGTCTAATGCCACATGCATGAGTTTACCGGCTACCTTACCCTCCAAACCAGAACACGACAATGACAAGCACTGACGCTATTGCGGCAGGAATAGGTAAGGCGGTGGAACCAAACCCGGGCGAGACAATGCAGAACTCTACCATCTAGTAAGTAATATTCATGCAAAATTTGAAGTAAATTCACGCAGTTCTTTTTGAGTTTATCCCGGACATACATACAGACAAAGAGACAAAAATTCTAAAAACTATATTTTTGGCTTCGATGTCGATTGTAGATCACGCCCCAAGTATTCTTTTAAAAAAATATTCAATGTACAGTTTTGACTTTCCTACGATTTTATTATATGTATAGATAATAACTCTACGCCGTCTCACAGATATGGCGCGAGGTTATTTACCTTACTGCTCGCTTTTACGTTAAAAGTGAATTATTCTATGCAGAACGGAATAAAGCATTTAAGACAAAATTAGTTTAAATATAAAGTTTTAGTCCCTGGATATCTTTTGGTTAGACGCACTGAATACTGTGTTGAAATATGATCACCTATTTTGGAAGGACATTATATATTATTAAGACAATACAATAATGCTGCCATCTAACGGCTTTAATTTTGAAACAACGTCAACGTCATTGACGGTCGGTAATTTTTTGTTCAATTTCAAATCAGCTCAAGAAGTATTTAATAAACTTATTTAGTGCGAATTATTCGCACGGGTATGTCTAGTAATATATAAATCTCTCGAAATTTTTTTCGTGATTTCTTGAAAATTAATTTCCAAATTATAAAATAAACTCTTCACTAAGTACTTACATATTCACATCCGTCCACAATCGCATTTATACTTAATATAATAAATGCGAAAGTCTGTCTGTCTGTTTGTTACGCTTTCACGGTTACACCACTGAACCGATTGTCATTAAATTTGGCTTGGAGATAGTTAAAGATTCGTGGTCAAACATAAGCTTACTTTTTTAAATCGCTTCTTAGGGGCTGAAATAGGGATGAAAGTTTGTATGAAAAACTATATGGATATGTTAAACTATTCGCGGGCGAAGTTGTGCGATTCAGCTAGTTGTCTTTATTATCTATTTTGTCAATATTTCGTTTGGAATAGAATTATGATAGAAAATAAATATATTCATGTCGTCTCTATAGTCTAAGTAGTCCGGTGTTGGTGTTGAGGTATATGGTTCGGTTCTCGGCTCGAGCGACTTAAAATATATGTTTATTTAATTTTCTTATAAAAACAGCACTGCCCGGGATTATATAAATGCCAAGTTAGTGATAGGTTTGCCATGCCACATTGAATGGCCAATTGCACCAACATTGTCTTAACTTAGGGAACTTCTAAGTAGCATGCCGTCACTTCTTACCTTAAATGAAATGAATGTGACAGCGTGTCACTAAAGACTGTCCTAAGTTTAGATAATGTTGGTGCAATTAGCCATAAGTATCTTCGGCTAATCGTGCGTGCACTGGTTGTACATCTGCCTACCTCTTCGGGGATACAGGCGTGAAGATTCTTTTAACAAATGCATTCATTAAAATAAGTAATAAAAATACACTTTTCAAACATCCAAAATAATACAATAAATATTTACTGTATACAGTATTTAAAGAGTATCGTAACGGATTCCATTTAATTGACATAGTGTCCAAGAAAAAATTTGTTTAGAACGTACACAAAAAAACAATCTAAAAAACTTAATCGTTTAGATTCAGGATAATGTTTTAGATTTTATAATTTTTACACACGTTTTATATTGTTTAATAAGTGTTACGTTACAACAAAATGCGTTGTAATTCATTCAATCTAGTAGGTACTGTACCGGCTGGCCAGGGAATGAAATAGTAATTCAGCTACTTACAATCTAACACCTACGCTGTCGCTGACAATAATATCGTTAATGATAACAATTCATGCGTAACGTCACCTGAGTGCTAAGTGTGAGTTTTTCTTTTCGCATTCGATCGTGAGCGCGTTTCGAGTTTACTAGGAATTTGTATGTGATTTGTACAGCGCTACCTAGTGGTAAACTGGTTTCTCACGTTTACCACTAGGTGGCGCTGCACAAATCACATACAAATTCCTAGTAAACTCCAAACGCTCTCACGATGGAATGCGAAAAGAAAAACTCACACTTAGCACTCTGAACTATTCATAAACAAATATAGCAAATAATTTTACAAGTTTTGTATGATATAATAACGAATAATTTTGTTTGAAATTCGATTTTTTTAGTAAAAACAAAAGTATGTATAAGGACTAGTAAAAGCCATATATAAAATAATTTATTGTGTCGGCGGCACTTTGTATAGTTTATAACACTCTTAAATTAAGTTAATTGTCGTAAGGAAATAACGTGGAAATGACCTTTAAAATTTTATTTAATTAAAATACTATGTCATTTACCACTTATTTCCTTATACAAGCAGCAGACCTTTCTTTTTTACATCAAATCTTTCTTTAAAAAGACTATGTTTAATAACTCGGTGTTTAAAGATTTCCTT
The DNA here is from genome assembly GCA_036924255.1 of Apodemia mormo. Classification (NCBI taxonomy): domain Eukaryota; kingdom Metazoa; phylum Arthropoda; class Insecta; order Lepidoptera; family Riodinidae; genus Apodemia; species Apodemia mormo. The sequence continues at coordinate 35,418,155 of JAUPFN010000007.1, forward strand.
GGGTTATAATATGACATAAAATTGGCTTCCTCACTCAAACAAAAACTGGTTGTTAATCGTTTTTTAATTCAATGCAAATGAAGTTTTAAACTAAAATAATCATATCAATCATAATATTATGCCATAAAGTTGCGATCCCCACAATAAACAAAACTGGTTATTAAACTTTACTTAATTCAATGCAAATGAAGTTTTCAACTAAATAATCATATCAATCATAATATGACGTACAGCTCGCATCCCCACAATAAACGAAAACTGGTTATTACTATACTTAATTCAATTCAAATGAAGTTTTCAACTAAAATAATCATATCAATCATAATATTATGACGTAAAGCTCGCATCCCCACAATAAACGAAAACTGGTTATTACATTACTTAATTCAATTCAAATGAAGTTTTCAACTAAAATAATCATATCACTCATAATATAACGTAGAGCTCGCATCCCCACAATAAACGAAAACTGCTTATTAATTTACTTAATTCAATGCAAATGAAGTTTTAAACTAAAATAAGTATGTAACAAACCAAGACAGAAGTCAAGGATTATAATACAAATAACCTCAAAAATGACCTTTAAACGACAAAAAATATTTAACGGAACTGCTCGATAACGAGCTAACTAGTAAATGTTACTTAATTTTGAATGAAGAACCGGGAAAGGATATAGGATAGTTTTTATCCCGAAATCCCACGGGAACGGGAGTGATTCTGGTTTTTATTTTAGAAATGTTTCTGAGTAAAACCTAACAAAAAATCTACACATAAAAAAAATGTGAAAAAAACAGTGACATGGATACAATAAAGCCTGTTAGGTTAAGGTTTGGTATGTTAATGCAAACTGAAATTTAGAAAATCAGACGATTCAAAATATAGCGTAAGAGGCGGGGAGAATCACAAATTTGCAAAGAAAACGTTGTCTTGATATTCTTGAGCGTGTCTGAATTTTCTTTTATTTTAGAGGAAATGTTGTAAAAATAACGAAAAATATATAACCTGTCAATTTCTACAAACCAAAGTTATTGGAATTTTGTTTTATCACTGCCCTAGATGCCGGACTAATAAAAGAGTTACATTTGATAGATAATTCCAACAGTATGCGAGGGATCCTCGCTAATGTTAATCGGAGGAGCTCGAGAAAATCCTAGAATCACCTCTTGGGCTCCCCTATTATAAGTTTTGTTTCGAAAATTACGTATGAGCGAAATTTTATTGGCAGTGTATAGAGTGAAATTAATCGCACTGTATTACTATCAGTTATAAGTACTATGAATTACGGAATATTAGTAGATAGGTCAAAAAACAAGTCTAGTAGCGGCAAATTAGTCACTATACGACTTGTTACATTAATATAAAGTAGGTTGGTTTGTTAGATTACCTTTAGGTTACATAATTTATAGATAGCAAACAAGCAGATTGTTCTCTTGATAGAAAGAGACAAACATCGCCAGAATGGTAATGCCACGTACACATTTTAGCATTCGTAATTTTGGCTTAAAACCTTTTGGCGATTCAATTCACTTCCCCTACTACGCAAAGTAAACCGGCTTGATATTAACTTATAAAAACAGTTTGCTAAAAAAATAATGTATTTATATTATTTAATATAATGTACATATATTTTATTTCATTACCAAATTATTTTAATTGTACCTACATATAAAACTGATAAATCCGGTTTTCGACGTTATGTTTATCCGCTTGTAAAATTACAAGTTCTTTGTAATTTATGTGGCTGTTCAAACATCTCTGTAATAGGTTTTCATAAACAACTTGCATAAGAGGCCAATCGAAGACAAGTGCGTCAGCGTTTTCGAATGTTAATATCTGATTTGTAGGAGAATAATAACGGCAAATTTATGTATCTTGCGTTATCGCCTTGTTAGTTCGCGCTCCTTTACAATAGACCAACTGCCGTTTTGCCAAGCAGTAGGGCTATTCTTTAAAACCGATTTCAATTTTAAATGAATATTTAATGAATTTTGAAGTATTTCGTACTCTAGATAACTATATTCAATAATTGGATTCGGCGACAGCACCACACGGATTTCGAATTTTTTTGGAACTACTCATTATTGCTTTTATTCGTTATTTTGTTTAAAACGGTACTTAAAATTTCCATTTGTAACATTAGCTTGACGTGTAACGATGACATCTATTACCAATAATTAGGTCGTTACTATACTGAATCAATGTGGGCAATATTGGTTTTAAGAGTACAGTTTTTTGACGATATTCGAAACTTATTGTTTTTATCAATATTGATTTAAGATTTACATTGTTTTCAAGACTAGGCCTGCAGGTCGTAAGAGGCGAACGATTGGCCATACGTGTCACTAGTGTGAGTTCCGGGACGTCTCTCTATTAACGAGACATTCACAGTAATAACGGGCTTATGGCTAACTGTATAGTAAATAACAAAAACTCTGCCTAACCAACAAATTCTAATTATAAAAATAATATGGAATATTAAAATTCCCGTATTTACCCTTCAATTTCCCCAAAATGTAGGAATATTGTAAACAGAAAACAACACGTCGGATCAATGGCTGCGGGTTGGCTACGACATCAAAGGGACCGACCGCTCTTTGAGCCTTCGTCATCTTCCTACATTTTTGGCTGATATTTTATGACGTCAATGTGTAATATTTACAATATCATTTTAAATTAATTATTTTAATCGGGGAAAATTTATCTTTCTATATTATAACACATAATATGGTTTATTAGCCTACCAAGCAATACCTTTAACGATAAGCGGGGTTATCACGTATCTAACAATGTGCAATTATCGTAATTGTTTAGTTATTGCAAGACATATAATAGCCTTGTATGTTAGTGGCAGTCATTGCCCCTTGATTATTTTTGATGCAGTGACATCGCATCGCCATCAACAAGCAATTGGCGACGTTTTTAATGTTTTTTTTTTGTTGTTATGTTTAAGAGTCAACGCGGATCGCTGGCGGATTGCAAATTTTATGTAATACGCCTGCGACAGGCTTTTTTACATACTGTATACAGACTGACTGGTAAAATCTTTTACCGTCAGTCTGTAAGTCTGTCAAACCTGCCGTGCGAAAGCCGATTTTCCATAGACATTTGAGCTACAATTCCGGGAGTCGAGAACTAAAATTTCCTGCTCCTTCAGAAACTTTTATAACATTTGAGCTATCACATATACTTTTTGAGATTTTGGTAAAAATTTGGACGGCTATTTTTTTCAGTTTTTTTTTTTTTAAATATCAATTGCAGTCTTTTTTAAAAGAAAAATCAAAATACGTCTTTTTCTAGATGTCATTCCGGATCGTTTAAGTCATCAACCATATTTTTAAGAAACTTGTAACTATTTTTGGCAAGAGCTCAACTTCTCGAATAGACTATATGTCGGACTACGGCGAACTATCTTATTGACCCTCGTATAAAAAATTCCAATAATATATATCTTTCGTGGAACTGCTTCGCGATAGGGCTCGACGCATCACTGCAGTAAGTGTCAAACTTTGGTCCGCAGGTGATATTTGTGGGGCTATAGACATAGACATAGTAAAATGTGATTAGCAATATTCTCACTTTAATATACTTTTATTGGTTTCATATGACCAATAACTATCATGTCCTTCAATATGTACAAACTTTTACCTGTATACAAATTGTAACAAAAACCTTGTAAGCAATGTAATTCTATGAACCGTGCATGGATGTCCACACTATATATATTTATTGGATAAAAAGTTAAAACTTAAGGTACCTATTTTTTTAATATACGTTAACAGAATGGAATACTGAATACCCTTATTTAGTGTTTACAGTATTTTACCAGGGAGCCTGAATATTTTCTCTGTGGTTATCGCTAACGGTGATTATAATTTCAGTCCGCTTTCTACCCCTATAACGCGTTATATTTTAACGACTACAGTTTTTTTCTTTAAAATAATGCTTGCCGCTTCACTGGGTTTCAATTCATCTACGCTGAAAAAAATAAAACCTATTATGTGCGCAAGCTGTCGTTCTGAAGTTATAACGGGACATATAGATAGACAGGTAAAGTTTCCCAAGCATACCGATTTTCATCAAGATACCGGCTACCTTACTTTCCAAAGTGGAATACTGCAGTGACAATGCTCGTCATTGTCGTGTTCCGGTTCGGATGTTAAGGTAACCGGGAGACTTGCGTATGTAGTATTGCCACTCCGCCACACGGATAGCATCGCACTATTAACATTTATGGTATTTAGGCGATGGTTTCTCTTTCCATCAGGAGCGCCATCTACTTGTTTGCTATTTACTGATATAAAAAAAGACAAGCACTGACGCTATTACGACAGGAATTCATAAGGCGGCGGTACCAGACCCGGGCGAAAAAATATGGAGTTCTACTACCTAGTAAACACGATGGTAGCGGTTCGTATACCGAATCGTTTACCTCTTGCGAACTGTCTGGCAGAGTGGCAGAAGGTCTATTCTTCAAAGGGGACCTGGACGGGGGGTTTTATCTTACTGTATTGTTGAAAATATAGGTATGGTACCCAAACTACATTCAGCGAAATGTAAAACCAGTTCAGAAAATCCAAAAGTGCACACCTCATTACGTACGTTTAATTTAAACAAAATGATTAAACAGCACCGTACTAGTTAGTATATTAAAAAATATATATTTATTCAGATCATATTTTTACAAAAAATGTTGTGATGAATGGACTCTTCCTTTTAATTTTAAGTACATGAGCACGTACATATTTCAAAGGAAAACAATTCCGTGACACACGGAAGCTGTTTTAAAAAAAAATGGTGCCGACTGCCGATACGTTGTCCTTTTCGAGCGTGTAATGTCTGTGTACAGTTTAAGATGAGTGCAGAAGATATGTGAGGGAGAGTCAGTGTACGAGACAAACCCAATGAAATTCTTTCTAACACTGATTTATTATTAAAGTTACAACAAAAATGATGATTAAATAAAAGTGCAACCGTAACAATGTGTGCGTGTTTAACTTATTACGTCGTTTCTATGTAACCCAAATAAATTACATGTCATTGACATTAAATATGTGCGGTAACCCGTACATCCTGCGGGCCCAAAAGGGAGACAATGAATACAAGTTTAAAAAAAAATGTAAAAAATGCTAAGTATGAAAGTAAATAAAATGTAAAGAATTTATACACACAAAGAATACTAAGGTTAAAAATAAAAATGTAAAACATGCATAATAATGAAAAATGTAAAAAATGTAAAATGTCTATTCACTGCACTTATAGCCCGAATGTCCAGTCGCACGTTACGTAGCTAAGACGGGTTCTCACGGCTGCTGCAGTCTGCCCTCGTTTTATGACTTTTCCACCATCGTCCTTTCATGAGAGCAAAGGGGTACTCGTATCTGCCATTCTTCTTGTCTCTGAGATATTGTATTTATATAGGTGCACCTTGCGACAGTGATTATGATCAGTATGAAGTTGCTATGGCATCATATCATGAACATCGTGCACACTCAGTAGTATGTATATGTTCTCGTTGCTTGACATCTGTTTTCACGTGACGTCACTCACTTTCATGCTCTTATGATGCACAGGAACAGAAGAATTCACAGATGAGCAGTAGAAGTGTGACATGTAGAATTGATGTATCTGATATTGTTAGCGTCCTGTTTTTGATATTAGAGTGGCTCCAGTAGTTATTATGACGAAGTATAGAAAATGTGTCACTCTTTATTTATAAATAGTCAAGATCAAGGCTGTGACCTATTTCTAGTGTGTTGTTCCTGGTCAGTGACTTAATTGTTATTGCAAATATGTGCACTGTGCATTTCCCACAGCATGAGAATAGCCACTGTTATCGCAATGTAACTTGATCTTCCGCTCGTGGCTCGGCGACTTCTTTGTATACAATGTTATTAAAACTCAAGTTACGAACTGCTTGTGATATTTGTAATTAATTATTGTAAATCGGTTTATTTGCTCTGTAGAACAATACTTTGTTAGTACGTGGATGGATCCAAATTTGTAGAGCATCTACAGTTTTATAATGTTTTATGAATACTGAGCAGGGGGTGAAGTGATACACACAGCCTAATTCCCATCATAAGTTTTTTGTAGGCTTCCCCGTCAAGCGCCTTGGTTGATATACACTTGTACGGCGAGACTAGACGGCGAGAGTGACGTCATCCCTTGTCAATGACTGTACGGCATTTGGTTAGTTTTGTGTGTATTCATCTCCCACCGGTAAAACAGATAATTTTAAAATTGGCCTCTTGATTACGCCATTTTTAGTTTTTACGGACACCACCCGGACGTATCCATCTTTCCCTGGATGTACTTCGGTAACTCTGCCCATCAACCACTTGCCTGGGGGCAGGTTTTCGTCTTTTATTAAGACAATGTCGTCGACTTTTATGTTTCTAGACGGGGTTCTCCATTTAGTACGGACTTGTAACTGTTGTAAGTAGTCTGAGGCCCACTTCTTCCAGAACTGCTTGTTCAAAGCTTGGACCATTTGCCATCTGTTGGTCAAACTCATATGCGCAGGTTCCGTTTGTGGTCTGGATACAAGTGAACCTCCAACTAGGAAATGACCTGGTGATAGATATTCATCATCTGGATTTTCGCTCAATTTTAGAAGAGGTCGAGAATTAAGGCAAGCCTCGACTTGGTGTAGTAATGTGATAAACTCTTCATATGTGAGCTTCTGTTCTCCTATCACACGTCGAAGATGATACTTTAAGCTCTTGACTGCACCTTCCCACAGACCCCCAGCGGAAGGGTAAGCCGGCGCATTAAAGTGCCATTGAATGTCGTAGTCGTCGATCTTGCTTAGTAATTCAACGTCAAGCGTTTGAATAATATCCTTGTATTCTTTCTTTAATACTTTGTTTGCTCCGATAAAATTTCTTCCTTGATCACTGTACATGTGTTTAGGAACAGATCTTCTCGCACAAAAACGTCGAAAAGCTGCTAAAAATCCAGGAGTACTGAGATCGGATACTAACTCCAAATGCACTGCCTTCGTGGATAGGCACACGAATACGGCAACGTATCCTTTTTGTGTACGTACTCCACGTCCCTTGTTTGCTTTGATGTCAAAATGGCCAGTAAAATCGACCCCGGTGTGCGTGAATGGACGCGAGGGGGTAACGCGAGGCTCTGGAAGATCTGCCATAATCTGCGTTCGTTGTTCTTCTTTAAAACGACGACATGTCACACATTTGCGCAGTTCTCTTTTTACTGTACGCAATCCACTTAGTATCCAATATTTTTCTCGGATATAAGACAGTGTTAAACTTGGTCCACCATGTAGCGTGGTACGGTGAGAATCTTGTATAATGAGTTCAGTGAGTCTACCGTAACTTGATAATATTATAGGATGTTTGGCGGATTGACTTAGTAACGAATTATTTAATCTCCCGCCAACCTTGAGTAGTCCGTCTCGGGAGTCAATATATGGGTTGAGGCTCAAAAGTCTACTGGTATTGCTCAACTTTCCACGTTTCTCTAATTGTTGAATTTCCTTTTCAAATTCCATAGATTGTGCTGTCTTTATTATTAAATTTAGTGCAATATTTCTTTCCGATGACGATAGGTAACTTTGCTGTGGCAATTGTTTATTACGTAACCATTGTGTGAAACGCGATAGCCAACCGATGATTGTTGTCATGCGCCGTGTCGAGCTACATTCGTGTAATAATTGTAAAACAAAATCATTTTTATAAGATAAAGCAGCGTTCACACTCGTTTTCTTGGCTTCTAATGTTGGTGATTGGTATGTCTTCTCTTTAATCATGTCCGAATCAAATGTAGACAACCATTGCGGACCCTGCCACCACAACAAATGTTCTGATAACTGTGATGATGATATTCCTCTTGTAGCACAATCAGCTGCGTTCTCCTCAGACCGTACATGTTGCCAGGATGAAGACGGGATGATGCTGAGTATTGTACGAACTCTGTTGGCTACAAACTGTTTCCATCTGTTAATGTCTCCATGCAGCCAACCTAGCACCACCATCGAGTCAGTCCAGGCATACACTGTTGCGGTTTTTGGTAGAGTTTCGATGACCTTTTTCATCAGTTTTGATAGTAAGAGTGCGCCACAGAATTCAAGCTTCGGTAAAGATAATTTGTTCTTCAGAGGTGCTAATTTTGTTTTAGCGGCCACAAGTGTCGATGTGTACTCCCCTTTAGAATTTCGTGTACTGACGTATACAGCGCAAGCGAACGCCTTTTCAGATGCGTCGCAGAATCCATGCACTTTGTAGTGATTTTTATCTCCCATGTATCTATTTATCTTGAATTTTTCTATTTCTTGCAAGTCATGCTTTAATTTTATCCACTCGTTGTTAATGTTTTGAGACAAATGCGTGTCCCAATCAGCTGATTCTTCAGACCATGTTCTTTGAAAAAGTAGTTTTGCTCGTATTGTAAGTGGAGACAGCCACCCCAGGGGATCAAAGATCTTCGAGATGTTTGATAATAACTGTCTCTTAGTTATAATATCGTCGTTCTTGTCGTTTTTAAATATGTTTTTGAAAACGAATGTGTCTGAAGTAGGAATCCATCGTAAGCCCAAGGTCTTCCGGTTTTCCGAACCTTTGAAGTCGAGTGGTGTGTCCAATTGATCAGCTGGCAGGTCTGCAATCAGTCCGCTGGAATTACTGGACCATTTACGGATATTCATTCCGGCGCCCTTTAGGATATCGATGATCTCTTGTCGTAGTTGTTTGACTTGTGAAATATGATCACAGCCTTCTAGCAGGTCATCCATATAAAATGAAGACGTTAGTGCAGCAGCAGCTCGAGGGAACTTGTGCCCGTCATCGATAGCTAACTGCTTTAACGTACGCATTGCGAGGTAGGGAGCCGCCTTTGTCCCGTAAGTAACAGTTGTAAGCTGATACTCCTTCAAGGGCTCTTCTGGTGTACTTCTCCAAATAATGCGTTGTAGGTGTTGATCAGACTCACGAACAACTATCATTCGAAACATTTTCTCGATGTCAGCGGTTATGACGTATTTGTGTTGACGCCATAATAATATGAGATGCTGTAAGTCCCTTTGTAGATTTGGACCACGTTCCATCAAATCATTCAGGCTGTTCCCAGTAGATGTTTTTGCTGACGCATTGAAGACGACTCGCATCTTTGTAGTAGTGGAGTCAACCTTGAAAACACCGTGATGTGGAAGGTAACACGATAAGTCATTGGGTCGTGTTGCCTGCGTCATGTGACCTTGTTGTTCGTATTCTCGCAAAAATTGTTTGTAGCTTTTAGAGAATTCTTTATTTTTTGACATCTTACTTTCTATGTTGTAAAACTGTGCAATCGCCTTTGATTTAGATTGACCCAAATCATGTTCGAATCCGGGTTTCATCGGGATAGCAACTTCGTATTTTCCGTTTGGTAGGCGTCTTGTGGTGGACTCATATAGTTGCTCGCAGTACTGTTCAGCCCTTGATAGATCAGTGGCCGAGTCACTGATCTCTTCGTGTTCCCAATATTGTGATATCTCTGACAAGTCATTAGCTACAACGTAGCAATTGAACGTTTTTACGTTGCCTGAGAGTATCCAGCCCAGTCTCGTCTGCTGAGCGATAGGTGCCGTGTTAGGCCCTTTGATGAGACCATTCATAATGATGTCTGAGTATACGCTTGCGTCGAGCAGGAGATCTATTGGTTTAGATACATTATACTCCGGATCGGCTAGCTGTACATTTTCCAGATGAGGCCATGACTGTTTTTTGAAAGAGTTGTTAGGCAGGTTGTTGATGACACGTTTGATTACCAATGCTCGAGTCGTAAACTTGTAATCTTGATATATGGATTGACATTCGAGCGTAACGACTCCCTTGCCATGTTGAGATCCAATTCCGATACCAGATACAGATGCATGATACCGTTCTCGAGATAAGCCCAGCATCTGGGCGGCATTTTCAGTTATGAGTGATATTTGAGATCCTTGGTCTAGAAGAGCTCTCAAGGTAACATAAGTGCCGTCAGCAGCCTTAACTTGAATTGAGAGTGTCGTCAGCAAAATCTCCTCATTATCAGAAGCGATGTGATTAGCGCTATGTTGTTTATTTTGATTTTCCGTTTGAATTTGAAATTTTTGCGTAGCTGGAATCGAACCCATAGTCGATGAAACGGCGGTCTCGGCTAGTCGGGTCGGTTTCGTAATTGAATCGGTATATGCGTCATGCAACATCGTATTATGATTCTTTTGACAAACCTTGCATTTTTTCACTGACGTGCATTGCTTGTTACTGTGTGTGTAAAGACAATTATGACACAAGTTTAGTTTTATAACGGTCGTTAACCTCTCGTCAGGTGTAAATTTGACGAATTTACTGCACTTATAAATGTGGTGATTTTCATTGCAAAGAGGACAATTTGACGAATATGTCGCACTGGCTTGAAATTCTCTGTTCGGAATTTTTCCATAGTGGTGACCACCAACATGTTGAAAATGAGGCTTGTAGGGCTTGTTGTTTACCATTTTATGCGTATGAGGCCTGCTCGATGATGGTGTTACAACCTCCCTTTTGTTTAAGGGCTCTAGGGCCTGAAATTTGCTTTCTAAAAAGTTCATTAGTTCAGACAGCGAAGGCAAGTCACGTGGCGATTTTCTGGCTTCTTTATAGTTAGCATATGTCTCAACATCCAGCTTTTTCGATATAATGTGAACCAACAATGGATCCCAAGTACTTGTATCGATACCTAGGTTCCGTATGGCGTGCATACATTCCATTGATGTGTCATGGAGACGTCTAATTTCATATGCCGACTGTTTCTGAGCTACGGGTTGATTTAAAAACATCTCAACATGTTTAGTAAACAACAGTTGCGGGTTGTTATATCTGTGCACTAGCAAGTCCCATGCGCTCTCGTAGTTGTCAGCAGAGATGTTTAGATGCTGAATAAGTCGTTCCGCATCTCCACGCAATTTTACTTTCAAGTGCTGCATTTTTTGTGTCTTGGTTAGCAGGTTGTTGTTGTGTATGCTCTCTACATAAAGATCATAGAATGTAGGCCATTGCGTGTATTTGCCAGTAAAAACAGGTATGTCGATTTGCGGAGTTGACTGTTGATAATGCACAGCCGATGCAAGCTTCAGATTTAAAGCCTTTTTGATATTTTTATATAGGTGTTCATAGCCATAAAACTCATCATCATATTGCGTGTCCGAACCTTGTAGCAAGTGGTCGATTTGTAAATGCAAAGCGTCGATTGCACTCCAGCGTGACTGAATGCCACGTAGCTCGTCTTCCAACTCCCATTTATCTCGCAGCTCGTCAACTCGTAGGCTATTCACTTGTCGATGAAAAGCTCTAAAATTTGTTCGCTGTAGAGATACTAGTTCTGCTGCTTGACCTTGGCTCATAGGTGTAGCCATCGTTGCTGTCGACGTCGATGGTATTGCGAGGCGTTGTTGCAACGGCGGTGGAGCCAATACTGTAGCTGACTCGGGAGTCGAAGGTTTTGTTGTTTCACCCGTAGGAGGAAATGATGATATTTTGCTACGCACAGAATCAAAATATTTTCTTGCTTTTTGGAATTGATTTTCCATAAAATATGCTTCTTTGTCATTGACGTAATCGGACAGCTTATGATCGTTTGTTTGAAACTCTGCCCATAACTTATCCAGGGCATCCAGTCGTTCATTAAGGTACTTACGGGTTTTCCGGATGGCGGAGTCCTTCCCGAAGTTGCGTTCTATTTTTTTAATCTCTTCAACAATGTCGTATTGATGCTGAAGTAGACTTTCCATTTTGTAGGTAAATGTACGGTTTTTAAAGAACAATAATCACAATATGACACTCCAAGATAAAAAAAATACACTTGTAGTATTCACTGTATGATATATTATGATATTCAATTTCTCGAATGTCGACGAGAATTTTCTTGTTTGATTTCGATAGTTAGGGTAGAGCAGTAGTATGCTCCGGGCCACTCTATGCCTCGCGAACCTAGCTGGACCTTTTGCGCCTTCTCAATTAAGCTGGTGGAACCCGCTTCTGGGAAGCCAGTTAACCGATTCGCAGTCACAGTAAATCCACAAAAACACAGAGCGACCCTTTCTGAAGGACCAAAAAAACTGTAATGTCTGTGTACAGTTTAAGATGAGTGCAGAAGATATGTGAGGGAGAGTCAGTGTACGAGACAAACCCAATGAAATTCTTTCTAACACTGATTTATTATTAAAGTTACAACAAAAATGATGATTAAATAAAAGTGCAACCGTAACAATGTGTGCGTGTTTAACTTATTACGTCGTTTCTATGTAACCCAAATAAATTACATGTCATTGACTTTAAATATGTGCGGTAACCCGTACATCCTGCGGGCCCAAAAGGGAGACAATGAATACAAGTTTAAGAAAAATAAAAATGTAAAAAATGCTAAGTATGAAAGTAAATAAAATGTAAAGAATTTATACACACAAAGAATACTAAGGTTAAAAATAAAAATGTAAAACATGCATAATAATGAAAAATGTAAAAAATGTAAAATGTCTATTCACTGCACTTATAGCCCGAATGTCCAGTCGCACGTTACGTAGCTAAGACGGGTTCTCACGGCTGCTGCAGTCTGCCCTCGTTTTATGACTTTTCCACCATCGTCTTTTCATGAGAGCAAAGGGGTACTCGTATCTGCCATTCTTCTTGTCTCTGAGATATTGTATTTATATAGGTGCACCTTGCAACAGTGATTATGATCAGTATGGAGTTGCTATGGCATCATATCATGAACATCGTGCACACTCAGTAGTATGTATATGTTCTCGTAGCTTGACATCTGTTTTCACGTGACGTCACTCACTTTCACGCCCTTATGATGCACAGGAACAGAAGAATTCTCAGATAAGCAGTAGAAGTGTGACATGTAGAATTGATGTATCTGATATTGTTAGCGTCCTGTTTTTGATATTAGAGTGGCTCCAGTAGTTATTATGACGAAGTATAGAAAATGTGTCACTCTTTATTTATAAATAGTCAAGGTCAAGGTTGTGACCTATTTCTAGTGTGTTGTTCCTGGTCAGTGACTTAATTGTTATTGCAAATATGTGCATTATGCATTTCCCACAGCATGAGAATAGCCACTGATATCGCAATGTAACTTGATCTTCCGCTCGTGGCTCGGCGACTTCTTTATATATAATGCTATTAAAACTCAAGTTACAAACTGCTTGTGATAATTGTAATTTATTATTGTAAATCGGTTTATTTGCTCTGTAGAATAATACTTTGTTAGTACGTGGATGGATCCAAATTTGTAGATGATAAGTTTTATGTTTTATGAATACTGAGTAGGGGGTGAAAAGATACACACAGCATAATTGCCATCATAATAAGAAGTTTTTTGTAGGCTTCCCCGTCAAGCGTCTTGGTTGATATCCACTTGCTTGCGAGACAGCGAGGGTGATGTCATCCCTTGTCGATGACTGTACGGCACCTGGTTGTTTTTGTCTGTGCTCTTCTTCCACTAGTAAACTGAATAATTTTAAAATTGAATATTTAGAAATAAAACTTAATGTCCATACGTAACTTAATGTCTCTATAATGTTTAGCCTAAACGACTTTGTGTCACAGTTAAAATTAATAATCACTAATTGCACTTTCACTAATTTTTGGAACCGACAAACGCACAGATTTTTTACACTTGCCACCTTTTGTCACACATGACTGCGTACTGGTGTTCGGAGGAACCACCCCCGATGGTGATGATGATGACGGCTGCAGCTTTGTAGTCAGCTGCGAGAGTTCCACGTTAGTAGCCTCCACCGCCCGCAGAGTCACCGGGGCAGTGACAGCTGGGGACACTCTAGACTGTTGTTGGCTCGTCTTGCGAACACGACGGACAACGTAAATGCACCCAACTAAGAGCAGCAGTGTCAGCGTGACGTAGATCACAGTATAGTGGTGTACATCGTGTACACTGACGGGAGAGTAAACCACATCAGCTTCCTTTTTTATGTTTTCCAATTGTATCCGACGAGATCATGGCACAACCATACATTAGACATTAGGACGTCCACGAATTTTTTTTACAAATCAGTTTTTCTTTTTTTAATAAAAAAATTGACAAATATTCTTTAAAGCATTAAATAAGTTTATAAGAGTTATTTATATCTGTGTATTTATATTATAGTATTTGTTAAATAAGAGTGCAATAGATATAAGTCCAGAAAAATGCTGTACCTCGACATCTCGAGAATAGATCACTACCTCTTCGCTTATGAGGCAGGCAAATCATAAGATAGCAAACAAGCAGATGGGTTTCCTGCTGGCAAGAGTCAACCATCGCCTATAGGCACCAAAGATGTTAATGGTGCGTTACTATCTCGTGGTGAGTTCTAACGCCACTTACTCTCCATACCGGAACACGACAGTGACAACCACTGACGCTGTTGCGGTAGGAATAGGTAAGGCGGTAGTGCCAGAGCCATGCAAGACAATGCAGAACTCTACCACCTAGTAGCCACGATATTAGTGACTCGCATAGCCCAATCCGTCTCCTCTTACGACCTGCGTGGCAGAACAGCAATTGACCTATTCTTCAAATGAGCCCGGACCAAACCAACACGGGGGTAATAAATGTAACTTCTGGATAATCAAGCTATCTAGTATTAGAGTTATTAAAATCAGTCCAGAAAACTATATCTTTTTTAGTATTATTGTTAAAGAAGGAAAGATAAATAATAAATACTAACTGTTGCCAGCGACTTCGTCCGCGCCGACTTCGTTTACTCCGCACAGCTCCTCCCCCATAGGCGATGGCGTGATAATATGTAGCCTATATGTTGACCCGACCTATAAGTAATATTCATGCAAAATTTGAAGTAAATCCATGCAGTACTTTTTGAGTTTACCCCGGACATACATACAGACAAACAGACAAAAATTCTAAAAACTATATTTTTGGCTTCGATATCGATTGTAGATCACGCTCCAAATATTCTTTTTAAAAAAAATTCAATGTACAGTTTTGACTTTCCTACGATTTTATTATATGTATAGATATAGATAGCGTTTGGACGGCAGTATATCTTTATGAATGGCTTATATTTTCAAACAATGGCATTGCCAACACAAAACGTTTAATATTAACATTTAGAGGCCCTATCGTAAAGCAAAAAGGATGACAAATTAATATTAAAACAATTCTGTTTGAGATGTTACACGAGTCAAACCACAAAAACATTGACCTTTTTTGTAGTTTTGATTCTCACAGTCATGGAAAATTTTGTTATTCACGTTTCACACTTTAAGTACACACACACGCACACTGTAAGGTGACAACTACGCGTACCTACGACTCGCACAGGTTTGGTACCATAACGTAGTACCTATTTTTTTTATAACATAAGATAGCAAACAAGCAGATGGTTCTCCTGATGGAGAATCAACTATCTTGTGGCGAGGTGTAATGCCACATGCATAAGTTTACCGGCTACCTTAACCTCCAAACCGGAACACGACAGTTACAAGCACTGACGCTATTGCAGCAGGAATAGGTAAGGCGGTGGTACCAGACCCGGGCGAGACAATGCAGAACGCTACCACCTAGTAGTCACGATGTTATTGACTCGCATAGCCAATCGGTCGCCTTTTACGACCTGCCTGGCAGAACGGCAGTTGGTCTATTCTTCAAAGGAGCCCGGAACCAACACGGGGAAAAATTACCGCACCTATTCCTACCGCAACATCGTTATTCCTTGTTTGCAGGGCAATGTAGCCGGAAACTTAAGCATGTAGTATTACAATCTTGCCACAAGGATTCCAAGGCACTGTGAGCAACTTCAGTGTAAATAGGCGATATACCTACATCCTCCATCAGGAGAGCTATCTGCTGATTATCCATCCAATATACACTACTATTGTAAAGGGGTAGGGTTTGTATATTCAACACTCTTTATCGTCGGCACTTGGTGAAACTTCATATTCATACAATATTTTATATCGATAACACTTGTACTGTTTCACAATAAACTTTTATATATATTACCCAACCGGTTTCGCTTATATAAACATCATCAGGGCAATTACAGGTTTAAACTTGTAATTGCCCTGATGATGCTTATACAAGCGAAACCGGTTGTATAATATATATAAAACTTTATTGTGAAACAGTACAAGTGTTATCTATATAAAATATTGTATGGGTAGGGTTTGTTTGTTGGTAATGAATATATTCTATAACTTCAGAACCAATTTTAAAAAATCTCTCGTCATTCACCAATATGAAGCTGCATTATCACTAATGCCAGAACCGCACTTGCGTCTGGCAAGCAATCCTGTGTAGCTCTTTGCAGAAACGACTCTCTGAGTCGTTTCTTTAAAGTGATACCTACAGTAATTCGAATCAGGATAGTAAGAACATTCGTATCATTTGGAACGTTGGATCTTTAAAGTTTAAACTGGTAAACGGCTCAGCTCTCGCGACTCAAGAGAGAGGGACAACTATTATGAAAATTTCGTATAATAAAGTGAGATGGTTAATATTTCAAGCTTTCGATTTAATTTGTGTCGCGTGTCTTCGTCATTTTTATTCACTTGTTAAACATTTTATTTTATTTATTTATTTTTATAGAAGAGGGGTCAAATATATGATATATATATATTATATATATATATATATATATATATATATATATATATATATATATATATATATATATATATATATATATATATATATATATATATATATATATATATATATATATATATATATATATATATATATATGATATACGTATAAAACTACATATTTTTACATTAATAATAATAATAAATAATTACAAAGAATAGCTGTCAGTCCTAAGCTTACAAAGCATGAATGAAATCATTAAACCTATTTCAAACAAATAACTTAGTATTTAATTAATTTTAATTGTCATGTAAAATTGTATTATGATAGTAAAACATAGATTTCTTTTGTAACAACAACTTCGATCATTTAAACCTACACGTCACATGTCAAAGATAGCCTTCAGAATTAGGGGTCTGATGGTCCAAATGATACGTTTTATGGACACATATCTCAAGACAAGATCCAGATAAGTACTAATGTTCCAGTCCTACCTGAGATACACTTTTACCACGTTTTTTTATAGAAGAGGGGGCAAACAAGCAGGAGGTGCACCTGATGGTAAGTGATCACCGCCGCCCATAGACATCCACAATACCAGAGGTCTTGCAGTTGCGTTGACGGCCTTTTAAGAATGAGTAAGCTCTTTTCTTGACGGCCCCCAAGTCGTATCCGTTTGTAAACACCCCTGCCGGTAATTGGTTCCACAACAATGTGGTGCAAGGCAAAAAGTGCCGAGAGAAACGGCCATTTGTGGATTTAGCGCCCTAGTTTTATTTTACAATTTTAGCAGTCTTTAGTCTGGCAGAAAGGCTGATCTTCAAAACTGACGAAAAAGCGAAGGTTATCAGTTTAACATATTATGTCTGTAATATTGTTGAGATTGGGTAATATTTGTGTATTATGATCTACTGGCTTTTATGCGTCCAAGTACGTGTACTAAATTTCGTAAGTGTACGTATCTTTGTATAAGTGTATGTTTCTACGTTTTTATATTTGATTTGTCCACGGATTTTTCGGGAATGTTAAGCCGTATCGAGATAATTTCTTTTTGATTTAAATCAAGTAAATTTTTAGGGAACAGTCAAATTTCACCAAAATTGATTCTGTAGTTCTTGTGATATGAGTGTAGTTGATATTTATTGTCGGTTAAAATTTTTAAATTACAATTAGGCTTTGTCTAAAAATATTTGCTACTTTAATACTCCAGCAAATAAATGGCAAATTAAAGTATACTTTGAAGTAAAGACAAAAAGAGAGAAATCAGAATCGAAACATTGAAGGCCGTTCCAATTTTTTTGGAAAGTTTTTTTTTTGAAAAAGAAATTCCAAAAAATTGGAACGGCCTTTAATGTTTCGCTTTAGCATTATAACATTAAATTTGGGCTAATAACGCAGCACCAAGGCCCACCTGCTTTAAATTTCTTAGATCTGTGGCCGCCTGCATAGAGGCATAAATAGATTAAAACGAACCTCGGTAAATACGTAACGGCGTAGTTAAATATGTCTTATTATGGATGGGGAAGAATAGGCTTGATTCTGAATTGAGGCAACAAAAAACTAAAGTATTTTAAAAGATTAATGATATTTTAGGATATCATTTCAAAAATAAATAGACTAAATCACGTGACAGTAAACGCAAATCTGGAAGTGTTACGTCACACCATGGCAAAACGTCATAATATTGTTTTTGAAATTTTCATGGAAACCACAAAGTATTTAATGTATCACCATGGCGTAATGTCATTTTGACGCCATGACAGTCCAGAGCGTTTTCGCGGTAAATTCAAATTTTAAAACCCCGAAGAAAATTTATTATAAAAAAAAACTAGTTTTTTTGGTAATAAACTTAATAAGGTAAAGTATTAATTTTTTTGTAATTTATTCTTTGGCGTTACACTCTACATGAGCGTATGAGCAATAAAAAAGGTCTTATGGCCGGTTTGGTTAATCATTTATCGAGCACTAGTAGGTATCTTCTTCTTAAGATAATTATGGACTTGAGGGTATTTTAGTTTATTCGAGACGGAGGATTTATTCGAAACCGAATTAAAGCTATGCAATTCGAACTATTTTAAAATCTGAGTGTAACAAAAATTAATTTATCTAGCATCGATTGATAAAGCATATCGCTATCGTGCCCTCATTAAGCGAAATAATTAAAATAGGTATGCAATAAATTTGATAATCCTAATGTTATATCCTAATAAATGTTCATCAAATAACAAGAATTGAAAATCGAAAGCGAAAATGTGAAATACATTTTTAGTATATTCTTTTTTTTATGTTAGTTGGATAAGCAAACTGGCAGAAGTGCCACCTGATGGTAAGTGATCAACGTCGCCCATGAACTTATATAAGCCAATTTACCTGGAACTGGTCCAGGTAACTCGTTTATGTGTTGACTATCCTGGGACAGTAGGTGTAAGTCTCGGTGCCAGTAATTACACTGCCTGTCTTGCCCTTCTTTCCGAAACACATAAAAGCTGTTTCACGGGAGAATAAGCAAGGTGATGGTATCCATGCATCCGGGAACCGGGAACATGCACCGGTAAATACCACCAATAACCACCGGTATAATCTTACAATCAAGAATTAACACTATCAACACCACAGTATTTAGTGCTACCGCTTACCTCCTGCCGCAATAGCGTCAATTTTTGTCATTGTCGTGTTCTGGTTTGATTGGTAAAATAGCTGTTAGAGTAATGTATGTGATATCGCCATCCCACCACACGGATAACACGCACATCCTTAGTACCTATCTATAGGCGATGCTTTCTCTTGCCATCGGTAGCGATATCTACTTGTTTGCTGTCATATCATTGCAAAGTTTAAAAGTTCATATATAAAAATAATTGTTAAGAAATGCATTTAATAGACAAGATGGTGAATAAGATTGGAGCCCCGGAGAAGGGTTATGACCCTCTAAGATCGCCTTCATTAGAAGATTCCCAAGACTACTCAAGGATTTTATCATCAGATGTTGACTTGATGATAATGAGACCATCTAGTAAGTATATTATAACTTTTCATACAAATAAATCGCAGCAATTATATATCGCACTTTTGGGAACAAAGTGTCACTTCTGCATTTTTTATGAAAACGACTAAGCATGCAGCAAAAACTGCGATAATCGACTAATACACATCAAAAATAATAATAATTATTAATAATAACAATTAATAATACTACGTTAATACTCTTAAAGTTATTAATATATTTAAGAAATACGTATAGAAAAATACTATTTTGCTTTTCCTGTAAAGTTTGCAAACATGCAGAAGTGACACTTTGTTCCCAAAGGTGCGATATGCATTACTAGCGATCGCAATTTGGTCAAAATGCAATCATAGACTAAAAAATAAAATCTCTTCTAAGTTTGTCAACACACTTTAGCCGTAACAATAGTACACATGTGTGTATATAATATTATCATAATATATGTCAGATGCATTCATTAGTTTAGTGTGTTTAAAGTTTATTTCATTAACTTGATGAATTTTTAATGCATATCATTTAAATTTTTTTAGGTTTCTGAGACCTCCATAATGTGAACTTTAACTGTGCCAAATTTCATATTCCACTGATCGCGTCATTGTCTTAAAAAGAGGTAGGATAAACAAAAAGGTTTTGTTTCACGTAATTATGTATAGATAAAAGTATAGAAAACAAGAAATTAACATTTAAGTATGTATATAAAAAATCTGTAAACGGTCGACCCTGCGGGCCATCCCTGAAACTTCCCGCTAAATTAAGGTATTTTAAGCTCAAATGAGTAAAACCCATAAGCATATATTTTTTTCAGTTCAAACATCTATTTTGTTAAAATGGGAGTACCCATATTGATTTTTAAAAATGTTCGTCATTGATACTCTTAAATCACAAACGAATTGACAGATTTTGATTTAATTAACGGTATTGACGCAGTTATTTAAGGAGAAAAGCTAATAAGATTTTAAAGTCAATCGGTGTATTAGCCTGAAAATTTCAAAAATATTGCCAGTTTGCTAAAAACAACGTAATTTTAATATTTGAAAAGCTGTAACTTTTGATAATTTCGTTCGATTTTGATGTTTGAAACGGCAATCGACGTAGTTTTTTTAGTACTAAAATATCGTAGAATACCAAAAAAACGATTGATTGAAAAATTTCGAAGTTATGTCGAAAAAACACTGTTTTCAAAATTTTCGTCAACGATTTCTCCCAAACAGATAAACCGATTTTGATGCAAATTATACATTAGACATAGTTTTTTGAAGAATTGGACTGATTAGTTTTTGTACTCAATCAGTACAAGTAATCTGAAAGTTTTATTACAAAACTACTCTTTCGCTAGCTAGACTAGCTAATTTTATGCTGTCGGTTTTGCTTGACGATGTTCGCGCGCATTGTAAAAAAAAAGCCTGGCCACAATGGCCTTTGCTTTGTCGATCGTAATATATCTTAAAAATAGGTATTTTTTTAAATAAAACTTGTTTTTAAATAATAAAACAACAATTCTGAAATGAATTTCGTTATAAAACATGATATTCAATTTAGACCATGCGATGTATGAAGCGCGGCCAGTGTTCTTTACTCTCATCATTTATCCCTAACGCGCCAAAGGAAATTTAACTTCAAAAATTTTGAAAATCAATGACTGAGTTCTGAGGAAGTCGGTTGAAAATGAATTAACTGATAGATGCCTATCACGAACACCTGTTAGTTATGGACATACATGATACAGCCTAAAACTGTCATAACAGCGGTTTCCTTATTTAGTAGGCATAGTAAGTAGTATGTAGATTGTAGGTGCCCCAGTTTACTAAGATTCACCTGTAGGTATATAGACTGGTGAAGTGGTTGGTATCTCCATCGCCTCATTTACTTATTATTTATTTATTTAATACTTTATTGTACACAACAGAACCACAGAAAAAAAATTATAGCAAGCGATATTTTTAAAAAGGTACAAAAGGCGATCTTATTTCTAAAAAAGAGATTTCTTACAGCCAACCTGGTAAAGTGAAATATTTGACCATAATTATAAGTCGAAGTACACAATATACTAAAAATATTTACACACATCTATTAATGAAACCTAAAGTACTTCAGCAACATAAAGACAGGTACTATTAAATTATTTACAGCGTTAGGTATCTACTAAAAATAAAAATAAAACAAAAAAAAAGATATATTACTACTGATTAAATGATATTAACCTCTCGAGATAGTACGTTTTGCTTAATAAATGGGAACTTGTAAGATCGGGAAGATCCAAAAAAAAAACAGGTACTATTGATTATTGTCCAAATTGAAAAACTCAATATTACTAAGCCTGACCCGGGAATCTATACCAGAACCTCTTGATATAGGCAGAATAGGGTAACCACTAGACCAAAAGGACAGTATTTAAGCGTAATGATCAAAACTTTATATGGACAATGGCAAGCAGAAACATTATAAAGCATGCCATTCAAAAAACATTTGTACGTTTGTAATATAATAACGTTCAGAATAATAAACGAACTCAACATTCATATTATAAACAACGTATTGTTCTTAGAACACAATATCTCTAATTGTTAACGAATCTATGAACTCATTAATACGAAGCTAAAAATGCTTGCATCACTTCCTTTTCCTGATAACAGACTTGGGTTACAAAGTGTTTATTTAAGGATCGTGCATTTTATGACGGACTGCAGCGGATCGGAACGGGCCGCATCGCAGCGAAAATTGCTTGGTTAGCACAGTACGTTCGCGGTAAGATTGCAGTGAGTCATCAGTGCAACATGATTTGAATGGCCCATTAAGCATCAAAAATCAGTGCAACGCGATTCGATTGGCCTATTAACTAACAAAGTGATTTAATTGGCTAATGGACCAGCGGATAACCAAGACTCCTACATTCTTAACGTGAATATACTATAGTGACGTGTCGGGTCGCAACTCGAATCGCATTGACAGATTCTTAATACTGCCGCAAATGGTAACTGCACAATTAGGCCCTAAAAGACGCGCGATTAAAACCGCGGTCGGCTCAACGGTACCTAAAGCTCGCCGGTGTATCCGACCGGCGCACAGCGTGTTAAGAACCTCGATTTTGTTACACCTTGTTTTTATTCGAAAATACTACAGTAAATATCATTAAAAAAAGTTAGAGTAAAACTCTCAATGCGATACAGCCGATAGTTTTTTTTTTTTTTTAAAAACCGTTTCAAAGTTTGCCTATATCCGGGTCTAGAAAATTTACAAAATATTTTTTTGCAGAAAAACCAAATTAAATACTATAAATTGATAGTGCCATTTAATTGTGCACTTATAACTAACCCTTAAAACATTTGCCCATTTACTCTGGTCAAATAAAGTGGAAAATTATTTTTATCATTTTCGGTCTTATTTATTTTTCTTAAGTATAACGCCGCGCGCCGTATTAGAAGAAGATTTTTACACGAATCGATAGCTGACTATAATCTGTATTAAAATCACATTCTAATTCCTTGTTATTCAAAAGATAAACGACATTTAAATTTTTATTTAGGGTTGGCACTTTCAAATCTGGATAATTATAACATTTAGTATGAGGGTTAAAAAGTATACTAAAATATATCGTTTTATCTTTTAAATGTTAATTAATTCTTAAGAGTCATCAGTCGCTTGTCATGATTCTAACAAGGCATTATTAACTTCCCGCTACGTAGTACGTAATGTACGTAGATAAGTTACTGAATTTGCCCCGATTTTCGAAAATCGAGTTTTCCACGTTTTGAGGTCCTAGGAATCTTTTCCAACTATTTTCGCGATAACGTCAGTATGTCTGTATGTATGTATGTGTGTGTGTATGTGTGTATGTAAACATCTCATAACTTTTGAACGGCTGGACCGATCGAAACGCGATTTATGGCATTCGATTGGATTCTGTTCAACTTAGCCTTTTTTGAGAGGAGATTTTGAGAAATTTTGAAAAAACCCCAAAAATAATTTTGGCGAAACAGTAGGGTGACTGCGTCGGTAACGCGACCGGCTCTAGTATGCGACCACTTGAGGGGCTAGGTTTCTTCAATTAAAGATAATAGCATTTTTTCATGAGAAAACAATGAACAATAAGCATTAAATATTCATTGAATACTTATGTAACAAGAAAATCATAAATTTAAACCTATCTGCTTAACCCAAATCTAAAAAATAGTGCCTGAGTTCGGGTGATGACTCAATGGTGTGTTTATGTGTCGCGTATTGCAATAAAAATACCACGCCAGGCGGCGAACAAAGTTATCTTTTGTTACCTTATACTAATGTTACACTCAAACAAAAAGCGTTATTATATCAATTATAGAAACAACAATGTTTGTTGAAAAGTTGTAGTAATATCATTTTTAAGCTAATATTTTTTTTAAATCCAGTGGTCGCAAACTGAAGTACGTATATATCTAATACGCTAGAAAGCGACCGCGTGGTCGCATTCTGACACTTAAAGCTATAAAATATTTTGCTTATTATGATCTCAATGATGCTTTTATGATTGTGTAATTAAGAATCTGATGTTGTAGAAGCATAAAGATGCATCCCATCAGTTTACGACCACACGTTTTCTTAATAGAACCTTGTTTAATTCACTTACTAAAATAGGTGGTCGCAAACCCACTTTGGTCGAAAATTATGATGTTAGTTTGCGACCGCCCTGATTTAGTACGAAAGAAAGTAAACTAAAATAAGTAAATAAATAAAATATTGCTTTCTTTAGATGATGGCAATCCCGCAAGATAAAAAAAACACAAAATGAAAAATACCAGATTTTTAGAATTACTTTAAGGAAAATAGGTTTATAATGGAGAGGAAAATGACGTTATCAAAATATTGCTTAACTATTATATAGTTGTCAATTACAACCAAATTTAGTAGAGTAATATTCAGAAAATACGGCCACCGCGCGGGTGATAGCGCCGTTATCATCCGCGCAGTGACTGAGTCTAATCACGAGTTCGGCAAATCACTGTTTGTAAATAATGAACTTCGATAGTAGTAAGAAAAATGTTTTGATATCTATGCGTGGGCGTCCGTATGAAGAGGGGAAGATCAAGAGTCAAGACTGGTAGATCATGATCAGATAGATCGAGTACTGTCCGAAGGTAGTGTTAAGAGTCTTCGTAACCGGCGTATTTGTATAAAGAGAGTAATGAATGTGGAAGAAGCGAGGCAAGCCTGCAAGGATCGTGATGTATGGCACTCGGTTCTCTGTGCCTACTCCGCAAGGAATCTGGCGTGAAGATATGTATGTGTACGCAAACTAGAAAATAAATATTTTATTTACATCAACAAGCGTTGTTTTACTTCTATATTATTATTTTTCATAGTGGTTGCATACTGGTTCAGTGGTGGTCGCAAACTAGGATTTTGGCTAATTTTGAACATTTTGAATATTTTTACAAAATTTATTAATGGAAGTGAATTGTTTCAAATAAAAATACAAATAATTTATTTGTTTTATTACATATTCCATAACTTGACTTACACAAAAAATATTTATGTTATGTAAAGATATCATATATTTTGACGTATCCAAAGTGAGCAACTCCACTAAGTGGTCGCCAACCGGCACAGTGACCTTTATTTTTTTAACATAACTTGCAGATTAATGTATCGATTGAGTACAAAAACTAATCAGCTCTATTCCTCAAAAAACTACATCTAACGTATAAATTGCATCAAAATCGGTTTATCCGTCTGGGAGAAATCGTTGAAAATTTAAAAAAAAGTTTTTTTTCGACATAACTTCGAAATTTTTCAACCAATCATTTTTTTGTATTCTACAATATTTTAGTACTAAAAAATACGTCAGATGGCATTTCATAGAATTAAAAATCGAATCTAATTTTCAAAAGTTACAGCATTTCAAATATTAAAATTACGTAATTGGATCAACAATTGAAAATCTTTTAGTTAGAAAAAAATTCTACACAAAAAAGTTTCTATTCATTTTTTTGTTATCTGCTTTAGTTTAGCTACAAAAAATAAAAATTAAATTTGCTTTGTAATTAATAATAAAAACTTATCAGAATTATTACGGCCATGGTACAGGGCAGCGCGCGCATCACATAAATATGTACTAACACTACTACATATGTTTTCCCATATTTATATATTTTTACATATTTTACTACAAATTTAATTTTTATTTTTGTACCTAAACTAAAGCAGATAACAAAAAAATGAAGAGGAACTTTTTTGTGTAGAATTTTTTTCTCTACAACTTTTACTTGAAACTTTTTTCTATTTCCTACCGTTATTAAGTTATTTAAAAAAAGGCAGTTTTCAACCCTTTTTTATTTTTTCATCCCTTTCTCCTAAATTTAAATCAAAATTTCTTTCATAATATCATTATATTTTAAGTATTAATGAACACATTTTTACTCATTGCGCCAAAACTGGTCAGATCATGGTTTCATTAAACTTTTTACTGGACTATATGACATCCTGACAGTCCTATTCTCATTTGGAACGCATAGTATTACTCTATTTAGGTTAAATCTAAGTACCTACTACAAAACTGACAACTCGTATTGCAAAATGTCAGTAATTTATAAAAAGTCAAAATATTATTTAAGTTCAAAACTTGTATGTAACCAACTCCTTTTGCGAAGTCGGTGGATAAAACAATGCGATAGTTTGCTTTACCTACTACCTAGTAAGATTCACAATGTAACTTCATTAACACACGTAAGAGCATAAGTTCAACGGCCTTGACATGTATTACGTGTTGTTCTGGTAAACAAGCAGGTATATTTTCAATCCTTATTCATTGTTAGGCCCTGTTTACACTTTGATTAGTGCGAGTGCCAGTTTTTAATGCAAGTATCAAACAAAAAATATATGAAGACAGTCGTTGATTAGTGCAAGTGATTAGTAATCAGCGTAGTAAATACACGCACTTGCACTAATCGCAAATGACTAGTAATCAGCGTAGTAAAGTAAATACACGCTGATTAGTAATGCACTCTCACTAAGGCCCCGTTTTCACTTTGATTAGTGCGAGTGCAAGTGTTTAATGCAGGTGCTTAGTATTAAGAAAAAATACATAAAGACAGCCGTTGAACAGTGCGAGTGATTAGTAATCAGTGTTTATCACTTTTACTACCTACATTAAACACTTGCACTCGCACTAATCAATGTGAAAACGGGACTTAATCAACGGCTTCCTTCACGTATTTTTCGCTTAATACTAAGCACCTGCATAACAAACTCGCTCACACTCGCATCAATGTGCAATCAGGGCTTAAGTTGTAACTATGTGTTGATTTAAAATTCAAATCTATACATATAATAAAATCCTAGGAAATGTCAAAACTGTACATTGAAAATTTCTTTAAAAGAATACTTGGAGCGTGATCTACAATCGACATCGAAGCCAGAAATACAGCTTTTAGAATTTTTGTCTGTTTGTCTGTTATTCTGTTTGTCTGTATGTATGTCCGGGGTAAACTCAAAAAGTACTGCATGGATTTACTTCAAATTTTGCATGAATATTACTAACAGGTCGGGTCAACATATAGGCTACATATTATCACGCTACCGTCTACGGGGGAGGTGCTGTGCGGAGTAAACGAAGTTTGCGCGGACGAAGTCGCTGGCAACAGCTAGTAATAAATATGACAATATATAAGTTACAAAATCTTAGGGTAGCTTTGTTGTCGTGACTAATAGTTATGTATACAATACAATTACAATACAATAAGTCTTTACTGGACCATAACATAATAAATATGACAATATATAAGTTACAAAATAGTTTTTGTACATATATGATACACAAAGGCAGTCTTATCACTAAAAAAGTGATCACTTTCAGACAAGGACAGCAATACACTCAAAAAAGTATTGCTAACCACAAATTAACTTACAGTTTTGATGCCCTTAAATAATGGGATAAAAACATAACAACCCAATAACACATAAAAAAAACAAAAATCGTAAATATATCTAGGTATTAATAATGAAAAGCAGAATTAAAAAAGTTACTTACTTCAGCTCTAGGATATGCATCGGGACCACCATTTTTCTCGCATAATTCTCGAAATGCTTTTGTAGTTTTATTTTTAATTTCATTTATCTGCCCCTCATCAATTTTTCCTTGCAACTCTGGTGGCAGAGAATCCAGAGCATCTGAAATTGACGGCTCTGACTGGGAACACACAAAACCTAAAAGGAAAAAGTTAAAAATAATACATAATTTGGTATATACAGCACTAACCGACCCGCGCAGATTCACCTGTGAATAGGAGTAACAGGTCATCAATATAATCTTCCATAAAAATCACCCCCCTTTTGCAGCCTTTCTAATAATTTTATTTTTAAAAAGGTGGTCTATGTTTAACACCGGATTTAACTATCTCCATACCAAATCTTATCAAAATCAGTTAAATGGTTTAAAGCTGTGCAATTGTAACAGAGACAGATAGACTTTCACATTCATAATGTAAGTACGGATGAATATAAGTATCATAATATACAAAAAAAGAACACTCCAAGATAATCTACAAACACACTAGAAATTCTAACCGGTTGTAGACAAAACAAGTATTTTCTGAGCTCAAGTCCAATTTGACCAGAAAATTACTAAAAACTTCCAAGAGTAGAACTAACAAAATAAATGATAATAGGACAAATGAATAAACATATGTTTGATTTAAAGCTCTGGACAGTCTCCTACAAAGAATGTGCCTAAACCTTTGAAACTCCTCACATTTATTTTTATTTATTTATTTCATCAAAAAAATTAACATAAACTTACAAATTTTTTCAACATCCTTAAACCTCATTGTAGGTTTGTGTGGATGTTGCACACACATGACATTTGAGTATGATTTTTTTTATATCATAAGATAGCAAAAAAGCAGATGGGTCTCCTGATGGAAAGAGTCTACCATCGCCTATAGACACCAAATATGTTAATGCTGCTTTGCTATCTTGTAGCGAAGTCTAATGCCACATGCATAAGTTTACCAGCTACTTTACTCTCCAAACCAGAACACGACAGTGAGAAACACAGTGACATTGCAGGAAGAATAGGTAAGGCTGTGATACCATCTGGGCAAGACAATGCAGAACTCTACCACCTAGTAGCTTCGATGGTAGTGACTTGTAAAGCCAATCAGTCGCTACGACCTGCCTGGCAGAATACCAATTGGCCTATTCTTCAAAGGAGCCCGGGACCTACCGGGAATTAAAATACCTAATTTCTAAAATATTTCTGCAATGAGAACAGCATAATAGAGTTGTTTAACATACCTCTATGGTGCTGGATCTCTGAAATGAGTTGGCTTGGCAAGAATAGCCACTATACCTTTTGCACACACTGTGTGTAGTAAGAAGGCTGAGAGTGTTATAACATGCCTGGATAAATAATACATCAACTGTGGCACCTCTCATCAAATGGTGAATTGAATTATCAAAGTGCCTTATGGGTATTATTAATAATGGCATCATCCATACTAATATTATAAATGGGAAAGTGTAATCTATACATATAATAAAATCGTAGGAAAGTCAAAACTGTACATTGAATATTTTTTTTAAAGAATACTTGAGGCGTGATCTACAATTATATTGAAGAGAAAAATATAGTTTTTAGAATTTTCTGTTTGTCTGTATGTATGTCCAGGGTAAACTCAAAAAGTACTGCACGGATTTACTTCAAATTTTGCATGAATATTACTAATAGGTCGGGTCAACACTCAACATATAAGCTACATATTATCACATTATTACCTACGGGGGAGGAGCTGTGCGGAATAAACGAATTCCGCGCGGACGAAGTTGCAGGCAAAAGCTAGTAATATTATAAATGGGCAACCAAGGTAAATAAAGGTATGAAAAAATTTGTAAAAATGTTAATCAATAGTCAATATTAAAAATGTTACTCAATTACATTACTGAAATGATTTATATAAAATTAAAAATGCAAGTAGACTATACTGTATGGGGTTTTAGTAAAAATAGAACAGCTAGCAGTGTGCAAACCGCAGCAAGTTTTTTGTGAATCCGACAGGATCATATAACTTTTCTGAGATAAAAAGTAGCCTATGTGCTATTCCAGATCATCATCTAGGTACTTGTGTGCCAAATTTTATCCAAATCCATTCAGTAGGTTTTGTCGAGTAACAAACATCCATCTAAACATCTAAACTTTTGCATTTATTATACGGGTGATTCTCTGCCATTTGGAAATTCATCCATACAAGACTGTCCTAAGCAAAATTAAAGGCAATAAACTAATTATACAATATATACAATAATATATTACAAAATATATACAATATATTATATACAATAAACTAATTATACAAAAGTAAACTAATTATACATTTATAAAAAACCCACACATTTTCTTCTTGGTTTTTGAATTACGGATGATTTTATGCAAAACTGTGTCAGAGGACTGTTTTTTATGAACAAAAAACAAACATTTAGTTATATTTAAGTAATATCAGAGTATTTATTTTTCTCTGTTATTCTTAAAATATGTAATTTTTTAGAATAATTTAACAGTATGAAAACAAATGTTACTTATTATAGTGACTTTTTAAGGCTAAAAATAATTTTAAACAAAAAGTCAACCTCTTAATTTTAAAAGTTTTTTCTTTTATTTATAATTATGACAGTAAACTTTGTCTTTATAACTGCTCATACCACCAACCATTTTCGCATTTTTTTCTAAAAAACATGGACCGTTACGTGCACACGTTCCGAGTTCATTCCGGTGGACAGTGGTTACAAAAATGGTTTATGAGTTGTTTGGATTAAATCCGATACTGTAAAGCATATATTTTTTAAGAGGTCTTGAACACTGCAATACACTGGTGTGAGAATTGTTTAATTTAAATGGCTTAAGCTACAAAATAATTCAGGTGTAACACAACACTTTGAGAAAATATGACTACTTGTTAGTTGAGGATTTTTAATTCAAAAAGTAAATCGATGACCTATGTTTTTTATATATTTTTTATATAATTGGTAAACATATACATTGGGAAAAAAATAAACAACATATATTATAGTACAAAAATATTTATTTACATAAATATTAATTTTTTTTTTCATAATATGTAGTTTTTTTCGTAATTTTTAAATAATTTATTTCTTTTTCAATTTTACAGCTATGTTAATTTTTTTTTAAATATTGTTTAGGATATTTTACATTCACATCATATGAATTTTTTTTAGATCATAGATATCAACACTAAAATTTACGAATATAAATAAAAATAGGTAACATCATACTCAAAGCGCTGGTATCATCAAGTTGGTCGAGATATATGTTTTATTAATTGTTATTTACGGTTTTTTGCCAAAATTATTATCTAAACTGTTAGATCTTGAGCTAATCTTGATTATAAATTAAGTTTACTTGTTGATTAATAAGCCAAAACACTTTTTACACAATTACTTTAATTTACTTTTAACAAAATTAACCTGTATCATAAACTGCAACCAACACATAACACACAGCAGGAATCAAAATGGCAGACTAAGTTGTTTTATTTTTCCCCAAGAGCGTATTTGAAAAAAGAATGCCAACTTGATGTTATTCAGTACAGTGTTTAGTTCGAAAACGATAAAATACCACAGAGTATTGTATTAAAACTGGTAAATAGTGAAAATATTGTTTTTGTTTTGGATGAAGTTAGCATTGGTCCCTATAGAGTAACGAACAGGAACTCAGTGTAAATCCGCAAAAAACGGACCTAGTTCTATTTACAAACAAACGTAAGGTAGAAAATTTAAAACTGCCATTACTGTTTGGATCCACTCTTACTTTAACTAACGAAGTCAAATATCTGGGAGTGACTTTAGATAACAAACTAAATTGGAGCAAACACCTTGACAGCAAGTTAACCTCATCCTGCATAGCCCTAGCACAATGCAGGAGGCTTTTGGGTAAAAAATGGGGATTGAAACCCCACATTACCCAATGGCTATACACCACTGGTGGCCCAGAACCGAACTAAGCACAGTGCAAAGAAAACTTGAAAGCTTCCAAAGGAAGGGTTGCTTAGCAATCACTGGAAGCATGAGTACCACACCGACTGCAGCAATGGAGGTTGTTTTAGGAATCGCCCCACTGCACCTGTACATTCAACAAGAAGCAACATTATCTTGTCTACGACTAAGGCTATCTGGCAAAATAACAGGTAATGTTTCTTCTCATATGACCATATTGGACAAAATTGCAAAAATAAACCCCTTAATACTAGCACCGTGCGACAGGGTGCCAAAGAAACCTTTACTAGACAACAAATATAAAATTATTATTTCTGAAGAAGATAACGATACGTCAGGTATAAAAGAATTACGTATATACTCGGAGGGCTCTAAAACCAAGATGGGGACAGGTGCTAGCGCCTACTGTCCTGAATTAAATATTAATATAAAAACAAACCTAGGCAAATACAATTCCATTTTTCAAGAATTTCTAGAATGTCTAGGACTAACCATGGCCGCAAAGGCTGTCATAAACAGAAAAATAACTGATACGGATTTAAGATTTGTAACTGACAGCCAAGTGGTGTTAAAATCACTCAATTCCAATTATTTAAGTAACAGCCTAGTAAAAGAATGCAGAGAACTGCTTCAACAACTGGGGACGTCATGCAAAGTTACTGTGCAATGGATTAAAGGACACAGTGGCTCGTTAGGGAACGACATTGCAGATGAATTGGCAAAAATGGGGTCTAGGATGGTAATTATAGGTCCCGAACCAATAATACCTCTACCCTTCAATCTGCTAAAAACCAAGATAAAAGAGATCACCAAGATAAAACACAAAAAACACTGGGAAATGCTCACTAGTTGAAGACAAACCAAACAAGCATTTCCTGAACTGAATCCGAAACTGACTAGAAAATTGCTTAAACTACCAAGGGTAAAATTAAGAAAAATATTTGGTCTGATAACGGGGCATTGCCCAATGAATAAACACATGCACACCATGGGGCTAACTGATAGTCCCTTACGCAGGGCGTGCTTAAACCATAAAGAAACTCCTCACCACATGCTGTTTGAGTGCGAGGAATTGAAGTACTTAAGGGCCCAGTTTTTCAAAGGAGGCAGCACATATGGAGAGCTGTTTGAGCATCCCTCTAAGGTGCTGGATCTTTGGAATGAGCTGGGTTGGCAAGAATAGCCACTATACCTTTAACGCACAATGGTCCGTAGTGTGGCTAAGTGCGGTATAGCCCGCATTGATAGATAGATAGATAGATGGTCCCTATAGAGACCTAATGTATTAACGGAATTTTCTCAGGTCTCATTAGTTACCAAAGTGAAGTGAGCGGATAGTAATAAAAATAAAAAATAACCATTACTACTGCTAATTAAGTATGAATTACCAGGGGGCTGTTGGTCAGAAGACTATTATCTTGACATGAATGCTTAATAAAACAAAATCATTAAAACATATCAGATTAACGAAACAGAGAAACAGACGGCTACACACAAGATCATCAACTCTTTTAAACAAAATATTGTTATTAAAACTATTAAAATAGTAAAAATAAGACTTAGCAGGGGACTGTTTTTACTAATGGTGAGACTCGTGGTCCACCAATAGATGCAGCGATAGCGCTAAAGAAAATAGCGGCTGTCGGTTAGCACTACAACCGAGCGAAATTCACACCGATTGCGTTCTGTTTAACAATATAAATATCTTACGCTAAAAGGAAATTTGACTTCAGCACAGTTTTCAAATTTTAACAGGGGACTATTTTAATAATTTGAAGACAGCATTCGCACATAAATATTTTGATTAAAATTCTGTTGAAAATATATAATTGTTAATTCATAAAGATGCTTAAAATTTTTTTTATTTTTTTAAGTATTTTTTATTCAGTTATCAACAGAAAAAAATAAATATTTGCAAAAAGATGTTAGATTCTGGAAAAGTGACGTACCAGAGGACTGTTTTTGAGGTGTTTGAGGTACATTTATTAAAATATTATATTATATTATTTATTAACATATTATTAAAATATTATATTATTAAACTACTAAGTAAACTGTGGCTTTTTTTTTTATATAAGATAGCAAACAAGCAGATGGGTCTCCTGATGGAAAGAGTCAACCATCGCCTATAGACACCAAAGATGTTAATGATGCATTGCTATCTTGTGGCGAGGTCTAATGCCACATGCATAAGTTTACCGGCTACCTTACCCTCCAAACCGGAACACGACAGCGACAAGCACTGACGCTATTGCGGCAGGAATAGGTAAGGCGGTGGTACCAGACCCGGGCGAGACAATGCGGAACTCTACCACCTAGTAGCCACGATGGCAGTGACTCGATAGCCAATCGGTCGCCTTTTACGACCTGCCTGGCAGAACGGCAGTTGGCCTATTCTACAAAGGAGGCCGGGATATATACCTAATACTATGTCATTATTGATGAAGAAAAACCTGACCAATATTGATTTAATTTATAAAATTAGCTTGGGACAGCAATTTTCCATTTAGTGGAGAAATGCCCATATATTAAATAAATAGTAATTTAAAAACCCACTTTACATGGCTGTCAACTCCTATATCTCAAAACCAACAGAACCAATTTTAATGAAACTTTAACTGTACCTAAGTTACAATATATTTAATCTAAATAAAAAATAATTATCCAGATACGTCTTTTAGTTCTCGAGAAATTCGTGGACAAACATACAAACACATACTCTATACACAAATCGATATTATCATAATTAAATATTATCCAGTCAATAATATTACATACCAGCATACATGTCAAACTGAGAACCTTCGTTTTTTCGCCAAATAAATATAATTGAGCTGTCAATGAGGTATTGATAGTAAAAGATAATGCAAACATCTTGTTACACAGTGACAAAAACACAAAACCTAAATCAATAAATTAATGTACGAGATTTATATACCAATAGAATTAAGGATGTAGGCTTAGCTTTGCTAGTTATTGTCAGCAACAATTGGTTGCGTATTTTTTAACAGCTTGATATTCTCTCATACCGCAAGCCTTCGATATCTATTATATTACGTATGTATGTAGTGATTCGACTAACTTATATAAAATCAAAGTCCAAAAGTTAATGATCCTTTGTTGAGTTATGGCACAACTTAGAGCAGAGAACTGATTCGTTGTTTTCGACTTACATAAACTTTAATACGATAATAATAAAGTAGGTAGGTACCGGTAACTTTAATTTTGTGGAAATTTCGAAAATCTAAAATTTTAGATTAGCGACAATTTCATTCATAAAATCAATTGGCTGATGTATGATGGTTGTTTATTATCTATCTTATATTTTTGTGACAAGCAATTTATAATACTTAGAAAATACTTACCAATACACGAAATAATAATCAGGTAGTTGGTGTACATGTTGGATATTTTAAATGTTAATTTAATATAGCGAAAATATTTATTTCAACTATAATGTGTGATTAATAACCGGTTTATAATGACTATTTTCAAGTTTTAATAATTTCAACTTATATTTTACACAACGGCACGTTACAACATATTTAACTAACTGTCATAGAGAATGGGAATTTTATGCTGGCTGTCAACTCAATTGTCAGAGTATCAAAATTTCAATTACAAATTACAATACTACGGTGACACAGTGTTACCAAAAATAATTGAAAACTACCGTGTCGCCAGGTGGAAATTACCATGTTTTAGGAAAAAATACCTTAGTATATTTTAAAATTATGGTGTACTTACCGTGTCAAAATAAATAAAACATTTTATTTTTGTATTTTTTTAATATTAAAGATTAATGTTTAATTATCTAAAAGCTCTACATCTAGGTCGCAAATTAAGCTAGTCATTTTGTTGATTGATTGCCTGTAAAGCTTTGTAATTGGATTACTAACTTTTTAGACAAACGTAACATTATGTTTTTTTATAGAAGAGGGGACAAACGGACAGGAGGCACACCTGATGGTAAGTGATTACCGCCGCCCATAGACAACTACACTACCGGGAGTCTTGTAGTTACGTTGCCGGCCTTTTAAGAATGAGTAGGCTCTTTTCTTGACGGTTCCTAAGTCGTATCCGTTCAGAAAAAATTCTGCCGATAGCTCGTTCCACATAAGAGTAGTGCGGGGTAAAAAGCGCCTCGAGAATCGCACGGTTGTGGACTTCCAAACATCGAGATGGTGAGGATGAAACAAAATTTTGTCGCGATGTCCGATGGTGAAATTCGGCGGCAGGAATTAAAACAAACAATTCTTTGGAACTTTCCCCATGATACTGCCGATAAAAGATGCGGAGTGATGCCACATCTCTACGTAACGCCAAAGAATCAAGCCGATTTGAAATAGTCTCGTCATCGGCGATTCGAGCTGCCCTACGTTGAATGCGATCAAAAGAAAGGAGCTGGTACTGAATACGCCCATAATTATGAGCAGTATTCTATAAAGTTGTCATATAAAGTATATGATTCCTCAAGACTCTGTGTGCTATTTCCAAATCCTCCATTCATTGTTACCCTGACAAGATTATGGGGAAGTGCATTATATACAGGTCGTACTGTCAATTCACGGCAAAGGTGGATGAATGTCGAGAGTCGAAACATGCTTGTGTTTGAAGTTGAGACGTCTCTGAAGCGGGTCTCAGATTGACATAATCAAAACCTGGTTTTATTCATCACCCAGAAGACACAGGTCTATGCGTTGACTGCCAAAACGAACTCATTTGTTAGGGCTTCTGTACTTCAGAACACAACCCTTAGGATCTCATAAAACACCTCTGTACTGGATGACAAATTTCGAATGAGGTCCAATTCTGAGATAGTTTAAAGAGTAAGGTTTAATAGCCTCTCGCAGTTCTTTTTTTAATAATAAGATAGCAAACAAATAGATGGGTCTCCTGATGAAAAGAGTCAACCATGACGACAACAACAAAATATATGTAAATGGTAAGTTGCTTTCTTGAGGTGAGGTCTGTAGCATTAGACCTCACCTCAAGAAAGTGCATAAATTTATCGTCTATCTTAGCCTTTAAATCGGAACACGATAGTAACAAATACTGGCGCTATTGTAGTGGAAATAGGTTAGTTGATGGTACGAGACCCGGGAGAGACAATGCAGAACTCTACCGCCTAGTAAAAGTTCTAGCGAATATTCCCGAGGCGCTGCAGAAGCGTGGCAGCCGCAACATTGCCCTGAGAGCGTTGTTAGATTGAACGCGAAGAGCGTCGAATGCCCGACTAGTGTATTTAACCTAAAGATTACAAGTGTAGAAAGAGGTGCAGTAGGCCCGGAATAAGGTTAACTTTACTGGTTTTGAACAACGGACAATTCTACGTGCAATCATATTTGCTTTTACTAACACCGCCCGCCTTTCGCGCTCAATATCTTCGTCACCTTTTAAGTCATCGGTTAAAACGTAACCGAGATATGTGAATCTGTGTACCCGCTTCAATGTCGTGCCAGCCAGTTTAACCGGATGTACATTTAGTGGACATTTTGTCCCCGCCTTAAATACCATGATCTTGCTCTTTTCTATTTTCTATCACGGGCATACTTTTCGCAGATAGCTATCAGTTCCCAGAGACCGCCAACCAATGCGCTCAGCAGCACCATATCATCTGCATAACTAATGTTGTTACAGCAGAGTTTTAATGGTAAAACGTAAATATTAAATTGTAAATGTAAATATTATTTTGTGAATATTTTACAATAACATCATTTACAACTGACTAACACAATTATTATTTAAAACTATTCGATGTTCTACCGTCGCCTTTATTTAAAAAAATCAAGTACCATAAAAATGCGTTTCAGAATAAAATATTATTTTATTCTGAAACGCATTATTGAAGTGAAAACTTCTTTAGGCGCGTTGAGCGTTTTGGTAGAGGGTAAAATCCTCGGTTCGCGTCACCGACATGCTAATGATAATAGTATATCTATAGCTATGTTTTGCATATAGTTTTAATTACTCTCATTTTTTAATAAAAATAAATAGCAAAAGGAAAACAGTAGGTGGAAAAACCTCCTAATTGTCTGGAATAAATTTAAATGGCAACATTTAACAAATAAAGAAAGCACAGGCAACAAGTAAACTAGCTTATAAGGGCCCTAACTCTAAGGCGCCCCATAGACTTACAATAATATTGCGCAATGTTATGTATTGTGCAATATTATTGACTATTAAGGGTTAGTATTGAAGATTGCACAAATATTGAATAAAAGTTTAAGCTGGTTCAATTTTTATTGTGCAATATTTTTTCCTTGCACTGTGTAGGCTTAATATTAAGAGTTTGGAGCGGTCGCGTTCGGACAGTCACGGTGTTTAATGTATGGTCGTGTCGTAAATTTAAGCAAAATGGTGAGCAAGAATGCTATAAAAGATAAAGAACGGGAGTTTTTACTTGAGTATATAGAATTGTATGGAGATATTTTATTTCACAAAATCACCAGCATGGTTGCTGTCAAAACTTCATCGTCAGACATGTTGCTCGCACGAAAATATTGATCAAACTGGTTTGTTAATTTTATAGAGTGAATTTGTTGAACATTTGGAATCAAATGAGGTATTCAATATTATTGCACAATAAAAGTATTGCGCAATATTATTATAAATTTATGGGGCGCCTAACTTTACGATTGTTAAGTTGGCGGGGAAAATTGTTATTTTTTATTTTTATGCTGTTTCAATTATTGTTCGTTAATTGTGCGATCAAACATTTTTTTGTACGTTTTTAGTTTTTTTTAATTTAAAAAATTGACTCTCAAGCCAGCACCAACTATAGATTTTTCGCTTTTCTATTTTATTGTAATACTTTAAAACTATTTCATAACTGTTCGTTTAAACAAAAAACATCGGCCTAATTACCCTTTAGTAGAAACATTTAATTTTTTTAAATAGGTAGTTCCCAACTTAATTACTGTCCTTATTCAAATGTTTGTCATTGCTAAATACTTTTTACAGACATCAAAAGATATCAAATTAACTAAATTTATAAACAATCGTTACAAAGACATGAAGTATTATATATAAGTAGTAAGAAAAGAGCAACACATTATTTCGACCCATGAATAGTTAACACAAGACTACTTTTATAACTCTTTAACAAAACATTACCACGCAACCATGGAGCATCTACCGTTACCGTATAAAGACCACTGCATTGTACATGGATGAACGCGGAAGAAAGCGACTGTAAGACTTACAATTACAAAGAAAATTGAGCCATAAACAAGGCTTATTCACACCTAAAGTATCCGATGTGTCAAAAAAGATTCACATGCGAAAAATATGTGTAAAGGGAGTAGGGACTGAGAATCGCCTTTACACCACGCGATGACAACTTTTATTCTGATATTTATATAAAAAATACAGAAAACCGGATAAAACGATGAATACCTATTAAATAAAACATCAAAACCACAATATAAATTTCTGGACAGGTTAGTACTAATTATTATGACCCTAAAACTGTTAGCCGAACAAGTATGGACTTAGGGAATGAGATGGGAAAAACATAATAAAACTAAAAATTTAGAAAGACTTATTCGTTATCACTGTGGAAAAATCCAAAACAAAACAATCACTAGTCGCACGTATTATTAGATAGCAATTATACGAATATCGGAACAGCAAATGCATAACACTATGTAATATTTAAAATCACGCAAGCATCGCAATTTCCAAATATGAGATAACGTTAGTGAGAAAACTCATTTTTATCACTCCGCCACACTATATTATGTATATTATATCATTTCGCCGTGTTGGTCCCGGCCTCCGTTGAAGAATAGGCCAACTGCCGTTCTGCCAGGCAGGTCGTAAAAGGCGACCGATTGGCTATCGAGTCACTACCATTGTGGCTACTAGGTGGTAGATTTCTGCATTGTCTCGCCCGGGTCAGATACCACCCCCTTACCTATTCCTGCCGCAATAGCGTCAGTGCTTGTCGCTGTCGTGTTCCGGTTTGGAGGGTAAGTTATCCGGTAAACTTATGCATGTGGTATTAGACCTCGCCACAAGATAGCAACGCACCATTAACATCTTTGGTGTCTATAAGCGATGGTTGACTCTTTCCATCAGGTGACTCATCTGCTTCTTTGCTATCTTATGATATAAAAAAACCACAGTTTTTGGGCGATGCGAAAGCCAAAAACCATAAATTAACTCACAAGGGGTTGTTATCCACGTTATTAAACCATATAACAGCTTATTTAAATTCAAAACAGTTGTATATATGTACGAATTTAAAACAGAAATAGTTACCTATTTAAAGTTGATCGCAAATTACCTAAAAATATTTGTAGAACCAATGACATCACAAAACTAGTCACACGAACGATCCTTAAAATCAGAGTGCCGAGTGCGAGTTTCTCAAAAGTGATCGAACACTTTACCATCGGGTTAATTGAATATACTTTTTACTAATCGAGTATCGGGCAAGTGCGAGACACCATTCGGCCAGACCAAATACATCTCATTCGCTATCGTTTCCGCAGCGAATAAGTAAGAATTGTGAAGACCGGAAAAAAATTTTAACCCTGTAAAAAGTATTTAGCAATGATGAACATTTGAATAGCGACAATAATAATTTATGTTAGGAACGACCTATTTCCAAAAATTAAATGTTACTACTACTGTTTGTACTAAAGGGTAATTAAGGCCGAACAGATATATTTTTAAACCAACAGCTAAGAGATAAGTTTCAGAGTAGGACAATAAAATAAAAAAAGTGAAAAAATCTATAGTTGGTGCTAACTTGCGAGCAAGGAACTTATATACGATAACTGGAATTACTACGAAGTAATATTTGAAAAATAAAAATGTACTTTATTTCGTTCTTACTAAAGTTGACATTTCTTTATTACTTAACAGAGGGGGAAAACGTTCTGAGCAAGACAACGACATGAGTGGATGTTGTCCCTTTCTTGCAATTGCCAGTGTAAATAAAACTATCTGATGGTAGATTTTTATGTATTCGGTAATGTTAAATCCCTTTTATTTATACATTTCGATAAATACATTAGCATAAAATGTATTGTAATTAACATAGTGAGTTCTAAAATGTGCTTATTTTAATTATTACGTAATTATATATGCAATGCAAAAACTGTTTCTCAAATTAGTAGAATTATTTAGTAGTAATTTGCAAACTACGTATGGCCGCACTTATATATGGCGATTGGCGCTTTATTTAGTAAAAAGAGTAGAAGTGCGCAATATGTGTCACTGAAATGAAAAGATATGAACATATCTTTTGATCACTGCGAAGTATATCACTCTTAGTTCAGTAGTTCATCTAGTCCAATGGCTTGAGTCGCTATCATTTCTCAGTACATTGATATTCCTTCGTTTGTTAATCGAACTAAGTAGTGTGTAATGAATCTTATGATTTCTGCGAACGAGATAAACGTTGAAGCGATAGTAAAACAATTTTAAAATAAAGTATATTTTTTATTTGTACTATTTTTACGTTTTTTTATTCGTACTTTTACTAATGAATAATTAAAAGATCTTACTAAAATAGTGTTTACAATTGCCGAATACAGCAAAATGTTTCTTATGGCCTTAACTTTAAGTTGATTTTTCTAAACTTTTATTTTTCACTGTAATTTTTGATTTTAGATAAATTCAAACAAACATTATGACATTTTATGCATTGCCTTTATACTAATTGAAGATCAAAACTACCTTCATGCGCAATAAGTAATGAACGCTTATAATTAAAGAATTCATTTTATCGCTCTTCGCAAGTATGTATGTACATTATACAAGAAAGTACGAGCACGAGTGATATGATATAGTTAACCGGTATCAAGTTCAGCCGGGCCGAGATTGTGTCTGCTACGTCACTCCCATCGGCGCGTGATCGGCAATCTTCGACTCTTGTTATCGTTTCGTTCGCGGTGAACTACGCGAACTAGAGATATAGATAAATTGAAACTGAACTAGTGAAGGATGAACTAAACGCAACTGAAGTAGTCCAATTGAAGGATTCATTCGCGAACTACACACGACTAA
Organism: Apodemia mormo; assembly: GCA_036924255.1. Lineage (NCBI taxonomy): Eukaryota > Metazoa > Arthropoda > Insecta > Lepidoptera > Riodinidae > Apodemia > Apodemia mormo. Next base: position 35,459,733 of record JAUPFN010000007.1, read on the forward strand.
AAAAGAGACACACTCCACCACACTCCACCCATGTCGTCACGTGTTACTTTTCGGAACGATTTCGAAGTGCGTGTGAATATTCCGGGTAGAATGTTACTTCCTTGCTTGCGAGTCAGTTTTTGAAAATAAAAAGAAAAACTAAAAATCAATTTCCCCCGCCAACTTAAGACAGCCTAACATTACCGCTGGACTGGCTGCTGTCAAATAATTTTTGTGCTTATTTCAGTGTCGCCATTTTGGCGCTGTAGACAGATGCGAGTGTCCACGGAACTAAAATTATTAACGTCCACTTGTCGAAATCTTTGATAAGTTTATCGATCGTTCAATATTTACAGCTAGGTGGGCTGTGGTTCATGGGAATACTAAAATAATTGTATTAATTTGTGCATAATACATACAAAATAAATAAGATTAATAAGAAATAGAGTGATTTGAGAGGAAGATTACCCTGTGTTGGTCCGAGCTCTTTTGAACAACAGACCTACTGCTGTTCTGTCAAGTACCAGGCAGGTCGTAAAAGTATACTGATTGGCTATCACATGTCACTACCATCGTGACTACCATGTGAAAGAGTTCCGCCCGGGTATTTGGTACCACCGCCTTACCTATTCTTACCGCAACGGAGTCAGTCACTGCCGTGTTCCGGTTTAGAGGGTGAGGTAGCCGGTAAACTTATGCATTTAGCATTAGACCTCGCTACAAGATTGCAACGCACCATCAAAGGTTTTACTAATATATCCATTCTCATGTAATTTTTAAAATCGTTTTCTTCAGTTAAGGCTAAGTCCTTTAAAAACCTTTCTCGAGTGAAGACTGGTCTTCTTTTCAACTATTTTTTAAACCCACGTGTGTTTTTTAGTTTAAAAAATCACCAGCATGACTGCCGCCAAACTTCGTCGTCAATCATGTTGCTCGCACGAAAATATTAATTAGACTGGTTTTTCAATTTTGTGTTCAAAGTTATGAAATGTTTACACACACACACACACACACACACACAAACACACACACACATACATATTTCATCGTGAATATAGTTTGAAAAGGTTCCTAGGACCTCAAAACTTTGAAATCCCGTGAAAACTTGATTTTCAAAAATCGGGGCAAAATCATTAACTTTCTTGTCAACATAATATGTTGGCGGGAAGTAAAACACAGAATCGATACTTTAATGGATAATCATTTTACGTACGAGTAAGATTGTATTAAGTTACCAAACAGTGCCCTTGACAATCGTACAGGGTTTATGTTATGGTGGAGTCGCACTTGCGTCTATCGTCACAAAGCTTTGTGCGATGAAACGATAAATTGACCGTCCGGCATTTTTGCATACTTCAGCTATTTTTGCATATATTACGGACTGCGTGTACCTTAGCGCGCATATAACTTCAGGACGATATACCTACGCAACTGCGGCTCCAGCATTACACACTAAATATTGTGAGGCATAGCTGCTAGCTCCTGCTTTGCACAAGTAATGTTAGGTCACCTGCCTTGGTTCAGGTAACATAACAGTAACTAGAAAAAAATAAAATTAATCTAAATAATAGCAGTTTATAATATTTTTTTCACAATTACAGCAAACAGAATAATTCCCAGTCCAATTGTTTTGCCAATTGAACCTGTTGAACTGTGGCCGTTTGAATACTGAAACAAGAGAAATGCGGATAATAAAATAAAATTAAAATGCACGGAGGATAAAGTATTCTTAGATACATAGGTATAAATTCATGTAATAACTACTCAGAAGACTGATCGATATCAATGAGTCAATATCATGAATGATGTTATCTAACCTTTATTTTTATATATTTCCCCCGTGTTGGTCCCGGGCTCCTTTGAAGAATAGGCCAACTACCGTTCTGCCGGGTAGGTCGTAAAAGGCGACCGATTGGCTATTCGAGTCATTACCATCCAGCTACTAGGTGGTAGAGTTCTGTATTGTCTCGCCCGGGTCTGGTACCATCGCCTTACCTATTCCTGCAACAATAGCGTCAGTGCTTGTCACTGTCGTGTTCCGGTTTGGAGGGTAAAGTAGCCGGTGAACTTATGCATGTGGCATTACACCTCTCCACAAGATAGCAACGCACCATTAACACCATTAGCTTTGGTGTCTTTAGGCGATGATTGACTTTTTCCATCAAGAGACCCATCTGCTTGTTTGCTATCTTATGATAAAAAATATATATCATAAGATATCAAACATGCAGATGACTCTCTTGATAGAAAGAGAAACCATCGCATATAGACACCAAAGGTGTTAACGGTGCGTCACTATACGTGTGGCAGGATGGCAATACCACATGCATAAGTCTATCAGCTACCTTATCCTCTAAACTGGAACACAACAATAACAAACGTTGACGCTATAATGCGTCAGGAATAGGTAAAGCGGTGATACCAAGTACCAGGCGAGACGTTGCAGAACTCTACTACCTAGTAATGTATTTAAATCACCAATTCTTGCGAATTTATTCTGCATGTTTTGTGTGTATTTAGGTACAATGTTTCATGTTTTAATTACTTAGGCAAGATTTTGTTCTTTAAGTTTACCTATACAGACAAAGTTAAACAATTCCTTGAATTGTTCTGCCAAGCGATGGTGTGACTGCAATAATTTTAACCAAACGTTATGCAAATCGTCTGTGAATTTCTAAGTTTGGGCCAGTTGAACCATAATCATGCCATCTTGTAGCACGACATGATCCATAGAGAATTATAGATTTTCATATGAATATTAAATATAATTCATCTAATTTCTTTCGACATGACTAAATATTATTTCTAAAATATCTACAAAATGTTTTAAAAACATTTCTTCATATTTTGAAGAATAAACCATCTGCCGTTCTGCCAGACAGTAAAGACGAACAACAGGAGAAACTAATCACCACAATCATGACTAAGGCCCCGGGTACACTTTGATTAGTGCGAGTGCGGGTGTTTAATGCCTACAGTATGCGGGTGTATAGTACCTAATTAGTATTAAGCAAAAACACGTGTAAATAGCCGTTGATTAGTGCTAGTGATTAGTAATCAACGTAGTAAAGTGAATAGTTGCTGATTGCTAATCACTCGCACTAATCACCGCATTTCTATACATGTTTTTTGCTTAATACTAAGTACCTGCATTAAATAGTTTGCGCTTGCACTAATCAAAATATAAACGGGGCCTAATATATAGTAGAGTTCTGTAATGTCTTGTCAGGTCCGGTACTGCTGCTTTATATATTCCTGTCATATGTTTCTGTCCTGTTTGCTTTGTCACTATCGTGTTACGGTTTGGAAAGTAAGGTAGCCGTTAAACTTATACATACATATATATATATATATATATATATATATATATATATATATATATATATATATATATATATATATATATATATATATATATATATATATATATATATATATATATATATATATATATATATATATATATGACGGCTTCCGCGCCATCAAATGCAAGAATATTGTAAACAACAGGTGTACGCCTGAGCCACCGAGTGCATCGTTCGATATCCCTACTACTGAAATTGTTTTGCTACCTCTATAAAAGGCTCTGAGCGCCCCCCGTTCGGGCAGTCTTGGCTCTGGCGTGGCTCGGTACACTTGTTGTATCTTGCTCGTAGCTTATCCTTGACTCTTGGGTAATTAATTTGTGCAAACAAGTTAATTATTATTGTCAACTATAAATTAGTCGCAGTACAATTTATAATTGACTTCTATTGCTTAAATTATGACTTATTTGTAGTAAAGAATAATTATGGTTTACTTTGTTAATGAGAACTAGTAATTAATAATGGAAAGTTGATCAAAATATAAAGATCTGTTTTATCACCACATCCGCATTTTACTTATCGTATCTGACCCTCTTCCTACATCAGAATTGGGATCGGATTCACCCCCACTTCAGCATCAAACTATTTCCGTTAATTATGTAGAACAGTAAATGTCTCTTTTCGCTTATGGTATGGAAACTATTCTTTGAAAAATAGCAGAAAATATTAATTCACGTTCTGTAAATGCATCTACTCCCCTTAAGTTGATATATTTTGATTCTGATGAAGCAGACGATATGACTAACTGGTGTCCTCCTCCTAGCTTCGTATTCTTCATTACTGAGGGTCGTAACCTCCTCATTAGATTGTTCTTGATAGCACAATATTATGCTATTGGACTCTATCTTCAGCGGCGTGCAGAGCATTATAAAACATTTTAGACATAAGATTGGTGCAAACCTGGTCTGACCATCGCATAGGAGTACGACCGCGTGGTCTTTTGTCTTCTACTTTTCCGACCACGATTAGCTTTTCGAGATTGTCTCCTTGCTTTCTAGAGATGTGGCCGAAGTATTATAGAATTCTTCGAAGGCACGTAGTAGACAGTCTGGTCTTTACTCCAAGTTGTTTTAGTATGAAGGCGTTGGTCCTGTTTGCTGTCCAAGGGATACGTAACATTTTCCTCCAGCACCACATTTCAAACGCATCAATGCGACGTCTGTCTGCAGCTCTTAGTGTCTATGACTCTGCGCCGTACGTAAATATGGAGAACACCAGCGTACAAACCAGCCTCTGCTTTGTTTTTAATTAGATGCTTCTGTCGTTCCAAAGACCCTTCATCTGACTCGTAGCATTTTTGTGGTGTAACTTACTAGCTGGTGTACCTTAAGTAAAATAAATATAGAAAAGAAAAAATTAGACGGGGTTGATCTGATCATTGTAGCTACTCACTCACTTAAGAGTCATGCCGTCACCTACTTCACAAGCTGCTGTCTTGGCAAGCTATATTATGACTTGAAGATCTCTTCCTTTTTTTACTTAGATATGAACCGATTTAAGAGCACCACTGTATTTCGAGGAAGTTACAATTTTTGTGATAGAATCGAACATCGTAACAAATATTGCCGTGATAAACAGAAACTTATCTCAAATAATTTTTGCTTGCAGCGAAAGCAGGTCATCTACCACTCTCTGGTGACGTGTCCAGTGGCCGACCACCAGTGGTCTGCTATGTATGTTGTGACCCCGGCCCAGCCACATAGCTTCCATTCGTCCGATGCGCTACAAGAAGAAAGAAGTTGCCACTTCGAGTTCCGAAAACAGAAAACCAGTCAACATCTGTTCCATAGCATCACATGGTGTATTACACTAAGTGAAATTTAATTACCTTTTATATTTGACTCTGGTTCAGAATGCCATATCAAACAAATCTCTTGGGATTCCTTTGTAGGAGAACGGTTTTATGAACAAGAATCTAAGTAGTAGCTTGTCCTGACGTAGTTTCCACTCAACAGATCAAATTCTAACCACAGGGCAAAATTTAAATTTGGAGGTTATATTTCACGTTTAACCTGATGAGCCTTAATAAAAATGTTTCGTTAGGCCGCAAAATTTTGGAGCGAGGTAGAATAGGAACTAAGCAACAACAGGTTAATGCTTAACAGTACTTAAAGACTTAATCCTGCTCAATTTTAAAATCTGTTAGCAAGGGTGTGGTAAACACTGACCTTGTAAGTAAAGATGGAGAGCGCTTAGTAGATATTTTTAAAAACAATTGACAACCAATTGAATTAAATCCGGCGAGCTTAAATTGATTTAGTGGACCCTTCGAAGACCGTTAATAACGATCTTAAAGTTTATTACCAACTGAACTCAAATTAATATTAAAAAAAATAAATACAGATTTACATCTTCTTGCGACAGGCACATATAGAGCTAATAGTCAGTCCCAACGTGTGATGTGAATCTTATAGGGTTGAATAATGATAGCGGAGTATAACTCTGACAAATCATGGCAAGAGCGGTTAGGTAATATTCAACACGCGCTCAACAGCATTAAGGTATAGGGTCTCTGGATTTGCCCCGATTGATTTGACATTCGATATTCAAGGCAACTAACTAAAAACTCACAAAAGTATCTACAAGCTTTGAACATCCAGTGTATCCAATAGAATCAAAAAATCAGCCCAATCGGATATTTTACGGTTGAGTAGAGTTAAAAAAAAAATTTAGACCTTTTAGTGTAGATGACATTGTCTTTGTTAGGAATGAAGAACGACACTAAACGAAACTTGATTCAAAATATAAGGGCTCCTTAAAAGTTACCGCAATTTTAGAAAACAAGTGCGCCCATGATAGCCTCTGCGAAGTTCCCCATATTCCTGTAGGGTTTCTTGAGGTACCTATATGAAAATTATAACAAGGATGACGTGACGGCGTATACTCATGATAATGATCTTGTTCATAAAACTGGTCCAAACAATATTGATAGAAATGCAGTGTATATTGTAAATAGTTAAACAGTCAGAGTTTTTAATACCTTCGAACTACCTGTGAAGGAGATTCTCTAATCTTGTAATAACTAATGCCACTGTTCATAAGGCTGCATCATCAGCAAAAAAATACGATATAAAGTAAACGAAAAAAATGTAGTAAAATGATGATAAAAAAAATATCACTAAAAATGTAAGTAAAAAAAAATTAAAGGAAATGGGAGTCTTATAAGAAAAGAAATCAATGTAAAAAAAAGTAAAAGAAGTAATTTAACAAAAAATTTAGGATTGACAAAAGATGCAGGATTGACAAAAAATGTACGATTGACAAAAAATGTAGGATTGACAAAAGATGTAGGATTGACAAAAGATGTAGGAAGATTAGTCATTGAAGGGAGTGTCCGGTCCAGTGACTCAGCTAAAGGGGTTCATTCCGGTCTAGCCTTTTGGCTACAGGGATTGCAACCCGGTCTAGCGTTAGCTACAGGGATTTCCGGTCTAGCACTGTCAGCTAAAGGGATTTCCGGTCTAGTATTAGCTACAGGGATTTCCTGTCTAGCGCTGTCAGCTAAAGGGATTTGCGGTCTAGCACTCTCAGCTAAAGGGATTTCCGGCCTAGCACACTCCAGTCTCCGGTTTTAAACTGATAAGAGGGAGCTTAGTACACTCTAGTCTCCAGTTTTAAACTGATGAGAGGGAGCTTAGTACACTCCAGTCTCCGGTTTTTAACTGATGAGAGAGAACTTAGTGCATTCCAGTCTCCGGTTTTTTTAACTGATGAGAGGGAGCTTAATACACTGCGGTCTCCGGTTTTTAACTGATGAGAGGGAGCTTAGTACAATCCAGTCTCCGGTTTTTTTAACTGATGAGAGGGATTCCTAGCTTAGTAGGATCCAGTCTCCGGTTTCAAAACTGACGAGAAGAGTTTAATAGTTGTAGTTGCTGAAGGGGTTACCGGACCAGCACACTATTGTAACATTTCGCTAAAGATCACGTTAATTATAGAGTTGTAAAAAATAATAATAACAAGATTATGTTTAGTTTTCTAAAAGATATGTCAGGATGAACGAGGCGTTCCTTGTCCTCAGATGTATAAAGATGCGCACACGAGGACGTGTGCATGTCAGTATGGCCGTGACGGCGTCCGCGCCATCAAATGCAAGAATATTGTAAACAACAGGTGTACGCCTGAGCCACCGAGCGCATCGTTCGATATCCCTACTACTGAAATTGTTTTGCTACCTGCCCCCCAAGACAAGTGGCATCAACGCTAGGAGAATAGAAAACAAAATGTATGGATTTGACATAAGCTGTTGATACGAACGTAAACGAATTTGTAATTGGTAGCCAAGTGTCATTCGTGAAACGAAACGTTATATTGTATCGATCATTTTTGATCAATTTCATACAAAACCTTAGCCAAGTGGCACTTTTGACAAGCAAAATTGGTGATCCAATGATTAGCGAACGCTAGAACCCTGTAAATTACGCTAAAATGGCGGATAATCACTATTATTTAATCAGCTGTTCTAAATCGTGGATAATATCTAATAGAATTTTTGATAATTTTAAAGTAAAATGAACGCAAATTGCCATAATTTAAGAGTCCTAACCTAACTAGGGGGTTTTCAATACATTTTCTTTTTTTAAGTCGCAGACGCTTTTGTAATGAATTTCGGTTTTCATCCCCTAACTCCACGGGGAATTAACTCAGAGCAAAGTGACCTTGACAAAAGTTGGTGTCCCTTACGCCCTCCACGTAATGGTGCAACAAAAAAGGGGTGTTATATAGGGTTGAAATTTTCCATCAAAATTTTTCTAATTCCTGCGCACGCTCTGACCGCTAACCGAGCTCTCTGTTCATTCTAATATAACGCATTGGCGTCATTTCGACCAAATTGGTAGCCAAGTGGATTATGGCTTGTTTAACGTTCGTTCCATACGAACTTTACGAATTATATCGAATATTGCCTCTGAATTGAATATAATAAAAATAAGAACAGAGTCGCTATATCTGATTCAATTTTGATTGTATGTACCGCGTGAGTGCGAATAAGATAAAATATACTATCTTTTCTTCTTAATTACTGTCATGCCGTAAGTTTCTATATAGCTAACATGTTAATTGAACTCTGTCAGTACTACGGACTACCAATTTAAAGAGTTATAAAATTAAATACTGTCACCAAGATTTATGTATTTATATTCATTGCTATCAAATTTGATTGTTTTAACATATTTTAAGTAAATCCTCTTTACCTACCTTACAAGTGAACGTAGAATTGTGCAAAATGTTATCGATAGTCACATTTTAAAACTTATGTTTCAGATTTATGAAAGCTGATGATAAATTTATTATTAAAAATGAACAAAAATATGCAAAACTGAACATATAAAACTTCTTTTTTACGTATTTTTTGGCATAGATATTTACAGAAATGTAAAATTGATCGAAATCTATTGCTACACTGAAAAATAAACTATCTTTCTTTGTTTCATTAAATTTACAAAATACAAGGGTTGTAACAAGAATAGAGTGTTTATAACTTGAACTTATAGTGTCTGTAAAATATTTAAAGACGAAATATTATATTTATCATCATTAAGACATTGTCAGCATTTTGCAAACCTATCACTACTTACAATGTGTCTAGGCAGTTCGTTAGAAGCGAACAATTGGGTAAACGAGTCACTAGTATTGTGGCTTCTAAGTGGTAGGGTTCTGCATTGTCTCGCCCGGGTCTAATACCACTGACCCATCTATTTCTGCAGCAATAGCAACAGTGCTTGTTACTGTCGTGTTCCGGTTTGGAGGGTAAGGTAGCCGGTAAATGTATGCATGTGACATTAATACCCCCCCCCCCCGCCTCAAGGATATCAAAGCACCATTAATAATGTGCCACCAAAAGCCTTCTTAATTTGCGTTAATTTTACTTTAAAATTATCAAAAATTCTCACAGATGTTATCCACGCTTTAGAACAGCTGATTGAATAATAGTGATCAACCGCCATTTTAAGCGTAATCTGCAGGGTTCTAGCGTTCGCTGATTATCGAATAATTCGCTACTATTTTGCTTGTCAAAAGTGCCACTTGGCTACGGTCTTGTACGAAAATTGACAAAAATGATCGATGCAATATAACGTTTCGTTTCACGAATGACACTTGGCTACCAATTACAAATTCGTTTACGCTCGTGTCAACAGCTTATGACAAATCCATAAATTTCTCTTTCTATTGTACTAACGTTGATGACACATCTTGGGGGGCAAGTCTTTTTTGCTTTTAATGCACTTTTCATATAAATAAAACTTATAACCTCGGTGAAAATAATACTTCAAAGTGACGTTTACCGTCAATTCAGAGACAATATTCGATATAATTCGTAAAGTTCGTATGGAACGAACGTTGAACAAGCCATGATCCACTTGGCTACCAATTTGGCCTAAATATCGCCAAAGCGTAATATTTGAATAGTTACTGAGCGTTTGCCACTTGTCTAGGGGGGCTGTATAAAAGGCTCTGAGCGCCCCCCGTTCGGGCAGTCTTGGCTCTGGCGTGGCTCGGTACACTTGTTGTATCTTGCTCGTAGCTTATCCTTGACTCTTGGATAATTAATTTGTGCAAACAAGTTAATTATTATTGTCAACTATAAATTAGTCGCAGTACAATTTATAATTGACTATCTATCTATTGCTTAAATTATGACTTATTTGTAGTAAAGAATAATTATGGTTTACTTTGTTAATGAGAACTAGTAATTAATAATGGAAAGTTGATCAAAATATAAAGATCTGTTTTATCACCACATCCGCATTTTATTTATCGTATCTGACCCTCTTCCTATATATATATATATATATTATATGGTTATGGTATAGCAACGTACCATTAAAAGGTTTGATGGGCGATGGCTACAGGCGATGGTTGTTTCTTTCCATCAGGAAAGCCATGTGCTTGTTTGTTATCTTATGCTATAAAAAACATGCATATTTTATATATATATATATATATATATATATATATATATATATATATATATATATATTATATAAGTATTTTAACTTTGGGTGAATAATAAATCGGGAATTTAAGATAATTCTAACATGTAATTATTCTGCGTTTAAGTAGAGATTGGTAATTATGGTAAGATTTAGGAACGCTTTTTATAAAAATTATAATTATATAAATCATGTTAACTATTAAAATAATTAACAACTATTAAATTAAAGAAATACAAGAAAGAATAAAAAATAGATTCGTCGCAATAGAAAATACCCGAAATTTGACTCTGGGTGTGTCCTGACTGACAAAATAGTTTACAATAAGATACTATGTTACGTTCATACCCAAGCTCGGCATATATGAGCTGTTTTATAAAATTTAGCTTCGCCTTCTCAGAAAATTATGCCCAAGGTGTCATTTGATTCGTAATTTCATCTAGAAAGTTTTTGAAGAAATTGAAGTGTTTTGATTTTTTCTTATTTTCACGTAATGTAAAGAGAACATTGCTCTGACTCGTTGCGTCCGCAGAACTCTCGATCCAGCCACAAAATATCTTCTAATATACGGTCCAGCTGTTTATTTTGTGTGATACGCGGCGCATAGTAGGTACATTGCTTATTTTGACTTATTTTGTGTATTTCTTTAAGTTACTTTTTAAGAATAAGCAATGTAGAGTCTTAAAATTAATCAAATTTTAAAAAATTCAGCTTAAAAAGATCATCAAAAAATCAAATATTTCCTACTCAAATTTCCAACTATTTTCATTCCAGAATCAAGGTCTAATACTATGGTTTCGATTTTACAGTAGAAAATCCTTCACAACCTATATATATATATATATGTATATATATGTATATATGTATGTATATATGTATATATGTATGTATATATATATATATATATATATATATATATATATATATATATATATATATGTATGTGTTGTTTTTAAAGTTTAAGCACATCTTTCTAGAAAATTTCCTGAACTTCTTTTTTAAATAAATTATTTATAACTTGCATTTTTTGCGGGGTCTTCAACTTTTTCAAAATCTTTTTAGATGAAATTACGAATCCAATAACATCTTGGTCACAAATTCACAATTTTCTGAGAAGGCGAAGCGGAATTTCTTAAAACGGTTCCCGTTCGTGTGTACGGTTCACTTTGGTCATTAATTTAGTTTCTATTAGTAAAAAGCCACTTTACTTACCCACTTTGCTTCACATTTTTTAGCTTTAAAGATAGTATCAAAAATTATCGTAATGATATTAGGGGAGTCAGATGGGAAGCATTCCTCTAAACCTTGTATCACACAATTCTTCAAATCTGATGTCTGCCTGCATTCATTTTCCTAAAAAAATCATTTCAAAAATATATGTTCCATCTTTTTAATGATCGCCAACTAGTAAAAAATTATATCTTCATTGCAGAAGCCGTAAGTATGGAGTGATAGCGAAAAAACCAGTAAATTGTATTAAATAAATTGCAGTGAAGTCGACCACTGTTACCTTACATTATTAAACATTAAATTCTCAGTGGGTCAATGGGCTTTAAAGTCAATTAATCCCAAAATACTGGATACGATGGCTCGATGATTAGAGACAACTTATTTGAATATAAGGAATCTTCAGGATCGTCAATACTTTCGGAAAATATATGTTCGGTTAGTATTCTTTATGAATATTTCTTCTTCCTGAGGGTAAGCGAGATATCCCCAATCGGACACTACATATTTTATCCTTAGTATATACTATCTACTTTTAAAAATGGTTTGTGATTCCGGTATGCGTAAGTATTTCGTCTTATCAGCCTATTTAATTGCTTAGATGCTTTTTATTATATGCTTAGATGTAACTTTGGTAGACAGCATGATAAATTAAGGCGGGGATATAGCACCCATTCTAGCCACGGGAACCATCTGAGCTGAATAGGCAAATCTCGTGATAGAAACGAGCTATAAATTATCATCGCAATCTGTGATCATCATGGCCAGATATAGTAAAATCTCACTTCTTTCGCGCGTGACATGTTACACGTTGTTTATCCTGAAGGTAGAGCACATTGAAGTGGGCCTCAACGTGCCAGACTGCATCGCAAAAATCAGCCTAGATCGCTTTCATTTATTTTATATAAACTATCACATACTGCGGCGATGCTCATCGGGTCGTGACGAGGCGTATTTGGCCCGGTGGATTTCGGTAATGCGACTCGTCCCCAGTTTGCTATGACGAGCGGAATTATGTGCACGCGTTCTTTCGTGTTGAATATTAATTTATAAAATCACGTAATTATAGATTAAGAACGTTTAATAATTAATTTTAGTTCAGGGCTACAAAGAGCTATATAATTTAAAAGATCCACGTTACGATTATCAACAAAGGAGAATAATAACACTTGAAAAGAAATGCGCTGAGTTGCGGTGCAGTCCGCTCACCCTCCTGAACCAGTCCAACTGTGCTTTGCTGCATTTCTCGTGATACAGCCCACTCCGGCCTGCCATGACTCGCTGTGGCCCATCTCAATGTACTCGATCCTCGTTCGATCGAATGGGTAGATTAGTTACAGTAGACATTACGTGACAATGTCTACAACGAGGAGAACTCGAGTGCATATTCAAAGCGGCCTAGATTAGTTTGGGTGGTAGTAAATCTATAAACACTTACTTTGAACTGCAACGAAGAAATATCATTCGCTTCAAAATTTGTTATATTGGTATAATCAAATTTAAAATCCGGACCCACGGTCTTAGTAACGCAGTTTTGGATAATAGCTTTATTTTGCATTATACATTCATAGCCATTCATGATAATATACTCTGAAAAAGATAATTCATTTTGAAATTAAAACATATTATTAAAGGAGATTGATGAGATCGGACTCAAAGTGCTACAAGGACATAACGTCAGCAGAAATTATCTAATTTAACGTATAATAATTCTATATTAGAATTCAACGAACATTTTGTAATAGCAAGCACGTTTTAAAAAGGAATATCGAAATATATTCCTAATGAAAGTCAAGTCATGAAACTCATCAAACTTGTGCGTTATTCCTTATTTCTAAATCAAGCAAAGATTTTTCTTTCCTGCCATAAAGTTATTTCTTTTATTTATAAACAACTAAATAAATTAGATAAATATCGGATAGGTAAAAACAATAAATAATAAAGCGAGACAAGTCTACAAAGATCGTGCTGTATGGAACTTGGTTCTCTCTGCCTACCACGTAAGAGATTTGAGAGATCCACCAATTCTTTCACGTGATCCGAAAAAAAATACATTCTTTTGTTGATTTGGGTAAAAAAGTAACCTATACTCCTGAATCATTAGCTTTTTAAAGATTTATTATACATCATAAGATGACAAACAAGCAGATAGGTCTCCTGATGGAAAGAGTCAAACATCGTCTATAGACACTAAAGATGTTAATAGTGCGTTGCCATCTAGTGGCAAGGTCTAACACCACATGCATAAGTTAACCGGATACCTTAACGTCCAAACCGGAACACGACAATGACAAGCACTGACGTTATTGCGGCAGAAATCGATAATGCGTTGGTACCAGATACCCGGGCGAGACCATACAGAGTTCTACCTTTACAAAATACGAGTACGGTTTATAATATCGATCAACTTATCATAATCTCCATCGAGAAGTCTGTGAGTTTTGTGTCATTTGTGTTAATCTTAAGTCCGCGATTATTACAAAATTAAGATTACGCAAAATTAACAATAAGGGTCGTATTACCGTTGTGGTAATACGACCCTTATTGTTCCACAATTTCGACAAGTTATACTATAACACTGGAAACTTTATGATAGCTGACCCCATAAGTTTTTTTGGTAGGTAATCTAGTATTTCACTTGCTTTGAACGCTAGGATGCTATATTAAATCGGAAAAATATTGAATATAATATTTACGCTCAACTTACTCACGGAATAGTCGCTGTCCATACCGCAAAGTGAGTGAAATACTTCATCCAACATACTGGAAACCCTGTTCAGTCGTTCTGTCTCTTCTGCATTCGTACATAACTGTAAGGTCTTCGTCATGTTGCGGTAGCATAACATAAAACTGGGTATTTTTTTGCATAACCTGAAATTTTTATAATATTAAACACCAAACACTTATTTAAAATTTACCAACGAAATCAGCGTATTTTTGATGGTTTCGAAGTCAACTAGGCGCTCTTATATTTTTGTCATGTCCGTCTGTCTCTGTCCCTCCGTTCATCCGAGAGACAGATTAATCATACTAGAAAGCTGTAATTTAGCTCAAATTTTCATGTTATGCCAGGTTCCTATAATCAACCATCCGTCATTCGTAGCAGTAACCATTAGCAATGAATTTAATAATAAGGAGGTGTTCTACAAGCTGTTTGAACATTTGGTAATTTGACATTTATAGGAACATGTTTGGTTTACACCTCGTAGAAAACCATTCGTAACTAAAACGAATCGTTTTACTAATATAGGAACAAACAAATGGTAAAATAAAATCTTGAAAAATATTTTTTAGGATGCCTCCTCTACACGTAAAGTTTATTTTTTTCCGCGTGCCCTAAAGTGTGGGGTATCGCTGCATAGTTTTTTAAAAAATATTGTGTGTTTGTGAAAACATTTTTTCATAGTATGAAACAATAAAAAAATACCCTCTTCTTAGTCCGCATTGTTGTGATTGGCAACTAAGGAACCCTTGTGGCCTGACACGCACTTGACCGGTTATTACTGTATAAGATAGTAAACAACCAGTTGGCTCACGGTCACGACTGGCAATCTGGAACATGTCTACGGTACGCACTGACGTTATTGCACCAGGCATTAATACACAATGGTATGGTACCAAAAAGAAACAACACTTTTTAGAACTTTACAATCTACTTTTTTACGGTTACGGTTAAAATACGACTTACAAAGTGTATCGAAGATGGTACGGGTTTGATTTTTTATATTTTTTCTAAAGCAAATGAGCAAATAGCACTCCTGATGGAAGAAACCAAAGATGTTAATTGCGCGTTGATATCTGTGTGACGGGATGGCAGTACCACATGCATAAGTCTACCAGCTACCTCCCCTCCAAACCAGAACACGAGAATGACAAGCATTGACGTTATGCGGGAGGAATAGGTAAGGCGGTGGTACCAAGTACCAACTACCTACCTGGGCGAGTCGTTGCAGAACTCTAGCACCTAGACACTATGAAAGTGACACGTTTAGCCAGTTGTTCGCATTTTACGAACTGCCTGACAGAATAATGTATTTTTTTTGTTTTAATTAGTTGTTGATTAGGTACAATCTATTAAAATTCTATTATGGAACATACCTATTTTTTTAAGGAGAGCCCGTACCGACGCGGGGGTCGGAGAACACGATAATGACAGGCTTTCGTGTGATGTAATGAGATTAGATTTTTTTTAAGGCGGCCCCTAGACCTACAATAATATTGCGCAATATTACGTATTGTACAATATTATTGACCGTTTAGAGTTAATATTGAAAATTGCATAATGATTGAACGAAAGTTTGAGAGGGTTTAATTTTTATTGTACAATATTTTTTTCTTGCGCTGTGTAGGTTTAATATTGCACAATATTTTTCACTTCAGAGCTTGGAACGGTCGTCGTCGGTCAGTCGCAGTGTTTAATGTATGATCATGTCGTAAATTTAAACAATGGCGAGCAAGAAATTTTCGTCATTTCGCGGTAATTTTATTCTATTATATATGTTAATTTAATAGTTCATTACTAGAAAGGATCAAAATTTCGATCACTGGCCGAAAATCGACACTCGATCGAAATTGAACGTGTGACCGAAATATATCATTCCGCCGAATTTCGACATTCGATCGAAATTTATCTTACAGCCGAAACTCAACATTTGGCCGAAATTCGACATTCAGGCCAATTCACTAATCAATATAAGTGTTGATCGAAACAAAACCAATCAATAAAAAATGAAGAACGGGAGTTTTTACTTGAGTGTATAGAATTGTATAGATTTATTTAACAAAATCACCAGCATGGTTGCCGCCAAAACTTCGCCGTTAGACATGTTACTCGCACGAAAATATTGATCAGACTGGTTTGTCAATTTTATTGAGTGAATTTATTGAACGTCTAGAAACAAAGGGGTATTCAATATTATTGCACATTAAAAGTATTGCGCAATATTATTGTAGTTCTGTGGGGCACCTAATTAATTAATTAATTTTTTAAAATATGTTTTTGTTTTTAAATTTTTTAAAACTGTGCATACACAGTTAAATACATAGGTGGACTTAATGCTACATGGCATTCTTTACCAGTCAACCCAAATTGATTGGAAGACTCCACATTTGAAGGGGTGCATGAAAAGATTCATTGAGTTTTCATAGGTATGTAGTATACTTATTTGGATATTCATTACGAGTCTTTCATCAAATTGTATATAAAACACCATCACCATCTTTTTCAATCTTCTGAATACAAAGAAGAAATCACCGTCATTTGAAAACTCACGTTTGTCCTGCGATACAACCAAAAGGAAAATAAAAAAGAGGTGTAAGAAATCGAATAAACTCATCGATGGACTTAAAAACAAAGAAGTAGAGATCTTCGGCTCTTGCTTAGTTAAGTTGAGAAGTTCTGCAGATGCTTCGGTTGCGAAGTAAAACGTGCGTTTAGTGCGTATGCTGTGTGCCAGTTCTTGTTACTGACGTGGTAGAAAGTATAAGTGTGTCACTGAGGTTTTCCGTATTTTTTCGACTTGGGTAGGTATTTAGTTACCACCACTTCCCTATTCCTGCCGTAATAGCGTCAATGTTTGTCATTGTATTCCGGTTTGAAAGGTAAGGTACCCGATAGACTTATGCATGTGGCACTGGCATCCCGCCCCATGGATAGCAACGCACTATTACCATCTTTGGTGTCTATAGGCGATGGTTTCTCTTACATTCAGAAAGCCATCTACTTGTTTACTATCACACGACATAAGAAAAAGACATCGGGTACGTAAATCTACTTTTTTTTTACTAGCTGACCCAGCGAACGTCGTTCTGCGTTTTTAACTACTTTTATTTTTTTTTATATTTTCTTAACTTTTAAACCTTCCCTGGACATCAACAATTAATTTAAAACCAAAATTAGCCAAATCGGTTCAGCCGTTCTCGAGTTTTAGCAAAACTAACGAACAGCAATTGATTTTTATATATATAGATGTTTTTACTCAGCTAGTAAAGCGTGCAGCCCGCTACATTATAATTTTTTTTGGCAAATCCCGCGGGACTTAATAATTTTTCCGGGATAAAAATCATCTACCTGTATGCCAAAATTCATTCAAATCCGTCCAGTAGTTTTTGCGTGATTGAGTAACAAACATACATCCATCCAAACATCCAAATTTTCGCATTTATAATATTAATATAGATTACAAAGTTTAATCTTATGTGCGTAAAAACCATACGCAAAACCTTTGAGGAAAACATCGATAGCAAAATAAAAATATTCAAGTTAACGCTCACTTAACAATTTCGAAGAAACCGGTTTGACGGCATTTGTACATAATTTGTGATTGTATACGTTTGAATTCCCTTTTTATATCATTGAAAGACTTGGTTGTAATCCGGATCTTATGAGGATAAACGGATATATTTCAACAATGTGATAAATACAAATGAAGAATCGTGATAATATCTGATTTTGCAAAACTTTTTATATCATAAGAGCAGATGGGTCTTTAGGAGAGACAATTATTGTCTATACTACCCTTTGCTATTTTAACCTGAAACACAGGTTTTCCTAGTTCAAGCACACGTCATGTCATATCTAAGAAAACTTTGTACCTAATTATAGAATTTACTCTGCTTATGTAATTTTTTGAAATGTACATTTATTATTATTATCAATATAATAACTACAATTACGGAATAAATTACACAAATTAATCTAACAGCAAGCAAATTACATATTTGTTTTTGATGTGGGTGTTAGTCAACGACACTAATACATAGAAATACATATATAATTACGATAGTATATAAAATAAACCCTCTAATCCAGAAATACGAACATCAACATTGGGCATACCAATACACGAATGCTTGTCTTTATTGGGAAGCAAACCCAGGCCTCATTGATTGCGTAATTAGTGTCACTAATCTCTCGACCAACGCGCTATAGACACCAAGGATAATAATGGTGCCTTGCTACCACAGACCACATGAATACTAATAGACACGCCATTGGGAAAGAAACGTGTCGCCGTGTATATAAGTTTTGCGTAACTTAAATAAAACAACATGTTATAACCAAAATATTATGTTTATTGCTTTTCAAAATAATCTCCTTTACATTTTAAACATTTTTTCATGCGATCGAACCGTTTTTAAAACAGGAGGACTACAGATCTGAAGGCATGTTTTCTACGTGCTGATCACGCATGTTTTCTACGACACTGCCTCTTCGGGGTTGGTAAATGTAAAACCCCTCATCAAATCTTTGATTTTGGGGAAAATACAGAAATCACAGGGTGCTAGGTTAGGTTAGACCTAACGCATAGGTGCAGGATGAGTGACGAGATGTTCTTTTTCGGAAGCTAAAAATGACTTTGTTTTGTTGGCCGTGTGTGAAGAAGCTTTATCATGGTGTAAGAGAATGCGGCTTTTGGGTCGTCTTTTGCGAACTTTTTCTAACACCCTGGGTAAACAAATGTAGAACACCACTCGGCATTAACATTCTTTTGATCTTCAAGGAAAATTGTACAGATAGGATCCGTAGCTGAGAAAAAAAACGCGGTCATTTTTTTACCAACGTTTCTCGCCTGTCTCACTTTCGTTGGCCTGTTCTCATTTTCTAACACTCATTCACAAGATTGCTGTTTTTTTTCAGGTTCAAAACAATAAATCCACCTTTCGTCTCCTGTGACAATGTCATAAACAGCATTAGAATGTCCGTGGTCGTACTTCAGTAGCATCTGTGAGCACCATTCCACCTGAGCCCGCTTCTGCTCCGCTGTCAGTTCATGAGGGATCCAACGACAACAAAGTTTCCGAACTCATACCAATCCCGAATTTTCTCATAGGTAATCCGGGGGTTTTCTTCAATTAACCGCTTAACAGTAGCCACATTATTTTCGTTAACGGCAGTTGAAGGTCACCCTTCACGAAAATCGTCATCTAAAGAAACTCGACCTCTCTCAAATTCAGCAAATCATCGCCTCACGGTGCTCAAACAAGGGGCTTGTCTCCCAAAAGCATTTTGAAGACGAGCGGCACAGTCTTGCGGAGAAAGAGAACTTTTAAAATCATAAAAAATCATCGCTCTATTTTTTCGACTTAATTCCATTTTCGTTGCGTACGTAGAACTTTGATGTGTGATAAAAAACAATTGACAAATCATTTCCCGCCAATTGTTTTTTTTTATTACTAACAAGGTTGCAACATTTTTAAAATATAACATTCGAAATTCACATAGTTCCGATTAGCTAGAAGTGCAAATCTTTTAGTGTGCCCCAAGTGTGCCCATGTACATATTATTAGCAAATGCTTCTATGACTGTAAAAATGTCATACATTTGTAGATATATTATATCGTGAAAAAATAGAAAAAAACTATATTGTACTGTGTTATCGTACCGAATGAGAAGAAAAGGTTTAAAAATTACCCTTGAAGTAATTTTATTTCATCGGTAAGTTAAGGTATAATTCTGTATTTCTGTGTGATTGCAAACTACACTGACAAGAAATTGTCTTAAAAGGCGTATCGATATTTTATTTCATCGATAAGCTGTATAAATCTGTATTTCTGTGTGTGATTGCAAGCTACACTGACAAGTAAAGAAATTGTCTTAAAAGGCGTCTCCATTTAATCCGTGCTTGTTATTCATGTGACGGAGTGTAAAAATGCCACATGCGTAAATTTATCAGCGACCTTATCTTCCAATCCGGAACATAACTATTTTTTTACACCATAAGATAGCAAATAAGCAGATGAGTCTACTGATGGAAAGAGCCAACCATCGCCTATAGACACCAAAGATGTTAATGGTGCGTTGCTATCTTGTGGCGAGGTCTAATGCCACATGTATAAGTCTACCAGCTACTTTATCCTCCAAACCGGAACACGAGAGTGACAAGCACTGACGCTATTGCAGCAGGAATAGGCAAGGTGGTGGTATCAGACCCGGGTGAGACAATGCAGGACTCTATCACCTAGTGACAATGACAAGCGTAGACGATATTGCAGCAGGAATAGAAAAGGCCGTGGTGTCGTGGTACTGGGGCGACGCATTGCATAATTCACCGCCTAGTAGTCGTTGTCTCTATGCCATTGATGTAAATTTTATTCCAGGTGGGTAATTAGGTTTGTCTTACGATTTTGTAGTTTCGTCAGCTGCTTGAATCTCTTTTTGCAAGGTGTTGACGTCGGCTATGTGGTTTACACAGTCCATTAAATCCTGCTGTGCTCTCTGTACGACAATACAAATATACGTTACAGATACGGGAGCTTAAAGCTATAATGAAATTATCGAATTTATAAAACACTAGCTGATCCGGCAAACGTTGTGTTTTCATACATATTAGGAATCCATAGCTGACAAACAATGTGACACGTAATTTATATAAGTATACGAATTGTCTTTCCAGGCAGCCGAAAGGTCATTGAACTTTATATGGGGGTTAAATATTCTTAAATTTTCTAATTTTCCGCGCAATTTACTTAATATTTTTTTTATAAGAACCTTCTCCTGACAATTACAAACACAACAACAAAAGAATTACCTAGTGAAATCGGTCCAAGCAATTCCATAATAGGTGAAAATATTTTAACACAGCGTTCGGTACGTCTAATCAAAAATATCCAGCTAAAAACAGATATCATTCAAGGGTGTAAAACTTTTTGATTTGTATGAATAAAAGTTCGTATACGAATAAATTTCATACAAATCAAAAAGTTTTAAGCTCTAGAATGACGTTTGTTTTTCAGCTGGATATCTTTGCTTAGGTTGGATATATTACAAACATCTTTTCGCCGTGTTGGTCCCGGCCTCCTTTGTAGAATAGGCCAACTGCCGTTCTGCCAGGCAGGTCGTAAAAGGCGACCGATTGGCTATCGAGTCACTACCATCGTGGCTACTAGGTGGTAGAGTTCTGCATTGTCTCGTCCGGGTCTGGTACCACCGCCTTACCTATTCCTGCCGCAATAGCGTCAGTGCTTGTCGCTGTCGTGTTCCGGTTTGGAGGGTAAGGTAGCCGGTAAACTTATGCATGTGGCATTAGACCTCGCCACAGGATAGCGACGCACCATTAACATCTTTGGTGTCTATAGGCGATGGTTGACTCTTTCCATCAGGAGACCCATCTGCTTGTTCGCTATCTTATGACATAAAAAAAAATCTCATGTATATGACATATATGTCATCTCACTGTATATGACATATTACAAACATGTCATATACAGCGTTTCAAATTTTTATATTAAGGGAACGTCTAGTAGGAGAGCTGATAAACAATAAACGTCCTTAACCTAAACGTGCTCAGTGTGTGTGTCTAAGGCCTTTAAAAACTTACTTCAACTCTGGGCAAATCATCAAGGTTCCCATTTTTCTCGCACAATAATCTCACAGATCTAGAATATGCCTCTTGAATTGCCTTCAATCGTGATTCATTATCTTGCTGTTGTAGTTGAGGTACTAGAGATTTGAATATATCTGGTATTTGAGGTTTTGTCTGGGAAACTACAGCACCTATAATATATTTACTTTTTTTAAATAAGCCATTTTTCAAGATTAAAATCATTATACTATACCGTTTAACTCGTACTAATCCTCAGTGGAACAATATTGTCGGCGAGAATGCTTACAATTGTTCCACTGATATACCTACCCATCGACATAGTAATACATTGATTTCGCTGGATATATCTATTATGACTGAGATACGACTTAAAACGAACAGAAAAAAATATTTTTATATTCGTAAAAATATATTTTGTATCTCGATTCCTGCAGTTAGATTGCTTTGATTTATCAACATTCATAGCTTTAAACACATTAATAATACGTCGGTTGTGGAGACAAACTATGTCTGAAGGGGTCGAGACGTATGACGCTTGCTTCTTTCTGTCTGCTCCGTAAGGGATCTGACTTGAAAATATGTATGTATAGTACGAAATTTCATACAAATTCCATTTGCCATCAAAATGAAAAAAAAAATCTGTAAGCCGGTTGATCTTGCAGGCCATCCCTAAAACTTTCCGCTAAATTAAGATTTAAGGTATAATAAGCTCAACCAAGTAAAAATATACCAAAGCACAGGTTTTTGAGCTCGAACAGTTTAAAAATCTAAAAATTGTGAAAAGTTTAGTATTTAATTTTCGATAGTATGTATATTTTTAAAATGATGATCAAATTTTGATCGTTTGCGAGGCATTCAACACAATGTTTGAGCTCTAAATGGATCTATTAGCTATAAAGTGTCGACGAAATATCAAAAAAATATTTAAAATTTTCGCCAGTGATAAATCTCGAACGAATCAACTGATTTTAATTCGATTTACGGTATTTGATGTAGTTTTTTAAGTACAAGAGTCAACCGACAAGACTTTCAAAGAAATCGGTATAGTATCCTGAACTGTATTTTGTAATTGTACTAAAATACTACAGAAAACTATTAAATGATTGGTTGAAGAATTTTGAAATTATGTCGAACACTTTTTCCAAAAACTTTCATCAACGATAGCTTCCGAATGG
This sequence comes from Apodemia mormo, assembly GCA_036924255.1. Classification (NCBI taxonomy): domain Eukaryota; kingdom Metazoa; phylum Arthropoda; class Insecta; order Lepidoptera; family Riodinidae; genus Apodemia; species Apodemia mormo. The sequence goes on from JAUPFN010000007.1 coordinate 35,482,736, forward strand.
ATAAACCAATTTTGTTACATTAGACGCAGTTTTTGAAGAAATAGAGCTGATTACATTTTTTTACTCAATCCGCACATTAATTTGAAATTTATTATAAAAAAAATTGTTTTTCCGATATAAATTGAGGTTTTTCAATAACTCTCAAAACCGCCTGGACCGAATAGGTCCAAATTTTCAGTTCAGAAATTCTAAGTTGAATTTTGAAAATTTGATTGGATCTCGTAATGGCATTAATCGCGTTTTGATCGATCAAGCTGATCAAAAGTTACGAGATGTTTACATATTACACACACACATACAGATATACTGACGTCATCGTTAAAATAGTCGGAATAGGTTCCTAGGACCTCAAAACGTGGAGATCTGGTAAAAACTCGTTTTTCAAAAATCTGGGCAAAATCAGTAACTTTCTTATCTAAATACTTAGCGAAAATTTAAAAATGTTTTCTTTAAGTTAACTTTCTTTTAATATATCGCTAAGACAAAGCTTTAGCACTTACCACCGCCTCCTTTTTTACCCACCTATTCTATTTTTATCCTAATTTCGTAACATTTTTCAACAAAAATTACAATATTTATTTGTATCACTTTAAAAAACTTACCAACAAACGAAAATATTATGAAGTACCTTAAAAACATGTTGAATTACTGCAAGATAGTTTATAGTATTGACTAAAGCACAAATATTTAAAAATTGTATACTGATTAACCGCACGACCGTAAGCCCGAATGACTAACTTACACTTAAGAGATGCGAATTCGTCTCGACATCTATAATAACTGTTGTATAAACCTGAATTCAAGAGTGGCATGTGGCGTCTATTGGCTCAGGTATATCTAATTTTATAAGGATGTAAAGTTTTATAAAGAACACGGGCGGTTTTGGTTTTGTATAATTTTCTACGTTTTTTAAATTAATTAAATAAAATATATCGCTAGGAACATTCATATAAAAAATGTTGAGACTTTAATTTGATTGATTTCTATCACCATAGTTAAGTGTTATCATTGTATAAAACTTTAATTACATTTGCATTAAAACAGCAATAAATTTGTATATCATAATTTTCATTATAAGTATAAAATAAAAATTCTTCCTGTTTTTGTATTAAAGAATAGTTTAACGCTAATTTCTTTTTTGTTATTTTAAGTATCTAAAATGCATCTTGGCAAAACCTGATTTGCTGCAGCAAAACCTGAAAATTTCTGAGATTAGCAGTTGTAATAAAGTAACCCAATGACAAGATAAATACAGACTACTAAGAGAGAACTGAATGTTTACGTTACCCATACCTAAATTTCAACTTTATTTAACTACTATTCCCCAAGTTTAAAAAATATTTATTAAATGCGTATAAGTTAAGGAGTTGATATATTATTTTACGGAATATATTAAACTTTAAGGTATATTAAACTAAAAAAAAAACGATGTATGAAGTCTTGCCCGTGTTCTTTGTTTGTTGGAAGTAATTTCTGGAACTACAACATCGATTTTGTAAATTGTTTCCCCAGTAGAAGACTACATTATTCCTGAGTCTACATTTTATTCCAATTTTGTAGCAAAATCGGGACTTACGCGAGTTAAGTATACTGCGACAAACTGCTAGTACAAAATACATTACCTATTAAACGTAAATGACAGATATAGCTGAATTACAGGTTCACAGCCTTTAATAACTTCTCTAAGTATATTTTATGAGATGGACGACTATTACTCGTAAACTTGTAAAGCCTTCTTAGCCGTGATTTTTTTTTCACACATGCAAAACCAACCTACTCTATCAAAAATTAGTATATATATGAAGACTTCAAATTTAAGAAAAATTCCTTATTTTTTTTGAGATTTGAAACGTCTGAGGGAAGTTACCACCCACGGAAAAGGTTTGGTAATATACAATATTTATTTTTACTAATATTCCGGATAACATATTATATAAAAATCAGTACTTCGAATTTAACAAAAGCAAGCTACGTTTCTTTCTACCTTTTCCAAGTAGTGAGTTAGCGCCTAGCCAAGTTAGCGAGTAATCTCACATTCTTAAACACAATTATAAGAGTACCTTTTCCGTAAATTTCGTTACTTAGAAAATTAGTTACGTCTGGCGGCCTTGGGATCTTACTTTATAGCGTGGGTTGCTGCTTTCCACTAGAAAAGCCATCTGCTTGTTCGAGTAACACTATCTCTAAAAATGCTAACCTATTAACTACGAGGCAACGTCATAAAAAGTCTACGGGAAAGTACACAATATCGTGTACACGATATAAGTTCGCATGAGTCGAAACATGAAAAAGTTCTTAAAATGTCCGGTCGCCGGAGCATAGGACTTTGCAACGTGTTAATATAAAATTATTTTTGTATCACTATGATGTAAAAAATCAACTATATGTCCAGTAAAAATATATATTTAATTAACAAATAGAGTTGAATGTTATTATTAACACAATATAAATATAACAGCTATGTTAGTAGTTAACTTAGTTAAACAAACGCCGCGCTATGACCAATCACCAAAAAATGAAGTGAACTCTGGGGATATAAACAAATAAAACTATTGACTTCATGAAGTATTGAACTCTTTATTAAATTCCATTCAAAAAATGAATACAATGGTACAAGTAAAGTTTAAAAAAAGCAGTATTATGGCACAATTTTCCTTTCCGCCTCTACCATAGATACGCCTCAGTTAGCAACTGTAAAGATACAACGAAAAACTATAATTACTGGCCAGATGCATTAAGTTTATACTTAACAATTAGATACTATCTAAACTTTATGTATTATCTTATTTAAAAAATGATATGAAAAAAAAAAACAAGCCCGCTGAGTTTCTTCCGCCGGATCTTCTCAGTGTGTGGCCGCGTTTCCGATCCGGTAGTTCTTAAAAAAATGTTGACGCGTCAAAATAACTTGTAAAAAGTTTTATTGAAGTATTTCTGATTTCTTCTGACAACTTTTAGTAACAAAATAATAACTACGTGTTATTATTTCATTACTTCAAATTTCTTGCTTTTGTATAGTTCTTATAACAAGTTTTTATAAATGCTTAATTTATTTGGATAAAACTGTGTTTTTTTATAAATAATATCATTAGATAGCAAACCAGCAGATGGCTCCGTATGGCCATCGCGCCATTCATAGAAACGCCATTATCACCCTACACATCTTTGGTGTTTATAGGCGATGGTCTCTTGTTCCATCAGAAGAGGCATCTGATTGTTATCTCATGATATATTAAAAAAGTCTACCGGCTACTTTACCCTCCTACCGGAACACAACAATGAAAATAAATTGATGTTATTATGGCAGGAATAGGTAAGGCGGCGGTACAAAATACCCGAGTGAGACGTGGCGAAACAACCACCTGGTAACCACGATGTTAGTGACACGTATAAATAATTGGTCACCTTTCACAACCTGTCTGGCAGAACGGCAGTTGGTCTATTCTTCAAAGGAGCCTGGACCAACACCGGATTTATTTTATTAAAAACAAACCAATATCGTTGGTTATTTTTTTTCTTTATTGGAATAACAAACAGTAACATTATAAACTTAAAAACTATAGTATTTTATTTATGAGTATTAATAATAATGCAACCCACAGCGTTGTCCACGGATCAACAAAAAGTAATAACATTTTCAATGCATCACTAGGTGTATTAGAAATAATATCAAAAGAAATTAATTTAACTTAAATCTAACCTAAATAAAATTATAAGTATAAAATTGCTTTCTATTTGTGTACTAAAATATAAATTATTCCTTTAAATAATAAAGTTAGAACATAATATAATAATACTAACTGTGCCCGCGACTTCGTCTTCGTAGAAAAAAATCTAAAATAAACCCGCATAGTTATAATAGCATCCCGTTTCCGTGGGATTTCTGGGACAAAAACTATCCTGTATCCATTCTAGGGCCTTAAACTATCTATGCACCAATTTTCATTCAAATCAGTTCAGTAGTTTAGGCGTGAAGAAGAGACAGACAGAGCTATTTTCGCATTTATAATATTAGTGTGTTAGTATAGATAAATAATCGATACTTTAGTTAAAAGAAATTAAAAGATAAGACCTATCGCCTCTGTGGTTTAGTGGTCTAGCGTTGGAGTTGACCAGGTGAGGTCTCGGGTTTGATCCCCGGGTCGGGCACATAAAAAAAGTGTTTTTTCAGTTTTCTGATAAACACAAAGTTGCCCGGGATTGGAACGTGCGCGGTTGGCGATGAGCTTGACAGTAGCCGGACCGAAGTATCTTCGGCTAATCGTGGTTGCACTTGTTGTACCTCTGCCTACCCCTTCGGGGATACGGGCGTGAAGGTACCTATTAGGAACCTCATTCATCCACAACTTTAAAAGAAAAGCCCGGCTAGCTAATTTTTTTTACAAAAAATGAGCTAGACGGTAATTTAAATCGATCTCTACATTAAAAATCAATGTTTATATGTTTTTGCATTCCGAAACCATTGTGGTGAAATTTAAGGTCCATTGGGTTTCTGGTCTAAAAACTAATATGCATTTTTTTGGTAAAAAATCTTGAAATAATTCGATATATAAAATATTTTTTGTACACTTTATAATGATTTTGTCATAAACGTATAATTACATTTTCTAAAGTTTAAATAACTTCTTTTAATAGTTTTGTTAAATATGCAGCAGTTTTTATATACAAAACTGTTTGAGTGAAGACGTTCGCGTTATTAAGAGCGCTGAATAGTTTAACGTCTTTTTAATTTATATGACATTAGCTGACCAGTGCAGCTTCGCCTGCGAATAGGGTAATATTTCATCACTATAATCTTTTATAAAAACTTTCATCATCTATTTCAGCCCCTTGAAGGTGGGTTTTTGAAAATAAAAAAGCCTATGTTCTACCACGAATTCTAAATTATCTTCGTGCCAAAGGAGAGTGATGAGATCGGCCTAAATGGACTACAAGAATATAGCGTCAGCCGAAATTATTTAATTAATTTTATTCACAATAAGTAAATATTAGAATTCAACGGACACTTTTTAATAGAAAATTATTTTAAAAGGATTTTAGTCGGAAAGTTGTGAAACTAATCAAACTTGTACGCTTTTTCTTATTTCTACTTCAAGCAAAGATTTTTCTTTTCTGCCATAAAGTTAACACTTTTTTTTAATTCTGACCAACCAAATAAATTATAAAAAATGTTAGATAGATAAGACGCAAAATTTTAAACAAACTATAGTATAAAATGCAACAAAAATGAAAATATTTATTATTATAATCGAAATCTACAACATAGAAGGCCGTTTAAATAAGTACTCTTAGCATCATCCGAAAGAAACAAAAAACACAAGTGTCTTCTATTTACGCTGTAAGCGTCAAGCGAGTAATAAACATTTTATGTAAACAAAAGTTTTATCGTTTTTTAACGTTTAAGTGGTTATTTATAATCAAATAATCTTCATGATAAGTAATGCAAAAAATATTTACTAGGGGTTCCAAATAAGAATAGGACTGTCAGGATGACATATTGCTCCGCATTTTGCAAAAACTTCGTAAGTGATGAGTAAGGTGTGCAAAAAAATTCTAACAAAGAAATACTTAAAAAAAATAATTTCATTCTGATTGGTATATTTTTTATTTAGATTCCCATCAGATTGTGTAACCATGTATTAAAATAAGGTGTAAAATAACTAACACGACTTTTATATATACGTATATTTAGATGAACGGCTAGACTGATATATTTTACTGATTTCTAATTATGAATATTATATTTTAATACTTTTTAACTTATTCTGGACAAAGACAACCCAAACCCACAAAAATCGCAGCAAAATTGGCCCCGTCATTTTTGACTTGTAAGTGGTGTAAATGACACGACATCTTTATATAATTTATAGATGAACAGCTAAACTGACGCTTTTTACTAATTTTTTATTCATAAAAATAGTATTATTAAAACGTTATTTGTTTTTCAATAAATCAGCAATATTTTTTGAACAAATATTTTTTTGCCAACATTACTAATATCACACTTGTGGTATGAAGTTGATAACAAGCGCGATCCTATTCTTAGTTGGAACGCATAGTACATTTGTGTTGACGATAATATATTATTGCGATGTGAGTGGCTTAAAATGGAATATAACTATTGCAAAATCAAGTAACATTAATCTTTGAAGGAGTTTCGTGAATTTTAGCATTATAAAAAGTGTCCATGACACAATTTACATTTCAGAAGAAATTAATTATGTATTACAATACGGTAAACAGCTATCATTAAATTTGTATGGGGCCTCATCAATCTCCTTTCACTATAATTAGTTCAGCGGTTAAGCCGTGAAAACGTAACAGGTAAACACACAGTCAGACAGACAACAGACATACACACAGACTTTCGGATTTATAATACTGGTATGAACTAATATGGATGGATATAGTTTTTTTATAAGAAATGGCACACCATCTGTATCGTTTATGCCTACTGTGCGATAAAAGGGTTTAGGTTTAACGTATTACTACGCCAGCGGTATTGAAAGGGTTAAGCGGCATGTTTTATTCTAAAAAATCATACCTTTACTACATGCGGTACTATTTCGCATATATCTGAGGCGCTGCTCCCCTGCGTAGCCAATGGTAGGTACACATTCTCTAAACACTTTCCCTACACAAGAAACGTACTCGTCAAACTGCGCACACCGCTCCTGTAATAAATTATAAACATATCATTTAGAAAGAAACGATAGCATCAACGCTTTTTTCATGGAAAGAGATGAACAGTCGACCAAAGTAACCAAAGATGTTTTGATAGGCTTTATAAGACTTATAAAGCCTATAAAGCAAAAACTATAATATCCTTCGAATAATCTACGCACATTATTACGATATTGCTTTGGAAAAAACTTGATAACATGAAGTTTGCGAAAATACATCGTTGCGAATTGAATACGCTCTCTTCATTATAATGTAAAGTAAACTCGAAAGTAGAACAATAATGAAAAATTCTCAATGAGGAGACGCTGAAAATATTTATTATTGCTGTATTCTTTACAGCGAAACTGGCTAAATAGTTGGCGGGATGCTACGAGATACTAATTATTAGCTTGGTTGGTTTTATATGCGTTCTTTAAATTGTCGGATTAATTTGAAACTTCGCAGTCTTATTAAGGACCGTTGATAATGCAATAAGTTAGTCCTGTTATCCTTAGCAAGATCTTCAGGACTAGCGATTTTTTTAACCTGATCAGCTATTTCTCATTCATTTATTACTAAAAAATTAAAATAAATAATAGTTAAAAAAACACGCTTTAAAAAAACAAACTAAACTGAAAATGTAAATAAGAAAATAATGTATTCTATTGTAAAAAAAGCGTGCGGTGCATGTCAATAAATATCTTAAAAAGCACACCACGTTTTTTTTATAATGCAATAAATTTTTTCGCATGTACACTATTCTTAATTTAAATTAATATTTTATTTTTAGTTTGGTTATTGTAAACGAGTGTTTTTTAGTTCTTTTTAACCTATTATTTATTTTATTCAACTCTAATTAACTAGATGCTTAAGTTTTGCAAAATCACGCTCGATTTTGGTAGCTTCAATAATAAAAAACAAAAACTGTAAAATAGTTCAATCTTTAAGCTTGACGTAATTGTAGGAAAACACCACTTTTATTAAATCCGTATATTTACGATACACACAATACACAGGACAACACAACGTAATACTAAAATACACTTTACACCCTAGTCACTCGCTATACTATCACTGAACTTAGAATACTACACAATAAAACACTTCCCGTAAGCCGTTTTGCAACACAAGGCTTTCCCACTGCGCCCAATAACTTTTCGTAATGGCGCTGAAGGGAGCCAGCTCTTGCCATTCGGGTTTTCCCGTGTCTTGCTTCATCCAATCTATTACAGGCCGCAAATCTCTATCTTCATACTGGGCTTTACGTATCTCATCAGTTTCCCACCTGTCATCCGTAGGCTTAGCTCGCAATACTTGAACCCTTTCCTTCGTCTCCATCCTTACACAATGTTTACAATCTTCTGTACAAAGTCGTCGTGACAATGCATCTGCATTTGAGTAATACCTTCCACTACGCTGTACTGTTACCTTTGCTAGCCGCTTCTGGTCGTCCTACAGTTCCTGTGGCTCTGGTGTCCCGCGTTGAGCTGCAGTTCTTGCCATCAACCAATCCTTTAATGGATAAACTGTTGCGTTCGCTCACCTGAGGTACGACAGCTTTTGGGGTTGTTTCTCGTCCAGCCAGCACCTGCCGTTTGCTCCTGGCTGTTACTCGCTTCCCTGCTGGTTCAACAGGCTGTTTGACGTACCCGCTCTCTTTAGCTGCTGAGATTCCTCCCGCTTGCTGTCGCCAATCCATTGAACCTGTAGGCATAGGTTTGGCTGGGCAGTTAACTCTAATGTGCCCACGTTCACCGCAGGCGTAGCACATGGGGCCCAGTCTCCTAGGTTCCACTACCTTTGATCGAGTCACAACTTCTGTAACCTCGCATACCTTATATGCTCGAGGTTCGTGGCGAACAGCTTCTACCTCCAGTGCATGAGCCAAAGCTTCCTTCATAGTCACGTGGTGCTGAAGGCGAACAGCAGCACGCACTTCCAGGTCTCTAATTCCATCTATAAAAGCCTGGACGATGGTTTTATTCACTGTGTTAGCGTCGGCTGAAGGATACGCCCTCCTCACAAGCTTCTCAATTTCGACGGCCCATTGTTGAAGTCCCTCGCCGCTCCTCTGTACACGGTCCTTTAATTGGGCACGGAAAACATGCTCCAAGTGACGCTCACCGTAGCGAGCTTCCAATGCCTCCATTAAATCAGCGAACTGATACTGTTTAGGCATTGCATCTAACACAGAGAGCGCCTGTCCCCGTAACGCCGTACTTAGAGCTGTTAGGCAATGTTCATCTGTCCAACCACTGGCCTTCGCTGCTATTTCAAACTGAGTGCGGTACGCACTCCATGAAGTAAGACTGTCATAAGTGGGTACCTTTACCCGAGGACCCACCTGGTGAGAACAACTATTAATGGCAACACCTGATTTAACACCAGTGATCTTCATTTTCATAAATTCCTTCTCAAGTTGGTCCATATTCACACTTATTTTATCGCAGTTAGCCTCCAACTGGTCAACCCTCTTCTCAACACCCTTCACATCGCACTTGACGAGGCCCACGTCGCTTTTTAACTGGTCTTGCTGCGCCAAGATAACTGACAATTTATCATCAAAACCAGATAAATGTTCCTTGATGCGTTCCTGTAGCTTCTTTTGTTGCTGTTCCTGTAGCTGTTGATGTTGCTGAAGTTGTTGCTGAAGTTCCTGTCGCTGTTACTGAATAGCTGCCAGAATGACAGAGAGATCAGTAGGCGCTGCGCTCGACGATTGTGACGTGCTGGCAACACTCGCAGGATCCTCACTTGTCCGCATCTCGGTATCCTCTGACACTCTCTGTGTCTCAGCTTAAGACCTGGTGGTAACACCTTCCTTCGGAATAAGTGGCATTTCACAATCCTACTTCTGACACCAGTTGTTACGTACTCGGGTTCGTAATTGTAGGAAAACACCACTTATATTAAATCCGTGTATTTACGATACACACAATACACAGGACAACACAACGTAATACTAAAATACACTTTACACCCTAGTCACTCGCTATACTATCACTGAACTTAGAATACTACACAATAAAATACTTCCCGCTTCGCACTGGTCACTTGATGTATCGCTCTCGATCACTTGATAAAAACTGCCCTGTGTTTGTCAACACTTCTGTATTTATAGGCAGTGTAAAGTCCTAGCTGGATCCAGAAAAATCTAAATGTATCGGGAAACAATGAATCACTTCTTATCGTAAACATGTTATGAGTCATAAATCCTAGTACACGCTACTTTCAACCTTATGCCATATCCCACAAAGTCCATTATGGCATAGCCCAGGTCAACTATTTGTTTGTCAACAGGAGTAGCTATCTCTTTCTTTTATTTCTAGATAATTACCGCGCGCGCGCTCCAACGCTACACGCTTCTAGATTATTCGTAACAGTATTAATGATAGTAAGCTATTTTAAATTACTAAAATTATAATGCCAAGTTTAAGAAATCCCCAAGTTCGTTTATATGATTTGAAATATAAAAACAAATTTTAACGTATTTGAAATCTTAAATAAAATGGTCTTTTGGGTTTCTGCAAACTAGCTGTGCCCGCGACTTCGTACGCGTGGAAAAATGTCTAAAGTAAAAGTCCCGGGGTTTTTACCTGTATAGTTCCCATTCCCGTGCGATTTTCGGGATAAAAACGCGCGCGGCAAAAGTAAATAAGTGTAAACAGTCAATTACTAACTATTCAGAGAAGGTAAGTGGGCAGGCCTTCGTGTAGACATCGGATTGCTGTCACTGCGTCCTCCTATACGATATATTTTATATTATTGTTCTTTGTTCGGTTGCATAGTTAATTTTTTTTAATGTAGGTAGTTCAAAATGTATTAAGCATAAAATTTACTTACACGATCGTTAAAATTCTTGGCCGCAGTGTTGCCTACAAAAGTATGGCATTCGTTCATAGCTTTGTTATAATTTTTGAGAAAACATTCGGCGGTACCAGATGGATAGGGTGAGAGAAACTCTAGAACAAAACAAACGTGTGTATGTACTTATATTCCAGAAGTATAATAACAGCTAACTTAATGTGCGCGCGCATCGTTATATCACATTATCTAATTTCATCACCTCTCTGGTCTGATGGTTTGATATCCGTGTTGACCACATTAAGTCCCGGGGTCGATTCCCGGGTCAGGCAAATCAGAAAATGTGTTTTTTCAGTTTTCTGATAAAAACATTTTATCAGAAAACTGAAAAAACACATTTTTATTAGTGCCCGGTTGGCGATAGGCTTGCCACCTATCACATTCTGGCACTAAATATCTTCGGCTAGGTCGTGGGTGCACTTCTTGTTCCTCTGTCTAACATTTTAGGGGTTTGGGCGTGAATATACTTTTATGTTGCTGGATGTCGGTGGAGGCGCGCATCGTAATATCAGCTAACTTCATCATTATTCATCGTTTAACTAACTTCATCGTTTTTTTGCGCCCATTAGAAAAAAAATATCTTCATAATTTTTCCAAGCGTCCAAAAGAAGTGTAACTTTAATAATAATATAAATATGTAATATGCGACTCGAAAATATTGCATTTCTTTAGAAATGGAATGAAATGAGAAAAAAATAAGCCAATGAGACTGATTATTCAAATTTCATTCAAAAATTGGAATATCTTCAACATTTGTGTCATGTTAGTTGAAAACTTTAATTTAAAATGTATGTTTCTAGATTTATCGAAGGAGGAATAATTTAGAGAATTATATTTATTTATTATAATAAGTACTGCCAATAAGACACACATTTGATATGATACAGCCATTACGAAGCAAGACAAATGTTGTCTCAATTACAGGCAATAACTACCCTCTTAGAATTAAGTAAACACTTCCCTTAAGTATTACTACAATATATAAATTATTAGAAATACATATAAACTACTTACATCAAATCCTCTATGATTGAATGCTAGTAATGATAAATAAAAATATCGAGAGAAAAAATTTGTAAACGGTTGACTCTGCGGGCCATCCCTGAAACTTCTCGCTAAATTAAGATATTTTAAGCTCAAAAAAGTAAAAACTATAAGAAAAGATATTTTCAGTTCAAACATCTATTTTGTTAAAAATGGCAGTGTATTGATTTTTGAAAAACTGTATATTTTAGATACGATGATCGACAAGAAACATTTTTTTTTTTAATTTTTGTCATTGATAAATCACAAACAAATTGGCCGATTTTGATCCAATTAACGGTATTTGACGCAGTTTATAAAGGAGAACAGCTAATAAGTTTTTTTAGTCAATCTGTGAATTCGCCTGAAAGTTGTTTCAGAAATCTTAATGTTTGCTAAAAATAACGTAATAATTTTAATATTCGAAAAGCTGCAACTTTTGAAAATTAGATTCAATTTTGATTCTTGAAACGGCATTCGACGTAATTCTTTAGTACTAAAATATCGTAGAATAGTAAAAAATTATTGGTTTAAAAATTTCGAAGGCAGATCGAAAAACACTTTTTACAAAATTTTTGTCAATGGTTTCTCCCAAACGGATTAACCGATTTTGATGCAATTTATATATTAGACGTAGTTTTTTAAAGGAATAGAGCTGATTAGTTTTTGTACTTAATCGTACATTAATCTGAAAGTTATGTTAAAAAATACTGTTTCGCCAAATTTTTTGGGTTTTTTTCAAAATTTCTCAAAATCTCCTGAACCGACTTGATTCAAAATTTCAGGAAGTCTAAGTTGAGCGGATTTTAATCGAATGCCATCAACCGCATTTTGATCGGTCCAGCCGTTCAAAAGTTATGAGATGTTTACAATTTACATATACACATACACATACATACTGACATAATCGTGAAAATAGTCAGAGAAGGCTTCTAGGACCTCAAAACGGGGACATCTAGTGAAAACTCGATTTTCGAAAATCGGGGCAAAATCAGTAACTTCCTTATCTACATACGTAGCGGGAAGTTAAAAAAATGAAAAAAATATGACATATTAAAAACAATTATTAAACTAAAAAAAAAATTGCATGAAAAAAGCCGAATATCTAAATTATAATAACTATATTATTCTAAAAAAAATATAATAACTATAGTTATGAAAAAAAAACATAGTACAAAATTATAAAATTACATAAAAAAATTATAAAAATTACTAAATTTATTAGGAGACTTGTGAGATGGCGGTGGTGGGTAATAGCTTTTTTTTTCAAGGTGTTAATTGTACCGACAAAGATGTCTAAATTATGTTTTTAGATACATCGTTGTAACTATTGATAATTTTGTTAAGTGGTATTTGCCTAAATTTGATTTTGAGGTCATTGAATTAAAAAGTTGTAGTTTGCCTGAACGAGGGATACGGGATGGGGAAGATATAATAATATCTACAACGAGCTCTGGAGTCAAAAAGGCCTCTTACTAACTTAAAAAGAAAAAGTGTATCGTTCATGGTAATGAAAACATTTTATAATGACGGAGATGATAATCGTATGTTGGCAACTTTTTTGCAAAAAACTGAGACTATTAGATATCGCAAGAATCTTTTCTGGACTTTTTCGATTCTTTCTCTAGGAATTTCATAATATGGGTTCTACACGATACAATATTCTAGTTTACTCCGGACAAGGGCGTTAAAAAGGACTGAATTAGCTTCAGGTGCTCTAAATGCGCTGCATGAGCTTATAGTGAAATGAAGCATTTGATAACTCTTTTTCACTATATTTTCAATGTGACTATCAAATCGTAGTTTTGAGTCTATAATTACTCCGAGAACACGCTTTTTTTCGATCGATCGATTCTTTCGAAAAAAAATTCGATGGAATCGATCGCATTTCGGAAATTTGTTTTAAATTATGTCCATTTATTTTATATACACGTGGCAGCTCACTTTTATAACGGGAAAATCTAATAGTAAAATATTTGTCGGTATTTAAAGTCATGCTGTTATTAAGTGCACCATTCCGCCAAATTGTTGAGATCTATTTGTAGACTATGATAATTCGAAACACAGTCAACACGTCTGTAGATCTTAAGATCTTCCTCTCATCCTCAGCACCCAACCTTTCTGGTGGTGTAACTGGTGTAAACCAGTGTCGGAGTGTAAGGTTGCTAAACACTTGCAAAGTAGTACATCTTCGGTGGTTGGTAATGACAATATCAACTCTAGAATGATCAGCTTTTTCGTTACGGAATTACTCCCAATTGTTACACATATTTTTAAATTTTCACTTTCATCTTGCACTTTTAGATTTCCGGGGTCTTACAATAGAGCTGATGATGGAGGTCATGAGAATTTTGGATTAAAATGGAGTAAATTTTTATAAGGATTTTAAAGCATGATGGTTATCAGTGCCTGATGATAGAACTGAAAAAAGTCTATAAGAACTTTTAAGTAAATTCAGATAAACTCATTGAGTGTGGGCTGATTGGGTTTATTTATTTTTGATATACACTTTTGTGCTGGATAATTTTTAGGATCTTGTAATGGAACTAGAAAGTGGTCTTGGTAATTTTTAAACTAAACAAGACAAAACCGATCGAGCTTAGATTCATTAGTTCTATTTTGATAAAATGCCAGATGTTTTTCAGGGTCTTATAATGAAGCAGGAAGAAGGTTATGCGAACTTCGAATTAAAATTCAACAACTATTCTAATTCGCTCTTTTAAAGTCTTTGGAGCAGAATGGCTTCCGGTGTCAAATGATAGGGCGGGAAGAAGTCCATGAGAAATCTTAAGCTAAACCAAAAAAACCCATAGAATGTGGGTTGCTTCTATTTATTTTGGCATATATTTTAAATTTTTTTAGTGCTAGATAATTTATTTTAAATTTAATAATGGAAATTGAAGGTGGCTCTGGGCATCGACATAGAATACCTCTAGACTCGTAACTTCAACCAAAATGTATTTCATAAACGGCCCCACGACGTTTGTTTTCTTTAAACAGCTAGTTTATTTTTATTACCACCAAGTAATAATGATTGGCGATATGATCAATGCTCGTCCCTGATTGGGTAAACATCGTATTGTTATATTCAAATCAGCGGTGCGTGAAATTTAAAATAAGGACAACAATTTGACGGCCTGAAAAAGTAATTAGAGAGGGTGCTATATGAAAGGTAGCAATGAAAGATTTGACTTAATTTTTTAACCAGTCGATTTTCAATATTTTACATATTTTTAATATGTACTTAAAACTGCTAAAAATCGAATTGTTTTGTGACATACAGCTTTTTAATTATAAAAATTTTGCCATTTACAACAAATTTTATTTATTTAAAATATTTATTACACAAAATGTACAAAAGGTGAACTTAACGTCTGAAGACATATTCTACGAGTTAACCTTAAAGTTGTAATTATATATTCTAGATTGAAATATATTTATTGTTGGAACCTCTTGAATATAATTTGGGAGATAATTCCAGAAACGTATTGCTGTAAGCGTAAAAGATTCCAAATAACTTCCTGCGTTGTGGACTGGGACCAAAAGGGCATTAGTGTATATAGAGCGGTGAATACGACCCTGGGTATAAAAGTAATGAAACCGTTCACGTAAATATGATGGAGAGAAAGGATCAGGCATATTTAAAAAAGCAATATAATTATATGATCATTCCGACGGTTACGCAAGTCCAACCATTTTAATTGAGATCGAAACTGACTTACGTGACCAAAACCTAATTAATCTTCTTCATATTTTTAAAATAACTTTTAAGACTTCACGTTTTTTAAATCTGGTCAAATAACATAAATTCAATTTACTTGAATCCTTTGCTTTGCTTGATTCCTTCGGGATTTATTTACGACATTCATTAAAAAAAAAACTTTTTGACATTATTTTGTTATTTTTCAACTAATCGATTTTGAAGCTAAGACAAAATTTAAGAGCTCAAATATTGAGTTGAATGCCATTCCAAGGATCAAAATCGATCATCGTTTTGAAAATACACAACGGTTCAAAAAAAAAAGAAGAAAATTTCCTTCACACCCGTATTCCCGAAGAGGTAGGTTGAGGTACAAGTACACCCACGATTTTCCGAAGATATTTAGCCCCATAATGTGACAGGTGGCAAGCCTACCGCCAACCGAGTACTTAAACAATCCCGGGCAATGTTATTTTTATCAGAAAATTGAAAAAACACATTTTTCAAATTGCTCGACACGAGAATTAAACCTAATACCTCATGCGGTCAACATCGACACCAGACTACTAGACCACAGAGGTGACAACTGTTCAAAAACGAAAATAGTTATTTTTTTAATAAATTCTAGAGTTATGAAATCTTTGAGTTTCAAAAATCTATGTTTTAATATACTTTTAGCTCCTTTGAGCTTTAAATACCTAGCCTAGCTAGTGTATTTTGTCGGAATCTATTTAAAAGACCAATTCGTTTTTAATGTAGCAAAGAGAACACACAAACATCTTGTACTCAAACTGGAAAAAATCAACAATAATTAACTTGTTTCATTGAGCATTCCTTTAGAGGCACAATTATTGTATTAAAGCGGCACAGTCAATTTTGAGCGCTAGGTATGTTTCTATACATTGATTTCGCTGGCTCTGGGAACTTTTAAACTAAGAAATATAATAAATAAATAAATATCACTGGACAAATTACACAAATTGATCTACCAGTTAGTAATCTGTACACGTAGTTAGTTGAAGTTTGAGAAGGCGATAAATAAAGTGAGTAAAGTTGGTTGATACGCGAAGTTTATTGTAATCGTTAAGTTAAACGACTCGCGCTCGGGGTGACCGTATCGCCTCTGTTTCTTAATGCCCTTTTTATATTACCAATGAATGTAACCGTACATGATCTGGCCCCAAAGTAAGCAAATTATGTGCTTGTAGTATGGTTAGCGACCCTGACTACGCAATCAATGGGGTCCAGGTTCGATTCCCGGCAGGGACAGGCATTTGTGTGATGAGCACAGATGTTTGTATTTCTGGGTTTGGGTGTTTATTAAATATATGAGAGTATTTATATATGTATCTCTATGTATTAGTATCGTTGACTAACACGCATAACCGCTCACTACACTTTGGTAACTAATGAGACCTCTGAGAAAACTCCGTTAATACACTATGGTCTCTATATAGACCAACGCTAACTTCATCCAAAAAAAACAATATTTTCATTATTTACCAGTTTTAATACAATACTCTATGGTATTTTATCGTCTTCGAACAAAACATTGTACAGAATAACATCAAATTGGCATTCTTTTTTCAAATACGCTCTTGGGAAAAAATAAAAGAACTTAGTCCGCCATTTTGATTCGTGCTGTGTGTTATGTGTTGGTTGCAGTTTATGATACAGGTTAATTTAAAATTGTTTTGGCGTATTAATCAACAATTAAACTTTATTTATAATCAAGATTAGTTCAAGATCTAACAGTTTAGATAATAATTAAAAAAAAACCGTAAATATCAATTATTAAAACATATTTTTCGTTAACGACCAACGTGATGATACCAGCGCTTTGGGTATGACGGTACCTATTTTTATTTATATTCGTAAATTTTATTGTTGATATCTATGATCTCAAAAAAAAAATCATATGACGTGAATGTGAAATATCCTAAACAATATTTAGAAAAAAATTAACATAGCTGTAAAATTGAAAAAGAAATAAATTATTTAAAAATAACGAAAAAACCTACGTATTAATTATGAAAAAAAATTAATATTTATGTAAATAAATATTTTTGTACTATAATATATGTTGTTTATTTTTTTTCCGTATGTATATGTTTACCAATTATATAAAAAAATATAAAAAGCGTAGGTCATCGATTTACTTTTTGAATTAAAAATCCTCGACTAACAAATAGTCATATTTTTTCACTCAAAGTGTCGTGTTATACCTGAATTATTTTGTACCTCTAGCAATTTAAATTAAACAATTCTCACACCAGTTTATTGCAGTGCTCAAGACCTCTTAAAAAATTATACGTTTTACAGTATCGGATTCAATCCAAGCAACTCATAAATCATTTTTGTGACCACGGTCCACCGGAACGAACTCGGAACGTGTACGCGTAACGGTCCGTGTTTTTTTAGAAAAAAATGCGAAAAGGGCTGGTCGTGTGAGCGGATAATACAAGCAAATATTTGCTTACTTTGGGGTTAGATCAGTAAGTGTAATTTGTCCGTGAATATTTATTTATTTATCTTGGTGCTAAATAATTTCTATGGCTTTATGATGAAGCAGGAAGGAGGTTATAGGAACTTTGAATTTAAATTAAGTCATCGATTTTAGGCTCATTGATTCGTTCTAATAAGGACTTTGGATTATAATGACTTCCAGTTTCTGATAAAACTGGAAAAAATCATAAGATCTTGCTAACTCAAATAAACCCATCGAGTGTGGGCTAATTGGGTTTATTTTGGCATACAGTGTGGTGCTGGATGATTTTAAGGATCTACTGACGTAACTGGAAGGTGGCCACAGGATCTATTAAGCTAAGCGACATAAACCCATCGCGTTTGGACTTATTTGTTCTGTTTTGACAAATAATCTGGTGTTAGGTGATTTCCAGGTTCTTACGATAAAGTGGAAAGAAGGTCATGGGAACGAAACGAACGAATTAATGAAAACTGAGCAGCACCATCGATTTTGGTCTCGTTTGATTCAT
This sequence comes from Apodemia mormo, assembly GCA_036924255.1. NCBI lineage: Eukaryota > Metazoa > Arthropoda > Insecta > Lepidoptera > Riodinidae > Apodemia > Apodemia mormo. The sequence continues at coordinate 35,500,982 of JAUPFN010000007.1, forward strand.
TCTTTTAAAGACTTGAAGCAGGATGATTTCAGTGTCTGATGATAGAGCTGGAAGAAGTTCATGAGAAATTCTAATCAAATCTAGATAAACCCACCGAATATGGACTAACTCGGTTTATTTTGGCAAACAATTAGGTGCCAGATGTTTTCTGAGATATAATAATAATAATGGAACTGGAAGATGACCATTGGAAATTGGGCTTATATAGTTGGCCTTTATTACTAGTAGATTCGCAGGGTTTGATAATGGAACTAGAAAGTGCACTAAACAAAATAAGCCCATTCAGTGTAGTCTCATTTGTTATATTTTTACATACACTCTGAATCAAAATGATTTCCAGAGTTGTGTTGGAGGCCATGAGAGATTTGCAAAAATATAACTTAAGCTTATTGAGTAAGGAACCGTGGTAACCTTGATCTGATGCTGCAACAACCTCTTTCGAAGATCATCAGGTCCTTTCACGTTTTGCTCTTAAAATGATGCCTATATAGCAGAATGGCGGTCTGGGGATGTGGCGGGGGTTTTTGAAATTTTTAATTTTATCTTGTTAAGAAAGCGCTTAAAGAACATTACCTCAAATCTTAATTTGAAAGGCATTATGAGGCAAAGTTTAACTTTCTTCTTTCTTTTTGTTTTGTTTCAATTTTTTATATATTATATAATTATAGTTGTAAGTTATTAGCACTTGTACACTGTGTTCTACCTATATTTGTGCATTCTCGCTTCTCAGCTCTGCTGGTAGATATCTCTTTCATAGATAAGGTCGCCCTTCGTACATGTTTTATATAATCTGCTTTTTATGAATTGTATTTTGTGTACAACAAAGTGTAAAATAAATAAATATTGCTGGACAAATTATACGAATTGATCTAACCCTTTTTACACCTTTTAACATCCATAACACAAGCAAATTATTTACTTGTGTTATGGGTGTTAGACGATACTAATACATAGAAATACATACATAAATACTGCAACATACATAATAAACATCCAAACCCAGTAATACAACCATCTATGCTCATTACACAAATGTTTGTCCCTGTCGGGTATCGAACCCAAGCCCCCTCGATTCGTATTTAGATTCGCTAAATACTCGACTAACCAGGCGGTCGAGGTAAAAGGTAGTGGAAAGGAAAGGAGAAGTAGAGATAAGGTAGGAGAATTTAGGGACCAGATAGGGGAAAAGTTGAGGTAAGGTGGCGGGGAGGTAGCGGGAAGGTAGGGGAAGGTAGCAGGAAGGTAGCAAGGCGGCAGTGAGAAGATAGCGGAAAAGTAAGGGAAATGTAGATACAAGGTAGGAAAAGGCGCAAGTTGGAGTGAAGATAGCAAGAAGGTAGCAGGAAGATATGGGACAAAAAGAGACAAGGTGGGGGACAAATAGGGGGAAGGTAGGAAAAAGCAGAAGTAATGTGGGGAAGGAAGGGGGGGGGCAGCGGGACTGTAAGAGGAAAATGGTGAAAAGGTATTGAGAAGGTATGGTAAGGTACTAAGAAAGTAGGGGGAGGCAGGGTATGTAAGGGGAAGGAAGTGAAAATGAAGCACAAGGTAGGGGAAAGTAAACGAGAAAGAAGGTAGAGATAAGGTAGGTAAATGTAGGGAAAAGGTAGGGAAAGGTAGTGGGAAGTAAAGGGAAATAAGGGGAAGGTAAAAGTAAGGTAGCGGGAAGGTAAAGGGAATAGCGGGAAGGTAGCAAGAAGGTAGCGGGATGATAGTGCAATGGAAGGGGGAAGGTTTTTTTAGTAAAAGAATACTAAACACTTACCAGTAAAACTTTGACCATCTACGTTACAATAAAAGTTGATATTTTGATCCATATAATCTTCTGCACTAATCCCGTAAACATCGGCGATATTAAAGCATGGCAATATTGCTGAGTCTACAATTTTGAGACATTCCTTCCACTCAGGAATGTTTTCGCATAATCTGAAATTAAGATGATTGATCTAAGTAGCTAAGTCTAAGCATCGATGCTGTCGCTAAAACGTGCGATTCGGATGCCGCGACCGATCGCAGAGAGTCGCTAAAAGGTGATGCAGCATCGATGCAGTCGCTAAAACGCGCGTTTTGGATGCTGAAAGGAGCATGTGTGCCCTCTCTCTAAAGTAGCGTTTTCAGTAGAAATTTAATTATGAATTTTCGCACCTGCGCGGCGATCAGAACGATCGAAGTTTTTCACACAACAGCCGCTTGGATTTTCATTAGTGACTAGCTGTGCCCGCGACTTGTTTCGCTTGGAAACATTTCTAAAATAAAAGTAGCCTAAGTTATTCCTTATTATATCAGCTATCTGCCAGTGAAAGTTTCGTTAAAATCAGTCTATCCGCTTCAAAGATTAGCCGGAACAAACAGACAGACCGACAGCCAAAAATTATAAAAACAGTTATGTTTGGTATACATATGTACCGTGTATACATCCACGTGCATTTAGTTAATGTGGTGGTTATTATAATATTATAGACACTCCAATTGTATTATTTGTATGTATGTATGTGTATATATATATATATATATATATATATATATATATATATATATTCACAGATGTACAGATGTACAGATGCACAGATGTACAGATGTACAGATGTACAGATTTACAGATGTACAGACGTACAGACGTACAGATTTACAGACGTACAGATTACAGACGTACAGACGTACAGACGTACAGACGTACAGACGTACAGACGTACAGACGTACAGACGTACAGATGTACATATTTACAAATTGACAGAATGAGATTGAAGAATATTTAACTGATGATGATAATAGATGAACATAAAAAAAGAAATTATCTTTACAAATAAATAAAATTGGAGTGTCTGTTTGCAAAATTAAAGTAACCGCTTTTTACCCGACTGCAGGAGGGTATTGTGTTTATCAGTCTATATATGTATGTATGTATGTATGTATGTTTGTTCCTATGTGGCATTCTAGAGGCCAAACGCGTAGGCTGATTTTGATGTATCGTATGTCAATCGATTCGTCTTAACCTTGCGAGTGTCACTAAAGACATGACATTTATTAGAACCCACCATGGAAACCACCAGGCGCCATATTGTCAAAATTAAAAAAAAATATATAGATGAACAATATCATGTGGGGTATCGTTGAATAGGTATTTAAAAATCATTTTGAGTTTTATTCATCATTTTTCTTTTTAAATAATAGTTTAGGATATGTTACTATTTAAAGTTAATTTTCCTATTTGTATTCTCGTACTTTATACATACCTATATACCTACTCCAGTATTTGTTATTCGGTCTTCATTACATTAATCAGTATTTATCATCAGTTAGACAATATTTTTAACCGACGAAAAAATGGAGGTTATCAGTTTGACATGTAGGTATGTATGTAATATTGTTGGAATTGGATAACATTTGACTATGATGATATATTTAGGCGTCCAAGCACGTGTACTAAAATTGCGTAAGTGAATGTATATTTGTGTTTGTCCAGGATTTTTTCGAGAAATAAAAGACATCCAGATAATTATTTTTGATTTATAACAACGTATATTACAACTCAGGGAACTGTCTAAATTTTATCAATATCGGTTCAGTAGTTTTTACTCCGTGCTAGTTCGGGCTTCTTTGAAGAATAGGCCAATTGCCGTTCTACCAGGCAGGTCGTAAGAGGCGATCGATTGGCTATTTCCGTCACTCCATCCTGACTACTAGTTATTAAAGTTCTGCAACGTCTTGCCCGGGTATTTAGTACCGCTGCATTACCTATTCCTGCCGCAATAGCGTCAATGATTATCATTGTCGTGTTCCAGTTAAAAGGGTAAGGTAGCCGATACACTTATGCATGTGGGATTGCCATCCCTTCAGATGGATAGAAAAGCACCATTAACATCTTTAGTGTCTATAGGCGATGTTTTTTTTTCTATCTTTCTATCAGGAGAGCCATCTGCTTAAAGCACTCAATCATCATAAACAAATAATACCTGTACCTCGTGATACGATCAACTCCGAACTCGCTAATGATTTCTTCTTTTTTTATATCATAAGTTAGCAAACAAGCAGATGGGGCTCCTGATGGATAGAGTCTTTAGACACCAAAGGTGTTAATGGTGCGTTGCTATTTTGTGGCGAGGTCTAATGCCACATGCATAAGTTTTCCGGTTGCCTTACCCTCCAAACCGGAACACGATATTGACAAGCACTGACGCTATAGCGGCAGGAATAGGTAAGGCGGTGGTACCAGGCTCGGGCGAGACAATGCAGAACTCTACCACCTAGTAGCCACGATGGTAGTGACTCGAATAGCCAATCGGTCGCTTTTTACGACCTGCCTGGCAGAACGGCAGTTGGCCTATTCTTCAAAGAAGCCCGGGAACACCACGGGGAGAACAAATACGTCGCCAAATATTCACCAAAACCACTATTCACGGCATCTTTAATGCTGCGGCCGCACTTGCGTCTATCGTCACAAAGCTTCGCTTAGATATTTAATGAAAATTCAAACCAGAAATACAAACACACGCTTTTCAAACAAATGCTTGTCCCTGCTGAGAATCAAACCCAACTTACAATAGTAGCCATTATATTATTATAATCTGTCTCCAAGCCCTGTTGGTTGGTAGTTAAGGTCGCTACTTAAGCAACAACGGGGCGGTCAGGGCGTTAGGTGCCCCATAGACCTACAATAATATTGCGCAATATTACGTATTGCGCATTACTATTGACCGTTTAGGTTAACTTTGAAGATTGCACAATGATTGAACGAAAGTTTGGCGGGTTTAATTTTTATACCGCAATATTTTTTTCTTGCACTGTGTAGGTTTAATATTGCACAATATTTTTCACTTCAGAGGTTGGAGCGGCCGCGTTCCGTCAGTCACTGTGTTTAATGTATGGTCGTGTCGTAAATTTAAGCAAAATGGCGAGCAAGAATGCTATAAAAGATAAATAACGGGAGTTTTTACTTGAATATATAAAATTGTATGGAGATTTATTTAACTAAATCACCAGCATGGTTGCCGCCAAAACTTCGTCGTCAGACATGTTGCTTGCCTGAAAATATTGATCAGACTGGTTTGTCAAAGCATACGATACAGTACAATATAAAATATTATTAAATAAATTAGAAGGTATAGGAATCCGCGGTAAGGCTCACGAATGGTTTAGCTCTTATTTAAAAAATAGAGAACACCAAGTGGAACTTGAACATCGCAACTGCAACACTAGGGAAATAGAAATAATCCGATCTAGTACAAAAATAATTAATGCTTCAATCCCACAAGGCAGCGTCATTGGATGTCTGCTATTTCTTATCTACATCAATGACCTCCCGAAAAGCATAAATACACCATGCTTCCTATTTGCGGACGATGTTTCTGTTCTCACATCATGCCAGGCCCACACTGACCCAAAGGAAAATCTCGTCAAAATATTTGACAAAATTGTTAATTGGATGACAGATCATAACTTGAAAATAAATTGGTCAAAAACCAAAATAATGTCCTTTCACCCTCACCAAAAATTATTTATTAATTAGCAATAAATCTAACATACCAGGGATCTAAAATAGAAGATGTTACAGAATTTACGCTTCTAGGTTTATCGATAGACACAAATATAAAATGGAAATCACATATAAATATAATCAAATCAAAATTATCAAAATTTATGTATGCTTTAAGAGAAATTAAAAAACCACTGATTTCCAAACTGCCCTTACTACTTATTACGCATATGCATATGCGTGGCTCAGTTACGGAATTATACTATGGGGTAACATCACAAATGTGACAACACTTTTCACTCTTCAAAAAAAACTAATTAGAGTTTTAGCAAATAAAGACCACACCGTTAGTTGTAAGCCTTATTTCCGACAACACAAAATTCTGACGCTACCATGTATTTACATTTTAGAAATGTGTAAGTTTGTACGAAACCAGCAGGATTGGTACACAAAACGAGAAAACAAACAGTCAGACAAAAAGTTACGACATAAAAATAGACTAAATTTGCCAACTTCCCGTTTAAAACTTTACACTTCGAGTACTTATGTAATGTCAGTAAAAATTTATAATAAATTACCCGAACTAATAAAAAATGAATCGAAATTTAATCAATTTGTAATAAAATTAAAAAATCTATTAATAAATAAATGCTATTATGACATAAATGAATATTTGAGTGATAAATTTATATAAAATTATAAATGTGCATAATAAATCTAATTCAATTCTAATTAAACATTTCTTATAAATAATTACATTTATTATAATGATAATTAAATAAGATATATAAGTATATTCCTCTTTTCTACCTTGCCATTGCTATACCCGACAGGGTCCACGATGATCTAAGCTTTATTTTAATGTAACATCTTGTAAATATTGTGGAATGCAAATAAATAAATAAATTTTTTTGAGTGAATTAATTGAACGTTTGGAGTCAAATGGGTATTCAATATTATTGCACAATAAAAGTATTGCGCAATGTTATTGTAGGTCTATGGGGCGCCTTAGGTATTTGGTTTTATTAGGCGCCCCCTGGATGTACAATAATATTGCGTAATACTTTTATTGTACAATAATATTGAATACTACCTTGCTTCCAAACGTTCAATAAATTCACTCAATAAAATTGACAAATCAGTCTCATCAATATTTACGTGCGAGCAACAAGGCTGACGACTAAGTTTTGGCGGCAATCATGCTGGTGATTTAGTTAAATAAATCTCTATATAATTCTATACACACAAGTAAAAAGTCCCGTTCTTTATCTTTTATAGCATTTTTGCTCACCATTGTGCTTAAATTTACAACACGACCATATATTAAACACGATAACTGACCGAACGCGACCGCTCCAAACTCTGAAGTGAAAAATATTGTGCAATATTAAGCCTACCCAGTGCAAGAAAAATATTGCGCAATAAAAATTAAACCTAATCGCCTCTGTGGTCTAGTGGTCCAGCGTTGGAGTTGACCACATGAGGTCCCGGGTTCGATTCCCGGGTCGGCCACAAAAAAAAGTGTTTTTTCAGTTTTCTGACAAACACAAAGTTGCCCGGGATTGGAAAGTGCCCGGTTGGCGATAGGCTTGCCACCTATCACATTTGTGGGACCAAGTATCTTCGGCTAATCGTGGGTGCACTTGTTGTACCTCTGCCTACCCCTTCGGGGATATGGGCGTGAAGATACTTTTTTTTTTTTTTTAAAAATTAAACCCGCTAAAACTTTCGTTCAATCATTATGCAATCTTCAATATTAACCCTAAACGTTCAATAATATTGTAGGTCTATGGGGCACCTTAGGTACCTACCTATTTAATAGTGCGTTAATACTTTTACTTTAGAATCCTTTATTAAACTTCCCACTAGGAAAGTGAAAATTTTCATAATTTGACGAATAGAATTTGACGACAAAGCAATTAAAAACAATGTTCCTGGAGTGAAAGTCTGAATCGAACCTAACCCGGCTCAAACCATGCATTGCTTTGAGCCAGGTTAAGTCTCTAGAAGGGCTAATAATGAGTAGTTTAGACCATCTCAAGTTACTTAATAATCCCTACGATATTTACTCTGTAAGAAATGACAAGTTTACGTAATTTACCATCTGATAATTTGAATATCGAAGTTAATGAATCCTAACTAAAAAGTATAAAATGAGAAATTTATTGAAAACAAAAAATCCGACTGCATTTAATCTTTAGAAAATGTTCATTGACTGAAATGAAAACTAAAAAGAAGGAAACAAGCCCAGTAGTTTAGAATTTTAATTCATCACAGAACGTTTAACAGTCGGGGCCCATTAAATTTTTAGCTATCAAATTTTCACAAAGGGCCCCGACTGTTAATCGTTCTGTGATGAATTAAAATTTATGAATTGTTTTATATGTATGTAGGTACATCGATTATAGAACTATTTCAATGGTGAAGTTATTCATTATTACTTAACATGATTCTAAACTACTGGGCTTGTTTCCTTCTTTTTAGCTTTCATTTCAGTCAATGAACATTTTCTTAAGATTAAATGCAGTCGGATTTTTTGTTTTCAATAAATTTTTTATTACTAAATGCACACGGATGTATACACGATACATATATCAAAATAACATTTTTTTTTACAATTTTTTTCTGTCTATCTGTTTGTTCCGGGTAATCTCTGGAACGTATGGACCGATTTTTACGGGACTTTCACTGGCAGATAGCTGATGTGATAGGGAGTAAATTTTTTTGTAAGTATCATATGTGTGTAGATTAGCATTATCCGCAACTTCTGTCGCGATTGCCAATCTTATAGACTAATTATTCGTCTTTGACCATAGTATGTCCTATTTTTAGCAAATCTGTTGACTGCGGTAAAAAGGGTAGATACTTTTCACTGTGGATTTGAAACGCGTTGACTTTGACATCTACCTTTGTAGGACTTCAAGTAGTGTTTGCGTGAACTTATTTCTACTACTTTATTTGGCTTGCATCTATATATTAATTACAACTTAAATCTAACACAATTTGCAGCGCATGGTACAGGGGGTGTAAATATCCATATAAATATTAAGAGCAATTTGATATAAAAAAGAGCAAGACATTTGTCAGTTGCGGAATGTTCAGAATCTTTAGATTGCTTAAAACTTTAAAAATATTTACGTTAAGTTTAAATAGATACAAGCAATTTTCTTACAGGTATTTTTGAAAAAAATCCGTGTGCAGGTTGTCATATTTTGTGATGTATCTTCACGCCCATATCCCCGAAAGGGTAGTCAGAGGTACAACAAGTGCACCCACGATTAGCCGAAGATACATGGTCCCACAAATGTGATAGGTGGCAAGCCTATCGCCAACCGGACACTTTCCAATCCCGGGCAACTTTGTGTTTCTCAGAAAACAGAAAAACACTTTTTTTTGAAAGTGCCCGACCCGGGAATCAAACCCGGGACCTCATGTGATCAATGCCAACGCTGGACCACTAGACCACGGAGGCGATATATTTTGTAATGTATGATAGATGGTATTAAGTAAAATGAAAAGTAAAAGTATTTAATAAATTTCCCCCTGTCAAATATACATCTGGACAAGTACGAGTATATAATTACTTTAAATCTAAAAATACACTTACCGCTTAAAATAATCATCTTGTCCATTGACAGACTTATTGTACTTGTAAATTGTTAAATTGTTTGTGCAGTCAAAAGAATTTATAGCTGCCTCCTAAAAGCAAATAAGTATTAGAATTTTTAGAAACGGTCCTGCAGTCGTTGAGTTTATCTATTATAAAGAAATGAATCACACTTCAGCAGATATAAGGCTAAAAAAATTGGAAATTTTAAAATTGCACGCCTCATATTGCTCGTTTAATTAAAACAATAATTAAATAGATTATTGACGAATTTATTTTATACAGTTTAATTATTTCATTGCTATTTAATTATTGTTGTGGGTACCTAGCACATTCATGCTATAATATTAAAAGTATCCTCACACCAGTGTCTCGAGGTAGAGGAAGAGGTAGGAAGAGGTAAGTACAACCAGTGTACCCACGATTAGCCAACACAAAATATGATAGGTGGAAAGCCTATATTATTTTTAGTATTTTATTAACGATAATTAATTAAACGGTACTAAATTAGATGGTAATTTTTCATGTGAAACAATCCCGTGACATATTGAATCTGTAAAAAAATATATACGTAGTTTGAGCGTAATCGTGGCACATCCATACATTCAGACATTTTTTTAATCTATATCTATATTCTATATATATATATATATATATATATATATATATATATATATATATATATATATATATATATATATATATATATATATATATAATTATATATATATATATATATATATATATATATATATATATATATATATGTATATATATATATATATATATATATATATATATATATATATATATATATATATATATATATATATATATATATAATAAAATCGTAGGAAAGTCAAAACTGTGTATTGAATATTTTTTAAAAGAATACTTGGGGCGTGATCTACAATCGATATCGAAGCCAAAAGTATAGTTTTTAGATTTTTTATCTGTTTGTCTGTTTATCTGTTTATCAGTTTGTTTGTTTGTCTGTTTGTCTGTATGTATGTCCGGGGTAAACTCAAAAAGTACTGCATGGATTTACTTCAAATTTTGCATGAATATTACTAACAAGTCGGGTCAACATATAGGCTACATATTATCACGCTATCACCTACGGGGGAGGTGCTGTGCGGAGTAAACCAAGTCCGCGCGGACGAAGTCGCTGGCAACAGCTAGTATATTATAAAGGTTGTCACACATTACGCAGATACGATAATATTTGATCTGCGTATAAAAACTTATATTATCTGAAAGTATCACACACTTCGCAGATACGATAATATACGAAGCGACACATTCACGTGGAATCCTTCAAACTGGCTACAATTGTTTTTTGGTGCAGATCGTATTATACAAGCTGTTCCAATGAATTCACATTTATTGCTTCTTGATTTATTAGACAGCTCCTCAGAAGCCGCCCTAATTCTAAGCTCACCCTAGCCGCTAGCAGTAGTCGCTCAGGACTGAGGATTTACGCTATAACATAATTATGATAAACTAGCTGCAGCGTGCAGCCCGCTGCATTATAAAAGTTTTTATTGAATCCCGCGGGATCACCTAATTTTTCTGGAATAATAAGTAGCCTATGTGCTAATCCAGGTCATTGTCTACCTGTGTGCCAAATTTCATTCAAATCTGTTCAGTAGTTTTTGTGTGATTGAGTAACAAGCATCCATCCAAACATGTAAACTTCCGCATCTATTACAAATAAATAAAATTGGAGTGTCTGTTTGAAATATTAAAATAACCGTTTTTAACTAATGCATATGAATGTATACATGGGACATATACCAAAATAATTTTTTTACAATTTTTGTCTGTCTGTCGGTCTGTCTGTCTATCTGTCTGTTTGGTCCAGCTAATCTTTGGAATGGCTGAACCGATTTTGACGGGACTTTCATTGGCAGATAGCTGATGTGATAAGGAGTAACTTAGGCTACTTTTAATTTCGAAATTTTCCACGCGGACGAAGTCGCGGGCTCAGCTAGTTTATAAGATTAATATAGATAATGATATCAGTATGACTTGCACATGAAGTGAACATATTATGTACTCGGGTAGATATAAACTTTTTTGTTTGCTCATGTCGGGGCCCCACTGGCCACTATCGCCCGAAGTGCGTTGTCGCAACAAAAGTTCAAGTGCAAGTCGCGAGTCAGAGGTAGGAAGGGCGTGCAGTGTTACTCGTCAAAAATAGAACACGGTTCTATTCATACAGACCGACAGACAGACAAAAATTGTAACAATGATATTTTGCTGCATATACCGTATATACATCACATACATATGCGTTTAGTAAAAAGCTTAGTAAAAAGGGTATTTTAATATTTGTATAGATTTTTTATTTATTTATTTGTATAGATTGTGTTGGCCCCACTAAATATATCACCTGCGGACTGCAGTTTGACGCCCACTGCAGTGACGCGTCACCCTATCGTGATACAGTTGAACGATAGGCCGATACATCGTGCTAACGCGATAGCCGTAGATATATGTAACCACGCCATAAGTGCAAACAGATCACAATAAATTAAATTTCCTTGCAAAACAACCTGTAGAAAATCTGTTGCATCGGCGGATGTTATCTGCCGATATATTTGTATACGTAGATCATATCTGTGTCCGTCTGTTGATATATGTCGGTGCCCGCAGATGCTTGACGGTAAAATATATATTATCCGCGTAGTGTGTGCCACTCCTTGAATTTGTATAGAGTTTGTATGGAGAGCGATATGGACAGAGTGCTAAGTGTGAGTTTTTCTTTTCGCATTCGATCGTGAGCGCATTTCGAGCTTACTAGGAATTTGTATGTGATTTGTACAGCGCCACCTAGTGGTAAACGTGAGAAACCAGTTTACCACTAGGTGGCGCTGTACAAATCACATACAAATTCCTAGTAAACTCGAAACGCGTTCACGATCGAATGCGAAAAGAAAAACTCACACTTAGCACTCTGATATCTGCAGCAGATGCAGATATATTACCGTGTATGCGTAGTGTGTGACTTACTTTAGATGGCAAACAAACAGATGGGTCTCCTGATGGAAAGAGCCAACCATCGCCTATAGACACCAAAGATGTTAATGTTGCGTTGTTATCTTGTGGCGAGCTCTAATGCCACATGCATAAGTTTACCGGCTACCTTATCCTCCAAACCGGAACACGACAGCGACAAGCACTGACGCTATACGGCAGGATGACGATATACGGTAAGGCGGTGGTACCAAACCGGGGCGAGACAATGCAGAACTCTATCACCTAGTAGCCACGATGAAAGTGACTCACATAACCAATTAGTCGCCTTTTACAACTTGCCCGGCAGAACGGCAGTTGGCCTCTTCTTCAATGGAGCCCAAAACCAACACGGGGGAAACATCCGAACTTTCAACGATATAAACATAAAAATCAAAATATACAAAAAATTTTTTAAATATTTGTACATAATATTTGATATTAATCATGAGAAGCACCCCAAAGTATCCAGTACAATATCCAATTCCCACAGATAGTTTCTGTCAGGAGATGAATCGGCTAAGAGTGGTGAACAGTAATGTTCAAAGTTGTATTCAGTATGATAAAAACAACATTTCCTGTGATTGGGTAAGTGGCCGATTGAATAAGCTTGCCACATATCACATTGTGAGACAGAGTATCTCCGGCTGATTGTGTGTGCACAGGTAGTACCTCTGCCTACCTATTTGGGGGTAATGAGTGTGAAAATCTCAATTTTTCCCCGTGTTGGTCCAGGTTCCTTTGAAGAATAGGTCAAATGCCGTTTTGCAAGGCAGGTCGTAAGAGGCAACCGATTGGCTATGCGAGTCACTACCATCATGGCTACTAGGTGGTAGAGTTCTGCGTTGGCTGATCGGGTCTGGTACCACGGCATTACCTATTCCTGCCGTAATAGCGTCAGTGCTAGTCACTGTTATGTTCTGGTTTGGAGGGTAAGGTAGCCGGTAAACTTATGTATATGGTATTATCCCTCATCACAAGATAGCAATGCACCATTAACATCTTTGGTGTCTATAAGTGATGGTTTACTCTCCATCAGGTGACCCATCTGCTTGTTTGCCATCTTAAGTAAGTCACACACTACGCATATACGGTAAGATATCTGCATCTGCTGCAGATATCTATCCATGCTCATGATATATATATATATATATATATATATAAAATATACTTTTATATAAATGCTGACTATATATTGCAAACTTACCACCACGACGTCGGTTTTGTCTTCGTTTCCACTTTTTTTACACATCGGACTGTAATGTTCCCTTAATTGTGCACGTCTGTTAAGAGGCTCATCTTCATTGAAGCTCTTACTTTCAACCAATATTCCTTAGAGACAAAATAAAACATACAATGAACCATCAATGAAAACATATAATAATGATTTAATATAATACCATAAATACCATAATATATTACCATATTATGTAGGTATGCTTTAGCGGCGGCCACATCTTCGCGTGGCGAGCGAGACCGCGCGCGACGCGAATTATTGTGGCGCGGCGAGCGATGAGCAACAAAAAAATGTATGAAGTAATATGTGTTACAACTGAGAATATGACTGTCAGGATGACATATTGCTCCTAATTTTGCAAAATCTTCATAAGTGGTGTGTAAATATAATTTGTATAGCAAAACAACGTTCGGGGTCAGCTAGTATTATTATAAATGTTTACAAATTAGTAGGTACATCTAAGTTGTCAAAATATTTATTCTCAGTCAGTATAGAAAGGTAGCAACTGGCAAGCCTATTGTCATTGCACTGGCGCTTATTAAATATCGGGCAACGTTGATTTTATCAGAAAACTGAAAAAACTCATTGTTGAATTGCCCTATCTAGGATTCGAATCCGAGACTCAACACCGACTCCGGACCACTAGACCACAGAGGTGACAAATATATTAAATTACCTATACAAGGTTTGATATAAGTTTTTGCACTAGAAATCCGCTAATTCTGTTAAACACCAGTCACCAAGTAAATAATCGGCCGAAAGAGCGAATCGAACTCAATTTTGAAGGGTTCTGTAAATAAGAGCCGCGGAGATCCGCCTTCACCTTTGCGGTGTGGACCAGAGAATTATCGTTTGTGTGCAAGGATGGAAGAGGGGTTGAGATAAATTCTCTTAGACAGTCTTGGCGAGAGACCAGAATGCACGAGTTCTTTTTATGAACCTCAAGGCAGAATTGTACTCTTTTCGTAACGTGCTGGGTTTTACATTACAGCCCAAGTCCAGTAAGTAGCATTCCTGCTTTCGGCGAGAAGCCGTTTTGCATTAGTGACCAAAGTAAGGCTGAGACTTTCCACTAATTGTTACTACGGAAAATGGAATGAAAATTTCCATCTTATGCAGCACTATGCCCCGAGTCAGCGACGACATTCAGTGTGCTAAGTGTGAGTTTCTCAAATGCGTTCGAATAATTTTACCATCGCGTCAATCGAATAAACTCTTTACTTAACGAGTATCGAGAAGCGAGTGTGAGTCGCGATTTAGTCAAACCACTCGGTCGGCGTCTACTCATCGTGAATGGCGAACATTTGTTTCGTAATGTTGGTTGTACGTTAGCATCAAATGAATAACCAAACATTTTCAGAAGTACACAATTCTTGAGTGTCTATTACTAAAAGAGTAGTGTTTTAAACTTATACGGATTACTACCAAACAAAATATTATTGTATTTTTTATTCGATTGTGACTGTCTTGAGAATAAATAAATTACATACTCTTTGTTGAAAATCTTGAGATTATTCATAGTGAAAATTAAAAATGAAGGCGGGAGCATCAACATTTGGATTAATGGCGTTTATGAAGGAGTAAACATATTTTAGTTGTTTAGCCTTTTAGGTTATATTGTTCTGTGTTGTTCAGCTTAGCTTAGCAAGGATTATAGTTCTCTGCATAACCATTTATACATCTAACGTCAACAAAGAAACGTGTGAAAAAGATATTTGTAATGGGCAAAGACAAGTGAAAAAATACATATAAAACGAGAGAAATCTTTAAACGCGTTTAAGATCTTCATGTCAAAACACAAGTTGAATCAAGCAATTAGCAAGGATTATAGTTCTCTGCCTAACCATTTATACATCTAACGTCAACAAAGAAACGTGTGAAAAAGATATTTGTGATGGGCAAAGACAAGTGAAAAAGTTATGATGAAAAAAATACATATAAAACGTGAGAAATCTTAAAACGCGTTTAAGATCTTCGTGTCAAAACACGAACGAGTTATGGCCAGATGGTATAAATTTCAGGCGTTTTGTAGATTTCAGAATGCGTTCAAAAGCAATGGGGTCTCCAGCTGGGACACGCAGTGTGAACAAATACTAACTGATAATGGATCAAACCAAACCCAGTATATTTATTAGCTTTAATTGCAAAAATGTGAAACGCAGTGTTCAGTGTGTCAAAACACTATGTAATCTGGTGTATGCAGTGACACTGCAGGAGACCTGGCTTCTGCCCCACGACCTGCCTCTCCTTGGTGCCTTGGTGGCATCGATACAGCGGTCAGCTACACAGCTGTTGATCTAACAACAGGTGTACTTCACGGTAGATTTCGGTAGAGAGCGTATAACAACTATAAAAGCAATTACTCTAGGGACATGCGGAAGATCTTGATTGCATCTGTGTATATGCCTACAGATCAGCCTGATAATTTGTCAATATTTGTTCAGTGCCTGGGCCAATTAAATGCAATAATTGAAGACAGTGACATTAAAATAGTGTATATGTTAGGGGATTACAACGCACACCAAGAAGCATCATTTTGCAATGAGTTATTTAATTTTTGTAATAAAGCCAGTGGGTGTGTAGAGACATTTTAAGGCTTGGTATAGCTTCAGACACTCATACCTATGTTAGTGAGGCTCAGGGGTGTAAAAGGTGGTTGGATCACTATGTGGTTAATACATTTGTTTGGCACACTATCTTAAATGTACATGTCCTATACACATGTTGAGGATTTCTATGCTATAATGTGGAAGAAAACTGCGACTACCATCTCACATTTGCGACAGAATAACAACAGGTTTCTAAATATGATAAACAGTAGAATGCTTATCCTTTATGGACAGGTTTATGTGTTTGCATGGGTGCTCATTACCGGCACACACACCACAGTAAATTATTTTGAAACACATTTTATATGTAGTTTTCATATATGTGATTTTAAAAAAATACTATTTAGTATTTACTAACACAGTTTACTAGAAAATATGTTAATAACATTAAAGGCTTCAAGTGCTTGGAATAAATGATTTTTATTTTATTTTTATACATTTTTTACATCATAAGATAGCAAACAAGCAAATGGGTGTCGTGATGGAGAGTCAACTATCGCCTATAAACACCAAAGATGTTAATGGTGCTTTGATATTGTAGCGAGGTCTAATGCCACATGCATAAGTTTACCGGGTACCTTACCCTCCAAATCGGAACACGACAGTAACAAGCATTGACGCTATTGTGTCAGGAATAGATAAGGCGGTGGTACCAGACCCGGGCAAGACAATGCAGATCTACCACATAATAGCCCATGATGGTAGTGACTTGTATAGCCAATCGGTCACCTTTTACGACCTGTCTGATAGAACGGCAGTTGACCTTCTTCAAAGGAGCCCGGGATCAACACGAGGATTTTTTATTTATGCGATAGCCGTCACTGAATTGTTTCTCTGTGAGGTCCAGCAGCGCATCAAATGAAGGTCGAAAGCTTGCATTGCTCCAACCAGTATAACCTCTGTCTGTGCCACTGCAAACATTGTCTAAGCGAAAAAGAGGCACCAACTATGTTTTTTGTCAAATTTATGAATTAGATTTTTTACACATTGTAAAATTTTCTTCTTTTTTTACGTTCTCACTACGATAAACCCAAGTGATAACTTTACTTCGGCGTAAGCGTACCATTCGACAATGTTAGTGACTCGAAACGTCAAAATTGCATCTCACACTAACCTTCCACTTGAACCCACCAATCACATGGGTTAACGCTCTCGCTATCGAATACAAAATGGCCGTCAATGGCCGTATTCGACAGGGAACAAGTAAACATAAATCTCGCACTTGCATGTTTTGTTTGTCACGTTTACCACGAGGTGGCGCTGTAAAAATCACATACAAATTCCTAGTAAACTCGAAACGCGCTCACGATCGAATGCGAAAAGAAAAACTCACACTTAGCACTCAGATCATGCAACGAGAAGCATATTTGCTCCCGTGTCTGGATAGAATGCAAAAAACGTCCGCTTCGCGTTCCAGACTGCTGACATATAGTGCTACACATAACGACAGCCTGCTTAGAAAGCCCGTGATAAGCGCCTAACCTGCACTTTGATCAGGCAGTAGTCTGACGTATCAAGCAGGACTTCTACAGATATATGGTAATGGTCCGGATAAGACGTCAGTAGCATGTTCAAAAGTGAAGGCGTATGGTCGTTCACATCGGAACCTTGCGTAGGCGAAGTTATAAGGGTTCCTTTTTTGCCATTTGGCTACGGAATCCTAATAAATGAGTACGAGTAGGTTTTGCACACTGTCATGTAATAATGCTTCTGGACCTACCATTGATACCGATAATACCGAATTGTCAACATAATAAATTATAAATTCTTGAAAATGCATTACTTAAAGCACTAGGCACTGTATTGAAAATGTTGAGCGCTAAAATATCGATCGATGCACTAGATCTAGTGATGATAAAATATACATAATATAAATAAAAATATAAAGTAGTTGCTTTTAGCGACGAGCCGTTTAAAAAATATAGCAAACATGACAAGCCACGAGCCAGGCTCGTCGACACACAAAACCGTAATATTGCGAAGATACACACACGAGCGAGCTTTACCGGCAAGCCATAGCCCGCGGTCTTACTCGCCTGTCGATCAAGGCCGACGAGCCGCGAGCCGGGCTCGTCGCGATATAAAACCGCGGTATTGTGATGATCAAGACCTTTTCATCACACAAATGAAAAAGTTATTATCTAACAGGTGTTTCAGAATATTAATGAAATCTACAGGTAACAAAAATATCAGCTATTACATGTTTGTAATTTTTTAAAACTTCAATTCATCTTAAATATTGGAGTGAGGGACGCCATCATGAAGTTTTAGCCCCGTTTCAAAGAAATGTAGATCCGGGGCTGACGCCTATGTCTTAACAAAAAGCGTTTAATTCTGTGTTAGGTGGTCATAATACTTTCACCGGCATCGTTTATTAAAAACTCAATTTTCATCTCATCTACACCCGCGAAACTTAAATAGACTAAAATTAAGAAAATAATCGAAAATAACATAAAAAGGCAAATCAAACATACCCGTTACTAAAATGAAAACTGTA
The DNA here is from genome assembly GCA_036924255.1 of Apodemia mormo. Taxonomy (NCBI): domain Eukaryota; kingdom Metazoa; phylum Arthropoda; class Insecta; order Lepidoptera; family Riodinidae; genus Apodemia; species Apodemia mormo. Next base: position 35,519,424 of record JAUPFN010000007.1, read on the forward strand.
ATAGAATTCCATATCATTTTGGGAGAGACAGCAAAAAACATCTTGATTCGTCGAAATATTGAATATCAATTGGTGGATTCTTTATATATCTACTTAGAAAATAATGATAAACACAAGATAATATAAAGTGAATTTTCACTGACGTTTTTATAATCTGAATGAAATTAAAGTCGACGCAAGCCTAAAGGATTCAAATAATGCTTATTCGCTATTTGTGTCTTTCAACTTTGCTCGTATCTGGTTTGAGCTATTTATGTTACACATTCGAATTTTATAGATTATTCATTTAAAAGTAATGAATTTAGATGTTAACGTAAGAGGGGACACTATTTCGTTTTTTTTATATATTTAGATAGCAGACAAGCAATGACTCTGCTAATGGAAACAGAAACCATCACCTATAGACAATAAAATGATAATGGTGTCTTGCTATTCGTATGGCGAGATAGCAATGGCATGTACAAAATTCTACTGGCTTGCTTACCACCACACCGGAACACAACAATAACAAGAACTGACGCTGTTGCGGCAAGAATAGGTACGGCGGTGGTACCAAACATCCGGGCAAGACGTGCGGAACTCTACCACCTAGTAATCACGATGGTAGTCACGCGTGTAGCCAGTCGATCGGCTTTTATGTCTTGTACCACCACCAGAATCGGGCCAGTCTTTGTAGAACTCTAGCACGTAGTAGTCATGATGGTAGTCTGTAGTAGGAATGACATAATATGATTTTAGGTATCTAAATAGAAAATTTTGATAATACTTCTATTGTGAGATATCTATTGTGAGGGAAAAATAAATACATTTTTAATAGAATGAACCTAACTAAAAAAAGTGTGACCAGTCGATTGCAAAATCATTTTATATACATATAATAAAATCATAGGAAAGTCAAAACTGTAGATTGAATATTTTTTTAAAAGAATACTTGGGGCGTGATCTACAATCGATATTGAAGCCAAAAATATAGTTTTTAGAATTTTTGTCTGTTTGTATGTATACATGTCCGGGGTAAACTCAAAAAGTACTGCATGGATCTTCAAATTTTGCATGAAAATTACTAACAGATCGGGTCAACATATAGGCTACATATTATCACGCTAACACCTACGGAGGAGGAGCTGTGCGGAGTAAACGAAGTCCGTGCGGACGAAGTCGTGGGCAACAGCTAGTAATTATATAAAAGATAAACTTTTGTTTATAAATTGAAAAGCACATTATGATTACTTATGATCACATTAATACCTGACAAATTCCAGATTTAAACTTACTAAGCCCCGTAATACTAAAATAATTTACTCTAGTTAGCTATGATGTGAAAATGCCATATGTATACACTCTTTAAAAGTGAACTAGTCAACAAGAAATTATCGGGAAGAGCAAAGGTCACGAGTCACGACTCACAAGTCACAAACTGCGTCGTATCAGGCAAAAACATTGGTGGGCCTTGAAATAAATTAGAATTTTGTAAAAATACAATGAATATCATCACGCGTATGTCGTTGAAGTCATAAGCAGAAGCCTACGATATTAAGTCCGACAATGTGACAGGTGGCTAAACTAAATCCAAATACATATCCAATCTCAATCGGATTATGTTTTCTAGAAAACTAAAGTCTTATATTTTAGTTTCTAGAAATCATTTTTGACCACCCCGTTGGTTGAGTGGTTAGCGAACCTAACTGCAAATCGATGGCGGTTGGCTTCGATTCCCGACAGGGACAAACATTGGTGTGATGATTAGGTCCATAGCTTCGATCTGCTAAAAGTGATAAGCATGATTAATGCCAGTACCATCCTATCATCAGATTCTGCTCAAAGCTGTTCTGTTCTTTTATTATACGAGTCAAACATATTATACAGCAACACAGCATACAGCGAGCTATGAGCTTAAACTGGCTGAGCACATTGCTCACCCTAAGCTAGGCCTAATTTATGACATTATTGTCCGCTAGAGGGTAGCGGACAATAATGTCATAAATTCGAGACATGTTATTATTGTAAGTAAATTAAGATAAATCTGCTTCGATCGTGATATGTGGCACTCTTTTAGCTAGTTTTTCTATACACAATATACCTAGTCTTGACTTAAATAAAAAAACAGTTTTTTTCTATTGCACGGAACATTTGTGACTACTACAGTGTGTTAGTTAAATACATTAATATATAACCATTAAATATATCGCACATCCTTTCAAATAGTGTACAATTCAAAAAATTGTAAAAATTACTTTTTGGATCATTCGTAGCGTATTTGCCATAGTTTTATCTCAAATAGTGATCTACTACTGTTTTGAATGATTTGATACTATAACAGCGCTAGTGACGTTAGTGGAGTAGGTCTGAAAAGCGAAAAAAATACAAGAGCAACTTTAAACCCCTTATACTCGAGAATCGTTTTTTTGACTTGTGACACTATTTGATCGGATGTGCGATATATAAAGCTTATTCAAATTGGTTTCCATTGGCTGCAATACAGTCCTTTAAACGTTGGGGCCAGTTATCAATAGAACCACGCATTATTTCCATAGGAAAATTCTTCTTTGCTAATCGTATGGATTGTTTTAGGAGTTCTAAATTATAACGGCATTTAGAGCAAGCCTTACTTTCTAAAATTAGGTGGATCGAGCTTTATGACCCGGCGCCGAGTCTAGCTGAAAGGACCATTCTTGGTTATTGAACATGGTGTTGTTAAGGGCCTTAACTACCTTCTCAGGAATGATATCTTGATACACTTAAGCCGATGTTTTGATATCTTTTTCACAAAAATATGGCTCAATCACCCATTCATAGCTAACATCCCACCAAATTATCACTGAAGTCAGATAATGCCCACGTTGTACTCTGTTAAATATCTAGGAAGCTCCTTTTGCTTTGATCATAAATACGGTAATTTTCATTATGGTACTGCCTTCTTTTCAAGACCTCCCTTTTCAAGACTAAGCTTTGCTCTACTGAGTACACCAAGCTTTTTGGAGGCTAGTTTAGCCTTCCCTTCCAAATGACCGCGGAACTGAACGTTGTTCGATATGTCGACTCCCAGAATTCCAATACTGGCTGAGGCAGTCAGGAGAGTGTTCTCGAACCGAGGTGATACGACAAAGGGTGTTTTTTTTTGCGGTGAACGCACAGAGCTGCGTCTTTTTGGGGTTAAATGTAATAAGGTTTTGATGACCCCATTCTGAGACATCAGTTAGTTGATTCTCGAGTTCAGACACGAGCTTGGTCCGGCCCTCTTCGACGTGTTCCCGAGAAATACCGCTACGGCCGGAGTATGTAGCATCAACAGTACTGTCGTCCGCATAGCAATGTATGTTACTAATTCGCAACATATCATTAATATGCAGAAGAAACAGTGTCGGTGATAGCACGCAGACTTGGGGAACACCAGCATTGACAGGTTTAAGACCCTGCAACCCGTTGCTTTATAAACGTTCGATTTGAATGCACAAGAAAGAAACAATTTATTTTTCCGGGACAAAAAGTAGGTATCTTATGTTCTATTCCAGATCTATCTACATGTGTGCCCATTCAAATCGCTTTAGCTATTTTTGCATGATTGAGTAACAAACATCCATCAGTCTAGCCCGTTGCATTATAAAAGTTTTTGGTGAATCACGCGGGAACAACTCATTTTGTCGTGATAACCTAGTGCTATTTCAGGTCATCATCCATGTGCTACATTTCGTCTAAATCTGTTCAGTTGTTTTGGCATGATTGAGTTACAAACTTCCATCCATTCATCCATACATCCGAACTTTCGCATTTATAATATTAATATAGATTAAATAAGAAAATGCAAATAAGAACGTGTATCCTACACATATATAACTTTTAAGTAGTCTACTGGGTGTGTGACTTACCGTCTCGTCCAAGTGTCCACGTGTCGAGGTCAGGCGATGCTAATCAGGGCGATTCTTCTGCTAATAGATCTACTCAACTGAGTCCATAGGTTTCGCTGCTTCTGGTAAGGGAGATTCTTAGGGCGAACAGACGTCACTTCACAAATTAAGTATTTTTTACTAAAGGTAGCCGTTGATTCGGGCGCGATGCGTTACGTAGTGTTTCAAAGGACAAATTAAAACGTTCTCGCTAGAGGGCACACAGTGGCCTCCCACATGACAAGGACTTTTGTTTGAGACGGTTTTTCGTTTTACCCAGTAAATTTAAACATTTTTATATAATATAGAACGATATATTTTATAATCAAATTTGTGCTATATTTTTAATACAAAAATTACATTATACTTCTGTTCCAGTACGGAACATGTCGCCCGACTAAAAGCCTATCGAGGCTTTTAATTTACTATGCTACTCGCAACACTAATGAAAATGAAAATAATGAAATAAAAAATAAGAAAATAAGGACTAACATTAAGATAAATAACATTAATCTGTCTCTGTGGGAAGAGGACAGACCTTTACGACAGGTCGCTTTATAAACGTATTCCCTATTTTTAAAGTCACCACTCTCGTGAGATTTAACCGATTAGAAACTAATTTTCCTTCCTGAATTGCCTTTCTGTCATCATTGAAGGCGAAAATTTGAGTTAAAAGAATTAATATAAAAGAAAGAAAAATTAATATATTACAGAGCCAGAGTACAATTTTGCATTACATAGTAATGCAAAATTGTACTCTGGCACTGTAATATATTTCGGAAACACATGTTTAAATGTACACCGACTATAAAACCTAAATAAGAGTGCCGTAACCCGAACAAGTTTACCTAACAAGGAAAATCGCGAAATAAAACCTAAGTCAGGTATGAATTGATGTATTAACTACATTGCAACGAGCAAACACTTTACGTCTTTCCTCCTGTATGTCTACAGTTTGAGTTTGTAGAGGCCAAAACCCTGTATCTTGTCGTAGCCATTTAGGCCCGTGATACCACAATTCATGATATGCCATAGCATTGGGTAGCAAGCCACGAGATGCCGCGTCTGATGGGTTATCGGCTGTAGATGTGTCGCCAACATCCCACAGGAACACGTGACAAAATGACACTATAACGATTCGACACAAACGTTTTCCATTTGTGGGGAGACGAACGAAGTCATGCGAGAACAATAAATGCATCAGTCCATGTGTGGACTTGGTCAAAGTGGACTCTGTCTCTGTAAATTTTCATAACCTTTTCAATTAACATAGATGACAAAACACACGCCATCAATTCGAGTCGCGGTATAGACAAACAAACACGCAAAGGTGCGACACGAGTTTTGGCTATTTCTAGGTAACTATAGACTTTACCATCTCTACTCTTATATCGAATATACACACATCCTGCATAAGTAATTTGAGACGCGTCTGCAAACCCATGTATTATGACGAGGAAATGCTACTTGTTCTAATATCGATAACTCATTAACAAAGCTAGTTAACTATGTTATCCGGAGGAGGGTCATCCCAACCAACATTCGCCATCTATAAAAGTTGGATTAAATAACCGTAACCTCCTTGTTCTCCAAAAGTATGGAGACAATCATCAACTCTCAGATCCTCAAACATTTAGAAGAGCACCAGCTGATTAGCGATCGCTAGTACGGTTTCCGTCGCGGCCGCTCAGCTGGTGATCTTCTAGTATCTAGAATTAAACCAGATTAAAACATCGGTGGGCGGAAGCAGTTGAGTCCAAGGGGGAGGCATTGGCAGTTAGTTTAAACATAGCGAAGGCCTTTGATAGGGTATGGCATAAAGCACTACTGGCGAAGCTGCCTTCCTATGGGCTTCCCGAGAAATTATGCAAGTGGATCACCAGTTTTTTGGTCAATCAAGGTCGTAGTTGACGGTGCGTGCTCTGACTTTAAATCTATCAATGCTGGTAATCCACAAGGCTGCGTGCTATCACCGACACTGTTCCTTCTGCTTATCAATCACATGATGCGAATTCGCAACATACATTGCTATGCTGATGACAGTACTGGCGATGCTACATACTCCGGCCGAGGCGGCATTTCTCGAGAACACGTCGAAGAGTGCCGAAACAAGCTTGTGTCCAAAGTTGAGAATCGACTAACCGATGTCTCGGAATGGGGTCGTCAAAACCTGATCACTTTTAACCACAAGAAGACACAGCTTTGCGTGTTTTCCGCTATAACGACACCCTTAGTCGTGTCACCTCGATTAAGGGATACTCTCCTGGCAGCCTCAACTAGTGTCGAGATTCTGGGAGTCGATATATAGAATTACGGTCAGTTTCGCGGTCAGGCTAAACTAGCCTCCAAAAAGCTCGGCGTGCTCAGCAGAGCGAGACAGTACTTCTTGCCGGCCCATCGCCTTCAAATTTATAAGGCTTAAATTCGGCCCCACATGAAGTACTGTCTCATCTCTGCTCCGGAGCTCCTCAGTACCAGCTTCTTCCTCTTGATCACATTTAGCATAGAGCGGTTCGAATCATTGACGACCAGGCTATTTCGAAACGGCTTGACTCTTTGGCATTGCGCAGAGATGTTGGTTCACTCTATGTCTTCTATCGTATTTTTCATGGGAAGTGTTCCTACGAATTATTTGGATTAATTTCTGCCACCGAATTCCATCATAGGACATCGCGTCAAAATTTGGAATTCCATCCTTACCATCTCGATGTCTGAAAATCCACGATTGTGCGTTTTTCTCGGCACTTTTTGCCTCGCACTACTTTGTTGTGGAACCAATTACCGGCAGGGGTGTTTCCAAACGGATACGACTTGGAGGCCTTCTAGAAAACAGCTTACTCATTCTTAAAAGGCCGGCAACGCAACTGCAAGACCTCTGGTATTGAGGATGTCCATGGGCGGCGGTGATCACTTACCATCAGGTGCACCTCCTGCTCGTTTGCCCCCTCTTCTATAAAAAAATAATAAAAAAAGGGTTTGGGATCCCTTGTTCTGTTTTAACAAACATCCTGATGCTAGACGATTCCCGGGGTCTTATGAAAGAGCCAATGATGGCCAACGGGGATTGGGCTGAAATAGTTGGCCTTTATTTCTTGAAGATTTGCAGGAATATATAATGGAACTATAAAAGGGCATGGAACTCCTGCACTAAACAAAATAAGCCCATTGAGTGTGGTCTCATTTGTTATATTTTTACATACACTCTGAATCAAAATAATTTCTAAGGTAAATTCATAGTGGAGCTGGAGGCCATGGGAGCTTTGCAATAAAACAACTCAAGCTCATTGAGTAAGGAGCCGTGCTAACCATAAAATGTGCTGCAAGATCACCTTTCGAAGATCATTAGGTTCTTTCACGCTCTTAAAATGATGCATATGTAGCGGAATGGTGGTCTGAGAATGTGTCGGGGATTTTTGAAATTTTAAATTTTATCTTGTTTGTTAAATAAATAATCTTAAGAACTAAATAATTTCTACCACCTACTTATTATTAAACATTAAAATTTCAATGCTGCTGGGAATGCTTCTCTAGGACATTAAGTCCGACCATTGTCGGACAGTGTGATAGGTGGCCAACCTACTGACAAACACAGATCTATTATCCATTCTCAATCGAATTATATTTTATAGAAAACTAAAATACAATATAAAAAGTATTAACGACTCCGGAATTTACACGAAGAACCTAGAATAACTTAGTTACAATAAAGAAAACTACGTTATTAAAACTAGTATTTTGTTAATATTTTTAATGATCTCACCATTTCTTACACGTCACAATTTAAACACATAAAATAGTCCCTTCTGGTGATGACGAGGTCCATTGTTTAAATTCGCCAAAAGTCATAGCCGTGATTAATACCGGTGACGATCCCCATCAGATTCTGCTCAAAGCTGTTCTATAATATAGTTTAAATCTGGCTGAGCACATTGCTCCTCCAAAAGCTAGGCGCACTCTAGCGGACATAATGTCATACATTTGAGACATATTAAAAAAGTAAGAGAAATAGATCTACTTGGATCTTTGAGTATTAAACCAACTAATACTCAAAGACTTGGATCGTGATACGTGGCACTCGTTTAGCCAATTTTGCTATACGTGTTACTGCTATAGTGACTACTAGATGAAAAATTTGTTAGCGGACTGCGTTTCTTGTTGGTAGGAATAGTGATTAGATCAATATCTCAACAACGATATATTATATGTAAAAATTGTAACTGTAGATCGCTGAATAACGAAATTACAATTTCCCCTGTATTAATAACTTTGGTGTCAATAGGCGATGGTTGCCTTTTTCCATCGAGAGAGCCATATATTGGTTTGTTTTGTTATGCTAGGATTCTACAAATATATATATCTCCTTTTTGTAAAATACCAAGGAAAATGATTGTGGTGGAAATAAACTAATCGTATTTTTGGACGAAAACTAAGAAGACTTTCTTAAGAAAGACTTTCTTACACAGCTGTATAGGCATGTTAGTAGACGATATTGAAAGTGCTTTTTAATCCCGTTTTAAAAGCAAGTTGTTGGCTAATAGTACATGCAGATAGGCGGAAAAGATTTGTGGGAAATGCCTTACTTATATTTAAATCTAAAACAAAAGTTGTTGACTACCTATGATGTGACTAACAAAGCTAATTTAAACAACGGGTAACTGATAAATTGCTTCCTAAAAGATAAATTGTTATCTGTTTTTACTGAAAATTTTAACATTGCATTGGAAATAGTGAGTGAGTGATTTAATAAAATGAAGACATGAACTCACGACAACACAACAAAGAATGCAATTAAAAAAATGTAAATCGATGAATGATCGATGAATGAATGAAAAAGATATCTATTGTATTTTATTTATCCCCGTTTTGATCTGAAACTTTTTTTTAAAGAATAATTCTTATTGTTAGAGATCTCAAAAAGGCGGAAGAAGGCTAACTTGTACCATTAACATAGTTGCAAGTAACTAGTTGATTAAGTTCTGTAACATCTCGACCGCTTTTGGTGGTAGTACCAATTTTTCTTACTAGCGTCGGTGCTTGTCACTGCCTTGTTCCGCTTTGATTGCAAAGTTGGATTAACAACGGTGTTGTCTATAGGTGATAGTTATCTCTTTCCACCAGGGTAGTCACCTCGTTGTTTGCTTTATCTTATGATATAGAAAAAAACAATGGAGCATGATTAGCGATTGTTGATTGGTACAAGAGAGATTTCATTTATGTGGCAGCACCACAATCTTATGCAGCGACGCCTTTGACTGGTCAAATAAGTTTGTGCTATTGTAAGGTCCTTTCCAAGTTAAAGTTTAATCTTATAATCGTTTTGTGATGACATGATAGAATAGTGTATTTTTGCTATAATAAGCACTCGTTCGATTTTGTCGTGTTCTAAATTTCGCTTCAATTTATTTTCCCCATTTTTCAGTTAAAAAATCATCAGTTAAGTCTTTAATGTCTTACGGCGACGGTTATTTCATTTTAGTTTGTTTCTTTACTATTTTTAACCGACTTCAAAAAAGGAGGAGGTTCTCAATTCGGCCGGTATATTTTTTTTAATGTATGTACACCGATTTCTCCGAGGTTTCTGAACCGATTTACGTGATTCTTTTTTTGTTTGATGCGAAATGGTTTCGAATTGGTCCCATAAAAATTTGATTTAGGTAGGCCTAGTAATTTTTATTTTATAAGCTTTTTTTTTAGTTATTTTACCTATCCCGATGTCTGAATTCAAATCTCGCAAGTAAATTTGATCCACTTCCCGGTTACCGATTGAGCTGAAATTTTGTATACATATGTAAATTGGGTGACAATGAAAACTTATTATGGCATAGAGCTGATCTGATGTTGGAATCGGCAGGTGACTACAGGAACTCAGTAGTTAAATGGTTAAAAATCGGTTAATGACAAGATTCTATCGAGTTTGGGCTCGTTTGATTCGTGTTGACGAGCACTATGGTGCTTGGTGGTAACTAGGATCCTCCAGGGTCCGATGATGAAGCCAGAAGCTTGCCATAGGAGCTAAATAATTAAATGACACAACTCTATCGAGTTTGGGCTCGTTTGATTCGTGTTGACGAGCACTTTGCTGCTTGGTGGTAACTAGGATCTTCCAAGGTCCAATGATGAAGCCAGGAAGTGGCCATAGGAGCTCAGTAATTAAATGACACAACTCTATCGAGTTTGGGCTCGTTGGATTCTTGTTGACGAGCACTTTGCTGCTTGGTGGTAACTAGGTTCTTCCAAGGTCCAATGATGAAGCCAAAAGGTGGAGTACAAAAAAGTGGAGTATAAAACCAATAGGAGCTCAGTAATTAAATGAAACGACTCTATCGAGTTTGGGCTTATTTGATTCGTGTTGACGAGCATTTTGGTGCGGTTGGTAACTAGTTATAAAATCAAAGGAAATACTCTTGACAAAAGTCTTCGTTTTACGTCTGTCAAGTCGATCAGTTCAGGAGGTAAAGATATAACTTCCACGTTGTTCCAGTAGGCCTGTGAAGGAACTTTTTTTATGGTAGTCGAGCAACGATAGCTGCTCCGGAAGGAAATTAAAATGTGGTGTGACTAATGACGTCTGTTGTTTTGGATATAATAATTTCTTGCAGATTATGTATATGTCACTTCAGCGTATTGACATATGGTGGTTATAAAATTACGCTCAGTCATTGAACGAAGTCCTTGTGACATCTTACGTGCTGCCGCTAGCCGGTTCTCACGTTGCTGAACAGCTTTCGTATCACTTCTAATCTATGAGCTCTCTGCTTGGAGGACTCCTTAAATAAACGCTCCTTAATGGAGACCAATTCTATGAGCCTTCTGCTCGGCAGATTCGTTCTATAGAGGCTTATTAATGAGATCAAATCTATTAGCTCTCTGCTCAAAAGAGCCATTCGCTAGACGCTCTTGGATCTTACCGAGTTTAGAATTATATTGTTCAAAAGATTCTTGACGTAAACGTGCTTTCATATATTATGCTTTCATGGCCAACAAACGTTTTTCACGATCTTTAATAGTCTCACAAGAACGTGACATTGTGTTACGAAGAGCATTTTTACGGTGACGACTACTTATATTTCAGTATGGGAGACCAAGATGCTTAATAGGTAGTTACTCGATCGTCGTAGGGACCTATTGGATTTTGTAGACTAAATTATAGGAAAAATAAAAAGTTATATAATGTTTTTCATTTCAATGGTGGGGAAAAATCTACAGATAAAAAAATGTTTAAAAAAATCAGTGACATGGAAACACTGAAGCGCGTTAGATTAGAGTATGGTGGGTTAATTGCCGCTAAAATTTAGAAAATCTGACGATTCCAGTGTAGCATAAGGTAGTGGGAGGGTTAGAAATTTGCAAAGAAAACGTTGTATTGACATTCTTGAGCGCGTCTGAATTTTCTTTTATCATGGAGGAAATGATGTAAGAATTACGAAAAAAATATAATCTGACAATTTCCACAAGACGAAGTTATCTTTTGTTTTTTTTCTGCCATATTTACCCTCCTCTATAGAAAGGACTTATATTTGGTGGAGAGACTTAACAGTATGCGAGGTACCCCCTCCTATGGTAATCTGCCGCACTCGAGTAAAACCAAAATCCCCTCTTGGACTCCCCTACTATTTTTTTCAGTATTCAGTATTCTTCGTATTGATTGAAGTTGCTTGTTACATTAAGACTTAATTGCTCTTTATTAGGTTTATTTACATATCTTAATCTTTAAAGTAGGAATTTCATTGTATTAATTTGCTCGTATTCATTTAAGTAATTAAAACATTATTATTTGCTTAAGGCTTGGCACCGACTTCAAAACCTATTAGTAAACAGCACATATAATAGGTAGTATTTAATTAATATTAAATATTTACTATTTTTTACTTTATAGTTTTTGAAGTCGGTTTTTTATAACGTAGTTATTTTTATACATATCCTGTCCAAATATACTTATGCCTTTTAAAAAGCTTACACACCATTGTTTACACATCGAAAAGCACTTGTGAAAAAAGTCACAGATAATAATTTAGAAGTTTGGGTATTTTAATATAAACATGTTATAAAAACACGTGTTTTGGTCGCGGAATAAAATCTTTATTAATATGTCGAAATATATATAAAACTTTTTACACAAGTTTCTACTTTCAATAAATATTTAGTAAGGTATACATATTTAGATACAATTTTCGTTTTTTCACTTCTTTAAAGTATACGTCCGTGCTCCTCAACTGTAACAAAACAATAAAACACACAATGGTTACTCTCTATGAATGCAGTAAAAATGATTTTGATAAAAAACATGGTCGACAGCGAGGAGTCGTAGACGGGTGTCTTCTCCTTCTGCGAGGACGTGATGGCGCAGAAAGAGATGGCGGCAAGGGAAAACGAGGCTGCGGCCACCCGTAACGTAATCCGCGGGAGCCGCACGAGGTTACAACGATGGGACTACCAGACCCTCCTTCGTACCCTGTGGTCGAGGTCAGGGCTCTGCTCCAAAATTACTCCAGGATATGCGCGCTTCTTAAGCTTCTGCTACAACATCCCCGGCCCTGAAGAATGCCGGCAAGAACGGCAGGTGCTGGCGGTTGGTGAAAGATTACGCAAGCGTTTCCACCTTCTTCTCACAGTTTTACTGGGTATTCTGGCACAAAGCCAGCGAGTCCCACACTCGGGCCAGTCCACACGGTTTTTCCCTTCCGAAATTAAAAAAAGCACCCAGGATTTTGTAATGGGTCACTGTAACTTCTGTAAACCAGAATCAACAGCGACAACCGTCCTGATAACCGTTGAGTTGCGAGCTCAGGGTAACCTGGGAAAAAGCTAAGCTGTCTTGGAACCCGCAATGAATTAAATCAGAAGTATATAGGAGTAGTAGGAAAATATTATATATTATACTCAGGGTTACCGACTTTGTTGGATAAATTACGCGTGACTTTTTTGTGTTGTATGTAAAACCACCTGCTTGTATCTCTGACATTGCAGACCATTTCCTTTCCCTATTAGACCGCCTGCTGACAACGTGTTGATTTCAAAAAACAGTTAAATATTGGCAAAGCGTGAAATATTACATCTAGGGTAAGAAAATTTTCCCCGTGTTGGTCTGGGCTCCTTTAATTTTCTTTAAAGGCCAACTGCCGTTTTACCAGGCAGGTCGTAAAAGGTTAGTGATTTGCTCGCCCAGGTCTGGTACCGTCTTGCGTATTCCTGTCGCAATAGCGTCAGTGCTTGTCGCTGTCGTGTTTCGGGTTGGAGGATAAGGTAGCCGGTAAACTTATGCATGTGGCATTAGACCTCGCTACAAGATAGCAACGCACCATTAACATCTTTGAAGTCTATAGACGATAGTTGACTCTTTCCATCAGGAGACCCATCTGCTTGTTTGCTATATTATGATATATGAAAATATTTATAAAATAAAAAAGAAAATGACATTGGAAAAACTAGTAAGAGGTGAATTCACCTTCCACAAGGAAATCGTGTGTCTCTGGTCAAAGCAACTACCATCATTCAGTAAACCAGATGAATCGCTAAACCACAGCGCTAAAGATAAAACGGATTCAGTAGGCTTCTTCACCGCACGCAATTCTCAACCATGGGGAAAAGCTTCTTTGCGCTAACATATGGAAATTAACGCTTGACATTTTATTTACGCAGAAGGCTGCTTTTTTCAATGCGATCTTTGCTATTTTTAACCCCCGACGCAAAACGAGGGGTGTTATAAGTTTCAGGTGTGTATCTGTGGATCTGTGTATCTGTGTATCTGTGTATGTGTGTATCTGTGTGTCTGTACGTGGCATCGTGGAGCCCTGGCGGATGGTCCGATTTGATTGCGGTTTTTTTTTAATTGAAAGCCCTGTTTTGCGAGATGGTTCTTAGCTAAGATTCAATAGAATCTGTTCAGCCGTTTCAAGATAACCAGCTCTTTTCAAATTGATGAAAGGAATTAAATAATTTGTAAATGCTTTATCAATACTAAATTTTGTGTTCTGTTACTTTATTGATATTGCAATTACATGGTAACGTTGAGCTAATACTTTGAGATTCTCATTCGAAGATCATCAGCGTCTATTTAACCGGCAATTTTCGTATTTAAATAACAGATTTTCTAAATATTGCAAGCCACTTTTTAACGACTTTTTGATATCGGTTAGTACAAAAACTTGATAGACTTGTGAAGGAAATGCAAATACTATGGTATCATCCAACTGAGCTCGTGATGTAGCCTGGATATAGGGACCGGAACTGTCTGATGCAAAATTTTAACAAGACAATCTTGCTTAGACTAAGTCTGGTTGCTATAAACACTACATTTGATTAGTGCTCATGATGACGAGGATTTGAAGATGGAGCTGATAAAATGCTACCGAAACTCACGCGTAGAATATAGAAACAGATAAGATAGTCAAGTTCGGACTCGATGGATTTTTGATGATGTTTACATTCCATTACATATAATGTCGAAGAACTGAACATGGAGCCGTAAGAGTGTAATTGTTACTCACATATAGAAATTGCTAATATAGTGGAGTTTGGAGTCATTTCATTTGTTACAGTAAGATCTTTCTCATAATGATATGGCTCTGAAGATTGAGCCGAAAAAGTGACATTGGAACTTCAAGAATCCAGATTCAAAGTTCAACTACAATGAACTTCTAAACTAACCGAGGTAAATTTGTTGAATTAGCACTTAATTGTCTTGTATTGGCAAATATCTTAGTGCTGGATGATTTTCAGAATCTGATGATGGAACTGAAAGGTAACCATGAGAACTCCTAAACTAAATAAGATAAACTAACCGAAATTGGACTCATTTGTTCTGTTTGGATAAATACTCCAGTGCTAGACGATTTCCAGAGTCTCATGATAGAGCTGGAAATACTTTATGGGAACCTTAGAATAAAATTAGCAGCACCATCGACTTTGAGGTAGTTTGTATCGTTATTTCAAGGACTTTGGTGCGGAATGACTTCCAGTGCCTGATGATAGAGCCTTTAGGATGTAACCAAGAACTCCTACACTAAACCAGGTTAACCCATCAAGTGGGGAAAAAAATTCAGTTTATTTTTGCAAACAATTTGGTGCTAGACGATTTTTAGTATCTGACGATGGCATTAGAACGTAGTCATGGGAACTTCTAAACCAAACAAGATGAATCTATTGAATTTCGGATCTTTTGTTGTGTTCTAACAAACATGGTACTAGACGATTTCTGGGGTCTTATAATAGAGCCGATAATGGAGGTCATGGGAACTTTGAAATAAAATAGAGTAAAATTTTACAAGGATTTTAAACACGTTTTTTATCAGTGCCTGATAGAACTGGAAAATGTCTATAAGAACTTATAAGCAAATTCAAAAAAACTCATTGAGTGTGGGCTGCTTGGGTTTGTTTTGACATATACTTTTGTGCTGGATAATTTTTAGGATCTGATGGTGAAACTAGAAGGTGACCATGATAATTTTTGAACTAAACAAGATAAATCCATTGAGCCCCGTGTTGGTCCGAGCTCCGTTGATGAATAGGTCAACTGTTGTTCTGCCATGCAGGTCGTAAAAGGCGACCGAATAGCTATGCGAGTGACTACCATCCTGGCTACTAGGTGATAGAGTTCTCCATTGTCTCGACCGGGTCTGGTACCACCACCTTACCTATCCCTGCCGCGATAGCGTCAGTGCTTGTCACTGTTGTGTTCCGGTTTGGAGGATAAGGTAGCCGGTAAACTTATGCATGTGGCATTAGACCTCGCCACAAGATGATAGCAAAGCACAATTTACATATTTGGTGTCTACAGGCGATGGTTGACTCTTTCCATCAGGAGACCTATCAGCTTGTTTGCTATCTTACGATATAAAAAAAACAAGAGCTTAGAGTCATTTGTTCTGTTTTGACAAATACTCAAATGCTAGATGCTTTCCAGGGTCTTATAATGAAGCAGGAAGGAGAAAGTCTTTGGAGCAGAATAGCTTCCGGTGTCAGATGATAGTGGGAAGAAGTACATGAGAAATCCTAAGCTAACTCAGGAGAACCCATTGAGTGTGGGTTGCTTCGGTTTGTTTCAGCATATTTTTTGGTGCTAGATGATATTTTGAATTTAATAATGGAAATTGAAGGTGGGTATGGGAACCATTGAAATAAACAAGTTAAACCTATCGAGTTTGGACTCATTTCTTCTATTTTGAGAGTTACCTTGGTGTTAGATAATTTCTGTGGTCCTATGATAAAGCAGACGATTTGGGGTTCATTTAGTTCGTATTATAAGGAATTTGGATTCGTATTATAAGGAATTTGATTTATTCTTATAAGGAATTTGGAACAGAATGACTTCCAGTTTCTCAAGATAAAACTGAAAGAAGTCCATGAAATCTCGCTAAACCAGACGGACCCATCGAGTATGGGTTAATTGGGTTTATTTTGGTATACTGTTTGGTGCTGATTTTAATAATCTATTGATGTAACTTGGAGGTGGCTATAGGGTCTTTTAAACTAAACAAGACAAACTCAACGCGTTTGAACTTATTTGTTCTGTTTTGACAAATAATCTGGTGTTAGATGATTTTCAAGCTCTTATGATAAAGTGAGAGAAGGTCATGGAAACGAAACGAACAAACGAATGAAAATTGAGAAGCAATATCGATTTTGATCCCGTTTGAATCGCTCTTTTTTCTATTTTCCAGTGTCTGATAATAAAGCTGGAAGAGGTACATTATAACTTTTAAGCTAATCTAGACTCGCAGGGTTTGATAATATATACAGAAAGTGGCCATGGAACTCCTGATATAAACAAAATAAGTCCATTGAGTGTGGTCTCATTTGTTATATTTTACGTACACTCTGTATCAAAATGATTTCCAGGACTACATAGTGGAGCTGTAGGCCGTGGGAGCTTTTCAATAAAATAACTCAAGCTCATTGAGAAACCATAGTAACCTTACCCTGATGCAGCAAGATCCCCTTTCGTAGATCATCAGGTATTTTTACGTTTTACTCTTAAAATAATGAGTATGTAGCGGAATGGTGGTCTGAGGATGTGTCGGGAGTTTTTGAAATTTTTAATTTTACCTTGTTCAGTTTAATATAACGAGTTTCGAGGGAAAGCCAACTAACGGGCATAGTTGAATGGTTTTGTTGGTATCTCCAAAGATATTACAGTACCTGAAAGTCAGCTAATAAGTTACAAACAATTTAAATTTTATCAGAGTTACACATAATATCATAGTAGAATATCTTTGATTAATTTTAATACGAGTAACTTGTAACACCGGTGGGAGGGATGCGCTGTGCCGCGCTCCCGGCTGCATGGGTACCACCATCTTGCTTATTTCTCCCGTAAAACAGCTTTGCTGTGTTTCGGAGAAAAGGGCAAAACAGGCAGTGTAATTACTGGCACTAAGACTTAAAATCTTATGTCTCAGGCTAGGCAACACACGAATGGAATACCTGGGCTAGTTCCCTAGCCCACGTATCTCATTTTTGTTTATTGGCGACGTCGACCACTTACCATCAGGTGACATGTCTGCCAGTTTGCCTATCTCAATAACATTAAAAAAACACCCATATTCTTGCAATAAACATTTTTTAACGCAGTAAAACTGCAGCAATCGACTTCCCATTTCCTATATCTGCGAAATCATACGCATACTATTCTATTCTTAATTCCAATAACTGAAGTATTATAATCTAGTATATGCAAATTTGACATGATTTTATATATTTGTATATGTATGTATATGCATATGCTTATGTATGTATGTGTATCTATCTATATATGTATATGAATATTATGTATGTATGTGTATGATGATAATAATAAAATATATAAAGTTCAATGGCACCTTCACACCTTCATTCTGTTGGCCCAAAGGTTGACTGGTGGATAATGCCAATAGGCATTAAGTTCGCCTTTTGTACGAAAATGTATGTTTTTGGTGTACAATAAAGTTAAAATAAATAAATAAATAAACCTGCATCAGATCTTCGCTAAATTAAAATAAGATCACACAGCGATTATACCTAATCGAAAAATTAAAAAATCCAAAATTGGTTCATACACGACCGAGTTCTGAGGTAACAAACATAAAAATAATGCAGCCGAATTGAGAACCTCCTCTTTTTGGGAAGTCTGTTGAAAATGGTAAAGCAGATTTTGTTTAAAATAAACTAATACTAATTTGAAAAAAAATCAACTCAAAATGGTAAGCCTCGTCGACAGTTCTACTCTTACCCGCAGCATCGACTGCTTATTTTCAGGAGAGGCATTAAATTTATATGTGTTTTCCCTATATTGATTGGTCTGGGCTCCTTTGAAGAAAAGACCAACTGAAGTTCTGCCAGGCATGTTGTAAAAGGCGACTGATTGGCTGTTCGTTTCATTACCATCGTGATTACTAGATGGTAAAGTTCCACAACGTCTCGCTCGAGTATTTGGTACCACTGTCTTACTTGCGTCATTGTCATGTTTCAGTTTGGAGAATAAGGAAACAGGTAAACTTATGCATGTGGCATTGTCATCCCACCACACGTATAACAAGGCACCATTAACATATTTTGTGTCTATAGGCGATGGTTTCTCTTTCCAACGGCAGAGTCATCTGCTTGCTTGCTATCTTATAATAATTATAAAAAAAACTATAACAGGGAGTGTTCGCCAGAGCTATTTGTTTTAGTGTGGCACCATTGCACTACATACCGCAGTGAGACATTCCATCCAAACCATATTGACAACAAGTCAACTGCGACTGTTGAATTAGTTCCTACCTTTTTTATGCGACAATCAAACTCTGGACGAGCTTACCCCACTGGATTTTCACTAGTAGCTTGGATATTGTATTTTCAAAGAGGAGAGTTAACGGAATTCTTAGAAGTTGTTATCGTATTTATCGACCGAGATCGTACTAACTTTTTATTTCGCAAATGTCAAGGGTCAGTTGTTACCGCCTTACATTAAGTGGTCCACTCACTCGTTAGCCTACAAATGCAATAAAAACATTAATCAAAAAAAGATCAATTCATTTTGCAACTATTTCTTTCTGTCATGTGTTTTACTCTCACGTGTGGTAGTCTCACTTTTTACTGAGGTGTGATGGTACTGGTGGTAAAAAACGTGTAAGTATTGAAATAAACCTAAGATATACTAGAAAAACTTGAAATTATAATCAAATAGTATAGTTTTAAAACCATACTGATGAACAAATGGATGAATTTGACAAATTCAATTCTATTGCATAATATAAAAAGTAATAACTTCACGCCCTTATTTCCGAACTGGTAGGTACAGGTACAATAGGTGCACCCACGATTAGCCGAAAATACTTGGTCCCACAATGTGGGTGGCAAGCCTATCGCCAACAGGGCATTTCCAGTCCCGGGCAACGTTGTTTTTATCAGAAAACTGAAAAAATATAATTTTGAATTGCCCGACACAGGAATCTAACCCGGGACCTCATGAGGTCAACAACGAAACTGGATCACTAGACCACAGAAACGACATGCATAATATAGCGCTTAGCTATGCCGGGCTACAAAGAAGCGCTTATATCGCAGTGCTAGCCAATATAAGTTTTACTTTTATTAGGTAAAAGGTGCGTTACACAGCAAGACAATATATGTGTTTTTCACTACTGATGTGATAGAAAACTAGTGAATTTATTTCATTTCTTTAATTGGGTTTTTCCTTTCAGTGACATCACAGATGTCATGCGTATGATGTAAGATTCCACGGAACTTTGCAAATTGAATTGATTCATACTTGGGAATTGTGTCAGTTTGATAAGTAGCCCTTCTTAATAAATATATACGAACAAAATAATACCTTTTCTACATGAGGTGCTGTTTCGAAGATATCTAAAGCGCTGTCCTCCTGAGTTGTCAATAGTTGGCGCACAATCTTTTAACAGTTTTACCACACAAGAGATATATGCGTCAAAATTAGCACATCGCTCCTGAAATAAATTTATTTTTTTCTTATATCCTATAATTTGTGCAATCATATCTCTTATAATATACCTATAATATACCTATATAATATACCTACTATATTCAAGCCGTAATTTGGTTATGATAGGACATATAGATTGACAGGCAAAACTAAGCAGCCTAATCATTAGGCAGATAATAGGCGCGTTTTACGCTAATTTGGAAAAAAAAATATCAGCTCTTTCTATCGTGTTTTAGTAAAAGACTATTAGATTGGCCATAAAATAATGTAGCCAATAACATGATTGGTTGTAAAAGCGTTTAATTGTCGAGGAGCTTCTTTTTTCTGTAACTTTTACTTGTGCTGTTTATGTCACGTACATACAGACACTAGCGTTAACTTATTGATAACTGATTTTTAAAAATCGAGTCGTACGAGTTGGCTATATTTTAACCGAAAACCAGATGCAAATAAATTGGCATTAAAATGACATTCTATAGACAAGAACTGGTCCTTCTCATAAATCGGTTCTAATGCCCAGTCACCCTATTAAACACATGTCCCAAAATTATATGCCATTTTATTTGCATTTGATTTTCGGTTAAAATATGGCCAACTCGTACGACTCGATGTTTAAAAATCATTAATAAATTAAGGCTGGTGTCTGTATATACGGACATAAACGCCACAAGCATATCAATTTATTATACAATAATAAAAGAAATGAATATATAGGAATATCATGAGTTATGGTTTGTCTACATTGCGCATTTTTTTATATGCAACATATTTGAAAAACCATCAATAATATTATTTGTTAAGTAACACAGCTGTAATTTTGTTTTTAAAGTAGTATAAAATTTATACTTACTTCATCACTGAAATTCTTAGCCTCAATATTGCTTGCAGAACTGTGGCATTCGCGGACAGCGTTAGTCTTTTTAAAAAAGCACTCTGTACCATTGGCTGAATATGTTGAGAGAACATCTACAATGACAATTAATTATACTGTATTATAAAATATTTGTTTTCTTTTTGATTGAAAAAATTCATTTAATATTTTTTTTGATTAAAAAAAAGTTTTATCGTGGATTAATTAAGTAAAGATTGCAGGCTGCCTGTCATGATATCAAGACCTTTAGGAGTAAATGAAATGTGAACAATCAGTCATACATTTATATTCTAGTTTGGGTATATGTAGGGAGAAGACTCCGTGTTGGTTTCTAGACTAATTCTTTAAGAAATTACCTCTAGCCAGGCTGTTTTTAAACTATAAAAACTTTGGTAGACCTGTCAGTATCATCGTAATTCGTACAATGATCGGAATACGATAAATGTAATGATTACTAATGCAAAGTGTTCAAGTCCACAAGAAAATTTTTGAACGGTTTTATCTCATTTAATGTATACTGCTGAAAGTGAAAATGCATCAATTTGTCTTCCAGATCATCGACGACCATAACCTATTTTTTGTCTTATCTGTTTTATGTGACCTGAGTTTATGTGATCTTTGCTGCAGACATTTCGAGATGTAACTCAGATCACCTTTCAAGTGTCACTAGTATTTAAATTTAAAAAAAAAGTTGATCGGTGAATATTCTTTTAAAGGACGGTATAAAAAGTGATGCCATATTAAATACGGTGTCAATAAGATATGTTTTACATACATATATTTTTATATAATCAAGTAACACAAATAAAGCACAGTCAAACTTTTATTTTTCACATAATATATCTTCATAATCCTTTTTGTCATCAACATGGAGTAACCTTAAAAACAGCAAAGAAAAATATCGACACGCGGGATTTGAACCTGCGACCATTTCCCTAAAGCCGGGCTTTAGGGAAATGGTCGCAGGTTCAAATCCCGCGTGTCGATATTTTTCTTTGCTGTTTTCAAGGTTTTTCCAGATTCCCAAGCACGGGGTGAGTGCTATAAAACAAAAATAACATGGAGTAGTTGAAATTAACTTTTTATACCACAGAGAATCCCCTGTGTTTAGAGCTAGTAACTATTATTATTCAGTTTTAATTTGAAAAGTAAATTTCTTATGATTATTTCTTCTTTGCAGAAGGGACACTTACCACCTAAATTTTTACCATCAACGTTACAATAAAAATCAATTAAACGATCTGAAAAATCATCTGCAGCTCCATACACGTAAGTCAGGTCAAAACATGGTTTTATTGCTGAGTCGAAAGTATAGAGACATGTCTTCCACTGAGCAGAATTTTCACATAACCTGCAAAATATAATTTTAATGTAACCGCATATTAATATTACCAATTATACCCTTTGAATTTAGCCACAATACTGCAGTTTGTCTCATTACGATTGTTAGTCTTTGGGTTGGATCCTGACCACAAATGTATATGAGAGGGATTTCAAGAACTCAGAAATTGTTATTTCTCCTTCCTTTTTAAACCATTGACACTTGCGCTAAGGGATAGCCCTATTGTAATAAACACAAATTGATATTAAAACAACTTAAATTGGGAATAAAACAATTTTTTTTATAGTAGAAGATAGCAAACAAACAGATGAGTCTCCTGATGTAAAGAGTCAACCATCGTCTATAGACACCAAAGGTGTTAATGGTGCGTTGCTATCTTGTGGCGAGGTCTTATGCCACATGTATAAGTTTACCGGCTACCTTACCCTCCAAACCGGAACACGACAGTGACAAACACTGACGCTATTGCGGCAGGAATAGGTAAGGCGGTGGTACCAGACCCGGGCGAGACAATGTAGAACTCTACCACCTAGTACATTATAATAATATTTTAAAATCAAATATTGTTATATTAAAATAAAGTCGTCATAATGTGCCGATACGATTTTGTGTGCGCATAATGTGCATGTGTGTATGTAAGCATATATGCATCTGAAAACTCAGCAAACAATTCTGCCGCACGATTTCTCTGTACGGTAAGTTAGGCTAAACGTATGGGCAAAATTTCTTTCTAGTAGAATTTCAAACTTTTTCAGAAATAGAATCTTCGACGACGACTTAAACCAACGAAATGTTTTGTTACTTAAAAAAAAATTGGTCAAATTAGGGATAACATGTTTTGGAAGCCCCTTTGTTTAAAATTTTCTCCGACAATGTCAAAATGTTAATGTAAAAACACCCGAAAATCTTTATATCTACTTCATTATACGATTATGTATATAATATGCTCCAAAAAGAAAATCGGACATTCATCACCACTATGATGTACAGTACCCGGCGATAAATATTGCACATCGACCTTTGGAAAGAGACAATCGGCTAATTTCGGCTTCGTAGAGCGTTATCTCTGTCGCACAAAATACAAACAGTCCGGTACCTATTAGGAGCTGTTAAAACAAGTATGATTTGCTTCTTTTGATATTTTTATTCTTTGTATAAAATACACTAATTTTTCTATAAGTGATGGCTTTAGGTTGGGGTAAAATAAAATAAAAAAACATTTTTACATTATGTTTACGTATTTAATTATTTTGGAACATTACAGCTTTAGTGTACATAATAAACACCATTATACCTATTGCTAAAATGAGACATTGCAATAAAAATAATAATAATTCTAATTCTCAATTACTTCCATTTCACTATCTGTGCTCTCAAAGAGGTCAATATCACTGTCACTATCAGCCGTATTTATTACTAATCTATCAGTGTAATTGTCTAAACTGTGTTGAATGCTTCTATATTCATTCTCACATTTGATTGCATGATCGCAAACCTTCTTCCACTCTTCAGCGCCGATCATGTTTACTTTTTCAGTCAATAATGTTTTTACTGTAGTTAAGTTCATACCCACATTTCTAGAGGCTACATAGCCTTTCAGTTGAGACCATATATTTTCAATTGGATTAAAATCCGGATGATATGGTGGCAATCGCAACACAGTGTGCCCATGTTCGGCAAGTATTTTGTCCACAGAAAACTCTGTATACCTCTCCTTGTGCTGACATATAATAGCGTAAATCTGGGTTTTGTTAATTTTGGATCAACTGGAATTTCATGTCTGTTTAACCAGTTGATCATTTCCCGTTTAATGGTGTTTGAGTTGGGGGGTCTCTCAACATACTTGTTGTGATAGGGTGCGTTGTCGATAACTAGAACAGAATCACTGGGTATATTTGGGATTAATTGGTTAACCAGCCATTTCTCATAGTTATCGTTATTCATTTCATTGTGATAGTCACCTGTAGTGTCCGTGGATTTATACGTTAAAAAAGCACCGGGTACAAAGCCTTTTTCATTTCCCGCATGAACTATTATCAAACGTTGACCTTTTGAAATTGGCTTTTTTACTCCTTTTTTCTTATCGTCAGTCCAAGATTTTTCTTTAGTGTGGGATGCATGTATATATGACTCATCCATGTAGACGATATTTTTTCCTGTTTCGCGAAATTTGCGTATTTTATCAAGGTATTCCATTCGTTTGAGACTAACGTCGTGCTTTTCCATTAGAATTTTTCGATTATCTTCCATTTTAGTGAACTGAAATCCTTTGAACCTGAACTGATTTTCACTTACGATTTAATGAACTGCCAACAATAAAATCATTAAAAGCTAAGTTATCTGAAGCTATTAATTACAATGGGTCTGAAAAAACGTTGAGAAAAATACTTCATGACATGGGATTTCAGTTCACTAAAATGGAAGATAATCGAAAAATTCTAATGGAAAAGCACGACGTTAGTCTCAAACGAATGGAATACCTTGATAAAATACGCAAATTTCGCGAAACAGGAAAAAATATCGCCTACATGGATGAGTCATATATACATGCATCCCACACTAAAGGGAAATCTTGGAGTGACGATAAGAAAAGGAGTAAAAAAGCCAATTTCAAAAGGTCAACGTTTGATAATAGTTCATGCGGGAAATGAAAAAGGCTTTGTACCCGGTGCTTTTTTAACGTATAAACCCACGGACACTACAGGTGACTATCACAATGAAATGAATAACGATAACTATGAGAAATGGCTGGTTAACCAATTAATCCCAAATATACCCAGTGATTCTGTTTTAGTTATCGACAACGCACCCTATCACAAGTATGTTGAGAGACCCCCCAACTCAAACACCATTAAACGGGAAATGATCAACTGGTTAAACAGACATGAAATTCCAGTTGATCCAAAATTAACAAAAACCCAGATTTACGCTATTATATGTCAGCACAAGGAGAGGTATACAGAGTTTTCTGTGGACAAAATACTTGCCGAACATGGGCACACTGTGTTGCGATTGCCATCATATCATCCGGATTTTAATCCAATTGAAAATATATGGTCTCAACTGAAAGGCTATGTAGCCTCTAGAAATGTGGGTATGAACTTAACTACAGTAAAAACATTATTGACTGAAAAAGTAAACATGATCGGCGCTGAAGAGTGGAAAAAGGTTTGCGATCATGCAATCAAATGTGAGAATGAATATAGAAGCATTCAACACAGTTTAGACAATTACACTGATAGATTAGTAATAAATACGGCTGATAGTGACAGTGATATTGACCTCTTTGAGAGCACAGATAGTGAAATGGAAGTAATTGAGAATTAGAATTATTATTATTTTTATTGCAATGTCTCATTTTAGCAATAGGTATAATGGTGTTTATTATGTACACTAAAGCTGTAATGTTCCAAAATAATTAAATACGTAAACATAATGTAAAAATGTTTTTTTATTTTATTTTACCCCAACCTAAAGCCATCACTTATAGAAAAATTAGTGTATTTTATACAAAGAATAAAAATATCAAAAGAAGCAAATCATACTTGTTTTAACAGCTCCTAATAGGTACCGGACTGTTTGTATTTTGTGCGACAGAGATAACGCTCTACGAAGCCGAAATTAGCCGATTGTCTCTTTCCAAAGGTCGATGTGCAATATTTATCGCCGGGTACTGTAAATTGCAATGCACATTGATGTAACAATTTTATTAAACAATTCGTCTGTTTCTTCTTTATTTGACTGTATTTAATTTTAATGGTATATGAATAAACAATATATATTATTCTTTGTTTTTATATTTGTTTCATTGCGTCTCCGTTCTAATCTGATCCCGACCGTTATGTTCCGTTCCGTTTAATTCCGATTTATTCCATTTTCTTTTCAGTCCAATCTCTGCGTTCTTCTTCGATCCGTTCCGTTCTATTCTATTTTTATTTAAGTTTTATATTCTACAAAAATCTCAACTGGGACGCGATAAGCCTTTTGACCTAAAGAATATATTTTGTAGATTTTTTTCGATCAAGTACTAAATAAATAATTACACGTCCTTACGTTAATTGGCTTCTGAATTTCCTATTAAATTTACAAAACCACTTACCTTTTGAATTTCGTGTTAATATCAGAATTTCCTAAATTATTCGAACAGATTATAAAGTTCTTGGCTGCTTCCTGAAAAAAAACAAACGAATATGTGGGTACATGTGCATATATTTTCCTTTCAAAATGATGAATATATACCTACATATTTCTAATCAAAACTCTTTCTCCACTCTTTTAAAG